>JAJQXH010000051.1:0-600000 GCA_022343465.1 Oscheius sp. G VE-2021
AAGCTCAAGCTCAAGCTCAAGCTCAAGCCTAAGCCCAAGCCTAAGCCCAAGCCCAAGCCCAAGCTCAAGCCTAAGCCTAAGCCTAAGCCTGCTCAAGCCTGCTCCTAAGCCCAAGCCTGCCTAAGCTCAAGCTCAAGCCCAAGCCTCCGCCCAAGCCCAAGCCTGGCTCAAGCTCAAGCCTAAGCCTGCTCTCCAAGCTCAAGCCTAAGCCTAAGCCTAAGCTCAAGCTCAGGCCTAAGCCTAAGCCTAAGCCTGAGCCTAAGCTCGCCTAAGCCTAAGCCCAAGCTCAAGCCCAAGCCCAAGCCCAAGCCCAAGCTGCCTGCTCAAGCCCAAGCCTAAGCTCAAGCTCAAGCCCAAGCCCAAGCTCAAGCTCAAGCCTAAGCCTAAGCCTAAGCCTGCTCAAGCCCAAGCCTAAGCTCAAGCCTAAGCTCAAGCCTAAGCCTAAGCCTAAGCTCAAGCTCAAGCTCAAGCCTAAGCTCAAGCCTAAGCCTAAGCCTAAGCTCAAGCCCAAGCTCAAGCCTGGAGCCTAAGCCTAAGCCTAAGCCCAAGCCCAAGCTCAAGCCTAAGCCCAAGCCCAAGCCTAAGCCTAAGCCTGCTCAAGCCTAAGCCTAAGCCTAAGCCTAAGCCCAAGCCTAAGCCTAAGCCTGCTCAAGCCCAAGCTCAAGCCTAAGCCCAAGCCTAAGCCCAAGCTCAAGCCTGCCTGCTCAAGCCTAAGCCCAAGCTCAAGCTCAAGCCTAAGCCTAAGCCTAAGCTCAAGCCTAAGCCTAAGCCCAAGCTCAAGCCTAAGCCTAAGCCTAAGCCTAAGCCTGCTCAAGCCTCCAAGCTCAAGCCTAAGCCCAAGCCTTAAGCCCAAGCCTAAGCCCAAGCCTAAGTTTCAAGCCCAAGCCTAAGCCTAAGCCTAAGCCTAAGCCTAAGCCTAAGCTCCAAGCCCAAGCCTAAGCCTAAGCCCAAGCCTGCCTCAAGCCTAAGCCTAAGCCTAAGCCTAAGCCCAAGCTTCCAAGCTCAAGCTCAAGCCTCAAGCCTGAGCCTGCTTCAAGCTCCAGCTCAAGCCTAAGCTCAAGCCTCCAAGCCTGCTCAAGCCTAAGCTTCCAAGCCTAAGCCTCAAGCCTAAGCCTCAAGCCTAAGCCCAAGCTCAAGCCTAAGCCTAAGCCCAAGCCTAAGCCTAAGCTGGCCTAAGCCTAAGCCTAAGCCTAAGCCTAAGCCTAAGCCTAAGCCTAAGCCTAAGCCTAAGACTAAGCCTAAGCCTAACCCAAATCCTAAGCCTAAGCCTAAGCCTAAGCCTAAGCCTAAGCCTAAGCCTAAGCCTAAGCCTAAGCCTAAGCCTAAGCCTAAGCCTAAGCCTAAGCCTAAGCCTAAGCCTAAGCCTAAGCCTAAGCCTAAGCCTAAGCCTAAGCCTAAGCCTAAGCCTAAGCCTAAGCCTAAGCAAGCCTAAGCCTAAGCCTAAGCCTAAGCCTAAGCCTAAGCCTAAGCCTAAGCCTAAGCCTAAGCCTAAGCCTAAGCCTAAGCCTAAGCCTAAGCCTAAGCCTAAGCCTAAGCCTAAGCCTAAGCCTAGGGGTGGTTGGGTGTAAGTGAGCCTAGGCTGAAGCTTCCTTGACCTAAGCCTAAGCCTAAGCCTAAGCCTAAGCCTAAGCCTAAGCCTAAGCCTAAGCCTAAGCCTAAGCCTAAGCCTAAGCCTAAGCCTAAGCCTAAGCCTACAAGCCTAAGCCTAAGCCTAAGCCTAAGCCTAAGCCTAAGCCTAAGCCTAAGCCTAAGCCTAAGCCTAAGCCTAAGCCTAAGCCTAAGCCTAAGCCTAAGCCTAAGCCTAAGCCTAAGCCTAAGCCTAAGCCTAAGCCTAAGCCTAAGCCTAAGCCTAAGCCTAAGCCTAAGCCTAAGCCTAAGCCTAAGCCTAAGCCTAAGCCTAAGCCTAAGCCTAAGCCTAAGCCTAAGCCTAAGCCTAAGCCTAAGCCTAAGCCTAAGCCTAAGCCTAAGCCTAAGCCTAAGCCTAAGCCTAAGCCTAAGCCTAAGCCTAAGCCTTAGCCTAAGCCTAAGTCTAAGCCTAAGCCTAAGCCTAAGCTCAAGCCTAAGACTAAGCCTTAGCCTAAGGCTAAGCCTAAGCCTAAGCCTAAGCCTAAGCCTAAGCCTAAGCCTAAGCCTAAGCCTAAGCCTAAGCCTAAGCCTAAGCCTAAGCCTAAGCCTAAGCCTAAGCCTAAGCCTAAGCCTAAGCCTAAGCCTAAGCCTAAGCCTAAGCACAAGCCTAAGCCTAAGCCTAAGCAAGCCTAAGCCTAAGCCTAAGCCTAAGCCTAAGCCTAAGCCTAAGCCTAAGCCTAAGCCTAAGCCTAAGCCTAAGCCTAAGCCTAAGCCTAAGCCTAAGCCTAAGCCTAAGCCTAAGCCTAAGCCTAAGCCTAAGCCTAAGCCTAAGCCTAAGCCTAAGCCTAAGCCTAAGCCTAAGCCTAAGCCTAAGCCTAAGCCTAAGCCTAAGCCTAAGCCTAAGCCTAAGCCTAAGCCTAAGCCTAAGCCTAAGCCTAAGCCTAAGCTTAAGCCTAAGCCTAAGCCTAAGCCTAAGCCTAAGCCTAAGCCTAAGCCTAAGCCTAAGCCTAAGCCTAAGCCTAAGCCTAAGCCTAAGCCTAAGCCTAAGCCTAAGCCTAAGCCTAAGCCTAAGCCTAAGCCTAAGCCTAAGCCTAAGCCTAAGCCTAAGCCTAAGCCTAAGCCTAAGCCTAAGCCTAAGCCTAAGCCTAAGCCTAAGCCTAAGCCTAAGCCTAAGCCTAAGCCTAAGCCTAAGCCTAAGCCTAAGCCTAAGCCTAAGCCTAAGCCTAAGCCTAAGCCTAAGCCTAAGCCTAAGCCTAAGCCTAAGCCTAAGCCTAAGCCTAAGCCTAAGCCTAAGCCTAAGCCTAAGCCTAAGCCTAAGCCTAAGCCTAAGCCTAAGCCTAAGCCTAAGCCTAAGCCTAAGCCTAAGCCTAAGCCTAAGCCTAAGCCTAAGCCTAAGCCTAAGCCTAAGCCTAAGCCTAAGCCTAAGCCTAAGCCTAAGCCTAAGCCTAAGCCTAAGCCTAAGCTCAAGCCTAAGCCTAAGCCTAAGCCTAAGCCTAAGCCTAAGCCTAAGCCTAAGCCTAAGCCTAAGCCTAAGCCTAAGCCTAAGCCTAAGCCTAAGCCTAAGCCTAAGCCTAAGCCTAAGCCTAAGCCTAAGCCTAAGCCTAAGCCTAAGCCTAAGCCTAAGCCTAAGCCTAAGCCTAAGCCTAAGCCTAAGCCTAAGCCTAAGCCTAAGCCTAAGCCTAAGCCTAAGCCTAAGCCTAAGCCTAAGCCTAAGCCTAAGCCTAAGCCTAAGCCTAAGCCTAAGCCTAAGCCTAAGCCTAAGCCTAAGCCTAAGCCTAAGCCTAAGCCTAAGCCTAAGCCTAAGCCTAAGCCTAAGCCTAAGCCTAAGCCTAAGCCTAAGCCTAAGCCTAAGCCTAAGCCTAAGCCTAAGCCTAAGCCTAAGCCTAAGCCTAAGCCTAAGCCTAAGCCTAAGCCTAAGCCTAAGCCTAAGCCTAAGCCTAAGCCTAAGCCTAAGCCTAAGCCTAAGCCTAAGCCTAAGCCTAAGCCTAAGCCTAAGCCTAAGCCTAAGCCTAAGCCTAAGCCTAAGCCTAAGCCTAAGCCTAAGCCTAAGCCTAAGCCTAAGCCTAAGCCTAAGCCTAAGCCTAAGCCTAAGCCTAAGCCTAAGCCTAAGCCTAAGCCTAAGCCTAAGCCTAAGCCTAAGCCTAAGCCTAAGCCTAAGCCTAAGCCTAAGCCTAAGCCTAAGCCTAAGCCTAAGCCTAAGCCTAAGCCTAAGCCTAAGCCTAAGCCTAAGCCTAAGCCTAAGCCTAAGCCTAAGCCTAAGCCTAAGCCTAAGCCTAAGCCTAAGCCTAAGCCTAAGCCTAAGCCTAAGCCTAAGCCTAAGCCTAAGCCTAAGCCTAAGCCTAAGCCTAAGCCTAAGCCTAAGCCTAAGCCTAAGCCTAAGCCTAAGCCTAAGCCTAAGCCTAAGCCTAAGCCTAAGCCTAAGCCTAAGCCTAAGCCTAAGCCTAAGCCTAAGCCTAAGCCTAAGCCTAAGCCTAAGCCTAAGCCTAAGCCTAAGCCTAAGCCTAAGCCTAAGCCTAAGCCTAAGCCTAAGCCTAAGCCTAAGCCTAAGCCATAAATAATTAACTACAAAAGCGACTTATACATGTTCAAGAAATCTCATCAACAAAGGGTTTTTAGCTTTTTAATCTACGATTCCATGTTATGAAAAATTCCCCATCAAAATGTGTATGTATTTTTGAACTGAAGGTTTAATTTATTTTACGTGTTTGTTAACTTCTCGACCCTTCTTGTATTTATGGCGGGGGGTGCATGGAAAAGGTTTGCAACAGTCCAATTCGTGTGAACAGGAGTACAGAAAAAAAGTGTGATCATTTATATGTTGAGCGATTGCTGTATCGACCATTTTTGTTTCGGAATGTGTGTCGAATGTCAACCCCCTGAATTCAAAAGAAAGACTAAGAGAACGTGATCCTATGGGAATAAGGGTAGAGCTCAAAAACTTGGGCACTGGTGATATTCTCATATTCCAAACATGACTGGCACTAAATATTCGATACTCGTTAAAAATGGATGCTTTAAAAAAATAGGTGCATTTACATAAAATGGGTGCTTTTTTTTTAAACAATATACGAGTTTTCACGTGAAGAATAGGTGCTTTATAAAAACACGAGATTTCTAGTAAAGAATAGGTGCTTTAATTTTTTTGTGTTTTTGAAGGCGAAAATATGATTTGTAGCATATTTTATTGAACCGAAACCAATCATTACGTCTAGTCAATCATCTCACATTCTTCTTGGTCGTCGCAGTCCAGTTTTAGGACTGTCTAGCAGAATGAGACGGATTCTAATTCTGTTGATTTTTCTGGTCGTCGTTGGCGTGATTGAAGCTCGATTCCGCAATGGGAAAGATTCGTGGAGGCGGCAGAATGCGTTTAAGACACGGACATGGACATGGACAGAACGAGTGGCCGTGGGACTCGAATTTGTGTGGATTCAAACTTATAGATAAGCGAATAAAGCAGTTTTGTACATGTAGAAATCACGGAATGTGTCAAAACCTGCTTTATTCAAACAAGTGATCGGGATAAATTTAGGTTAGTTTTTTTATACATTAGATTCAGAGTACAAACATCAATTAAAGCAAGTGTAAAAAAAATTAAAAGCACTTCTTTTTTGCTTGAAATCGCGCGCTTCTATAAAGCACCTCTTCTTCACCTGAAAACTCGAATTTTTTTAAACACCCATTTTGGTTAACTGTACCTATTTTATAAGTGCACCTATATTTTTAAGCGCCCATTCTCAACGAGTAGCAAATTTTCTTTTTCCATAAACCTTGGAAATTGTCAGTTATTTTTTTAAATTCAAGAAGTTCAATTTATTTTAGACATTCGTGTTCAAAAATGATGAAGGTAAGTCTTGTAGATAATTTCCCAAGGGGTTTCCGTGAAAAATACAGCTTTTGGTCTATAACGCTCAGTAAACATTTTCCCATGTCCTTGCACCTTAGTTAGTTATCCAATGATAGACCCCATTGAGATAAAGGATGTTTTGAAAATCCTTTAATTGTTGATGCTCATATTTTCACTACTTTAAAATTTCCAAAGTTACAATAACTTTTGCATAATGAGAGAATTGTTACTGAGCATTGCTACTGAAAACGGTGACACTGTTTTTCAGGTAGCTAAAATGTTTATACTGAAGAATGTTTGATTTTTAAGAAGTTGGCGTCTTTTCACACATCTGATGTCTTTTTAGCACCTTTTTCGCTGGTTGTGTGTTTCAAAACTTCAAAACTTGAAAATTGGCAAATTAAAACGCATGAATCAATACTGTTTATTTACGGAAATGCTTTAGTGAAAAAAACGAAGCAACAAAGGAGACTAAATAAAGCAAATACACGTTTAAGTAAAAAGAGTTTTCTGTATTTGACAGCGTATTATGAACTAACATTATGGGGAAACCAGAAGTAAATTCTACAAGCACCATAATCTGGGAGGGTTCGTGAAAGCAAAATTATCTCGTATGAAATATGCGGTCCTGCCAACAAAGTGTTATGTACAGAATGACTAGCGATTATGCTACAAATTGGACAAATGCAGAGCGATTGGGAAGGACTTTATGTGAGTTTGCCATTGGGCACTTGTTTGGAAGTAACGGACGCCACGGTATACGCTTCCATCCACAGTCACTGAAAATAGGAATTCATTGGATTTCTAGATAACCAGGTTGATTAAATCTTATTCAACTTTAAAATCGTTTTTAAAGTCAATTAAACCGAACTTCAGCTCGAGAAACTAAATGTGTTTTAGTGCGTCATTAGCTAAATTTAAGGGATTTTAACGTTTAGACAATTTTAACGTTTTTTACAACCTCATTGTTGATAAAACCCGATTCAACAAGAGATGGAAATTTCCATTTTAGGTGAAATTGAACTTCGATTCCTAAAGGAAAACCGCGTGAGAAAGACATCCGGGGCTTAATGGTCCTAATGGTCGTACCCCGGAGCATTTGAATAGCAACATTATCGCTTTTGTGTTTTGCAACAAAGCGGGTTTGAATAAGAATATTACTGTCAAAAGTAAAAATTCAAATTTCCCACTTGTCTATTGTAACAACAAATCGTCTATTGTTATTGGAATTTGATAAGTATGTTTAACTTCAAAATGATAACCTAAGAGTAAAGAGTGAAAAAGAGTTTGTTTCTCAAAGTAGAATTTCGGACAAAGATGAAAAGTTAATTTTCCTTATTAATCTGGCAATTGCCTCGTAAATAGAACATAACCTGCTATATGTAAAAGCGCAGTCGGTTCATATTTTCGGCTTCTTGGTGTTCCAGCCCAATGTTTTAACAACACGAAAAAGGCAAAGCTATAGCGCATAATTCAGTAACGATTAAGGAAACAATTACATCTAATAGAAGTATACGGTTTTTCAAAAGATACTTTTTATAAAATATGTAAAACTAGCATTTAAAATTTGGAGAGATAGGTGTGCTTGCTTGTACCTAACTTACCACTTAAATCATTGTGTTTTCCAGATCCACTGCACAGTAATCGAGCGACATTGGAAATTTGCACCGGAGAAATGTCAGCTTCCGATTTCTGAAAATTAAAATTATTATTTTCAATTTTTGAATTTCTACCTGTCCTTTTTTCATGCCCAGTTTCTGCAACATCTTCTCTTTCCGTTTTTCTTTTATGAAGGTTAGCGACAGGTTGTTCTGATTCCATGCTCTGCGAGAATCAAAAATGAGTTATTTTTTTTTACGAACCGGTTGATAACTACACTTCTGAAGGATGTTTTCAAGGACCCTTTCAAAGTGTCCTTCTTAGAATTGGGTGTGGTATTTTGGTTCGGAGGCAAACACACACTTTCCTGAAGACAATACTTAGGAATAAATTCAGGTAGACCACCCACCATTCCATCTTTTGACAGCCAATACTCCAAATTCAATTCACGTGGATCAATGCGAGAATGAGGACTGCACGGAGGTGAACCACCTAATTAGTTTTTAAAAGTTAGAATAAATTGATACTACCTGCTGAAAAATCTTTCACGGTCGTGTTCTCTTCAAGAAGACGGGGCGATCCGAATTCAGACATTTCTTCTTCAGGTTGTCCCACTCTTACTTCACACAAGAAGGGCACAAAAATTTGACCACTTTCGACCTGAAAACAACTCAAAAATTCAAATTAGTTACAGAAGAAACTCAATGGACCACAGAGAGAACCATTAGCGAAAATTGTGAAATTGTCGTCGTCTGCTCACCTCATGCGTATCTGTTGTCTGAAGCATTGCTTCTCCAAAAGGAAGATTTACACAAGATGTGGCCCTGTTCACCCAGTCATCAATCCTACTTCCAATTGATGCCTGTTCGTCCGGTGTCATTTCAACCCATCGATCCCAAATATCTCTTGATAGTTGGTCCAACGCAGAATCGATTCCTATAGAAAGTGTATATTAGACTAATTTGTTCAAATTACCATCGAGAAGACGATTCAAGAGCGATTGAGGTGGAGGAATGACAACGAAACGCAAGAACTGAAGGCACCCACTAGACGACTTCAGATGGAAACAGTCCGCATAAGCACGTAATACCCAAAATCGATAAAAATAGTTAAGTACGAAGGTTCAATTACCTGGCTGACCAGCTTGTCTCCTCCAATTACTCCAACCATAGTGAGCGGGGGATTCTCGGAGTTGGAATTGCAGCTAAAATAAAAGTTACAGTTTTTGATAATATAACTTACAAGTTTTGTATTCGAGTTATAACTTGGGACACAGTGTGTTTGACAACAGATGAATTTGAGCAAACGATGGTTGGAATCGATGGAGAAGTAATATGGGCTGCTTCAGTGGAACACAGCCACACGCGCACAGATCGAGAAGTGTCATCCAAGACGGTTGATAGCTACAAAAAGCAAGGTTTTGCTGTATTATCACAATTGACGAGAATTTATTTTGTATTTGTCATGCATGGTGGAAAAAAACCTCGCAAAAGTTCGGCAACATGTACATCATCCCCATATACGTATATTACATTAAACCCAACAAACAAAGCCAGAGCCATCTGTTAGACAGACCTGTTCCGTGACGCTTGTATGTCGCGGTGGTTCCACATTCTTGTGTTCTTTCTTATTGATTGATCCAGTTGTTTGAGAATGGGGAATAGTAAGCATCCCAGAAGTGTTGCACAATGGAGCACTGCTTGTGGACCCTACTCGGATCTGGGGCCTCGGGGGTGTCTGAATGTTAAACAAAAGTTTCTAACAATCAAGAATTTTTACGGGTGCCACAGGTGGTGTTTCGGCAACTGTGCCTCCGTTGGCGAAACGGGGAGTTTCTTTCCCATTGTCTTCGGATGAGAATTCCAGCTCATCAGCGTCATTGTCAGTGTCGGATAGAACTTCCTAACAAGTAAAGTATCTAAGATTTTTAAAAATTACCAACCTGGTCAAAGATTGCTGGCAAAATCTCCTTAGATCGAGTAAAGTAAGGTCGCAATATAGGCCTTGGATTAGAGCCAATGGAAACTTCATCTTGCGCTACTTCAGGAGGATCTGTTTGATTAAAAAATAAATTGTCAGAAAGAGACAAACCCGAGTCACTCATCTCTTCTAACTCTTCGAACAAAGCCTCCAATTCTTTAGCCGTTGGGGTTCCAACAACTGAAGCTGCGCGAGATGAAGACATACCAACCTACAATTTTACTAAACGAAATGGAGAACCTTACCTCATCCTCAGGGACCTTGAACTTTTTCAGAAGATTCACAAGTTTTTGTTTGAAGTTTTTTCTTCTCGCCATTTTAGACTGTTCAAATGACCTAAAAGTTTCACTTTAGGTATGCAAGGTGGTTCTAAAAGTGATCATATAACACATGATCGACCACGGGGTCAAATTGTTTATATTATTGATTCCGAATTTGTTTAGCCAGTTCCCTGGAACAGACCGTTATGCGTCAACTACAACAGATCCTTTTTGTGTAAACAAATCAATCACAAATAGTGAAGAATGAATTTATAAAACGAAAAAAAAATCTTATCTCACCTGACGGGAACGGTTACAGTAGTAGCTTCATTGAGATCATCAATAGCTCCGTCTTCATATTCACTGTCCGAATCATCCTATAAAATTAACCCAATATTTAAAGCGTTAAAAACAAAACAAAAAAACTGGTAAAAACTCATCTCACCTCACTTTCACCTTCTTGTTCAGCGATTTCCACTTTTTTATGCAAACGGTGATCTTCAATTTCTAACGGAGCTGTGTGGCAGGAAGAAAGAAAGAGTCGTCCGACGTTTTGAACTAAAACATATTTAAGTTTTCCATTTCTTCGATTTCAAACCATTTCCCAATTCTTTTTCCGATTCATCCGATGACCAGAGCAAGATTTCTCGCATCCCTCCTTGTTGCAATAATTGCGACAAATTAATTGTGCCTAGAATAACATTTTAAAATTAAAAAGGGAAATTCTTACCTGTTGCAATTGTTTTAAAACCACCAGGAATTGGTCGATTCTTGTATTTTCGTTTTCGCTGCACCATAATTTGCAAAATATTCGATTTATGTTTTAAGAAATGGGGGTACTAAAATACGTTTAAAAAATATCAAATATTTACTCACTTGAATATTAAAAGAAACCTCCAAGTCCACATCCACAGTGGGACCTCCCAGTTGTGCGGGAATTTCATTGCTTCGAAGGGTCCTTTTAAATCCCTTAAAACTTTAAAATAACATAATTAAAGTTAAATAAACCTGTAGTTTAGCTGTTAAAACCAGTGGATTTCCGGGTTGGGTTGGGACGGCAATAAAAACTCTATTTACTCCTATTGTAACCACTCTGAAAAAATAATATAAAAAGAAGAATAAAATAAATACCGTTGAACAACACTGGTTCCTGTTCGATCTGGTTCCCAATTGGCAAATAGGCGCTGGGAAATTACCCCAGTCTTTTCCATTTAGAAAAAGGGTAAAATAAGGTCTAGCGCATGATTCTGCGTCAGTGTAACTCTGCGTCCCCAGCTGTTCCTGTTTCTCGCGCGGAAAAGCAAGAAAAGCGCGCGGTCATTTGCAGACGCCTAAAAACACAAAGACAACATCCAAGAATGAAAAATATGAGTTAACCACTAAAATAACAAATAATAAGTTTGATTATATAACTGTAAACTATTCGATAAAAAACAAATAAACTTTTTTTACAATGGATTATTATTGAAAGATTTTTATAACAAACAAAAACTACTATAATTTTATTTAGTGGCTTTTTTCAAACGAGTTAGCGCTTTTTAGGTTAGGTTGGAAAGTGGCGTTTTATTTAGCTTTTATGTCAGACTTGTGGTAGCTGGCACTAAAAGAAAAGATAAATAGGCAGGTTGTGATAACAAAACAAATGGTCGACAAGTTCTAGTCGCTGATAAAGAAAGGAGTAAAGATGTGGTTTGATTGTTTTTATGTATAAAACTTGTTAAAGAATACGGGGTTTGCCCGAATGATGCCTTTCCTGCTGACAATGTCGAAATGGCGCTAGTGACGCTGTGTCTATTCATACTGTTCGCATCAATCAATCAATTCGTCAATTCAGTCAAGTACATCTCATGTTTTCTGATAGGAGCAAGTAATGACCCCTTTAAAGGTACCATTCGTATGAAATTTACCCTGTTTCCGATTTTTTATGAAAAAAGTTGAAACCCGTATGCATCGTAAATATTTACCAAAAATTGCATGCAACTGAAAAAGTAATACATTGGTTGTTGAAAGAAACTTGTTGCTTGGGTTAGCTATAATAAGATCTAGAAGAAAACTTATAATATGAGTCAGTGGCCAGCTGACACTTATGATTCGGTAATCAGGCGATGTATTTTGTGCTTTTTCAAGAAAAAAAACTTTTTTTCATTTTGATTTACTTTTTTCTTTTGGCCGCGAAGTAAGTCTCTATCCACTAATCCATTGGGCCTTGCATCGCCCGTCCTTAATCCGGTATGCAATTTGTTCAGAATGTAGCCTAACCAAAATAAATCACAGAAGTTGTCTGCAACCGCCCGACTCTTCCAGAGAACTAGGATCTGCACCGAAGAGAGCTGCACCAGCAACAGGGAATAATGGCAATGAAAACCAAATCAAAGAAGCGACGATCAAAAAAGCCAAGCGGGAACTATGACATTAGCTCTTAGGTACTTAGGGGCACTCTTGGGAGAAACCCGTTTGTATGCTGGTCAGCCCAACCAGTTTACATTAGATCATATTTAAATGTATATTCAACGCTTCGTTATTATTTTGAATTTTCTTTGAGTTTTGAATTATGAATTTAATAAAGAAAATTTTCCTTTGAATATAATTGATTTTGAGTTCGACGTCAACAGAAAATTGTTAGGAAGTTTCAACAAAATGTTTTTGGTAAATCATCTAAAATAAAGAACATTAATCTCACATTTCTTTTGCCAAACTCAAGATTTTACATAACGAAACTTGCTAAACTACGTATTTAGAAACGTACTGAGAGTGAATGAACCATGACAAAAGTTAAATATGCAGGTTTCGGTGTTGCCCATTCTTCCGATTCAGAACTTAACGTCCTGATATCGGGCGTATTATGTATCATTCAGCCACCTAATTTTATAATCCCCCGTTTTATGGTGTGTCCTTTTTTTTCAAAATTTGGTTTTCTCAGATTTCGCAAAAGTGTCGAAATACCACGGAAAATAGAGGATGGCTCTATTTCTATTCACTTCCATCCAGCAGTGCTCTGCTCGATTAGCTCGGCTATTACTCGCGGAATCTGCTTTCGAATTACTGGGCTAAACGAATTCATTCTTGGTACACTTGGAAACAGCCTAACCAATTCGAGTACCCACCACTCGATCTCGAATCACTTTGCAGTAAAATCTAGTTTAGCAATCATTTTGCCCCAAATGAATTCCTCTTGCAATATTTTGTTTTACATTTTTGATATTCTTTTCCTAACTCAAGTGTCGAAGAGTGGACTAGAAAAACTCATATATCACATTTAAAAAGACCAATTTAGATTTTTTTTCAGTAAATAGTGAAAACTGAACCAATCATTTATGACTCCCAACGCAATTATAATGCAAACTTAAAACAGAATCCCCACCATTTGTCCTCGTTGAGGTTAGGTTTTTTTTACAATGCCGATTTCTCATTCATGAGAATCGGGTATGTTTCTCTTACCGCATGTTGTTACTTGGTCATTGATCGAAAATGAAAGTCTTCAAGAACCCATGAATATTCCTCTTATCGGACCCTATTTTCGGTTTTCGCCTTCTCACTAAAGCCGCGGCGGTGGCTTCTCGCCTCTTGGCCATAATCGAAGTGTTAAGCGCGCCCAGGGGACCATCATTCCGGCCGCCCTTTCATCTTGCACCCTCCGTGTTCCAAAAGACTTGAACTACCTGTCGTCTCAAGAGACATAGACTTTGAGCCTCCAGAGAGGATGGGACACTTTTCAGTCACACGTTGCCACAGGCATAGTTGTGGTATCCAGCATACTGTAACCTTCTCCAATACTCAGAAACGTTCCAATTGTTTTATGCCTTGCTCGCGTTTGTTTTACAATTTAACACAATGACATTCCTATCTGCCAGTTTGTTTTACACACAGTGTAAAACACATCCAACAATTTCTTA
Source organism: Oscheius sp. G VE-2021 (assembly GCA_022343465.1). Taxonomy (NCBI): domain Eukaryota; kingdom Metazoa; phylum Nematoda; class Chromadorea; order Rhabditida; family Rhabditidae; genus Oscheius; species Oscheius sp. G VE-2021. The sequence goes on from JAJQXH010000051.1 coordinate 13,146, forward strand.
TTCAATCTATCTGAGTACGTTGTTTTAAAACTAGCCCAATTGTTTTTACGGACACATGCTCTTGGAAACACTCCTGGTGGTCGAGTGTTGGCCTCTTTTTGAATATTACATGCCCGAGAATTCCGGCCGCTGAGGAAACATTAAAAACGCGATCTTCCACTATACTCTTCGTTCGTTGAAACATTAGTGAACGTAGATTTTTTCTAAAGTATGGTTTAACAGGATTCGTTTTACGTCATTTAACTCTTTTCAAAGACCTTGACAACGTCAACGGAAGATTTCAGAATCTCAATACCCCTGCCCAAAATTTTTAAAAACATGCGTATCTGTATTTCAGTTGTGAGAGTTATAAAAACCCAATATTTTAAGAGATGTTTACGAAATTACCACGGGAAGATTTTTTGAATATAGTTAGTTGGCTAGGATAAAACGCTCATTTATTATTTTAAATTTAATGTTCAAGGGATCACAAGGCAAATAATTAGCTACCATTACCATCATAACCCATAACCATATTTCCACAATTTCTTTGAATTTCTGCATTTCCCTTGCGTTTTCCGACGCCTTGTTCATTCAAAACAAAACTCCGTAACTCTGGTTGTTTGCAGAAAACGGCGGCCGCGATTCGTCTTCCCACGGCATCTTACGGGATGTCCGGCGGGCAGGCAAAATCCTAGCCCACGGCGGGTTTCAGCGTTTCTTTACCATATTCACCGTGGAGATCCTGCTTCCGATGTTGCGAAATTCTTCACTCTCATGGCAGTTGAAGGCCACTTTCAAGCTTTCTCAACATCTTCAAATGTTATGCAAAACCCGCGAGATTCAATTGCCTGGGTTGAAGGCAGAAACCACATCGTTGCAGAAGGAAGTAGTCTTACCCGTAAACACAGTTTTGAAAATGTTAGATGGAACATTTGCCTTAGGCGTTTCTATAAAGTGTAATTTGTAGTTCAACTGACAACACTTTGTTTTGGATCAGAGATCGAACGCAACACTAAATTGGCAATTTGTGCCATTGCCTTAATTCCTTTGAAACCTGGAGACCAGAAAGGCGTGTCATGGCTTGTGACGTGCTTGTTTTCAACTGCAAAAAGCGTTCTTAACCAGATTTTCATCAATCAACCCAAATGTTCATACAACCACAAATATGACATTTTTCCATTCACGGGTTAGAGTTCCTTGCTGTTTTCAAGATTTAATAAGTCGCATTAAAAAAATTGTGGGAAAAAGAACGAACATTTTTGACTTTTTAAATAGTAATAAAATGTTTTCGAAAAACCAATTTTACATTGTTTATAAAAATGTATTTTATTGTTGCGACACGTTTGATTCTGCCTACTTTTCAAATCAAAAACTTTTGGTTTAGTTATGGTAATATCAACATTTGATGATATTTTACTCGGTACTCTCATAAAGTTGGCCGACACATTCAAACATTTTAATATAAGCAAATAGTTTTGGGCAAGTTCATCTGCATCTTTCCTGTTAAAATACTTGCTGAAGAAGTTGTTCTTTGCGAATTTTTCACAATGTCTTTGAACGTTTGATGCCCAGCTTTGTAAGGCATGGAAATATTATGAGTATTTTGCTTCGGGTGAGACAGATATTTGAAAATGTTACCTTTTTATGCTTTTGAAGGCATAAGGTTTCAGGCATTATACACTATATTCACTATTAACGTAAAATACAGTATCTAAAACATAGTGGCCAAATTTCTATTTGCCATTAATTTTTAGTAACCATTGGTCATTTAGGAAACCGCTCGATTTATGAGATATTGTACCTTCATTTGCAGCGAATTGTCTGAGCGACAAACCTCATTGTTTTCTGGAATATGACAACCCTGCGTTGTGGAACGCCGTCTCTAGCCGGGACTCTGTTTGCGACTCGTTTTTGAAGGCAAAATTCGAGCCGAAACCATGATTTATCGGCGCTTACGTGCCTCTGGGGAACACCGAAATGGACTTGCAGCCTCAATGAAACACATGGCCGCTCCCCAAACGCCGTCTACGCTCTCAGCTCCGCCTCAATTAACACACAGAGATTTTGAATACAGTATGCGGTCATTTTGGTTATTATCAGTTCCTGATTGGCTATATATCGCTTTCATGAGAGTTGCAATCCTGGATTTATTGTTTCAAACACTCAAAAGTTTTGAGACATATGTGACACCCACTGAGTTTTTGTTGAGAAACCGATTCAGAATAAGAAGATCTTTCTTTGCATCATTTCGAAATACGAACTACGTCCCTAAAAACGCCTGTCAACAAGTCATGCATCGAAGGTTCGGATCTGCCCAAGTCAATATGTCTTCGAGTTTTAAATACTTTAAATCACTTTAAATTAATGTTACCCACGGGGTGTATACGAACCCTCAATGTTTATCTGGTTCGAGTGCCGGCCTGGCTCAGCCGCTTCCCCCTTGTCCCAGCACGGTCTGCTTTTTTGGCATTTTTGTATATATATTTGTTTTCTCTAAAACAATACATTGCATATATTTGTTTTCTTGTGGTACACTTGAAAACAGCCTAACCCATTTGAGTATCCACCACTCTATCTCTAATCACTTTGCAGTAAAATCTAATCTGGCATTCACTTTGCTTCAAACGAGCGCATACTGCATTATTTTATATAAAGTCTTTAGTGTTCTTTTCCTCCCTCAAGCGTCTAAGAGTGGATTAGACAAAGACAACTATCACAACCCAAAAAGACCATTTTAGATGTTTTTTTAAAGTAAAGCAGGTAAGTTTGGAAAGTCGAACCAGTCATTAATGAACGTACCTATAATACAAACCTAAACCACAATCTCAACCGTTTAGCCTCCCTTTTAAATTAAGTTTTTTTCTACAATGTTAGTTTTTGATGATTCAAATGTTTCTAAAATACCTTTTCACATATTCACTTTGGGAACTTTCTCAAAGAAATCATATTTTTTCATTTTTGTCAGAAATGGGCTGGTTGATATTTCAAATTAAAAAAAAACTGGGTTACCTTTATATTTGTAAATTTTTTTTTGGAAAACTGAGATCGCATTTTTTAAAAATCTAAACCCTTCTCCAAACCGTGGATAATGTGATTTTTGAAAAGTAGTGCAATCGATATCACTCAGTATATAAAGTAGAGGATCACCCGATCTCATCACAAAATCTTGACTACGCGTGCATAAAGGACCGAGTGTGACACGACACCAGGAGCCATTAGTTGTATGCGTCATAACCTCGACGAAGGAAATCCGGCGATATGGGAAACGCACTCTCCGGTTCTCCTTTGCTGCGAGTGTACTCAGCAGTCAATGAAAAACAATCGACATAATTTACTATTACTCGAATACATCTATCCCTAGCAATATTTGTGATTTGTCTGACAAACCTACTACAAGATGTTTTACCCCACACTATGTTTCACCGCCTAGTGAGTAAGATTTTGTTTTTAATACAAAAACTTTTTGTGCCGGATAACGAATTCATTTCTTGCTAATGCGCTACTTGTTCAGGAACGTTTTAATCATTCAAACCAACGCTTGTAGTTTGGTTGCGTGAAAATCAAGAGTAGGTTTTTGTTGTTATTTCGGGATTCTTTTTTCTACAAGGATGTAAAATTTCTCCAACCAGACGCGTTCGAATAAACAGGCAAATTGAATTTGAGCCAATCAAAGATGTGCCCTAGAAGTTTAAAACAAAAGCACATCAAGAGTAACACGTTTAATAAAAAGCATTAACATTATAATACTGTTTTAAGGTGTTTTCTGTGCTTTTTTCCGTCTGGCCGAATCTTGGTTTCTTGAGTAATGTTCAGACAGAAACATCTGCAATGCATAAAAGCATTGTTGAACTAAAAGTTCTATTTTGTAAACATCCTTTGACGAGCACATCGCATGCCAAGATCTACTTCACTCATCATCGTCATTCTCTTTACCACCCACGGAGGTTTTAATTAGAACCTTTTTCCTGCATCAAAGAATGATAAAAAGTGCAAAACATTTCCAACTAATCGATATCCATTTGTGTTATTTGTTTTGTTTAAACCAAATAAAATCAATTCTGTATTTAAAACACATTTCAAAACAACAACACAACGACATATATGCATTTTTGAAGGCGAAATGCCATTTAAATCCTTTTTTTGTGAATCAAACTCCGTCTGACACCCTTCAATCCCACTTGATGTGTGCGAGATGGAAGGCCCTCTTCTGAACCCAAACATGTTCATTTGACCTGTCTGATCAACGAGTGCAAAGCACTGCTGCTCCTACCGGCGGAGAAAACAGCGAAGCGCCTGTGGACAGCTGACGGCTGTCCCTTCCATGTTACAAACGGCTCCAGCCGCGCCCCCATCAACTTCATGAACACACGTTTTTACATGCTCGGTCTGGGTTTCGATGTCTCCATTGTTTATTGGATTTTTAACAGATCTTCGTTTCAAAACTGTCATTCAATGTATTATCCAATTTACTGAACGTTAAGTATTCAGCGTTTCAATTTGTTTAAACAAAGTTAAATCACAATTTTGTTTTTAATCAAATAAAAAACTCATACATTGTTAAAATATATTTTCATACCACCAGCAATTAAATAGTGATTCGTTTATAATCAGGTAAGTTTGACAATGATCACCCTTAACTGTTAACCTAAGTTTTATACAGTTTTGCTGAAATTCACTTTTAAAATTCTTCTTAATAATGTTAAGTTTTAAAAATAAACATTATTTTTATATAGTAGGTCAACTGCAATACGGCGTGTTAGACGGGAGCGGAAGGAACACATTCTGCAGCTAATTCTAGCTGCGACCTTCTTCCTCGATTCCGCCTTCGAGTGAATATCCGGGGCTAATCCGCGCGCATCCGAGTATGTGTTCAGCGTCAATTGTTTGTCGCCACTTTCGAATGGTCCCCTCGACATCCAATTGGCACGTGCTAATCCCGTCCGAACCTTTCTCTCGCTTCCTTCGGAAGTAGGCCAATGTTTGATGTCTTTAGACTCATAAGGAATCTGACAGCGTTCCAAAGCCATGAATAAGGTCGTGGGAAGCCGCCGCAACCGAACTTTCACTTGATCACGTACATAATCCGGTTGGATATTATTACTTTGTCATAAGGCTATCTTAATTAGAAACCCTCTTCATAAATGTTTGTTTTTCTCTTTTGAAATAAAAAAAATATCCTTATGTAAAACATACTTTTTGTCATCGCAAATGAAAACAAACAAAGAAAATGTACTTTATGTTTCAATTTGAGACAGGAACCAAAAACTGAATGACAAAACAATATATGCATGTGATTAAATTATGATTAGTTCATCGAACTTGTATTTTCCCATTGTTTTCAAGAATCTCACCGTGAGTAATTACATGTATCAGATTTTACACATGAACAGTTGTCTAACTAAAGTACAAAAATGTAAGTATCCTTTGAGAAGCCTTTGATTCAGAAGCCTTTCAATCGAAAGCACGTCTTTTCACTTTTTGACTGCAATCATATCTTTTTTCGGTTTTGATTGGTATTACATAAAACACTCTTTAATTTATTTATTGATTAATGCTATAAAAATAAAAAAGTGTACATTTTGGAATAAGAAGCCCACAAATCTTGCAAACTGAAAATAAACCTTTGAACTTTGCGAATTAGACTGGTTTAGCAGTCTGAGTGGATTTAATCCGTTTGGCATCTTTTTTGCTGTGAGGTTTTTAGAAACTCGTTTTAAAAACTCGCACTTTTAATTTAACAATGCTGTTTAATTTTAACTGTTCAAATACTTATTTAAGTTCTTTTTTTAAAATCGAAAAAAGTTTTCCACCTTGTCTGCTTCTATTAAACGTTAACTTTCATCAAACAATTTTCATATCATTTTTTTCGTTGATTATTTGCGTTATTTTTATGATTAAAAATTGTTTATTATGTTGTTTTTTGTTTAATGATATTTTATAATTTTTCTATTTTATTAGTTTTTTTCTACTCAAAATACACTTAAACAAGAAACCTAATTCTCCTCTCACATGGTTTTTTTATCTGCTTGCGTTGTGTTTACCATCACCACAGCTGTATTTTATTTTGTTTTCTTGTCTCGCATCTAAACTGCCGTAAACTTAACTTTGAAGTCTTTTAATCAAATGTTAAAGAACAAAACAGGCAAAAATAAGGCGTATTAATATACGCAATTCTTGCGTAATGAAGCCCTTGTTTTCTAATAGATTCACACTTGTGGATTTATGATCTTCCCTGGCCTGCGACGGCCCATCTCAAATCATTTAGGGAACCTGTGGGAACCTTACGAAAACACTGAGCGAGTCACAGATGAATGATTAAAACTCCCCACTCGCGATGCCGGCAGCCGCCGTTTCCCTAAGCTTTGGCACCTCCCAACAGCACTTTCTGTTGTGCGCATCACCTAACTATCGAATGTCAAAAGCCTCTCATCGTTCTGTTACTTCTGTTCACAGTTCGATCGATATCATCGCAGTTAATCACACTTCCTGGTGCTGCGAAAGTTTTCAAATAAATTTTTACCTAAGGAATTTATTTAACATCCTTCTAGCTCAAAACAATAATTTTGAATAAATTTGTATATTTAATTTGATTCATTTGCGCTGGATTAAAACAATTTCTACCATGTTTTTACCACAATCTTCAATAGTTACACTGATTCAAGAAGAAACTTGAAATTTTTGAGTTTAATTAGCTTCTTCAATAGTCATTCAACGTTAGCATCCAATTAAGTCAAAAGAGGTTTTAGTTGTGATATAAAATCCCCTAATTTGTCCCATTTGGTGAGATAGAACTAATGAGTTTGTCAAGATGCACTTTCATGCGGCGTAGTAGCAAATGGATTAATGACGGAGCCATGTCACCAGGCATTCATAATTTTCTCTTGGCGAATGTTTCATTGTTCCCATCGAAACATTGAAACAACAGTTATTAGATCCCCGTCATGTTTACTTGGATATTAGGTGACCGACCACGCAACTTCAGCTGTTTCCAATGTTTCATGTATGATTCCCATACTTGCGCTTAAACATTTGTAAAAACATTTGGTCGATCAAAAACAAGAATGAACACGTCAGTGTCCCCTACAATTTGGTCTAACGACCGCAGACTAGCCATTATGGAAATGTGAAGCATTAGGCTGTGCAAGTGGCATTCCACCCCCAATAACACTTGAATAACAATATTGACTTTAGCACTGTGTTTGAACTTTTAGCTATATGTAGATGTCTACTGCCTGGAATTTTAAAACTAGCGCACAATTTTGGGATAAAAAATGGTTTTACAACAATGTACAACTTTTCCGCCATTCACAATACATGAAAACAAACACTCTTTTTCTTTTCTATTCTATTTAATAAGCCTTTTGTAACATTTACTATTTTGTATATTATGAATATTATCAACAACAAAAAAAGTTTTCCAAGTGTTCCTTCTGAAATGTTTTCCCCATGCACTAGTTCTTTCCCCACCGACAATTTATCTTTAAGCGCAGGTTGCCTCTCTGCAAAGACCGCAATCTACCGTATGTCTATAATTGCTGCGTAAGAACACGCAAAATCAGAAAAAGCAGGAAAACACAAAAAGCTGTTTCCGATTCGTTTTGGTCCTCGCCGTATGAAAAGCGGATTTATCCGTTGGATTCAGCTTTAACATTTTCAGAGAACACTGCAGGGTTGCCCTTTGCCATCTTTTAGGAAGAACTTTTTAAAATTAATTTGTTACTGAAATGCAAATATTAAATTTCATAGGTGCGGTTGTTATAACTTTTTTAAAATTTGTTTATTTTGCATATCCCACTTTAGCTCTTTTGTACGTGAGGCTGCAGTTAAATTTGTAAACGTATTCTTTTATGAAGTGCTTCTAATAAAGCAGTTTTTCTTTTTTGAGAAGAACTTGCAACATGTCTGTGTGGCCAATCACGACTTGTCGGCTGCCGAGAGGTTCGTCGTTTTTACTACTCAATCGAATTGCGCTCGTCGCCGGAAATCAGTTGTTCTGTGTTCACAGAATCCTTTCGGCGACGTAAGTCGCATTTTCATTCTTTGAGCAAAACATTTCAAGGATCTGTTATGGAATTTTAAGTTTTTTCTTGAACCTTCTTTGCCCTCTGCCCAGTGTGTCGAAAGTGGTGCTTTCCGCGGTGTCTGTTGGTCACATCGACAACTTCTCAGGACTTAAAAGCCCGAGGCTAGAAAAACGCGTCGCGCTGACTTACTGACACCATGAAATTTGTCAAAACGCCGCCTCTGACAACACGAACGCTCCTCATAGCGTGCTTTGCGGTCGCGAATCGCTCTAAGCTGCACAAACATTGTTTGTTGTGGCTCCAGGGGCAATCGCTCACCAGCGGAGGACTTGTTAATCAGTGGAAATCTTTGTACAACTGTTCCCCCACTACATACATATTTCTTGTGGTGTGCCGCTTGGCATAACAAACAAAATGCCGCAAACACGCGCCCAAATACAAAAACATTACCTGTTTTTTCCTGGAAGACAAAGTTTTCTAGTATGACAATGTGAGAATTATACCGGTGAAAAAATGCAAACAAATGAACAACATGCTTTAACCTCCCCGATTTAAAATATATAATGTTTTAAATAAATTTTTGCTCTTCTTTCTACTTATCGAGTTAAACCTTTTGTATTATAATTATAGATAATGCCTGCCCATAAACAGGAAAACTGTATTAGGCCCATATTTAAAAGTTGTTCACTTAAAAAGGTATTAGTTTAAAAATAAGGCATTTCTTTTTTTTTATTACTCAGTAAACGTTAAATTAAAGTAATGGCATACTGTACGGTGACACTTGAGTCCTCGTCTACCCATTCCGATTGTTTAAACAAATAAATCAAATTCTCCCTAGTTTAAGCCCTACACGTAAATAAAAGTACAACAAGTGTTAAAGTCTGCCATAACATCAGCGGTTCCCCAGAGATGAATAGATTTATTTATGACTTCTTTTAAGCCCCGTCTTCATTGTTATATCCTTACTGTTCGTTTTCCCGTCTGCAATGATTAATCGCTTTTACAACTTTCTTCAGTTTCCTTTCAAATCGAAAAATTAAATAAATTCAATGGTTTTTCACCTCAGACATGGAACATGTTTTTAGTTCCTCAAAGACTATCTGCACGCAATTCTTTCCTTCCGGGTCTGTTCAAAAGATCTGTTTTGTACGAACATCACCGCCTGATTCTATGGCACAATTAACGCAAAATCTAACTGATTACCAGCAGAAGATGCGCAAATCGTAGATTCATAGCATGTTTTGACTGCCATCATTGATTCAATGAAGAAAACGACGGCGTCTCTCCAATGCCGTTCGAAATGTCATTGCCCTGAAATCCAATTGAATACAAAGGGTTACGTTTTACATACTTTAATCTTGCTGAACATCCAATGATATCCTTTTTCTTCATTCTTTACAATTCCTTCTGATTGGTTTTTTAACATCGTACGCACATGTTCCCTTTTGCTCGAGTTCTTTTACTTTGACTTCTTTAAGCACTTGCTATCAGAATTTGCAAGCGACTGGCATAATCAAACATCAAAACGTAGCACTTTTTTAAACAATGGTGTATATTTCAAGCTGCGGAACAGGTGTCAAGTGCCGCTGAAGTGTTGAACCCCGATTTTTCGTTTGCAATCGTAGGAACATCGTTCTTAACTTTATGTTTTTGTTTTAAAAATTTTATTTCAATCAACTTTCACAGTAACAAGGTTTTTTGAGAGTTGAAGATTATAGGGGCTCGTCAGACGGAGCATTTTTCTTCTTTGCACCTTTGAATGAAGTTCGCGTGCAAATTCAAAATGTCTAGGTTCAAGGTCCACAGGGGAATTGCAAGTGCAGATGGTTTGAAATCCTGAGAGCCATTTTAGCAAGTCGATGCAATTTTGTCTTTTTGTTCTAAAAGTCACGTTTCAGTTTTTCAAAATGTGTCGTTGTGACGATAATAATGTAATATATTTTAAAAATCTGCTCTCAATGCGCACAATACTAAAGATTTCTACAAAAGAAAAGAATGTTTTCAACTTCTTAAATCGAATAAAGACCTTGATTGACTGTCCTATCTAAAAATATTTCTTTCATGACGTCATACTGTAAACCTCATTATCCTTGAACTCATAGCATGTCCATACATTGAAACAGTAGGATGAAAACACCATCCGGTTGAAAATACATGGTTTGCTCTCACTTTTATTTTTAATTCGGGTATCACGCGTGATAATTTGATGAGCACTGGCCTGACTGCCCACATGTCCAACTAAATCTTCAAATTATCAGGAATTGCCCTTTGTCCTTTCTGATTTTGTGAATTTTTGGCTATAAAAACCATTTGGCACCCGCTTGCCGTCGAGAAAATTGTGTTACTCACAACTGGGATTGCGGCCGGCGACCACCGTTGTTCCTGGTGTCCTGGCCATAAACTACCTTGTCTGCACTGGAAGCATTGTTTTCAAATTGTTCCCTTTTTTTAACATTATGTGACCTAAAGCTTAAGTAAACTTTTAGTTCTTACAGTGGACTTCACTGCAATAACTAAAACATAAAAATGGTTTCATTTTTATATAGGAATAGCCCTTCTATTTTACCGTTTTATTGACTCCAACTTTGCTTACACAAATTATTTTTCATTTTAAATCTAATGTAGGTCACAATTTTCTTGATCTACAAAAATAGATATTATTGTGAGGAGTTAGTTGAATTTCGGTAAACCCATTCGAAGAATCAGGGTTCGTTTGAAATAATTTGTTATTTCCCGCAATGGCGAGGAAAGCTGTCAATTAGAAATGATTATAAGAAAAATGGCGTGTTGAAAAGTTTATGGCGTCTTTCAAAAGTGCATTTAACTCGGTTTCAAAGAAAAGTCAAACAATCAACAGAAGAAATATTAAAATTATTGGACTTATTTTACACAACAAAGAAAGCTTTGGAAGCTGCTATTTCGAAAGAGTTATGAAAGCTTCGATTTTGTGACCGTACGCTAACTTTTCTTTAAATGAGGTGAAAAGATTTTATTCTTGATATCGTATTTTTGTCAGAATTAAAAAGAAGCAGAAAATGCGCTCACAATTATAACAAAAAGTTAATTTTCAGGATAACTTTAGTGGTCATCTTGTTTTTTTAAACTTTGGGAAACGAAGAAGAAACGCCTGAAAATTTTTTGACCATTTCAGATTTAAAGATGAACACAGTAAATCATAAAAACTACCCTGAAATTTGACCAAGTCCCAGACCGCTCAAACCAAAAAACCGGAATTGTATGTATGGTTTTCATTCATCCGGGAAAGGATACGTGACTTTTCAAAAGAAATTTCAATAGACCTGTCCTTGAAAAGATTTCTTTCCTTATGAAAGCTCCCAAATAATTTATTATCACTATCGCCAGAAAGGAAAACCAATCCTTTTTCTCGTTTGGTCTCAACAACGCCGATGACTAACTTTTAAAAAAAATATATGTATGCCAATCTTGAGGAGTCAATATACATGCAACTTTGATTGGCGTAATCCTTTTTTCTATTTGTTTTCAAACACGGCAGACTTGTCAAAGTTGACCAGTTAAAATTTATCAAAATGAACTAACACACGCACGGTGTTGAGCACAAGTCCAAGCAAATAAAATGGTTAGCCACTCACACAAAATGTTCATTAATGTTTTAATGTCGGAATTGAGAACCAGCACGGGCCGGCCCGTTCCCATGCCTTATGTTTTGAGTACACAATGTTTGATTGAAATTTAAGTAACTAATGTATATTTGTTTTTCTTCAACGACGTTTTTCTTAAACCGTTTTTGAGCATCGTTCGGTGAGTGTCATGTTTGCAAAAAAGAGAAAGTTCTTATAAGTTGTTGTTGCTTTCCGCATGACACCTGCCTTACATCATTTGCAACAGTCAATGGTGTCAAATGGCTCTTCCGGTTGTCACATTCCTGAACTGACTCACTCATCCGCAACCTTTACGCAGAAAAGCGATGCGGGAAGCGACTAAACGACATAACACATAGTTTCATATCTAATTTCCTTTCCTCGCAGTAGTTGATGGCGAGTAATCACAGTTATCTTCGCTGCCCTTCGCTTTCCTCCGCAAATCATAGCCTAAGAGCTAATTGCCGTGAATTGCGTCTTCTTCTTTCGCACTCTGTTTTGCTGTACGATCAGGTGCTTCAACCTGACGCAGCGAATCAAAAAGCGAATTTTATGTCTGACTTCCCCTGAAAATGTCTGTTGAGGTGGCTTAAGCTATCTGAAGACGAACACTTGGAACTTCTCTGTCGCCCGTCCTTGTTTTACATATTTTACTTCCAGTAACCACGTGTACTATGTGTTTACTTCTGGGCTCCTAAAATATGCGTAAGGTCATTTCCTTTAAGCAAAAAGCGTTTTCTCATTAAGAAGAGTCAAACACCAAGGTATTTCATCGTCCTTTTGTCTAGCCATACCAAAACCAAAACACCAAAAAAACATTCTGTCATTTCCAATGATTAGTTTGATTTTTCCTTTTTTAAAATATTTTATTTTCTAAGTCTGAACTACCATATTGTGTTTGCAATTAGCACAGAATCAGATGTCGACTTCAACTTTAACAATCGACGTCATTGTAGCCTCTTTAATGACAACAACAGACAACACTCGCGCCTTTTCTACTAAACGCTTCCGCTTCCTTATTGACCTCGTTTACGCTACTTTTTGCTGTCCTCATCATTTTTTCCATCCAGATGACGTCTCTTTTGCAGGACTATGAGAGCGTAACGGTTGCATGGATGAGCGCCAACGGGTCGTGTATTCTGATTACGGAAGCGATTCGCGCTCAGGGGATCGATGACGTCACAGCGTGAGTTTTCTGTGAAGAGTTTAATCGCAAGGGAAACCCATTGTTAGCCAAGAAAAGCACCGACTAGGGGCTAATGGCTGAGCGTTTCATGAGCGGCTTGGTTCAAACCCTGCGGAACCCGGGCAATTTGTCAAAGCGAACAACTGACTTGCACGGCGGACAAGAGGAGCAGGCCTTTCGACAATCGGCCGATCAAAAAACAATGGGGGTTAAACGCGTGAAGGTCGTAGCAGATTTCCGTTTTGAAACTATCATGACAACAATTTCCAAACTGAAAAAATCACTTACAGTTTAAGAGTTCAAAAGAAAAAGCCAAGTTTTGAGCTAACCTCAATTTTTAACAAGTTAGTTCTGATTTGATCGCCTCGCTTTACAAAGGGTTCCTTGCGATCGCTGCTGGGCAAAAAATGGCACAAAAGTGGACCGGCGTGGACTGGGCCGTGAATTGTCTGATCCTGCGGACTCTTTTACAAGGCACACATCGAGAGTTCGATTCCTGCCAGGGGCATTTTTGCCTACAAGAGAGGGTCGGATCGATCCGGGCCAAGGATCTCGGAAAGGAACCAGCCGTTTGCCGCACTTGCTTGCAAAAACCGGGTCATGGGTCACAAATAGAGGGTTCACATCCGCCTCAAAGATTTTTCTGCGCCCACTTGAAATACATTGGATGATAACATAAGGTCTTCATGTGTCTTTAAACTATTTTGTTAGTTTTTCTAAAAGAGGCAAGAAAGGTTATCCACGGGTAAATCCGAACCCCCCTATTTGATAGAGATGGTCCCGGTTAAAGGCACACTTGGGGGTTTGCAACCAGGTACAGGATTATTTTTCGTTTAGTGTAGCCCGCTATGTTAAATTTGTTAGAAAACAAATTAATAAATCTCCCTTTGAAACTGTGAAGCTTCGGTTTAAAAAACAAAATTTATGTTTTGTTTTTGATTCCCCTTCGCGGAACGCATTCGGAAAAGAGGAGTGACAATCGTTGAAGCCACCACACATGCCGCATCTCGAAAATGTCTCCCTCGGGTGCGATAAGTGTCACTCATGAATCAAAAGACCCTTGCCTAGAACACGCGTGACCAGTGCCACATTCCGCGGATGTCATTCAATGGCAGATGATCACTTAAACAAAGAAATAAAAGGGTCATCATTGAGTTTCAAGTGACAGCTGTTGGTGGAAACATGTGACAACAAACAACTGAAGTTTTAACACAAAAATCCTATTTCAGGCATTTTTATGTAAAGTCTTTCTTCACTGTCGTGTACAGTACGCTCTTCTGTGTGGGTCTCGTCGGAAATGGAGGCGTACTTTGGGCGGTGGCTTCGAATCGGCGTCTTCGGAGTGCACGGAATATTTTTCTGCTCAATCTAATTCTTTCGGATCTTTTACTTGTTCTCACAGCAGTTCCAGTGACTCCATGGTAAGTGAACAGTTTTTAATATTTAAAAAAAACTTTAAATTTTACATAAACAAGTTATTGTTAAATTAAGTCAAAATAAGGTTTGAAGCTTCCTAAGAAACAAATAAGGCCTAAATGGAAAAACGCATGAATCTCTTCAAATTCATAATTCATTCCGTGCTCAAAACGTTAAAAACAACTCTGAAAAAAACAAAAGGTCCCAAATTCAGAAAATGCAAAACTTTTCAGTTTTAATTTGTACTTTATCTTTTTATTTTTTCAAAGTAATAGAATAGAGATCTAAGGTCTTGATTTCTTAATTCTATCAAGTAGAGAACAAACTATTATACTCCAAAATTCACCAATCTTGGTAATAAACTTTTTTCAGGTACGCATTGACAAAAGATTGGCACTTTGGCAGTGCCATGTGCCATTTGATGCCCCTCTCCAATTCATGTTCTGTGTTTGTAACAAGGTTTGAATTTCAAACGTTACATATAAATCTGATTTGAATTTAGTTGGAGCCTGACCGCCATTTCTGTAGACAAGTTTATGCACATTACTGATCCCACAAGAGCCCCTGTTTCGGTATCCTTGATTTGTTCGTTTTGTTCAATCCTAATTTTAGAAACGACAGGCGTCTTTGATTACCCTTCTCATCTGGCTTGTTTCTTCTCTTATCAACGTGCCCTACCTTCTCAGCTACGAGCTTGTTGATGGCAGGTGAGTCGTCTTTAACATCCATCAAAAGCGTCATCTGCCTGATGTTGACACACATCAAAATGTTAGAGATTGAAGGAAGGGAAGTTTTCAGCTATTATGTCGCTCCCGATAGTCCACCCTACTGTGGTCACTTTTGCGATGAAACAAACTGGCAGAGTGAGAATCAACGCCGACTCTATGGAACAATGGTCATGCTTCTTCAGGTATTTTCCTTTGCCTAATCATTGAAAAAATCCAATTTCAGTTTGTTATCCCAATGGGAATTATCACCTACTGTTACTTTCGCATCTTAAGAAAGGTGTCTAAAGATATGATTATACAAAATGCACAGTTCTCTCAATCTCTTACACAGAAACAACGTGTTGATGCAATTAGTCGAAAGAAAAGAGTAAGTTTTATAAAATGTATATCTTAATTGAAACCTTCAGGTTAATTACATTCTAATTGGTATGGTGGCTACTTTCATTTGCTGTTGGCTTCCCCTCACTTCCGTAAACCTAGTAAAAGATTACAGTGGGATTTAACTAAAACTCAAAGAAAAAAGAAATTCAGAACTGGAGCCGTGGTTTCTACTAGCTCAGCCCTTCCTGGTTCCCCTAATGGCTCACGTGATTGCCATGTCATTGGTTATTTGGAATCCATTGCTCTTCTTCTGGCTGACACGGAAACAGAAACGCAATGGGCTTTCAAAGATTATCAACACGAGTGAGGTCAGCCCTCTTCTGCAGGCAAGCCTTACACTTTCCGCTTACTAGCATCTGTAGCGGAACTCACACTTGCACTCACATGTCGTGCTCCCAACGTCGTGTGCATGCTCATTTGAGATTCCATGATCTGCATTTTTCATATTTCGAAGAACTTTCTTTAATGCTGGTTTATTTAGGTCATTACCTCGTTTGCAAGCAGGCTAGGCAGCAGTTTTAGGAGGGTCTCATCTCGTCAGAGCAGCAGCAAAGAAAGGTAACACCAGCGTGAAATCATTCTAAGTTTTCTTAAGGCGAACTTGCCCTACCGAGACAGTAGAGACAGAAGCTTGTACAGCCTCTTCCCGTCCCCTTATCATCAGAACTGAACTGCGGCCCATTAAGTCAAACCCCGGTGTTATGCTGTAATTCCCATTTTACAAACGCAAAAATGCGTGTTTAACAAAACGTTCTGGTTTCTGAGGTGCTATTGTGTTGTCAATTTACCGTTCTCTTTACTTTCTTAGTTTTGATAGCACAGCTCAGCGAGTTCCCATTCGAGTTCGCCAATCTTCGGGTAACAGTTGTACATCGATAACTTGAATTGAATTTGTTCTCCGACTTTTCATGAAAACAATAAACTTTTGAAATCAATTTGTGTGTTGCATAAATGTTCTCAAGGAATGAAAATATTCACTGTAGAATTTGGCTCGAATTGTCCTCTCAAATGATTGGTGTTATAAGCAATTCACACACCCACGCACACACACAATTTTGTTTCTGTTTTTTAGTCATTAAAATATGACTTGCGAAGTTAAGACGTCTAGTATACGTTGTTTAGTGGTCATATTTATCGAGTCCGACCCTGAAGCTGAAGAAATTGAATGACTTGGAACAAAGCACAAAGGCAGAAAACATGTTAATGATGCGACAAGCTTCATTTGATCATATTCAAATTCGAGCGTATACAAAGTGAGTTATTACTTCCTAAAACCAAACGTAGAAAACTAGTCCGTTCTCTTGTTTCAACTATTTTCCTCTCCACCGGGGTGTTTGGATAAATGACAGTCGGAGAAGTGTTGTTCTTCTGAGAAGAAAGTTCTCGTTATATGTCATTTCATTTGTTTGATTGTTTTGAAACTTTAAACATATTAAACACATTAAAAACCCAAATTTGGCTAGTGTGTTTGGTATGTCTATATTTGAAAGGTTAGCCAAATTACTTTGAATAAATAGCAAGCGATAAAAAAAATTAAAGGTTAATAAGGATAAATTGGTTTGAGGAACGGTGGACTTCCTTTCACCTTTTTCTACTATCCGTTAAGAAGAACGCCAGAAGACCATTCAAATGTGAAGAATGAGGGTGTCCCTCAAGTCTCATTCTATCTTTTAGAATTAACGCATACGTTGTTTTAATTACGAAAACGCTAGATTGAAATAACAATACGTAACAAGGATCTTTATTCAGGTATGTCCATGAGACCCTGGAAAGTCAAAGATTGGGCGTAACAAAACCCGAGAGTAATTGGGTAAATAGTCGAAGAGAACTATATCACAATAAAGCTTCGGTGGGCAATACTAGTTGATGAGATCACTGCGAAGGAGATCAGGGAGATTCACCAAGAATTGTCCACAGTCGGCAGGAACTTTTCGTGCCTGCGGTGTTCCTGCAACGCCTTTTCGACAGCCTTGTCAGGAATGAGTTCAGTCTTCTTCTCGACGAATGTGGACTCCCGTTCGTTCAATCTCTCGACAGCTTCCTGAATGACAAATTGAAATGCTAAATTGGCTTGAACTACCTTATTAACAGCTTTCTTCGCAACGTCTCCATTTTCCAAGTCAGACAAGTTTTTGTCATCATCGTCCCATCCGTTGCTATACGCAGAGCACGGCTTCAAGTCGAACACGGCGCAGATTTCGGGATACTGAAAGACAAGTCTTAAATTTAAAAGAAGTCAAATTTTACCAATGGATTCTTTTTGGCAGCCTGCTCCACGCGACGGAAGTTGGATTCACGTAGTGCATGACGGGCCTGATCACCATGCTTCTCCTGGATAAAATATGTAAATATAAATTAGTATAGAAAATAAGTTTTTGAATGCAGTTTGAATCCTTTTAACTTTTTGAACTATGTATTCATACAATCTAGCATTTCATATCAATTACACACATTGAAAATGATATTTAGTGTTTCAAAGCGTCATGTCACTGACGAGCAATAAAGCTACTACCGGCAAGATTGTATCGGGTTCCTAAATTACGTATACAAAATGGTTTAAGGAATGTTTTTCAAACTTGTCTTGCCCATAGTACTAGCTAAATTAAACTGGTGTGGCATCTTTGAGTATTGGTTTTACTGCAATTTTTCTTATCTTCTTTAGAGCACACTTCTAATTCTCCTTTAAATTGTTGGGAGCTATGTTAATTCATTGAAAAACTATAAACATCGTGGAAAAAACTGAAACTCTGCTCTATTTGCACCATTTAGTGGAAACAATAACGGTTTTGTTATTTTGTCTCTTACAATCTGCCAAATCACCTTTTCCCATTCCTCGACACATTCGTGGAAGAGTTTTTGGTTCATCTCCATGAGTACCTTGACAGCGTTGTACATAAGCCCGTGAATTGTTCTGTAAAGAAAAAAGTCTAACTTTAGAGTGAAGTTATCTTACTTGTTCCAATGCTTAGTACTGTAGCGATGCAGAGTAGGAAAGATGACGGGAACGAGCGCATGACAATTTTCCTTCACAAGGGACATAACATATTCGTTGTTCCAGTAGAATAAGGCACGTTCGGCTACCTAAAATTTAGAAACTATTACAGTTTTTTTGAAGGACTTGCCTGAAAATGCTGGCTGGAGATGCACTTGCACACCCGCTGGAAGAGAGGGACCATGACCTTCTGGAACTGACTGGGCTCGATCACATCGAGAACCTCTTCCAATTCACTCAGAAGCATGACCTAAACAACGTTTTCGTTAAAGCCTTAAACATGTTTACTACCTCCATGGGACTGTTAGAAACCGGCCAATACTTCAGCAATCCCAGAATAACCGGTTCTGTGAGATTTGTATCTTTTTCGATGAATTGAACGACGCAGTAGGAGAGTTGGGGGTGGTAGGTGGAAAGGGAAGGCATCTAAAAAGGAAAAAATGAAAACGAAACAAAAATTTTTACCTTGTGCAGGGGCAAGAGTACGCGCAGCAGGAACGTCTTATGCTCCTCTTTGATCGGAAGAGTGAATCCATTGACAATGCTTCCTGGAATTTTGACATTAAACTCGGTTTTCTTGAATTCAGCAAAAGCGAAAGCCTGACCCGAGCCTACTAGAATACAGAACAAACAACGAGGTTCATATCCGCTTCGGTGCAAACTTTATTGTTTTCTTTTCCGTAATTCAAGTATATATTGTGCTTGCAAATACCTTTTTTACTTTGGGCGGATCCGAACCCTCGACGTTTGTTGCTAGGATACACAGTTTGGAAAACGGTACAAACCGTACACAAAAGTGCAGAGGTCGATGTGTACATATCAGACACGAGGTCTCACGAATAACCTTTCATTGACGTCAAAAAAACTGCAAGTCACTTGCTACACACACCATGTGGTGAAAAGGGTTGGTTCTGGGTAGCCCTCGAAGCCCTAGAGGTTCAAAGCAAAGGTCCTTAATTTAGTACTACACAACTAAAGAACCAGTTAATTCATGTCGACTGAAAAGTATTAGATATTGGACAACTTCACTGCTACGTGAGGACACCCTTTCTGAAAGTCATGTATCTTTTCCGCATTCTTCAACTGTTAACCAAACTTAAAAGGGGCCTGGGCCGGCACTCACACTCAGATTTGTCGGGGCAGCCAGGCTGGAATAGCCATACTATTTTCCCGATATGATCCAGTTAGTTTTGTCACTGTGGCTATTATTGTTACCAAATGTTATTCAACACAACAAATCCTTGTAAGGATTTCTGAGCAAAAAGATTTAGCTATTCCCGAGATCATTAATATTTCACTGGCTCAGGCGCAAGCAACGAAACTACATCTTTCCGTAAATTTAAAGAAGATCAATTAACTAACCCAAAATTTCAAGAAGTTCGCCGATTCCATTGTGGCGCTTCAACTCGTACATGAACGTGAAGAAGACGTTGTTGAACTGTTTCCTAAAACATCATTCAAAATAGTTATATGTCAGCTATTTCTTACCTAATGAAAAGACGCATAAAGGTGAATTTGGCGTAAAGTTTGTGCAGAACACTCTTCATGTAGTCTCTCTCGCGGGGATCTTCCGAATCCATAAGGAAAATGCACTAAAAGAAGACAAACATCAAAAGTAAATGTTTTTGAAAACTCACTCTCATAATGAAGTCCTGGGTGATGAAGGGTTTGATCACCTGGGTGTCGAAGTCTTCACTCTCCATGAAGCGAAGGAACAGCTCGTAGACAAGCTAAAATGAAGCTATTTCTTGCGAATTCAAAAGAAATCTACCTGAAGATGGGGCCAAGATGGCTCCAGGTTGGGTTCATCCTCATCAGGATCAAACTCCACTCCGAAGGGGTTAGTCGGAGGGGGAAGAGGGCGGAAGAGATTGTTCTCCACCTGAATTATCCAAATAATTGACTGTTACTTGACCAACTGACCATGGTCAGCATCTCCCTGTGCATGTCCTTCGTAAACGTCAGACGGCAAGTAGCCAAGTAGTCGATCATTTCGTTCAGAGCGGCTCGTTTTATCTAATAAAAACAGTATAAGAAAACAACATTGATTACCTCTTTGTAACGGAGGTCGCTCAGAGGATCCGTAGCAAAATCGAAGACCACAGCGCACTGTCGAATCTTCTGCATAAAGAGGTCCTGCCTCTCCTCTTCGCTTTTGAAATCGTACTCTGAAAAGCTCAAAATTGATAATAAAATTTTGTGAAACCTCTGAGATCGGGAAGTTTCTCCAAAACCCTAGAAGGAGCCCCAACAAAGAAGAAGCTACTAGACATACGTCTTTCGCGATTGGAAACAACTGGGCCTAAATTTCAGTATGAAAAATCATTTTTAAAATTTACAAACCTCCTCCATAGTTGATTTTCTTCAGGTTAGTGGGCGGGGGAGCATCTACCGGAACGGACGCGTCACCTAAGGAAAAAACCGTTTACACAAAAAATAGAACTATAAAAAACTTAAAATCTTACCAGCAGAAGTATCTTCGGTTTTAATCATGGGTATCATGATTTTTTCTTCGCGTTGCTTGGGCTCTTCCTTCTCCTTTCCCTAAATTGTTTATAAAATAATTATTCGCTTTTTTGCAAAACTGTTTTTTTAATTAAATCAAAAATTACCTTTTCGGGAGCTTTCTGCTGATCTTTTTCCTTTCCACTCTCCTTCTTCTTACCCTTTAGCATAACCCAGGAAACCACGTTCTAAATAACAGAAATTTCCACGAAAAGGAAGATGTTAGGAACAAGAAAAAAAATTAAAGAAATAGTTTAGTTTGCATTTTGTTTGTTTGTAAAAAATATTTTTTTAAACTAAAATAAATTAATCAATATCTAGAAAAAGCCAACTCTTGGCGATTGTGCATTGTGTGAGTTGTGTGAAAAGCGGGGTGTTGGATATGTAGCTTTTGGCGCCTGCCACTTGTGTTTAAAGGACGGGCGATCTAGATGGGGCGCGGAAAAGAAAACCTCTAAGAAAACTAGAAACTTTCAGATTTGATGATAATTTGCAATCTTCACTGATTAAGTTGAGCAATGATTTGTAATGCATACTAATCTAAAAATGTAGTTTAATGTTTTAAAAAAGGTTTTCAGTGCTGCAAAAATCAATAAAAGGAACAATTAACAAAAAGAAAAATGTGCTTAAGTAAAAACGTGGATTGTTGAGTTTCGTTATTTTTTTCTTTTTTAAAGGGTATTTGTTTTAGTAAAAACCCGTCGTTTATTGGGGTCCCTCACTAATTATGTTTTGGATTGCTTCAACAAAACATTTTCTAGAGAAATAAAAAATAGGAGTACAAGTTAAGTTAAAAAGAAGTCTGCTAAAAAGCTTGAAAAGGTTTGAAGAAAAGCGTTAAGCATTCATTTAAACGCTGGAATCATAACGCTTTCTTTAACCTCCCCCGAACTACCGCCACGCTCTTTATAATCTGATGGGGTCAACTGTGGCAAGGACACGTTTCAAGGTTCCTAAGCGAAAAAAAATCAAGGCTTCTGATGGTCACTAATTAAGATATTTTTCGAGCTATTGAAACAATCCAATAAAAAATAAAAACACCTCAATGATTTTCTTACTTTACAAGTATTTGTTTAAAAAGTCAAAAGATTCATTTTACATCGGGGCAGAACTGGTGACCTTGAAATTGAAATCAATTCTATCAATGTTTTATTGACTGAATAAAAAAAAATTAATGAACATATTTAAAAAATCCTGGAAAACATCTACTTGTCTCCAGAGAAACCTGTTAACATTTGCTGTCTCCGCAACTTTATGATTGTGTAGATGAAAAAATCACGCGTTTTTTAAAGTATATCGTATTTCGTTTTGTGAAAAAATAACTAATTTGGCTAGGAGAAACATTATTTTACCTAAGGCTACACCGTGTATTTTTTGTCTGGAGGTCAGAATACGCAAGTGAAACTTTGCAAATGTTAACTTTTTTTTATTAAGTATTTGATACAAATGTTGACCCCGGGTGATTTGTTTTTCAAATTTTGTAAACTGCGGAGAAAAAGAAACTCACCCTATTGCGGAGCGTGGAGGTAGCCCCGGCGAACAGATTGGCGTTTTTTCGTGGTTTCTCACCTGAAGAAAAATAGTCTTTAACCAATGGTCATGTCGGAGACACAAGGCGACATTTCGTAGGACAACATGCATGACTCGTGTCGCGTCAGTAGCCGCCGGTGTGTAACCAAATAAAATAAAACGAAATTGCCGATTTTGAAGAACAAACTACGTTGTTAGTAGGTGAAAGGAGGGAAACCTTTGATTTTGGGGGCGAACGGAATCAGAGCGCATGTCCAATTAGGGAAAGGGTGTCGTTAGCAACCCGAGTTCCTCCCGTTAGAGGCTAATTGCCGGTTCGGCCCTAATGTCGAACACGGGTTGACAGCAAGGAACTCTTGGGGATAAGGGCAATTGAGCAAAATAGAAAGGTAGACTTTTTAGATGTGAAACGTGGAAACCGTAAACTTTCCGATATTTCCAGGAAATGACTGGCCCTTTGATTATCTAATCGGTTTTTGTGGTTCTGATCCCACTGACATCCACAGCTGTTAATTTGAGTTTCTGCACAACCAAACGCGTATAAAGCCATAAACAGTATTCAGTCTGTGTTGTGGAAAACAAATTGTGATTTTAAACTACGACATCTAAGAAAAAAAGATAGCTACCAGTGCCTGGGAAAGAAAGAAACACCTTAATGAAATGGCCACAGGTTTCTTACCACAAATAAAACCTGAGACTTGAAATAAGCAGAAGCTTCTAAATATGTTTTTTTTTTCAATTAAAAATGAGTCAGTTGGCTTTTTAAAATGTTTTTGTGGTTTTCTTTGTCCCGCCGCGAAGTCCATAATATTGCATTTGCAACCGGAAAAGTGCCTTATTACCATTTTATTCGATTAAAAAGTTAACTAGGAAAAGAAGGATACAAATTTACACTTTCATCGAACTGTACAAATTCAAAAAATGAAATCAGAATGAATTGAATCAGGGATATATTGTTTAAACCAAATTGTGACTGCAAATGCTGAGACCGACTGCCTAACAATTTATTTGGAGCCCGTCGTCCTGGCGCCGCCTACCGTAAAGCCAATTTCAGCTAAATTACATGTTCTAGCGCAAATTATACACTGGATTGAAAAGACTCAATCAATCTGGGAATGTGCAGTTGCAAATGCAAATGCAACTTTTTAAATAGTTAAACCTTATTGCAATCAAACCTTAGAAGTGTAAATGATATTTTTGCAGCATTTGTCAAATTTTCATTTTTGTTTGTTTTGTTTTAGATGAACATCATGTAATAGGCACGCTCCAATTATCTAAGATTTAACAATTGTAACCAAAACTAACAAATGTAAAAATCGGAAACAGTTATATGTGCTATGAAAAATCTATACTGTTGATAGTTTTAAAAAGAATTTTGGGTCTTTTTCTGCCATGACAATGGTGATCTTGAATTGTAGCCAAAACAAATACGAGAGTAATGTCAGAATCAGTATTTTATTGCCCTGACGTGCTATGGAAAAAATGCCCATTGGTACAACGATAATTGAGACAAATATGAAAGTATCACAGCAGGTGAATTTGCAAATCTAATTAGTTTGCATGGAAGTGCACCCTAAGTCCGACTACATTGTTATGTGCAATGCTATAAAAGTGTAAGAAATGGGGAAAATATAATGAGAAAAAGAAAACTAGCATATTTCACTGTGAAAGATTCCAGGAAAGGAAAACTGATTCTACTTTCAAACATGTTGTTGAAATGGTTCAAAAGGCTAACATCTACGGACACCTTTTATTTGAAGCCCGTCGTCCTGGCGCCTCCTACCGTAAAACCTATTTCACCAAATTACTAGTTTTACCTTAAATTATACACCAGATGCAAAAGACATATTCACATTCTGTTCGAGCTATTACAATTGAAAAATGAAAATTCCTTTAAAAAAAAGCTTGTAATAGGCTAAGATATACAAAAGAAACCATTCTACAGTGGAAAACGCGAAAGCAGTAAACTACAGTCTGTGTTCATTTCAAACTTTGCCTGACTATTAAAACGTTATTTTCGGTTTCTTTAACGCGAAAGCCGTGATATTCTTGCACGTAGCCGAAATGGGGATAATTAAAAGGTACTCTAAATAATAGTGCGGGTAGTCCTGCTATTATTATTACTCGGTATGAAAGTGCAAGCTAAGTGCGACTACAATGCCAAAATGTCTCACCAAAAAGGTAATTAATGAAAAAGCGAGGTACAAACTGCATTAGTAATCTGTACGAATGCATACAACAAATTTAATTTTCTGAATAATATTGGTAAACAGAATAGCTGCAAAAGCTTGGATCGAATGCCCAACATTTTTCTTGGTGCCCGTCCGCCTGGCGCCGTCTACCATACAGCTAATTTAAACTTAATTGCATGTTACACCTAAAATTATATACCAAATGTAAAAATCGTTAAAAACATTTGTTCTGCAAATTTTCACTTGTAAAGATAAAATTCCTAAACTGTTCCAGAAATGAAACTAAATTTTTGTTTACTGTTTTCTTGGGACACAAGTTACCCAACAAACAAAGACTAAAACAAAAAGTAGTATTTAAATGAATAAAAACACATATAAAATAATAGAGAGAGAGAGAGAGCCACAGACAGAGAGAGCGACAGAGAGGACAAGAAACGGGAAATCAGAAAGAGACGGAAGGCACTAAACTCTTTTTTCCATCCTCAGCCTGCAGATGCACTTCTTGTTGCCGTGCCTTGCAACTTTCCGGGTACTCACAAGATAGCTCGTTCATCACCAAATCGCCGCTGACAACAGCAGAGCTATCAATCACGGTGCAATATTAGCAACAACAGATTTCTTAATTTTCGGGTCTCATGTGATAATATTGGTTCATCACGTGTGTATGTTTAACAATAAGATGTTTCAGGAGAGTATAAGGTGAATTTACGCCAAGGGTTTTGGCTTGTGAAATAAAAAAACCGATGACCCGAGATATAAAAAAACCGAGATTTTTAAAACAAGTCTGCAACCTTGAAATTCACACTCCTCATTGTTTTGTTGTAATAAAACGTAAACTCAAGGGATGCCATCCAAAGCGAAGCATTAAAACTCTGAATCCCACTGCACTTTGTATCAGCCAGTAACTAGTAGTAGGACCATTGAGAAATTTTTAAACCTTTTTGAAACAGGCTTAAAAACCATTTTCCTGAACTTGCTGTTTATTTACGGGTGCGGGATCCTGTGGCCAGAGTAGGTAAGTGGGCCAAAATCGGTTATATGGCATATCGTTTTTATCGCATCGGCTCTCATCAAAATGATCTACCACCGAAAAGACGAGTGGAGTTTGCAGGTGTGTTGGAAAAACGATCTTTTTTGCGTATTGTGGAAAAAAAATTTGAACATCAAAAACAGATGAAGAATGTTTGAAGAGACATTTTGGTTTAAAAAAAACCGTAGTGAAATCTTAAGTGAACGACACTAAAAAATAAGCGGTGATCTGTCAACAGGAAAAGTTAGTTTATCCAACCGCAGTCAGCAGTAAACACCTGGCTGTCGTTCCAAAACAACGAGGTGTCAACCCATCATTCCGCCCCACTAGGTTTAGCTCAATGCCTACGTTAAACAAGATCTGTCCCTAAGAGGGGATTTTGAGGGCGGGAGAGCAAAAGCCAATTCGCGCAATGATTGAAGGCATGGCAGCCAATTTGCTTTGCATTTTAATGCACAAATGACCTCAGTGGGTCGTCCGTTTGAGAAAACGCGCTAATGTAAGGCAATACAACGCCAGGTACATTTGATGAATTATGCATTGTAAAAGTTGTTCATGAAGGAGGAACGTGAATAACAAGAAAAGCATAAATAAATAAAAAGTGGTGTTTGCTACAAATATAGAAGATAAGGTCAAACCAACACAAGGAAACCTAAAATTAGTTTTCAACCAAAGTGGTAAAACAATCCTTTGCGCGTTTCGTGAAAAGAAGTAAGCATTCGATAATCTGAGCTGTCAAACTTGTCCCAAAGGAAAAGTTAGTTTATCCATTGATGAACAATTACGATATTTGCCTGCAAGTTTTATTGGAACCTTTCACTGTTTTGATTACTGTTTGGTTCCGGGTTTTGTTTGCGTGATCTTTTTGATCGAATTTGTTTCGTTTGTAGATAACAGTCATTCTGAAAAACTGAGAAAAAGTGTTACAAAACGTTTAATTGTTTGCAGTATGAACATCAAGCATAAATATTCCAACATTCGATTCTATTGACATTTTTGTATTTACATTACAGAAAAAATTCCTTTTTTTTATTTTTGGAATTTTTAATGAAGCATTATTTCAGCATTAAAAATATTTCGTTGACTGCAACAGATTGGTAGAATTTTGTTCTTGAAACTGCTTAAAAACAAGTACACTGTGTCGTATTGCCGTCAAATTTTCGGGATCCGACCCGCAAAATACACATCACAAAGGATTGAATAGTTCGAGCCGGATTGAACCGGTCCGCTTCCAAATTCTCGGCCCAGGGTGGCCCTATTTCACCAAACTTGCGCAGAACATCAAAAACGCAAATTTTCCCTAAATATGAGTTGCAAATATGAATAAAAGTTAATGGCATAAATAAAGACTGCTATTTTACGCCAAATACAATTTTGCTTCATAGAACCTCCGACACCAGAAGGCTGGCATATTGATTCGCAACCAAGCCCACTTGAGGGAATCCGCTGTATTGCTATTGTGGAAAAGATTGACACTCACCCATTCTCGGCAGCTCCGTTAGGTCAAGCGGATGGAAAATGGATTGTGCACCTCAATTCGCAGAAAACACGAATTATCTCCATTCGTCTAGCTATTAACTGCCTCCGCTCTCATTTCTTTTTACGGTGAACGCGGCGCCGCCAACGGGGCACAAATTGCAGGTGTTGGTTGAGAATGGGTCGGTGGCATAATTGAGGAGAGTGCGCGAGAGATTTCATCAAATAGTCACGGAAACAAATGAATATAATAGGAGATTAAAGAACTATTTGCGAATGTTTGTTATGAGCTTCTTCAAAAGAATTATTAACAAAACCACTTGAAAGATTTGATACAAAAATTGATATTGATCTATCAAAGTGGACCGACCACACCGGGCAACCAGCTCTCCAAAATACCCGGACTTATTACCGGCATTCTTATCCGGCACGGTCATCGGATTGATTATTTATCTTTTATATTTCATTACTGTCAGAGTTTCTAACTTCTTTTAATATTTTTTCTTTTAGCTGCGTTCTTTGAAAAAAAAAGATGTTGTCGTTTTCTATCGATGTTACATGAAAATGAAACAGTTGAAAAATGTAATATAAATGCGAATCTGAGTGAATTTGAATGCTTGAGTTAGGATTCAAATTTTCCATTGATTGTTGAGTTTGGAAAAACATTTTTTGAAAGAAAAAGAGCATTTTTTTTCTTTCTGTCACTTTATATACTTATAAATATCAACAATACTTTTTAAGTGATCTGAAATTTCAAAGATCGTCCCTTTAATACACCCCCAAAATAATACTTATCCAAATTTGCCAATTTGCTTGGGTGATTTTGGCGGTGTATCATGATTAGCTGGACACCAACATTTCCGGCTGATTGAGCAAACCATCGGTGTTAAAAAAAATTTTTAAAAGGAAACTAGGAACTGAATTGTGATAATTAAAATTATGGAAGTATTCATTTTAGTAAGCTCTTTATAATTATTGCAGTTATGTAATTGTCTCAATTTTATATATAACAGGTCCAATTATAGGTTTAATTTAACCAGACGGAGGAAGTAGCGAACGCCGCCGAGGGCGCGGAACGAAAAAGTGCATGCAACATGTGCAGCGGGATTTATAGCCGGCGGATCTCGGCCGGCGGGGAGCACAGTTGCCGTCATCGATCCTGTCACTGAAGACTAGAACCATCGGTTACGGAGCTCACACGAAAAGCATCACAGTTGTCATCTTTCGCATGGGTTTACGCCCGGCTGACAGCAGAGATTACAGCGCCGCGTTTGGAAGAAGTCCGTTCCAAGCGGTGACACCGGCCGTCTGAGCAGCTGACCCCTACGTAATCTGCCCCGCTCTGCTTTTTGGAGTATTATTGGAAACGGCGGCACTCACTCATTTTCTGTCGCATACCTTGGATTCCCCGACGGCTAGACGGAGAAAAAGAGGGGCCGTTAAAATTGTTTGACACCTACCTGAGTGATTTTACGGAGACAGTAGCGCTGTGACAAGGCCAGGGGTGGAAATAACAAAACTGATTACGAAATTGTGATTGAGTTTCCCTTACAGGGGTTTTCGGGGCCTTTTACTACATTTGTAAATGCCGCTAATCGCAGGTTTCGTTAACGGGGCCTTAGCGACTTTACTAACATCTCAAAATCAATTAATTGCTAACACCCAACTTCGTATGAACATTAAGGCATTTTAATAAAAGGCTGAAGAAACCCCAGCAAAAACACGGATGTGGCAACATGAAAACATTGCCTTAGACCCCTACTTCTCCGCCGGATATACGGAATAAATACTTCTTTAACATGGTTTGAGTAATTTCGAAAAGACAGGAGATTTTTAATAATATTTTTTACAAAGACGATCATCACGTAGAAAAACTAGAAGTTTTTTTTAGTAAACAATGATTGATTCATGAAACTGCCGTAGTATCATCGTTGGAGCATTTCCTTATGCGTTGTAAATGATCAATTACGCTAACGTTAAAGTTTTTTCTTTCTTTAAAACGTGACAAACCATAAAGCTTTTGAAAAGTTCGGATCAGATTGCAGTAAAACCAAAATAATCCGACGTTAGTTGTTCCGTTTCTTTCCTACACCTCAAAACCTTCAAATAAGGAAATTGCATCTATAATCCCTTCTTTGAAGCGTTCCACAGATTGATCACTTATTAGGCTAACCGCAACGTTGCGCAATCGGCAATCGCCGAATCACGAGATCGACGGTGAGTTTAGAATAGGAAATGACGTCGCCACCTAACCCAAAGTAGGTTCATGGAAAGGCAATTCTTTTGAGCAAACTTTGTTTTGCCTATGAAAACAAAAAATTTACTAAAAATATGGTTTCCCGACTTTGCTGAGGAGTAAAAGAGAAGCGTTACATCTAGATTGACGGAATATCATTGAACTTGTTCTTGTCGTGCTTTTCTGACAAAAACAACCAAAAGGACATTACACCTGCAAGCAAAACGTGACACAAGAAATCCAACAACCTCATTTAAAATATAATTTTCAAAATGTACCAGCTCTGAAGCGGGAAAATTCAATCGTCTTTCAAAGCGAGCTGAATTATTAAGTTATGTAGCTTCTATCGGCTGGAATCATAAATACAAGCATCGAAAACAAGCATTTTGGGATTTGAAACTTTATATTTTGACTCATTTTCAACTTTTCCAAGACGTCAAATTTTTTTCAATATAAAAAATCTATTTGTTTTGCAATCTGGAATTTGTCACTGTTTGAGAGTTTTTAGTAAAATTTAAAAATTAATTGTTTGTTTATACCATTAGTTTGTTTTTGGAGAGAAAAAACTTTGAACCATGTATTCTTCAGACAATAAAACTTTTTAGCGTATGAATTTTGTATTTAAAGAATCTTTAAGGTTCAATGATGGTTTTTGACTTCATTCCGGCGCTTTAAAAAATTACCCCAATGAACGCGTGTGTGGATGCAAGAAACTTTTCCATTCATTTCCATTTCTTTTCCATTTTTGCGTACTCACCACCTATTTTTTACTTCACCAAGTTTTATGAATGAATAGATGTAAGCAGCAAACTACTTTATTTTACTTAAATTCTGTTTTGACATAACAGAGTACAGTTTGATTTTTTAAAACATTTGGTAAACTCTCCTCGTGAGTCCACGTGAGACCGATGTTAGTCAATGCCATGTGATAACAGTGTGCCATTCTGATGTGACTTTATGTGTTTGGTGAAGATGTGACCAACCGTTTATTGGTTAAC
This sequence comes from Oscheius sp. G VE-2021, assembly GCA_022343465.1. Classification (NCBI taxonomy): domain Eukaryota; kingdom Metazoa; phylum Nematoda; class Chromadorea; order Rhabditida; family Rhabditidae; genus Oscheius; species Oscheius sp. G VE-2021. The sequence goes on from JAJQXH010000051.1 coordinate 43,442, forward strand.
AAGTTTTTTTTATTAAAATGGGGCACAAAATAAATTTCTTTTTCAAAAGCGAATATTCATCAAATTTATAAAAAAATCACAAGAAGAGGTCGATGTCCTCTTTAAATCAGTGATTAACTCCCAAAGTCTCAGTCTGTCGCAATGTCTTCCCCCACCTCCCCATAACCATATTTGATAACTGTCTAAAAACCGTCGCGGTATCCTTCCTTTATCGTTCGCCTGGTGTCGTGTGACAAAGTGCGCTCTCCGGACGCCGAAGTGAAAAACGGCCGGACCACAGTGGAAGATTCTATGGCCGCGCCCAATACGGTAGTTCCTTTACAACGGTGGCAGAGAAAAGAAAACGATCGCATCGTGCAAAGTCCCTTTCATAAAAAGCGTGCTCTGTGTGGACAAAGTGCGAAACAAAATGAACTATGATCACTGCTCGTGCTTTCAATAGAGCAAAAGGAAGCCATTTGAAAAATTACATTTCTGCACAATTTTCCCTCTAAAGTAAGCGGGAAAACCCCTTTTTTAAAGAGAGTTACAAAATCAGTGTTGGGTTAGCGGCCCGCCTTATTTCAGAGAGTCCTTCGGTTAGGGTCGGCCAGCTTTTTGCCGTTTTGTGTTAAAAGAAACCCCCCTTTTTCGACAATTTTGGTGGCTTGGCTGGATTTTTAAGAACCACTGTAATATTACTGCATTTCTGCAGTAAGAACCTTTGTTATGGTACAAAGTCTCTTAAAATTAAAAGCAAAGTTAAATTTCTGAATACAAAAAAGTTAGGTTTCAAAAGGGAAAATGTTGAGAAATCCTTCTTTGATTGATCAAGTCTAGCTTGGCTCGGGACCGGCCCGCCTACCTCTATTTTTTCCCCGGTCCGAATAGACAAATGCATCAAGGAAACCCGTGTTTTAAAAAGTAGACTCAATTTAAATTCTAACCTGACTTTATGGTGATAAGGGGCATTCGTAAGTTTGTCTTCCCAGGTCTTGTCACAACCGCAAGGTGGCGAATAGTCGTAGCTAACATTTTTGATATCCCCATTCGATCACGGAACTATGTACACAAGCCAAATTTGGCAGCTATTTGCAGAAGGAACGGCCAAAGTGCAGAGGTCATCAGAAACCAAAATTTTGAAGCCTGTATTCCTTAAATAAACGAGATCTTTGCTTTGTCACGGCGCGGATCTGCTACAGAAAGATACGGTAGCCGCAGCTAGGTCACATGGCTGCCCAGACATTGGGGCTTGCAAGCGTCGAAATACAGTTTTGCCAAAAAACTAGTGATTTAAAACGCTGCCGAAAACCATAGTGAAGTACCAAGAAAGTACAAAATTGAATTTCAAGCAAATTTCAATTTATAAAAATGGAAAAAAATGTTTGGTCACGAGTCCTACTGCAGTTTTTGGTTGAGCAACGGCCTTGTCATGGTCCGTTTTTCGTGTCTGGTTTCTCCTGGCGCAGATGAAAGAGCGCGTGCTAAACCGACAATCGTGTTCAAAAGATCGGGTGTAAAAGGTTTCGGTATCTATATTCCCCAACTGTTGACAGCTTTCCATTCATTGAAATGGTTCTCAATCTGCAGAATTTGTAGACAGCTTCCCCAGACGCTTCCTTTGCAAAGGTGCAATCGCAGGGGGTCATAAAATCAAACCATGGAGAGAGAAAGTGAGAAGCATGCGGAAATGATATTTTTAGCTATCAACTAGTTTAAACTTGATTGGCTTCTTGTATCATTATGATCAAAGAACGACTGCTGATCGCAGTTCGAGAAATTTCCTTCTTTGAAATATATCTTCCGTTCTTTTTGAAAAGAAAAATAGGAAGTACTACCGTATCCGTCGATCTTATGGACACCGACCTTGCCCTTTCCATTTTCTAATGGTGTGGTTTTTGGTTTTATGATCAAAAATAGAAATTAGGATTTATTATGCGGAAGATGACACAAACTAACGCAAATCACACGTTAATCACCAGCAAGAAATTATGGCATGGGAAGGTACACAAATATATATTTCAATTTGGCACAAGGGGGCGTAGGCAAGCTGTAAACTAAAATTATATAACAAGCAAGAGAACCCTAGGAAAAATAGGCAAGCGTAATCAAATTCTACAAAAAAGCTTAAAATACGATTTTGAGACTAAGCACATTGATTTCAAAAGGCACATTGAATATACAGAACACAATTTTGCGAAGAAGGGGGCACAAATAAAAGTGGGGTACTAGGGGTCGTCAAAAACTATTTGATGAGGGTACCCGTCGCAGGGAGACTAGCGAGGTGACGACGTGTTACAGAAATCGGCAACAGTGGAGCATTGGGTCCAGAGAGGTGGAGCCAGCCTCTGGGAGGACGAGAAGAAAATGATGGCAATTCATCATCCACAAGTCAGGCATGGTAACAGTCGACGCTTGTGCCTGAAACAAAGAAATCTAATGGAAATCCGAAAAAGTTACCTTGCGCTCAACGGCGGGTACGACTCCAAGAACATTGTAATTGAGAAGAATTCGGTAAGTCCATTCGACCGTGAAGAAGGTGGCTGCGTTCGAGGGGAAAGCTCTGAGGATATAAATGCATTCAATTCAACAGAAGTAATACCTGATGAGAGTTGACCCCAATCCAACGAAGAAAGAACGCACACCACCGGAGGCATAAGTTCGACGGATGCAGTCCCAGTATCCTTTGTAGGACAGGTCCGCTTGGAAACGTGTCTTGATCACGTCGGTCGGGTAGTTGAACAACCACGACAGCATTCCCGCTCCACCTAAGGAAAGTTTCACAATTCCTCGCAGGAAATTGTGCCTAACCTCCGGCCAGCAACAACTGCGCACTGCCCAGAGAGGAGACGTTTCCGTCGGAGCTCATGCTCCTAGCCAAATATTCGTAAGACGCAAAGTAGATGCCAAATGCAGGGCAATCGCGCATCAGAGTCGCAAGGAAACCCCTAAAGTATCAAAGATTATGCTAATTAGAGAAATTCACTACCTTGACACGGTCTTCGCTCCATGTTGCTGAACAAGAACTTTGGCAGCATGGAGAGGAGAGCGATATTGGGTGTGAGCCGCGTCGTTTTGAATCTGGATGAGCAACTTCAGACGTTCAGAAGGAGCAGCTAAAATGGGTGTCTTCTGTGGTCTTTTCTGAACCGACCAATCGCAGCTTGGGCGACTCCGGCGGCGCACCCAGCAAGGAAGTGAGACTTAATAGAATCGTCTCCCATGTTTCGCATAATGGCTCTGTGAGCTCCGAATACGACGGCATTGATAGCAGTCAGTGAGGCCAGTGGCGATGACAACCCTAAACCAGAATCTCTCTTCATGGACAAAAATCTCAGTTTAATAGCGTGTCCTTGGGGTTATCTTTTGATACGGGATGCTTTGAGTGATATTTGGTGTCAGTGAACACTTCCCCACTGTCTGGCTGATTATCCTTCTTCAAAACGCATGATAAACCGGAAAATAATGGCCCAGCCAGCGAAATCACTGTAAAATAGCTGGGAAATACGTCGCTTTTCCATGACATTCGCTAGCCGCGCAGCGTCGTAAACGGCGGTAAATCATGACCGTATGTCACAGTCAAACAACAGAGCCCCAAGTCGGTCATTGTTTTCTGAATTGTATTACGAGGCACATGGGCCATAAGGTTTTGTAAAGTCACGGGGCGTCCAAAAAGGTTCTATTACACAAAAGGCAATTTGGAACGTTTCGGCGAAATGGAACAAAAAAGGAAACATTTTGCACAATTGCGGCTAAAAATCGTACTACCTTTGTAAAGACCAGCCATCCCTTCGTTCTTGATGATGGTCTTGAAACAGTGCCATGTTCCCTTGTAGAGGGCCCCAGCTCCTTGTGGCTGGGTTTGTAGACGCACTTTTACCGTGTCCAGAGGGTGCCCGGCGAACACGCCAGCAGCTCCTAAACTAGTTTAGTGTAATGAGCCCGCAATTTGGGTTAGTGTCAAGTATTGTACGGTTTGGTCACCAACCTCCCACACATCCGGCGAAGAAGTCGAGCGCTGACATTCTTACGATGATGTTATTGAATTTTTTGCAGTTGTACGGACGGTGAATACGGTGGCCGAATGGACTTGACTAGATTTCGCGTATCGCGAAGCGCGTTTGCCTTCCTTAGGCACGGACACGCGTCGCGCAAGTACGACTCTAGCTTGTTATTTCCGTCGACAGTGGGACGAAAAAACCACCAATGCAAATGTGTAGTGTTGGAACGGTGGAGGCAGAGGAAGACGAGAAAGCGGTAGTGACGCTTCCGACTTCTGAAAACGAGGATTCTTAAGGAACAAGAGATTTAAGATTTGAAACGAATGACGAAGGCGTTAATCGGCACGAAACGAGCCTGTCAGCGGCGGAAATTGACTGTGGGTGATAAAGATGGAGTGCGCGGGACCGAGGCGCGTCGGCCCCGCCCCAGATCGATTTACTGTATACGGTTGTAAAGAGAAGAAGGGTTGGATGACGATCGCACACCCGCAGAAGCAAAGAAGACTTGGGAAGACTGTCCGAGAGAAAACCGGTCGCGTCTTTCGTTGAAACGGCCACGTGGGGACGACGGCTGCTGCCCAACACCGTGCGCAAGCTCACATCACCCCAGTCGCGCCGCCTTCACGGGGAATCACGCTCGTGCGTTTAGCGAAGGAAGCAGTTCCGCTGAAAAGACGTCACCAACTGTGGGGCGCTCGGAAGGACTTTGGTTCCTTAATATCGGCCGAACTGTCTAAGCTGTGTAAAGCGGTAAACAACATACAATTAAGAGTTCAAGATGTATTACGCAGAAACAATTCTTTTTAAAACTGAGAAGATGACAGAAGGCAGATTTAACTGCCTGATTCAAAAAGCACGTTCATTTTACCATACTCCTTACACGCAGGAAGTATCTAGGTGACTGCAGGGGGTAAGAGCGTTTGATACCAACTGGACACTGGCTTATATACATATTTTCGGCAGTTCCAAAAAAGTTGTCTAGGACATTCCACTGCGAAAACCGTAATACTCCCATTTGATGTATGGAGAAAGCCCATATCCCTTTGCAATTGGAAAGGTCAACACCTTTTACCATATTCTCCTTGAACTGTCTACAATGTACCTTTGTTGTCTGCATCGCCAGATTTAAAGTAGGATTCTGCACGTAGGCTTTGATGGCGCTCGGTAGCTACCGTATGCCGGTCGTCCATCATTTTGGTTTCGCATGCGTTTTTCGTTTCCCAGCCCACCCAGTCTCCGCAGAGGAAAGAATATCGATGAAGGAAATACTTGTTTCGCTTCTATGTACATCGTCCCCGTATGTGAATGCACGTGAACATTCAAACAAGTATTAGGCAGGAGTGGCACTGTTGGGCAAAAAGGTGTAATTTTTACAATATCAAACAAGTAAGGTCGAACAGCACAGTTCTTTTCATAATCCCGTGTTTTTCACGTATTCACATGAACATAGATCCTGACTGGCTAGACTAACGCGTTCTATCATTTATCATACGAATGTTTGCAACGCCATTACTGTAGGAACTTCTTTTACGCCCTTCTTTCAGACAAACATACAGAATGGGCAGTGAAAAAAATTATATGTCTATTTAATATTTCAGTTCTTGTTGTCTTTTCCTTGATAACCAAAACATCTAATAACCTTACCTTTGAGCGAATCGCTAAAACAATAGTTGATAACATAAGTACGATTTTTATCTTAGAAAGAGCCATAATGTATAAGACAGGAATATGAACCTTTCAGTACAGTCGTTTTTCAAATCTGCGTCCGATCCTGAGAAGACAAATCACGATTGCCAAGTCTGAAGTCTATGTTGAGATGATTGCAACTGTGATCTAATTGAAATCACATCTTGGCAGACGGTTTTTTTAAATTCACGATAAGGTTCCTATCAGTCAGCAGTTCCAATTTGTAGAGGTGATCAGAACGTCTGGCACTTCTGTTGTTTCAGTTGACCATCACTTTTTGGCTGATGACTATCTTTCTGGTCGAGATTCGGAGAAGAACTCAGCCGCTGAACCAGAACAACCTCAGTTCCCCAAACTCAACAACATCAACAAGAATTCAGAGCAGCCTTTTATTGTGCCGCCTACAGCAAACAAGGCAAGAACGCACTTTCTACAATAGAAAGACAACAGACAGTAGCAATAAGCTAGAACCATAATAGCTTTCATTAAAGCATGAGAGAACTGTAAAATGGCAAGAGAGGACGAGAATCTCACTGTAGCGCTTGGCGTACAGCAATAAAATGGACCTATGGGACTAATGCACTGGAAATGAAAGCGTTAGAACAATAGTTTCAATACAATGCACCAAACGAGGAAATGCTCATTGTGAGCGGAAGCACGACACAGATAAGAACATCAAACAACCTAACCTCTACACGATACAATCGATAAAATGCAAGTTAGAGTATAGAGGCAGGCAAAACCCTTTTCACATAACCGTAATGAACAGAGCAACGGGGGTGCTCAGAGAGGGAGAGAGGGGCAATCACCGGCAGGGCCAATGGCGGAAATGCGGCTGGCGACGGAAGAGGCATCGATGTCGTTCATGCTCCACTCGCCCCTGCCCTGCAGGCGAAGTTCGACGTTGTGGAACTGCTTCAGCGAAAAGCGGTGGCCGACCGACACGTACGAAATTCCCTCCTGAAAAAGAGAATTTAGTTATTTTTTATGTTTCATGTAATATCATATCTCTATTAAAACCCCTTTTCGCTAAGCGCATTGCAAACGGCCAGTATGCTCGCCTGCATAATTAAAAATATCGAGATTGCGGCAATCTAACGCGAGGTCTATCGAACCAATTAGATGACACGAATAACGCGCCAATGCACACGAGGCGGGCCACTGTGAAAAAGCAAAGCTGACCTGCTGAAGAAGGCGGTAGATCTGCATCTCCATCTCAAAGCCCATGGCGCTGGTAGCTTCATCCAGGAACACAATACGAGGCTTGGTGTAGAGAACACGAGCGACAGAGAGACGCTGCAGCTCGCCAGGAGAGAGGGATTTCATCCTGAATAGAGAAATGAGTCCCATGATAGAAGAAAAACAAACCAATCCCACTCAACGGGAGTATCAAATCCCTGGCAGCGCTCAATGAGGTAGTCCAACTTCAGCCACTCGAGAATAGTCTTCAGGCGAGGAACATCTGCAAAAACACCAGTTCAGTCATATCCCATATTCTGTACCCTTAGTCACGGGAACAGCCTTCACGGGGTAGACAATCTGCTGACGAAGCGTAGTGGATCCGGACGGGAAATAGGGCTTCTGCGGAATGAACAGCAGGTTGCTGGGACGAGTAGCCCAGTGGCGATCAACCTTTCCTGAACAAAGACAATTAGTCATTTCAAAAAAGTTTTTACCGGTGGCAGGGCTCCACATTCCAGAGAACATCCTGAAGAGCGAAGTCTTTCCAGTTCCACTATCACCAGTAACCAGCACATTCTGACCCTGGATGAGTTGAAGAGACAAGCCTAAACCACGGGCTATATCCGGCCCAACAACAACCTACATGTGACAATCTGATGACACTGATCAGAAGGAGCGCAAAGGGAAGCAGAATCCACAGTGATGGCGACTCCATCATCCGGCCACTCCTCATCTCGCTGATCTCGAGCACCTAAACTCAGCAGTTTCAAGTTCCAACAAAGCGCGACCCCAGACGTAATCTCGATGCACATGGTCTTGTCGCAAACATCCAATTACTTTTTATGCCCGTTCGTCCCAAATCGGCGTTGTTCTTTCTCTTAGCCCGAAAACAAACCAGTGACAGCTGCATTCAATAAGGCCACGTCAATGCTGATGCGCTCATTTTTCGAGAATGGTTTGCCCGAACTGATTGTTTATCAGCGTCAGAGAACGCCCAGTGTCCAGACTTTAGTCATGATAAAACCGCCTACTGTTTCATGTAACAAAAGATCAACTGACCCAACAAGTACTCGGCTTCCTCGATATCGTCGTTATCCCTCTCCAACGACAACTGCTTTCCATGCAGCTCCTCAATCTGAACAGCCATCATATAATAACAAAATAACAATAACACACCGTCCTAGTAGTGGCCTTCTTCTCATCTTCCTCGGTTCCAATGATGACAACTCCAGAGGGGACAGTCGAAGGAGGACGATCCAACTCGAGGCAATCGCAATGGAAACGACGCAGCTCATCGAACAGTTCAATCACCCTGAACAATATCTCATTTTTTGAAAACCCACTGTATTTTACCTGTGGGTCACTCCAGCGAGACTTGCAAGCTTATCGGAAAGAGCAACCAGATTAGTAAAACTGTAGATCAGGTAGATGTAAAAGAAGGCGTTCTGAAAAGGGTTTCAAACAGGAAAAACAATCGAAATACCTTAGAAACAATGCCGTTCAACTCTGCCGGAGGAATATCGTCGTAGGAGCGAGTGAAGAAGATGGGAATACCAATGATGAGGTAAGAGAGGATCCCGCCAAAGTACTCGAACACGTTCGTCACAAACGACAGCGCCAACCTCCAGTCGACCAGTCGTTTCTGTAAACAACCATAAGATTAATAATATTCATAAATGTTACCTGCGTCTTCAGCAATGACTTGAGTTTCTGGTTGGCCATGACGTTTTCAAGGAGGCCAGACTGGTAGAAGGCAATGGAATCGACATTCGAACGAACTTCCATATGACGCTGCCTCAAATCGACGCGATTATAATTGAAAAACAAGTGTAAACAAACCTAAAGTCCCCTTCCTTTCTTTCCTGTTTGTTGACTAGACCCACAATCGGTGAAATCAGGAACTTGTTGACGATAGTAACCACGATAAAGTAAACGTAGATTGTGGCGGGTCCCATCCAGCCGGAGCTAAAACAGAAAAATATTCCCCTAAAAGATGAATATTACCTGTCAAACGTCAGGTAGGAATAGTACAGGATAATAGCAGGCGCCGTAACAACCGGGCCAAGCAAATCACAAGCGAGAATCTGGGTTGTTTTCTCAACGTCCTGGGTCATCCTCTGATCCCTAAACTTGATTATTATTCAAAATGTTGGAAAAACTAACGGATTGTCCAACACATCACCGATAAACGACAGTTTGTAGAAAGCACGACGCTTGAAGTAGAGCCTGTGCAATGTAAAGCTGCATATCTGTCGACACTTGATGGCCAAGAGAGCGGACATGTACTTGATCAACGAAAGAGACTAAAATCAATAAATAAATAAATTATGTACAAGAATCTTACCAGAGACTTGGCAATGATGAAGAAAGTAGCCTTCGCGGCCAAAATGCGGAACGCAGGAAAGTCCTTGTTTCCGAGAACGACGTAGAACTCACTGGCAAGAATACCGACGAGGTAAGTGGTGACCTGATCTAAATTGGAATCATCAGCAGAAAATAGATCAAATCTTACCCAAGAACGAAATCACAACCACTAGGAACGCAAGCCAGGTAGTGGACGCCTTTCTGTTCCAGGGGAAGAGCAGCTTCAACAACGACCATAATCGGCGGAAGAACAGAAAGTCGAGGGCCAATCGCCCCATTCTGAACACTAATTTAAACAACCGGTAAACCAAAAAAGAGCAGAGAGAAATGTATATGAAGTGCAAAGCTATCAGATTACAGCACTACAGATGACAGTGATAACGGATAAACATGACTAATATACAAAAAGTGGATTCAAAATTGGACGATTTCTTATTAATTGTTATAAAAATTACTAAATTGATTATTAATTTAACAAGACAAAATATTAAAAGATTTCATAAATTTCATAAAAACAACATGAAACGAATTATAACTGAAAATAGGACATACAAATCATTTTTCGCACGAATTATTAAAATTTATGAACGCTCTTGAAAAAAAAATTGGAAAAAAAGGCAAAATGGTAATTATACAGCAACGAAAGCAACATGTGATAACAGCAAGAAGCAAATGCGGAGAGAGAAAACTCCTCCAAGCGCTACAGACCAATGCGCGTCGGATCGAAAATGGCGTGTTCATGTGCAAAAGGCACTGGTCACACAAATATTGCGTCCTTCTTCCTTTCAAAATTGTTGGCTGTTGATGATAATTTCTTGTTTATTTATTTATTTATTCCGTTTGTTTTAGTTATTAGTTGTTTTATTTCATTATAAATATTAGTATTATCGTTGTTACCGATTAAATTTTATTTGTGATTAGAGAAATGAGTAATTTTTATTAAAAATCCTACTAATAAATCTAGAAAATTCTTTTTATGGCTTTTTGTTGAGTAAACTACAATTCTTCAAACGCATTTTTGTGAAAGCGCCGATAAGATAAAAATAATATTTAAGAAATCGGGTATTAAAAACCATCACAAGCGGTATTCTCGATTTCGAAAATGCCACTTGTTCTAGTTTGTTCAGTTGTTTCTCTTGTTTCCCACTTTTGTTTATTTCTTTTTCTAATTATTTATTTATTTGTTTAGGAGATTAGAAGCCCTAGGTTGTCCGGATGTCAGATCCAGTTATACAAGCGCTGAATGAACTTTGTAAGCAGTTATTCGAAGCGTCAGATAGCGCTGTTCGAGTGCAAGCAGAGAGGAACTTGGCCGAGTTCCAGGAATCCCCTGAATGTTTGAACAGATGTATGCTTCTGCTGGAGCAGGGAGAGGTAAGAGGTTCTTTCCCTTCCTTATGAAATTCACTATGTTTCAGCTCCCTTACGGACCGATCGTCGCTAGCAGCACCTTGATGAAGATTATTAGTGCCAAGAACAACACAATTTCCATTGAACAGAAGCTCGAATTGAGTTAGTTTTTCCGTATTTTCCAAATTTATTTTTACTTGTGCAGGCCGTTATCTCCTCAATTTGCTGGGTCAGAGGGCGCCCCAGTTCGAATCATTCGCTGTTACCAGCCTCTGCCAGGTCTTCGCCCGCATCACAAAGCAGGAATGGGCCCATGTTGTCAAGACTGGCGCTGACGAGGATTGTGTTGAGACTCCGTTCCGTGAGCCCGCATTTGCCTTGCTGAAAACGATCAATGTGGTTGGTTAGATTTTGTGGTTTGACCTATATCGATTTTAGGAGCGGATTGAGGAGAGTTTGCTTGCCATTCAGTTGCTGAACACCCTAGTGAATGACATGAACTCAGTTAGTGTTTTTTTTATAGTTTCCCTAACCACGTTTTTAGGATGCAGGAGTTGAGACACTGAATAAGCAGAGGCGAAATTCGGCACAGTTCCGGGAGGAAATCCTCTACCAGATGTACAAGTTTTCTCTGGACTTTCTTTGGGACAACGTCGTTCAAGTGGATACCCTTTCAGAAGTAAAGGTTGGTGGTCATTTTCATATGTAGTTCAATTTACAATTTCAGCTTCCTCTGATTTGCAAGATCCTCGAGCTGGCCCTCAATTGTATGCTGTTTGATTTTGTTGGAATGTCGGGTATGGACGATCCTGGAGACGAGAATACAAACGTCCAGGTTCCGAATTCGTGGAAGACTTGTGAGTAATTTAGCTTTTTTGAAATTGTAACATTCTTCTAGTGTTTGCTGACGGCCGGCCGGCTAATATGATCTACAAACTCTATGCGAAGTTGCCTCAGAATATGACGGAAAAGGCTCTTCATTTCGGTGTCCAGATCGCCAGTGTGCGCCGTTCCTTCTTTACGCAGCCCGAGAGACAGGTTTACATGGAACCCCTCGTTCTCTCCGTTCGTCAGATAATCGAAGTTCCCAATAAACTCAGCGATCCCGTGAGTTAATCGGAAATCTTCCTTTAATGTTTGTTTAGGCCGCCTTCCACCAATTTGCCAGGATGATAGTTCGCATGAAGACCAACTACCAGCTATACGAGTTGATGTATTCCAAGGACTACCCCGTGTTCATCCGATCCTTGGCTGAGTTTACAGTGCAGAGTCTCATGGTACGCCTAGAGTTGTATTGTTTAACAAGCCTCATTGTTACAGATGGCGGAATTATCATCCAACAGCATTTACTTCCTGTTGATGTTTTGGTCGAGGATGGTTGCTTCCGTCCCTTACAACCGCGGAACGGAGGATCATCTGTTGAACGTATATGTCCCTGAGATTTACAAGAAATACGTCGAAAGTCGTCTTGAGAATGTGGAACGCGTCCTGACGTAAGTTTTATGTTGCGTTCTTTTTTCTACCAACTAGTTTTAGGCAAGGGGCCGAGGATCCATTGGAGGACCAGGGGGCCATCATCCAGACCATGGAGTATGTAGCAGTGATCTCTCGCTGCGAATATGAAAAGTGCTACCTTCTCCTCACTCGGCTTTTCGATGAGAACGCCGTTATTCTTCAGAATACCCCGGAGGAGGTGTGTTGTTTGGATTACTGTTTCAAATTTTGATTTTGAGAATATGCGTGCAAAAGTGGCCAAGGGAAGGCTGATTTGGCTAGTTACGTTCATGGGCACAGCGATCTATGGAAAGATTCTGGTTACCAGTCCTGATGAGATGGATAAATGGGACGGAGACATGTTCGCCCGGTAGACTACTTTGAACTTCTTCTTGTAAATGATTTTTAGCTGCATCAATGTCATGAGGATCAGTGATCAGCGGCTCTCATTCCCTACGTCGCCCCAGCAGACCCACCCGGAGAATGGCTGCGAACGCTTGGAGGTCTCCTTCATTTACCTCCTGGAATGCTTCCGAAAAGTGTACATCTTCTCGGCGGTTCGTTGTTTTAATTTTATTTCTAAATAGTCTTGGTTCAGGGCAAATGCAACTCTCCCGTGTACGACAAGCTTAATTCTGAAGCCGGTATCGCTGACGAAACCGCCATGACTGGCTTTTTCAGTCAGAAAGTGTACGTTTTTGATGTTCAACTTTTTGGAAAATTTATTTTCAGCATCAATAATCTCCGTTTCTGGGCTTTGAACGAGAATGTGCTGGAGCTTACACTGGATATGTTCAAAGAATTGTCCCACGGATATTCCGCTGTGCGGAAACTGATCAAACTGCACGAGGTGCAGATGCTCCTGCATAATCACACGGTTGGTCTTGTGAGGTCTGTATATTAGTAGATACTTTTAGCCGGATAACTTTGCCTTCCTTGGGCCTGACGTTTCCTATGAAACGATGAAGAATAGGACTGTATTCTATGACTCCATTACCCGCATCTTGTTCGTCGACCTGAACGAGGACGACGATATGTTCAAGCAGTACATGTCGAATTTCACCGGTGAGTTGACAAATTAATGATAATCCACTATATCACGTTTTAGCCACCGTCCATGTCGTTATGGGTGTCATCAACGGAGCTGCACACAATCTGTCGGTGGAACAGCTCCAGCGCATGATTATCGGCCTTTGCCGTGACCTGAGAGGAGTGGCCCTGGCCTGTACCACGAAGACGACCTACCAGATGCTCTTTGACTGGATGTTTGTTAATTTATCCTTTCCGTAAACAAATTGACTTAAGGTACCCCAACGTTTTCAAGATCATGCACAAGTGCGTCGAGGAGTGGACCGACCATCGAGAGGTAATTGTTATTCTTGCTATTTGTTAAGGAATTTTACAGGTGATCCTCTCCGTTTTCCGCCTCTTGGAGGAACTTTGCCAGAACAGACAGGAACGCCTCAAGTTCGAACTCAACTCCTGCTCGGCCGTTCTTATGTTCAAGGAGACCTCCAAAATCATCACTGAATACGGTATGTGTTTCCGAATGTTTTATTTAATTGAAATTCTAGGCACCCGGTATCCCCATCTCTCCATAGTTGCTAAAGAAAATACCTACAAGCAGCGCTACAAGGTCATTGCGAGTATCTTCAGATGTATCAAATTTACTCTTGTTGGCGCCTACATTCCCTTCGGTTAGTTTTATTTTTAATTTATTTCAAATTTGGATATTCAGGCGTGTTCCGTCTCTACGGAGATTGGTGTCTCAGGGATGTGTTGATGACGTTTGTGAAGCTGTTCCGTAGCATCCCCGAAGAGGACATGATGGTATCTTATTTTTCTTTATTAAGTAAATATTGATTTTAGTCCTATCCCAAGTTGACCGAAGCTTACTACTCCCTGCTGGAGAACGTCGTCCACACCAACATGCCCTTCATCTCGAATGTCGACTCGGAGCATTTCACTTGCATTCTCCGCTCAATTTCTGGTGGTGTGACTTCTATGAGTCAGTTTAACCTCAGGTTAAAATGTATTCTTCGTTTGCAGATTCCACGGTATCCACTTCCTCCTGCTCCGCCTTGGACGATGTCCTGACCTACCTGTACAAACGTCTCACCCGCGCTACTCGCACCGCTACGAGTGTCGGAGCTGAGCCTGAAGGTGAACAGTGCATCGAAGCCATTAAGAACAATCCCGAAGTGCTGGCGGATGTAAGTTCTTTAGCTTTCATGCGTTTTTATTCAGGAGATTCAGATGCTGACGACTATGCTTTCTGCGCTGGTATTCAATGAAGTGAAATGTCAGTGGAGCATGTCTCGCCCTTTGCTTGGACTTATCCTGCTCCAGGTATAACTCATTTTAAATACTTAATAAAATTGTTTGTTTAGGAAGAGGTCTTTAGTAACTACAAGCAGCAGTTGATCCAGTCTGTGTCTCTGGACAAACAGCCCTCGTTCAGCAACATGTTCGACTCGTTGATGACCGGCGTCGACAGATCGCTGACTGTGAAGAATAAGGACAACTTCACCCACAATTTGCACAAGTGAGTGCTTTACGATGGTTTTCATGTCACCGTGTATCATTAAATTCAGATTATAACCTTAACTTCAGATTCCGTCGCGATGTTATGGATGTGCTGAAGATGTCTGCACCTCAAGGACCTGCTCCGGAAGTCAATGCTGCCAGCTCCGCCTCGGCCGTAAACAGCAACTTCTCGGTCACCAGCCTGAGCGATCCGCAACTTGTCGATATGTCGTAAGATCTCTAAACTTCGCTCATACCCAGTATCTCCCGTGATCTACAAGTCTCTGAGGGTATCGCTTTCTTGCAAGATGTCATTTACGCCTGTGTTAAACTAGTGGCCACCATTGTTTATTTTCATTAAGCATCTACTTCATTTATGATTGTTGATTCTATCCAGTTATCTCTTTTCCTATTTACCTGTTTCGCTTTACTGTATCTATCGTTCAGTGAATTTCCCAGGTTCACTTCCATCTGTCCATCCATCTCATTCCGCTTGACCGCCACTGGGTTCTAGTTACGTGTGAAACCTGCGGTACGCGTTGTTTGTATTGGTGAATGAATAAGGATTTATTGATATGCTGTTTTATCTCTTAGTAAGCAACTGTACTCGTCTCACACTGGAGCATGTTGATCCGCCGCTGCGGACTGTCTTGTGATTGACTCAGGGCCCGCTCCACCCAGTTTTTAATTGATGCCAGTCGTTCTGTGTAGGGACGCCGGATGTTCTGAAAAAAAGTTTGGTAAAGTAGAAGCCAAAATGACTTTTGAAGTTGTGACGGCTCAAATCGTCGCCAGTTTGTTATATGACTAATTACACTCTGCTGGCTATAAACAACGATGAAAAATTGTCCGAGATTGTATATTTTGCCACTTTGTTATATGACTAATCGAAATGTAATGGCAAGCTGTTCGAGATTGTTTATTTTGATGACTGTTTAAACGCATTTGAAAGTGTAATGAAACACGTGGTGATGGAGCTACTTAATATTCTCCGCGACTAAACGGAGATTTGTTACTTTCGGGGGAAGGGAACTTTTCCAGGGGGATGTTTGACAAAGATACTATTAGCCATAAAACTTACAATAGCTAATTTCACGGTTTATCGTGTCAATTTTCACAAAAAATGTGTATTCTAACGAATAGGATTTTGAAATGTGTTTGTTGTTTATATTCAACTGGATCTATTTTAAAACCTACCTTCTGAGTTTTACTGATATCCGGTACAGGAAAGCGAATTTCGTGAATTTCAAGACTGCTCCTATTGGCAAAAGGTGTCTTAGAAGGCCCTTCAACTGTGATTCCGCTCACTCGAGGGTTCAGGAAACGCGATGAAGGTTGTTCTGAAAAGAGGATTCCAACTGTTTCTTATGTCTTCATTACCAACGCTAAGGAGGTTACCAGAGTACAACTTCACATTTGACACATTGTCCTTAGAAGACGTGCGAATGAGCATTGACGTAGTCGACATTCGGTGCGATGACGTCAAAGCCAGCTGAATTATGCCTTCGTCAAATGAATGAAAAGAAAAAAAACCTGTTCAGTTTTCGTAGTCATATCAGTGGTAAAGGCCGATGGTTTCCTACGGGACGTTTCATTGTCATTCAATCCAGACCAGTCTTGTAGGTATTTTCTGTAAAAAGTATTTGTATTTGTTTTTCGGCAGTACCGATAGATTGACCTTGGGAGGCAGGAGAAGATGATCTGGAGGAAGACGCATCGGAATTTTCTGCTCATAGCACAATAAATAATAAAGTTGACGGCCGAATTCAAAAGTGACAAAAGGTCCATAATATCGCCCAGTGGCTGGTAGATCTGAAAAGTTTGAATGTTTCCTGGATCTCAACTCAAGCTTTCAAAGTGTCTTCTTAAAGAATTTCTATAATCACCTGGTAATAGAAAGTTGTTTTTGAGAATATCGCATTGCAGACATGAAGAATTCCCTGAGGCAATTCTGCTACTAAGAAAATCGACAGAACGGCTACCAACATCGGAGTGGTGTGATCTCGAGGCATTCTCTTCTTGTTCATTACCTTGACAAACAATCGGATTAGTCGATTTGCCCCCAATATACCTGAGCTAAACTTTTCCTTCTCTGGGATACATCTCGAATAATCTTCACGAGTGTTACAATAGATACGGTAAGCATTATGCAAGGAACTACTTTGAACGCTATGCCCGATGTCCAGAAAGCCACCTGAAAAAGATTGTTGATTTCTGTTTTCGTCTGATTGCACAAGGAACATCCGCTAAATGTAGCAAACAGCTTTGGTTAAACGAACTGGAAATAGTCAAGTCACAAACACCTTAACTTTTCGTTTTGTGAAATTGTTTGTTTTTCTTTGTTTTGTAAATATACGTTTCTAGATACGAGACACTTTGTTGAAAATTGTTAAGCAAGAACTTTGAAGTTTATATCACTTATTGTTTATTTTTCACACGTAAACAGTCAATGAGTCAAATTTTATAGCAGTTACAATACTAATATATGCACCATATAGTTTTCACCGTTCTTTTTCCCTCTCCCTCTTTCTCTCTCTCACTCTCTCTCTCTTTCTATCTCTCTCTCTCTCTCTCTCTCTCTCTCGCTTTTTCTCTCATACTCTCTCTCTCACTCCCTCTCTCTTTACTTCTCTTCTTCTTCCTTCCTTTCTTTTTTTTCACTTTTATCATATCTCACCTTAATTACGAATTCTAAATTGTTGGTTCTGACAATATATACAAATTAAATTCATTTTAGTGAAACATCAACAAATTTGATACAAAGTTTGTTGTACCTGATTGGCAAATGAGCATATGTGTAATTTTCTGTTTCGTTTAACAGGAAACTAAAAAATAGAAGCCCTTCAATTATTTCCGAATTACCTTGAGCATGCCACAGTCCTTTTCCGAAGCAATTACTGTATAGAGCATGACACCCCCCAGAGCTGTCGTGGGCTCCTCATCATCTTCTCCACAAAACCCATCAGCGGGTCTTTCGACGATCTGCAATAATTGCACTCAGAAAACATGTTGCAGTCTGTCATCTCTATCAACGGTCCCCCGACCGCATAAACACAAATAATGAGAGTGGGGATGTCATCCCCTCTCAATTACCGACTGCGATTGCGTCATTTGCTCGGGTCGATCCAATTTCGGGGAACTCTTCAAAACAGCCGACGGTTTCACGTGGTCAATTTTCAAGAAACTCACCTCAAATGTTACGAAATTCGAAATGTTGAGTCCTATCACGGCAGCCAGTGTGCCCAGAGCAATGTATAATGTGTGTCGCGGAGTAATAGCTTCCGTGGGCGCAGTAGTAGCTCTTTTTATTGTGAATACCCGAATTTGAGCCAAAATAACCTGAATCAGTTTATTCAATGGAAGCGTGGCATTGCTACCGTAAGCCATATACTTGTGGCGTGAAATATTACTGTAGTTTGTGCGTGTACAAAAAGGAAGTACGCCCATGCTAGATTCCAGTCTGAGACATCGCATCTGAAAGGCAAAGTGGTTATTGTTGTGTGGTTTGTCTGCCTGCTGGCTGCGGCTATAAGGAAGTGGGAAACGAAGATCAGAACGGATGTCATGACCAGAATGTCGCAGATGGCAACGGCGCATAGAAGGCAATTCACAGGAGACTGCATGGATGGCCGGGTCAAGACAACGACTGTTACGACGTTCATCAGGGTCCCTGAAACATACAGTTTATTTGAACAAAACATTTTGATGGTCCAAATTAGTCTGTAGCAATAAATAAAATTTTCAGTAGTTTTTAATTCACGCGGCGCTTGCTCGAACAAAGTTAGTTTTCGAAAGAACATTATGGGCACCTTTCATTTTTATGTCAAGAGAGCATAAACAATGTTGCCTTTTAATAACATTTTTGGCTATAATACGTTAGCATTAGTGATCAGCAATTTAAGTGATTAGTGAATTTAAGTGAAGCAAGAAGTGATTAGTGATTTATTAATTGCAAAACTGGAAAGACACAGAAAGACCCCGGTCACAATAAAGTTTTTTGTAGGACCGGTCCCGGCTGGCCCTCAATTTCGCTAAATTTTTGTGTTTACTTTCACTCAAAGAAAGTAAGCTGTTGATTAAAAAAGTAACTCAAGTTCAAAGTGTTTTCAGTTATAAAAAAAACAGAGAAACCAATGAACCCTTAGAAATTTCTTTTGATTTGCATAGTGATTCTGTTATTCGGAAAGCACAAAAACTAGCACATGTTTTGAATAAATCGAAACCTAATATGAGATATTTATAGTATAAGGTTGAATGTTTATGAGTGGACAATTTCTACACTTCAGAAAGATGTGATGAAATAGCAACCCCCATCTCTCTATCTTTCGCTCTCTCTCTCTCTCTCTCTCTCTCTCTCTCTCTCTCTATCTCTATCTCTATCTCTATCTCCCTCTCGCGTTTGGTTAAAAAGTGTGAAAAAGGGTACCGTTTTATTTGAAAATCTGAGGTTATAAAGAATTACCTGCCAGGCAAAGTGCAACAGCTACATAAGGATGGAGCTGTGCATAAGCGCCATGGAGCCCTGCGACGGCATCTGCCAACCACAGCGCCCCCGTGAGGTTGACTGAGCCCATTTCACAGGCGGCCATTCCATACGAATCTCTGAAAAAGATGAAATATTAAGAATAGTTTTACATATAATAGTAACAACAAAGAAGAAATGAAACTAACAAAGAAAATATGTATCCAAACAGTTACAAATTGAAATTGTATCTTTTTTAAAATAGGTGATGTTTTAGTTTAAGACTCAAATGTTGTAATGTTGTTATCTAGTTTTGGGTTATCCTTTAAGGCTCAGGTGTATCCTGAGAAAAAAAATTCTAAACTCACTAAAATGATTTGGTCAAGATTATCTTGGAAACAAAATCTTTTAATATAAAGCTATACACAAGGAGCTGGTATGCCAGATCAATGAAAGTAGTTTTTTGAAAGTATATTTGCAAACATTATTTTGAAAAATACGACTTCATAGGCAAATCCGTGAAAAAGAACGACAGGAGTAGTTCTAAATAGTATCTGTAATACGTGTAGTGACTCATAATAATCTAAATTGAGAGTTATTATGTTAAGTATGGAAAAGAGGGTGTAAATCCCATGAAAGCTACTTAATCCTCCTTCAGATAATTCCGGGAACTTGCCGATTTTTGGTCTTTTTGGTGCCTGCAGAACCGGCAAAGATCATATGCATAACTTCCGCAATCATCGTTCAAGGAAAAACAGGAGCTGGCGATTGTCATAAAACCCAGTCAATGCATTTGAAATACGAAATGAAACTTCAAAAGTCGAACCGGGCCTAGCAATTTAATGGCTGAACCGAAGCATAACAATATCAATGTTAACTTGTAGAAGAGGAGGCGTTCGTCGAAGTTTGCGAGGTGACGGTGGAGGGGGCAGCTGGTCCTCTGATTAGCATGCCAATTTGCGGCACACCAAGGGTCCGGTGGGAGTAGTTTTAGCATAGGTCGACTCGCATGGCCGAAAACACACCGAGCAGCCCAAAACACGATTGCCCTATTGGACCTTTGATGAACGGAATGATCTGAACTACCTTTAAATATGGGATGCGGTTGTCTGTTTTTTTAATAAAAATTAGATCTAAGGGTTGATTGCAAATCTCTCTTTGAGACTTTCTTTTTTTTTCTTGCAAATTCCGGGTAAGTTTAAAACTTCAAAGTCTATTAAGCATTGACGAGGAAGTGTGAGAACAAAGAAAAGTTCTGTTGGCGAGACTGCAGATCGCATCGAGCCATTTCTAGAAATCAGATTTCCTCTTCTCGTTGAGCTGTGCCTCGCCTCTTCATTCGGGAGTACTGCGATCAAAATACGTCATGAAAGGGAGATTTGTGACCTACGGTCAATAAAACCCGCACTTTCATGGACTTCCTCAGTGAATTTAGATTATGAGTGCGTGGCACCAACTTGACCTCTGGATCTTGTTTAAAGATCTTACTGAAAATCGAATCAAACTGATACATAGTGATCTGATCTTGTAAAAGTTAAGCACAGTTCAAACAATAGTAAGTGTTCAATGATTATGCTTTTTCAAATTGCTTCTAAGAACGTGCGAAAGAGTTATCTCCTACTGTAGCTTGACTGGCGGCGGCAATCCTTTGCGGGTGGTCCATTTTTGACGCTGTTCTCACGATCAGCGAGAGCGCAAGTCACTGCTCTGAAAGAGCGTTCCCGCCACCATAAAGCGGTCTGTGGCCTTGAGTGGCATCGGAGAACAGACAGAAGTAACAGAGAGTGTTTGCCGTGGACGCCACGAGGCACATGATTACATTGCCTGAATCAACGGCTGTCCGTCGCTCTCGCACCGAAGACGCCTTCATCCTCTAAATGGAGGGCAGCCTGTCACAAAGTTTAAGTGTCAGGTGGATGACGCTAGACAAAGTGCAAAAGTGAATCAAGTTGAGTGAGTTGGATCGGTTTCAGATACTAAAAGGGACCATCAGCCTCCTTTTCCAAACGAGAATGACCGCTATGCAAATTAACGCATGTTTATAATGATATTTTTTAGAACACCTCTTCAAGCAACGGTTGTTCACAAAGAAGCTGATTAGTATAGGATTACTACACCTTTAAAAGGGAATCCAGTAGCCAAAATTGTGTAATTGCTAGAATATATAAAGAATATTCTGAATGAGACCAGCCCCTGAGAAATAGTGTTACTCACCTGTAGACACTGTCAAAAGAACTTAATCTGAAAGTTTGGCCCTCAGGGTTTCGCATACTTACAGAAAGAGAGAGAGAGAAAGAGAGAGAGAAAGAAACAGAGAAAGAGAGACAGAGAAACAGAGATAGAGAGAAAGAGATTGTGAAAGAGAAAGAAAAAGAAAAAGAGAGAGAGTGATGGAGAAAGAGAGAGAGATGGAAATAAAGAAAAAAAAGAAAAAAGAGAGAGACAGAGAAGAAGTTAAGAAGTGAGAGGGAGTGAGAGCGAAACAGAATGACAGTAGATACTGCAGTCCTTCAGGCCCATTAGCCGGTGACGTGCACACCAATAAGTTATGCGGATAAATTTGAGAAAGGCTGTAATTACTCGCAGGGAGGGCATTAGCTTGCATTCGAAAGGTATATTTAACCCAAGCCTTCAATTTAAAGTACTATACCAGTAGGTCTATAAAGAGCAAAAGGAGAAATCAAACAAAATCAAATAGGTGAATCGGTTGTCGTAATCTTTTGGTTCGAAAGGTCAACAACAGCTGTTATCCAATTCATCATAGTGATAAATTTCGGCTATATTCGCTTGGTCAACTTTGAGAGATTTTGTGTTTTTCGGCATTAAAATGTTTTTTTTTAAATTTTACAACCGTTTAACAATAGCAAAAGAAAAATCGGAGGTTAGAAAACTCACGAGGTTGAGACGGTTGAAATTTGCGTATGTTTAAAACAAAATATTTAAAAAAAAACACAAAACCCCGATACCACGATAAAGTTGGATTAGGTTTTATGCACATTACACAGATTGCTCTGGAAACTGACAATGATTAGATTAAAAACTAATTTTCTGGAAATGACAAAACAATCCACTAAAATTGGTCAAACACCTGCCTTTGTTTTTCATCAGAAACGGAATTTATAGTTCTTCTGAAAATGTGCGTTATACATAAAAGTAAACATCTTTAAATAAATATTTGTTCAAACAGTGTGAAATGTGGCAATAATGAGTAATCTAAGAAAAACATCTGTCGACGAGTGTGACAGAATCAGTAAATACAGATTACAACGTTTTGTCTGATCTGTTTACTCAGTTAGATTTATCGCGCCCACTCGCATTTGTCGGCTTATTGAAAACACCTCGGTGGAGTCCGAAGATTCATCAAACTTTACTGTAAGGGCACATTTTGCTACGCCACTATTCCCACCCCCATTTTTGTGGGCGTGTCCAAAGTGCGTCAGAATGTGTGTAGATACATTTAATTGCATTGGGCGTGTCGAATGTAAGGTAATGGAACTTGACAAGTCACGCACGATGACGTGACTTGTACGGTAAATTCAGGAAGAGAAAAAGCTGAAACGGCTGCAGCAGTGTTTTCTTCAACCACCTCACAACAAAGTACAAGTGGCATTTCCCCAGTGGTCTTTCCATCCAAAACAACACCTAAAGAGAGGAGCATACACGTCAATGTTCGCTGCTTTTTGAACTTTTCTTTGTTAATTTGTTTAAAAAAACTGTATTAATCCGAAACGTTATTATTTGTGTTGCCTTTGGAATTTCGCTTCAAATACGATGAAGCGTGATAAAACAATGGGGAAGGTAGGCGAAAATGCTTTGGTCGATAGTGGTAAAATAAGCTATCTAGGATTCATACAACAAGAATACGATGGTTTTGGTATGTGAAACATCAAAATTGAAGAGGGTTCGGATCCGTCTAGGAGCATTTCTTGCTTGTTCAACCTATTTTAGTGAAATAAAGTAATTATGCATTTGGGCGTTTCAATTCTTGGGTAAGCAATAGCTAATTTTGGCCTAAGTAAATTTCTGGAACCTGCAGCTTTTAGAATGAGCCTGAGAAGTCTCTAAAGTTACATCTTCTGTGCTCCTTTTTTAAAATAGGTTTTCCACAAATAACTAGTTTTAAATAAAAACTTAAGAATTAATCTGGTATATTTAAAGCAAAAAAACGTAAAGGGTGATTTTGGCTTTATTGACAAAGATATGCGTACAGCAAAACCTTTGAATCCATATGAATGTACAAAACAAGCTATTTGTAATAATTCTGCAAAACTAATATGCAGTCTGGAAAACCTGCAAGATGGTAGAATTTGCAACGGCGGGAACTGAAACTCGAAACCCTGTCTATCTCAAAAACAAGCCATTCCTAACATATTTTTGTTTTCTGTCGGCGCAGGGTGACAAAACGATGAGCTGTTGCTTATAAAAAGTAGATAAAATTAAAAGAGAGGACTCACATTGTCTAGATTTCAGTTATGAGAGGGTGTTGAGAAAGCCACAATCACATAAAGTTTCATAAAAAAAGGCACCCGATGCCGAGACAATCCAAGTGTAATATGAAGATGCTGCCGCGGAAACCCCAGAATACAATTTTTTTTTAATTGCAAATTCATTGAGGTTTTCGCAAAACTGATGAGTTAAAATGGGTTTTTAAGACAATCGCAGGTTTAAAACCTCTAAACTTGTTGGACTATTATCAAAAGAAATGTTTTCAAAGAATGGTAAGAAAAACAGTTCTTAAACTTCTTCAAACTTGGACCACTTGATACGGAAACCTAAATTATTCATATAGCTAGCACACGCCTGAAAAGGGAAAATGTGTGAAATGGACAGTTATCCTAAATATTTATATCAGAAATTTCCGATCTTCTTAGAGTAACCAAATATCATAGCTCATTACTTGCTCCTCAACGAAATTGCTTTTTCATGGCGAAAACAATTTCATGAAATGCACTTTTCGAAAGATCTTAATATCATCTAATAAAAATTTTATTGCGTTTTTGCGTATATTTGCGTACTGCGTACATGGCGGGGGAAAAGTGCGCGGATGAGTGGGGTGGGGATTTCCGATGGCCGCGGGCGATTGCCAAATCTTATTCGGACTCCTGTCGCGAGAGCCGCACAACAGGCGAATTGTCATTACCCATCGCTGCAGAACACGCCCTTCTTAAAAGGCTCAAGTTCTAAATTGAACGGGGAGCGATTTTCATTCCACGACCAAACAGAGCAAAGAAAAACAATGGCGCTCCCACGGGCCGGGCCGAAATAATTAAAAACATTGTGGAAGCAATGAAAGAAGTAAATGATAAATCTGCTGGGAACGAAAAGAAAAAGAAAAAATATACTACTTTATACATGTTTCATAATTATTTTAAACTGGACTCATTAACCAAACGAAACCAACTTAATTCTAAATTGGTTATTCACACATTTAGTAGGTTACAGACGTATAGTGAAGTTTGTTCAATATGCAGGTTAATTTAATTTCACACATAATATGTTTTGAAAATTGTTATTATTTAACTAAAGTGGATTTCAAAGTTTTTGGGTTAATGGCTCTGTCTGACTTGAAAGTTTTTGGTCCGTCCAACGTCCAGTTTGGACCATCTAGTCAAATTTTGGTCTCTTCGTTTTAACTTTTCTTCTCACTTTAAAAAAAATCTATTGGCAGTAGGTGAACAAGTAAACGGCATAAAGAAAAATTTTTGCTGTTTCAACCACAAAAGTAAACGGCTTGATGAATTCAGAAATTGGATTCCATGAAGCTAACCCCTTTACCGAAAATACTCTTTATTGATACTGCCTCACAGTAGAAGAATTAAAAAAAAACTCAAAACAACATTAAAATTCCAAAAACAAGTAATTTTTCTTAAAAGAACCCTATATTACACACTTGTATTTCACTGAGTAAGCTTTAGAGCCGGTTGTTGTTGTTAATCCGAAACCATCTTTGAAAAATGAAGCTTTGCCTGAAGCAGCGACGACAGTATTGCGCATGTAGTGGTTCAGATTTCGAAAGCGAATATGAGAAGGTTCGTCTGAAGGGAGGATTCATTACTAAGAGAATCGTATTTTTCCAGGGACGAAAGAGGTGGATGAACAACAAGCAGCCAAATTCACAAGAATTAAGTTTGATTGAAATCTATAAATTCCCAAACCCTTTGTGACATGGACAGCTGTCATTCTGATGAGGCATTTTGATGTCCTTGAATTTGAAATTGGCTAACTGGGGGTTGAAAAAGGATTTCAGACCTTTTTATTGACTTTTATGTTTAGACACCTTGATAATTTAAATGTGGTAAGTAACATAATACAACATTTTATATGAAAAAGTAGGATGGTACCAATTTCATTTTTTGAAAATGAAATTGGTACCATCCTACAGGTTAGCGTTCAAACGCAGAACAAGACACGCACATTAGAAACATCTTTGGATAATATACGGTAGCCGAAAAAAAGCAAGTGCCAATAAATTCGTCTCCTAGAAGAGTTCAATCGTCTTTGACCGGGGAGTCCCCGCGGGAACGAGAGAGCAGGAAAGACTGACGGGTGCCCGATCACCGAGCGGGTTATTGAGAGCGCAACTTGACGGACACCCCGGAATGGACGTGAAACTAACTGATTCCGGCGCCGGAAACACGAACAAACCAGCTCCCTGGAGAGACGTGAACGCGCCGCTGAACGGATTACTGCGACTGAATGTGTCACCTTTTCGGATTTGTCTGAGATAAAATGATGAAAAACGACCACACATCAGAATTTGGCACTAATGTCGGAATATAAAAGTGTTGAAACATTACGAAAAGCTGAAGGTTTAATAAAAACGAGAAAACACTCAGTGGCGCGCTTCCTAGGCACTTGAACCACGTCCTCATTTTTTCTGTTGACAAACAGACAATAAAAAGTGAGAGAGCATGTCGGAGAGATTGAAAATGTTTCTGAATGTTATATGAGTGTTTAAATCTAAGTTTCAGTAAGAGAATTACATATATTAACTAACTATTCTGGAAACAAAATTACAAGTAGGAGTAAAGTAGCAAGTATCAATAAAGTTCGAACCTTAATTTCAACAAATGCTTTTTAAATTATATCAACTGTATTAAAATTTTAAACAAAATGTTTGGTAGTGGAAACAGTGATTAGGGCAATTTTCAGCAGCATTGAACAACAAGCGCAACGATATCACGTCAAAAAGAAAACAGCAAATATCACGGGTGGCCTGGACCCACCTGACTTTCAAAAATCTTCAGCTCAGGTAGTTCCCGAAGACCAAGGGAAATTAATCAACAGTTAAACCTGATATATAAATCTTTAGATGTATTTAGAGCGATGAAAACGCTTGCCAAGGTGCGGATCCGAACCCTGTTTGTTCGATTAGGGTGGGCCTTGGCCATACCTGCTTTAAAAATTTAAATGAAAAGGTAAGTTTTATCATCTTTCACTTTTTTGTGATATTTGGACCAACAATATCTGGAATTGAAGTTGAACGTCGATTTGGAGTCCGGCGGTCCTCTTCAAGTGCACGAACGTTCAAGAATGCTTGACAGCGTCGCGTAAGATTGGTCGATGCATCCATTCCACAGAGAGGAAAAAACGGGTTCTCTGGTACTTGATGGAAAATATTTTTGACGTCGCATCTGTGGCTTAGTTAATGGAGTCATCCAGCTGATTGGCTATCGTATTGCCTGAGTCCAATAAGTGCTTTCACTTGGCACGTTAGCAGAGATAAAGGCGCTAACAAGGCAAGAATATCCGTTTACAGATTTTTAACCAACTTTTTGAAAACGCGGTGCAAGTAATTCGCATCAAATCGGTAGCTTTCAAAGTTAAAGAATTTACTATATAATCGCGCGCAGCGCGAAGCGCTGCGTGTGATTTGGGTTTAATACTTTAGCTTATCAAAATGGTATTGTTTGTTAGTTGAACATTCAGTGTTTTAAAAAGAATTTTGTGTTATAAATAGACCAGCTAATAATTGTTGTTGTTAAAATAATTATTCAAAAGGATCACTGCCCTGTTGACAACAACAAACGAAGAATGTTATTGCAATTGACTCTACGATATTATAATTTGACGTAGAAATTAGCCCTTGCAACAACGCGAAAACGGAAACAAATAGAATGCAACCTTTGAAAAAACGAATTGAAGCCAATGATTCTGTTGGCTAGGCGGGGAGCTGGACCGTTCACAACAACAATGAAGCCTTCCATTATGAAGTAAACTTTATTGTTGGTTTCCAGAACCAGGAAAAACACACAAAGATGAATTTTTGGTGAAGTTTTTCTTACCAATTACTTTTTGCGCTAAGAATTTTTCTGCAGGCAAATAAAAAGGCGGTCAAAATTTTCATTATTTTCTGTTTGGGTAATTTAGGATCAAAATAGGCAATAAAATGAGAAAAGCTCGTGTTATGTTGAAAAGGTTCCGCATTGACTTTTCCTGTTGCTGGCACAACCGGAACTTCGTCAAGGAGGATGGACTCTCTCTCTCTCTCTCGGCCCTTCCAGTGCAAAGCGGAAAACATGATTTTCTGTTGCTTCTTATGAATTGATGTTAAATGATCTTTTTAGATACGTTTTTGGTTTTTCTACTAATCTGATTATTAATGTATTTTGAAATACTTTCAAAATATGACCATGTATGCAGATTAACGGAATGTTATTTAAAAAAAGATGATTTTCCTAACGAAACAAACTTTTACACGATAAACGCAGTAATTCTTATTATTAAATAAGTTTATATTTCCATGTATTCCATCGTAGGACATAATCACTCTAATAAAACAAAAGTATTATCGCTATAAAACGCCTTGATTTTCAATTTCTTGAAATTCGGCGCACAATTTGAAAGCGAAAAGCCCTTGAAGTGTGTGACATCGCCTACCTCATCTTAGTGCGAAGCGGCTGCTGATGCAGAGAGGGTAATCTGCGCTTTTCACGATATCCCACTGCGCCCGCGCTAACTACGGCCATTTTCACCCAATAGCCACCATCTAGCTGAAAAAATCGGTGCAGTTTCGTGAAAGTTTGCGCCATTTGGGATCGCACTTTGCAGCTGCGCGACAAATGAACGAACGCCGGGATTTGAGTTATTTTGGGTAAACAGATAAATTTAGGAAATTTGTTCTTCTCTGGGGACAATATGCAACTGTAAAAGACGTAGTGGTCGGGGGAACTAAAATAGAAGAAATAGATATGAAAAACCAGAAACAATCATATTTTACAATGTAATAAGCGAATGTGCTCACAAACCGGTAAATAACTGTTTGTAATAATTGGTACTGTCTGGCTTGGTGAAAAAGCACAAATCACTTTTCCAAGTAAACTTATTGAAATCTTTTGCCGTTTCGAATTCGACAGATAAAGATGCCTTTAAACTTAAAAATAGTGTTATGACAAAACTGGCGAAAACCGGCTTAACTCTGACTTATAAGTTCCATTTTAGGAGTCATATTATTACAGTAGTCAATACATAGGCATCGTCAGGGAATTTGTGGATGATTGGGAAAAGAAAGGAATATTTAAAAAAAAATTTGTTAAAAGCACCCTAAGCCCACCTAGTTTTCAAAGATAATTGCAGATGTTTGACACAGTTTTTAGAGTTATATTATTGAAATATATTTTTTTCCGTGTAGAATACCTTAAAGTTTAAAAAAAATCGAAAACGGCAGAGGGTATAAAATGTTAGTCCTGGTTAGGGGGCCCGGCCCGATGAGCCGGAAAATGTCCATGTTTAAAAAAATTGCACAAAGGCTTGTGTGTTAAAACGGCAAATTAAAGAAACACTAATTGTGATGCTTTTGTATAGTGTTTTTTCAAACTTTTTATTAAACGAAAGTTTGGTTAAACTACGTGTCTATAGCATAGAAAAACATTTCAGTCATGAAGTGACAAGTGCTCGTTTTAAAGATTGAGGCATCACACACAAACAATATGTATTCAATAATGTTTCATGTTTTACGCCGTCGAACTTCTAAAGTATAAAATTTAAAAAATCAGTTTTTTTAAAATCTAAACATATGGTTGCACGAAATTTCGAAATAAAACCAAACTGTCATTTGTCACCCTTGTCGGGTTTGAAACATATGAACTCTGTCACCCGAACCCTCATTTTCGAAACTAGCATTCCCAAGACCATATATGATTTACCGAGTGTCAGAAAGCAGTGACTTTTGATCCAATTGGTTTGACAATGACAAAAAGAGGAAAGTGCAGATTTGAGAAGAATGGTGCTAGTTGTGTGAACTCTGGTTCGGTGGAAACATTGTGCTAAACACGCGACCCTTGAGTGAAGGGAGAAAACACTCGAGGAACAACGAGTTAATTGTAAAACAGTAAGAGGTAACTCTAAAGTAAAAATATAAATTTTTTACTTCAATTCAATCCTTTTTAACAAAACTTCTTTCACGAAAATCAATTTAACTTTTGAAGTTGTCACACTCTTTTGTGTTTTGTGTTTTGTGGTTTCTGGTTTTATTCGCGAGAAGTGGTAGAAAATACTAAACCCAACCTGTAAGAACTCCATATAAAAAACCATGGGAAACAAAAAACTGAAATAGTTTAAACTCTCCTTACAAAGTATTTTTTATTGGGCAGAATTTTTGTTTAAAATTATGTAAAGGAAAATATCGAGCTTTTTTAAATAAAATAAAAAATGTTTTAACAAGTCCCCTCTTTATCGCACTTTGGTCACCTTGCTGTCAAGGATTCAATTTAAAAAAAACTTGCGCAAGAGACTTTCCGCAGACAAGAAGATACAACTAGCCTTCATTGAGAAAAAACAATAAAAACCAAATTGGATTAAAGTTGGTACATCATACAATTGTGTACCGTTTCATTCGATTTTTCCCCTATTTGCAAAAATGCAGTAAATTTATATACTCAAACTGCCTCAAAATAGTTTTTTTCAAACAAAACATACCTACCGTGCTCACTGTTGACAGGCTGGTAATGAGTTGGCGTAATATAATCGCAGCTGAAACAAGGCTGCGGGGTGTGATATTACGAACATACGTGCTGCCTCATAGTCGGTGTGTCTGTTTTGATGCGTAAACACTCAATTCTGAATATTTACCGCCCCTACACTTACAGACACTTTGTTTATATTATTATTTTTGTTTTCGCCCCATGTAACGGGATATTATTTTCTCGTCGCTGGGAAATTTGAAACTCAGGTTGTTAAATGAACTTGGGAGCAGGGAAACGAAGCCGACACCTGTTACAGCATGAAACGGAGACAAAACAAGATCAGATTTCAGATTCAGGAACAACGAGATTACTTAATGACAAGCTGCGCAGCTTGTTCTGTATTTAGCCAAAATTTGGAGTTTTTGATTGCCGACCTTGCTTTTAGCAGCTATTGGAACAAGGAATTTTTCTCATTGCAGAAAATTGAAAGTTATAACATAAAAAAAGTTTAAACAGTGGTTAAAAACAATTTAAAACTAACAATGCGGGGAAATCATCTGTTTAAAATAAAAGCATTTCCCAAAATTTTATAGTTGCGTACAAGAAATGTTATTTTATGTTTATGGTAAAAAATCTAAAACACAATGTTAAAAAATTTAAAATTAAAAATATTCAGGAAAAATTTTCCGAAGAAGAACGGAAGCGAACGAGATCTTCTAAGGAGGCTGATTCAGAGCGCCGCCCGCAAAGACAGCTGCGGACTCATGAAAACTGAGATTAGCTGGATTAGAAAAGAAAACATGCATGTTACATTTTATCCGAAATCACAAACAAATTTAGACAATGAGTAGCTAAATAATGTTTTAAGTTAGCGTGGAGATGACTTAGCAAAAGACAAATTTAAATGTTTGAATTATTATGGTTGGGATTCGAAAAACACCTAAAATGGGCCTGTAAGAAGGTTTGGTTTATGGAACTCAAAAGTCACTTCATTAACAAAATATCCCCTGATAATGACTGTAAAAGGCAACCTTGTTTTAGAAACAGTTTTGCTTTCGGTTAGATTGTGGTAAACGCGTTAGCACACGGTGTTCATAAACCTCAAGTGTATCCAAAAGGGTTTAAGTAATAGCTAGAATATGAAGCATTCGTTCTCCCGCAAATTGTGTAGTTATGACTCTTTGTTTTTCATAGCCGAAATGGCATTTGTGATACAATTTAACGTTAAAGATGTCATATTAAGCCTTCTTCTTACGTTTTTGTTTGCGAATAATTTGTTTTAAATTTTGAAAAAAAAACAATTTGCTGACTATGCTTTGCATGTCTAGAGAGGTCTGGGCAAAGATTCGGTAACCAGTAGCAGCTGTCAAAGAGCAGATGCGTAAAAGTGTATTGATTAAAATAACCCAGACATGTCATATGATAATACTTTGCCTATGATAACTACAAAAACATTTCTTACAAACTTTCAGGTCTTGTTTTAGTATCAACTGAAACAACATAGATATTTGCAAAAACAAACGCGGTTAAATTTCACACATGCCAAAAATATGCAAATATACAATTAGCTTATAAAAGAAATAGAAGAATAAAAGTCTCTCCTAGTCGTCAAAGCTCGACTAATTTGGCTATTAGAGCAGCCAGTATAGAAAAAAAACAATCAAAAAAAAGTATGGAAGATTCTTCTTTAAAAATGTCATTCATGCCAAAAACATTGGTATAATGTGGCAAATACGCGCTATCTGAAATTAGCTATGATCATAGTTGAGGGAAAAATTAGATTGTTTGGGTGCATATGCAAAAATCACAATCGACAAAGTCTTGCAGTAAGACCTCTGAATCGGTAGTAGTGAGGAAAGTCAAGGTTACGTGTTACTAAACTAATACCTTATGTTTTGTGGTAACCTTAACATTACGGACTGTCTGTCAACTAATGCAAAACGATGGTGTAATGTCGACCAAGCGCCGGTTCCTGGTTTCAGAAACTCCCACATATGTTTGTTCGTCGCGTCGTGAAAAAGACGAATAGTCTTTTTTGTTTTCCAGACAGTGGATAAAAAGGAGTGATGTGACAAGAAGAAAAATTTGAAAACTTGCCTAAAGCACCAAACCTTACCCAGACATGAATATTGTGATGGGTGGAAGGATTACTCCTTGATTGACAAGCGACACAGATGTCAGTTCCTGGCCGAAAACACTGGGACTTGCACCCAGCACTGCCCAATGACTTTTAGATTAAGTCACGCAAAAATGCAACAGTGACGCACAATCCGTTTATTTCGAATGAAAATCAAAGAGAACCCGTTGTGGACCCGGAGTAAGCACTGGTATGGTCAGTGAAAAACAGCGTTTTCAAGCCAGTGAGCGAAGAGTTCAGACGATTTGCCGCTGAACGGAATGACGGCGGCGCATCACTTGTGAGGAGAAATGGAATGAATTCTTGGTGGATCTTTGCAGCCATGTGTTTTTCTAAAATTGTTCATAAGATCGTCCGTACGTATGATATCACTGGTTCATAAACACATAAAAATAACAACTAATTTTGAACCAGTTTCCGGTCTTTAAAATCTTATTTTCATCTTTGTTTACTTAACCTAGTTTAGCAGTTTTTTGTTGTTTGTGGACTACAATTTCCTTCAAATGGAAAAGTAAAAACAATTAACTATTGTTTTCTCAAGGTTAATAAAACATGCACCATTGGTAAGGCTAACACAGCTTTAGGTTGTTTAGACTTTTTAAAATACATAGATTAACCTACGCAAACAAAATCGACAGATTTTTTGTCAAGCCGAATTTAATCTTTCCAATAGCTACCAAATGTTGTATTTTCTAATCAATATAGATGTATTCCAACAGGAAATCCTTCGCTTTGGCGATCACCGCGACTTACTGGAGCTCGCGCATTCAAACGGACAAAATCCAGCATTGTTCCTTGAGTATATATTTTAAGACGCACGCTTACATTACTAAAGTCTTTTTTGCCCGATGCAGACAGTTACATCAGTTTTTTGTTGGAAATCAATTTCAAGTAAAACAAACTGACCTTCGTATGGCGATTGTCGAATGTGATCCATATCCGATAATTTTGGTTTTCCATTGACAATTACAAACTACAAATGAACCGTTTTATACATAATGTTCATTTTACCTGTTGTCGCCGGAAATCCAAAAACGAAAAATCTTTGAGAATCAAGACCATGTATAAAATTTCTTCTACTATTTTTCTCCTTTTCTGCCATGACAACTGGACTAAAGAGAGTGAAGTGAGTGGTTCTCCTTTCTCAACAACAACTCGTAAACCCGAAAGATCATCCAAAGCATTTGGAGGAATACAATAGGAAATAATCTGAAATAGTGATATGATTTTTTAAAGTGAGGCACTTACTTGAATAACACCCGGAACGTTTTTAAGCTTGTGAAGCCATTTGACTTCCTCAACTATTGCGTTCATAATATGCAAACGACAGACCTACATGATTGGTTATAACTCTTGGGTAAGCTTCGATTACCTGGTGACTGAACCCGTTGTGGAGGCATTCTTGATGAGCAGGACCAAACAACCGTGGAAATTTCGCAACTGCGGAATTTGAGAGAGAATGAACTATTTTCTGCCAACCATTGCCAATTTCTCCTTGACTGACAGCAGGTGAACAGTCAAAAAGAGTCTCTGAAAGAAACAAACGTTTATTTTTGTCTTTTTGCAGCAAAAAATACAATTGGAGAACACAAGCGAATCTAGTTTTCCACCATAGCATGGCCGAAAGAATTATGTGAAGCAAAATATACCAAAGGAAATGCGCTATTTTAGAAGGTCCCACTGAAATATAATATCAAAAAATAAACAAGTCCACTTGTTTTGCTACTACGTGTTTAGAAAATTAAAACTACCGCTGTTTCTTACTAAAGTACAAATTTTTCAGGTACACGGGGATTTCACTCATTTTGTGCTCACTGAGAAGATAATTTTGAGGGTAAAAGTGAAGCCGAGAAAGGTCCTTGAAATGAACCGCTTGTAGGAAAACTTTGGAAAGGAACGTAACTCCTACTTACAAATTCCGAAATCGCGAACATTTTTAGCAATGGCTGACCAAACTACAAATTTTAAAAAAAACTTTTATTCAAACAGTTCGAATGAGAAATAAACAAGGGTTACTGCTAAGAATTTTGGTTTTCATATCATAATCTCATTCGACTTCTTTAACTAATAAAATTATCTGAGTACCCAAAATTTCAAAGTTTTAGCTTTGAAAATATTTTAAACAAAACAGTGAAGTGATGTGACAAAATGAAACTATTTGAATTTTGAGAGAGGACTATAATGTTGTTCTACAATCGGAAAACTCACCGTTCACTCCTTGGATGAAGAAGCCATCCGACTTGCTAATTAAGCCATTGATTAACGGTGGGTCTGAACCTAATCCTAAACAGTTTTTTCCACAAAAATTAAGGAACCCCTTACCATGGACATTGACAAACAAACTCTTCCCCAAGTAAGCGATGAATGAAGCATGCAGAGCTACAAATCCAATAATAATGCCGCTAATGGGTGCTTTAGTCATCCAACAACTTCCCAGATCTGAATGGGGGTTTTATTTGCATCTGAAGATAATAATAAATGGCATTCAAGCGTCTTAGTTTGAAAAGAGGGGTGTGTTTTTCTCAAAGAGAGGATAAGTTCCATTTTATCGTTTTGGTGAAAACCCATAAATAACAAAAGTTGAGGACAATTAGGCAATTAGCATCCGGAATGTGTGAAAGGTCATTGATGTGGCTGAATTTATGTGGCGCGGCGGGCGCCAGGCCGCCCGAGGCCATCCATCAAAACGCGGCGAGCAGCGGGTGTTTATGGAGAGCCAATGATACATCGAGGATTCGCGTGCTCTTCCAAGTGTCCCGTGGATTGTACGCGTGAGAAACGTCTATACATTATTCATAAGAGAATTGAATACAAATAATGCCTATCGTTCCGCTTTAAATGAAAACAGTATTGTTACGATCCATGATTAACGACATTTCGCCGAGATGAATTATAAAATGCTATCTAATTTGTTTTGATTTTTTCACAACTACAGCAAGTCTAAAAACGCTGCAACTGTTACAATTATTAACGCAAATTACGTATTCCGAACTAGTTTGCATTGTTTTGTTGCAATTTTGGGATGTTTTCCGGAAGACTTTGGTGTAGTTTATTCGGTGTCCTAAATTCTGAAATTTAGATTGTACAAAAATTAACCTAGTTTAAAAAATGTATATGAAAATGCAATAAATATTGGTGGTTTCAATGAAAAAAGAAGTAAAAACGGGAACGTCACTAGTAAAAGGCAACCAAACCGTTTTGTCCCTTATTAGTTGAAAGGCAAACAATACTAGAGACTTTCAGCAAACAGATGTGATTGCTTGGTAATCTGAGTACAAATTTTTACTTCTAAAGGACCGTTTGGGGTTTCGAGTGAGCAGGAGAGAAAAACCAAAACATTTGTGTAGAAAATTAACTATGAATCTTCAAGGCTCGTGTGTAACGCTGATTCACGAATGTTACAAAGCAAAACAATTGTGGGTTTCCGGCAAATGTCACCTTTTGTTGTAAAATAAATGACTGTTTTAGTGTATTTATTCAGGAAAATAGGCTCTAAGCTTGACAAACAAATAAAAATGTAATTTTCCCAGTTAAAATTCTAATCGTACTGTTTCCCTTATTAAATATTAAAAATATAAAGAAGACTCTTGTAAATAAACAAACATTCGAAAATCCCTAAATGTTGGGGATGTGAAGTAAAATAGTAAAGCACAATTTTGAGTGTTTTTCAGCCTCAAACAGAAAACAGAAAAAGTCGCATGTTGCTACGGTAGGAGGGAGCCATAATTCACGCGGCGCTTCATCGGCGACACCCCGCGGTGCGCGCTATCTCGTGTGCGATCGGCCATATTTCAAACGGCAACAAGGAGGAAGAAATATTATCGACCGTCTTGTCGTCTCTTTACCGCCATGGAAAAATGAAAGCAAAACTAGAAAGTGTAGTTCTTTAAATTAAAATCGGAACATACTACCCAAAATCACGGGTTCCCAAAACATGGTCAGAGAGATGATTGTGCAGCCGTCCCCCTTACAAAAATAACATCGACGTTTGGATCAGCGAAGGAACAAACTTTTTAGCTTTTGTTAAGCATACTTTAAAGTATTACAATGACACTTAAGATGTTCAATTCTTAGTAATTTAAGTGTCCACAAATATTTGTGGACTGATCTGAACCCTCAATATACATCTAGGATCCACTGCTATAGTAAACCAGTCCAGCCCTAAGCCCGCCAAAACAAAAATGTAACTCAACATCTAAAATATCAATTGATTAGATGTTTATTTCAAAAGTGAACATTACCCACTGCCAGTTACGGAAAAGTTTTCTTTAAAAAATCCCTAGATAATTTTTCTTGTTTAATGGGTGTTTCAGTTGTGACTGTGGTTGCCGAGAGTATGATTCACTTCCGATATTGTATTGCTCATAACGTCGGGAAGAAGCGAAATAAGAGTTTCGAGAACAGATGTTTGAAAACTCTGTGTTTCTTTTTATTACATAAACGGAACATGATGAACAAAACCACTGGATTGAATGATGATATGACAATGACAATAAACATAAACATGTCTAACGAAATGAAAAAAGGAGGACCATACAAAAGGATTCCTTATGCAACATATATAAAAGGAATCGCCAAGGCGACAGCATTGTGACATTTTCTCACGATGGCCTCTCTTCGATAAGTGCATTTACATGCGCATCAATTGACCAAAGGGCGCTTTTTTAAGAGACGTGCAATGCCAAAATGTTTTGTTTTTGAGAAAACTTTTGTTTGCAGTGGATTTTAATTTTGCCTTTTAATTTTGATTACATATTTGTTGAACAAAGTAGTTCAAACATTCTTTTAAAACAGTTTCAGAAGCTTCCACGACGCAAATGATAAAATTGATAATTAGTTTGTTTTAGTTTCTTTATCTCCATATAATCAGTCATACATGTGTTTACAGATGCGCCGAAGAAGAATGTGACTTCTAGGAATTTAAAAAGGAGTTTTAGACTTTTGAACTTGTGTTTATGTTTACGTCGATTTGTCACACCAAGCATCGGAGGATTACAAAGTAAGTTTTCAGACGTTTGGAAAGGTTTTTTGGGGTCCACGAATCTTGTCAGTAAAATGGAAAAGCTCAAGCACCCCCGGTTCAAAAGAAAACAAGCTGATTGGGTTAGCCAACGTGTTTTAATGATTATCATACCTTTGTTTACAAATAGTCGTGTGCAACTACCATCACTTCAGCTGCAGAACTTCGAAACTAATAGCCAAATTTCGTGCCCACTGTCGCATTCACGTCATGTCAACTATAAAAACAGATACAATATTTGTTTTAAGTGTTTTCAATGAAAATTTTTAACTTTATTATCTGTCAATGAGTCTTATTTGATTGTACCGCTTTTTTCCATTATTGAAGGCACCGACTTGAGCTTTCCCTTGCAACGAAAATTGAACAATGAAAATTGTTATAATTTTATTAACAAATAACGAAGTTACATCTCGAAAAAGGGGAGCATAGGAAAGACAATAAAATGGTGAGGATCTTCAAGACCTCATGAAAGTATGCTTTGTTTTTGATAGTTTCACCACATCCAAGAAATAAAATGTTTCAGTTCAATTTTCATACGATTCTAGTTGTTCTTTTAGCCAGCAACTCTCCGCATTCCTTTCTGTACAAATCGTAGCGATATTCACACGACACCCTTTAACAGAATTCAAAAAGCGTACGCGCAATTCACGCCCACAATTTCATGTTTTCGACCAAAATCTCCCGCATCGAAAATTTCAGAATTCGGTCGTCTCATAAATTCCCGGAAACTCTGTTCACTCGCTATTCCACCAAGATATTACATGTTTTGATGCTCGTCAGAATTGGAATTGCTAACGATTCGCGGATTCTTTGGGCGTCTGTACACTGAATAATGTGTTTAGGATACCTCTAGCGTAAACGCCAGTTAAAATCCTTCGTTGTAACGTATTTCACTTTTTCTGCAAGAACTCCGGAAAATGGTTTCCATATGCCATACCACGAAGCCACAGCGAAGAAGTTTCAGGTGACGAAATGTTGTGTCGCCGACATGTTTAGAACTGCTAAAGCCTAGCTCTCCAAACCTCCATCAGTTGGTTTAAATGGTGTCCAAACCTCAACTCACTTCCTTATGTTAAATTATCGATTGCCCGATTCCAATATTTTCGGATTCTTTTATATTGATCTTCAGTTTTGAGAATCAAGTTTCGTTCTTTACCCCTGTTCTCACGAGCCTGTCCGACTCACCGGTCGGCCCGATCCTAGAATTTTGTATTTGCGGCCTTGTACATTTTCTTTTTGTTTAATCCGACATTCCGCAAAAGAATGCGAGAATTGTGGTATTTCCCGAAATTAATTAATCAACAAAGGAAGGAACAGTCATGATGAAACATAATGAGCGCAATGAAACAATAGACAAAACAAAACAGTTTATTCCGCTTACGACAACTGCAAGGAAAGGTATTTCTTTTTATAAAATTAGACAATAGTTTGGATTTAAAAAAAACCCTATAAACCATTGTAAATGGTTCCGGCTTCTGTCAATTTATATTTAAAGAAAAAACAATGGCAAATCATAAGTTTGAAAGGCACAGTTTGTTTGCACCGTTACATAAAACGAACCCATCATTTTACCCAAAGAAATGAGTGAAAACTGAGTTTAAAAGGATAAGTTACTAAAGAAACTAATATGAACCGAAAAAGTAAAGACAAAATTTTCATTCATGTTCAAAATTAAATCAAGTTTTGTAGCCGAACAAAAAGTAAAAATTCCAATCTTTATGCAAAAAAAACTTTTTTCTTGTTTGTTTTCCTTTAAATTTTGCACTGAACGACAAAATGTTTCAAACAACACGTTTAACGATACATTTGGTTGCAACAACAGGCAGTTTAAAATTGAAAACAAACCAATAAAATCACGGATAAGACGGACACATGATTTTGTAGTTTGGTGCGACTGAGAGAATCAGCGTTGAACGCGTACTGATCAGTTGCTAATGCGTTTCGCGTTTACTTTCGTCAACCGGTTTTCAATTTTTGTATCTTGTGTTTTTCTTTCTTTAATATATTAATCTTTCCTTGAAATTGATCTAAACTTAAATTTCGATTTTTTTTTTGAAATATGGTGCCCGTGCCTTAATTAAAGGTTGACCCTGGGGCTAAAAATCTGCGGGGGCACCTAAGTGCATTTGAAAAAACTGCCTAATTTTTATTATTTGACACTTTTACAGTAAAATATCCTCATTTTCTCAAGTTGTCACCTAGCATTGCCCGTCACTTCGTCCTTTTAATGTGATTCTTGCGCCACCCCAACCACCGTGGAAACGCAAAAAGTGTGGTGTGAATGCGGCGATTCCTCTTCGATTTATGACGGTATCTTCGCGCGAACGGACACTTTTACCGCAAAATTTATTGGCGTGTTCGTTCCACACATTCTGTGTGTCCCTCGGACTTGGAATCACTTCGCGCCCCCAAAAATGCCTTCGCTGTCGTTGCACTTTTGACACTGACGCCCGATCCACAGAATGTCAAGGGAAAAGCACCGGGAAGTTTCCGTAAGTGATCAAATTGTTTCATTCTTTTTGTTACTACGGTTGCCCACAACAATTGAAATCTTTCTCACGCTCCTTTGTCCTATTGTTCACCTCTCGGCGACGCGATATTAATTTCCGTTCTTAAAAGCCTGTTACCTATACGATCTTTTCAGTTGCTCATGGGTTCTCCAGACAGGCACTCCAGTAATGCGAGCCAATTCAGTCGACCCGGAGAAAAGTGGGTTTTAATTTTCAACTCTTCCAATCTGTGAATGTTTAAAAATGCCGCGCGATCAGACACATTTTCACTGTTATAGCGATTGTGCCGGCAATTATGGGAAAACCGCTTTTTCAAAATACATTTTGCTTTTTGTTTAATTAGTGCCTTACAAAGTTCTAAAATCCCATTAAGTGATTTTATGAGTTTTTGCGACCTTTAAACGCAGAAAATTTCTTTCGTGAGAATGGAATATTTATTAGATCAAATCATTGATCATCGCAGACATTTCTCCCGCAAATCTTGAAACACTGAATGTAAATGGTTGATGTTTTTCTTTTCGGTTTTGACCCACACATTTTGATAAAATTGCCTAATTAGACGAGTCTCGCAAAGACTTTTTGGAAAGTGAATGATTTTTAAATGAAAAATATATTTAAATAGAATGATTGAGCTATATTTGTAATTTAATTGTGCTTTTTCAGGTACGTTGTGTATCCGCAGAGATGGGTTATCCTAGCGACGTGTTGTCTCCTCGCCCTGTCAAATTCTATGGTATTTCTCAATTTTTCAAAATAAATGTTTGTTGTTTCAGCAATGGATCAGTTATACCACTTTGACAGCCGAGACGAACATCTTCTACTGTGAGGGTGGTCTTCCTACTTCCACGTGCAATGCCGGTTTCTACACAAATCAAATCTTCCAGGTGCGGTTTTTAAATAAATAACCAAACTATTAATTTTCTTCAAATTTTATTTTTACTACTAATTATTGCATTTAGGGTGTTGCTGTTGTGACAGGTTTGGGTGGAATGTACATTACCGATCACTACGGGATCCGACTTTCGGTTTGTAATTGGAATTCTTTTTATAAAAGAAATAGTTTTCAGTTATCTTGTGGAGTGATGCTCAACGTCGTTGGATCGGTCATTCGTCTTATTTCATCGGCTCCAATGGACACATCCTCCACCACTCGGCTTATTCTTCTCCACACAGGTAAACTTTCTCATAATTTTATGAACCTATATGAGATTTTGAGAAAAATGTGAAAATATATGGATTTTTTTCAGGTTCCGTGATAGTTGCTGGTGCGCAAGCCTTCTTCCTGGTGCTGCCTTCAAAAATTGCCGAATGTTGGTTTCCGGAAAACCAGCGGGCAATCTCGAATGTTCTTACATTCATAGGTTTTTTCTCCGCACTAATTACAAATCTATTATTTGCAGCGAATCCAGTAGGTGTTGCCTTGGGTACCCTCATCCCAACCGCTCTTTTTTCCGATGAAATGTTTGAAGCCACTTCCTGGAAACTCTTCTTTTTTGTGAGTTTTTATCAATTTTGTTCTGTAAAAGTTTTTAGAACACCATTATGTGCGTTCTGGCTGCGTTCACAAGCGTCCTTTCTCTGACCATCAAGCGTAGTCTGCCCCCAACTCCCCCGAGTCCTTCGAACGCTCTTCATGAGAATCAGAACGCTTCGTTCTTCCGGTCCATTCGTCTGTGCCTTGTGTATGTCATTTTGTTTAAAAACTACATGCCTTCTTACACTTCCATGTATTTTTATCTTTTAGAGAGCGGCAGTTCCTAATCCAGATGATCACGTTTGCTATAGCGTTTGCCCAGTTGTGGGGAGTTATGGTCATTTTGCCCGACATTCTTACTGCTAGAAACTATACACTGTCCGGGTACGTGTTTTCTTAAATGAAAAAGGTTCATTCATTTTCAGAGAGCCCACCGCTGTGTGCGCCATAGTTGGAGTTCTGGCATCGCTAATTGCTGGAACCGTTGCCGATCGCACTAAAAAATTCAAGGAGATCATTCAAGTGTGCAGTGTCGGATTCTTTGTCACCGCCCTGGCGCTCAGATTGGTTGGTTTTCCTATGAAACATCTATCTCTATTTTATTTCATAAGCTATCGTAGAGTCTTTAACAAAATATGATATTTTCAGTTTCTCCTGCGCGAGCACTCCGGCTGGTACGACGACGCCGTGATCCTCATCCTTACGGCTGTCCTGGGAGCGTGCTCCATTCCCCAGTTCCCTATTGGAGTGGAAATGGGCGTGGAGACGACATTCCCTGTCTATGAGGCCACCTCCTCCGGACTGCTGGTCATCTGCGGTCAGCTGTGCATGTTCGTCTTTGCTGGGCTGTTCCATTTTGCAAAAGTGGCAAACGTTTTGTATGTGAAACATCACGACGCCAATGTCGGCAACTGGCAACGTTAGTTTTCTTATGTATTTGTAAAACAACCAGTGTTTAGTGGCTCTGGACATTTGGTGCGTCCTTTCCTTGGTTGCAACGGTGACTTGTATCTTCTTCCTCCGACCCTTGTAAGTTTTGTTTTGTTGTAAGTATTTCAAGAAAAATGCATTTTTTCTTAATTTTAAAAATATAATTTCAGCTACAAGAGAATTGCCTTTGAAGAGCAGACCCTTCGCCGAGGACAGACGGAAATGGATGACGGTATTACGCGTTCAGATGCCATGGAATAAGTAAACTTATGTAATTTTCTGGGATTTACTGTAATCTAGTCGTACTTACCCTTTTATTCCTTGTTAGTTTATGAACCGTTTACAATAATTTGTGATTAGATCGTTTCCTTACATTGTAAATGTCTTATCTCATGTGAATGAAACAATTTTATTATATGTTGTTTTATTACAAAAGTGGATTAAGTTTTGTCACAGCCAAAAAATTGGATGTTAAGAGATGTTTCATCCTACATGAGTTCCGTCTTCTCGTTTGCCGCATCGGTTCCTGTAAACGCAGGACACATCACATCAATTTGAAAAACAATATTAATGAAAATGTTCTGTGTCGAAATGAGTTTTTATAGTGGTTTTCTGAATTATTAAAACACATAATAGAAGTTTTAACCCATAGAAAAATGTGAGTAACGTTTTCCAATGAACGGTTTTCTGTGCCCGTGGAAACATATTCCCTCGGCTGGCTGCGATGGAGGCTCTGGCCACGGGTCCTGCCGCGATTGCCTGCCCTCAGTAACTGGCGAATATTACGGGCGGCCGCACTTGGCTTCGAGTTTGGCTTTATTCAGAACGCCAGATCATTTTCTATGTTGGTCCCAAGGATGCTTATTTTACATTGAAGTTCATCTTAACGAAAATAAATTTTAAATTATTATAAATCAGAGAAAATTAACTGAAAATACTCTATTTTTGATTTTTTTTTATCCATCATACTTTCAAAAAAATTTCGTAAAGTTAAAGTTTTCCTTTTTTATTTGGGAAAGTTTTGGCTTGAAAATAAAACTTTTTTTCAAAGTAGAGCTTCTACTATAAAAATATATTCATTGTATGGTAGATTGTAGAGTATATTTTGATTGTTTTGAACAAGAGTCTTCTTGTGAAAACTAAAAATGTTTTATTAAAGATTTTTTCGAATAGCTTTATCATTTTCACTGACTGAGAATTATTGCTACTGTCACAATTTCTCCTTTGTCCATATCATTTCATATCATATCATATCTCTGCCTCCTCACACATCACTGCTTTGAATTTCAATTAGTAGCTTTAGATGTCGGCCCCTCGTCATCCCAACACCGTGGTGATCACGCCTCCTTCGACCACGATCTCCCCCCTGATCCGTTTCGGTCGTTATTCGGCCCTCGGACTGGGAATGCTCTGGGGTAAGCTGTTTTTCTTGTTTGGCTACTTTTCTTTCATATGA
The DNA here is from genome assembly GCA_022343465.1 of Oscheius sp. G VE-2021. Lineage (NCBI taxonomy): Eukaryota > Metazoa > Nematoda > Chromadorea > Rhabditida > Rhabditidae > Oscheius > Oscheius sp. G VE-2021. The sequence goes on from JAJQXH010000051.1 coordinate 86,917, forward strand.
GCCAGGTTTACTTTATTTTTATTTGTTCTTTAGGAGCGTACCGCCTTCGCCAGATCCGTGAGTACCACGCTGACATCAGAGAGTGGGAGCACGAGAAGGCCGTCGCCAAGGCTGCCGAGGCTGCCAAGCAGAAGAAGTGGCTCGCCAAGGAGGAGATGCGCTACTTGATGAAGGTGAGTGTTTTTTCACCTTTATTTTTTCCTCAAAGTAAGAAATCAACCGAAATATCTTTCAAACAACCAAATGCCTGATACGAAAAAAAACATTGATAAATTGTCCAACCAATGTTTATAAAACATCACCGGAGAACCATTGTTTACATTCCTATTGTGCCTAAAGCGGGAAAACGCTGACAACCTAGTTTAAATCGATATAAATTGTCGATAATGTTTAAATACTGCAATAATTAGCTGCCAACAAACTACATACAACTAGCCACATCTTTAGAAAAAGGCATTAAGGAAGATACGGCTTCAAAAAAAAATTCAATATGCCAATTGGCCCTGTTAGAGACCGCGAGATCCTGTTTGAAAACTGACTTTTGCCGTTGCTGACAAAGCCACTTTTTAGAACCAATGTAGCAGGGAGATCCGAGACCTCCACCTCTGTGTTATTTGGCGGTTTCTGCTTTTTCTGGCAACCCCAGGCCGCTTTCTCCGCATTATGTGCGAGACTGATTTTGTCCGTTTCCAGGGGCGAGCCTAGGCAACCCTTATGTGTTGAAAAAGGTTGAGAATCCAACTGAAAGGGCCTTAGGTTCATACTAAGTATGACTATGAAGGTGATTAACCCATATGCTCTTTTTGATTTTACTGAAATTTTGTGTTAGGCTTAGTTAGCAATACGTAAATTTTTTTGGAAGTCTTTGGGCACTGCCTATTTTTGTTTAAAAAAGTGTTTGACTTTCGTGTTGTAACGGCCAAGAAGATTTCTTAGAAAAGGTGTTTATAACGACCCGCATCATTTAAACGACGTTGTTCATTGCAATTTGAGAATAGTCTTTATACACAACATACTATAAATTCAATTCGTTTGACAAAAACCAAACTACAAGTGTTATATAAGTTTTTAAAACATTTTTTCAGGTGGTCAACATTCCATTCGAGGAGGGAGTTGCCCAGTTCGGAGTCGAGGACCTTTACAGGGAAGAGTAGTATCAGTGCCAACTTCTATTCCGGTTCTAGCAAACGATTAAAAGTAAAAATTATTATTGTCGTGTTTTTATTCAAGTTCCCGTAGAAAAGAAATAAGAGATCAACAAAAAAAACTACTGAAATCTGTTTTCCATGAAAACCTTTCCAGCGGAGCACAGGCCACAAAATGGTCGGATTTCTAAAAAACATTGAGAGTTTTTCAATAATTCTGGGCCAAAATTTCGGATTCCGATTGGGGAAGAACGCAAATTCGGCAATCTCGGTGAGGGTTGTGACAATTTCAGTTTAAACCTTTCATCTGGGTTCATTGTATGCTATTTCAGCGTTTTCAACTCATTCAAACATCGGAAACATTGAACTCCCATCTAGACATAAAGCAGACATTCCATCTTAAGGCTTTGACGTTTTTCCTTATTCTAAACCAACCCGTACATCAAATATAAAACACATGCATTGAGCTTATTTATTGGTGCAAACATGACATATGTATCTTGGAAGACAATTGTGGATGGGGTGCGACTCTCTGGGTTTGGACCTATGCTCTTCCCGTGAAAAGAACCGGCTGGGGGACTACTGTTTCTACCGGGCGCCCGCAGTACGAGAACGAATCCTTTGTCAGCTGGGCGACGACGGTGGTCCAAAAAACTCAAGCGGGCGTATCACAGTGTGTGGGGTGCCTGTACCACTTTGATATAAGGGCATCACAGAGCCAATATATATATGTACGTGAATGGAAATTGTGGGGTCAGACCTCCTCGAAGGACGACATCAGGGGAGTGGCCGCTGTGACGTACTGTGCATTGTTGACACAGGATTCGAAGAGATCACGGCCGGGGGGAAGGGGGTCTTTTCGGGGTTGGATTGCGTGGCCGTTGCTTCCGACATTGATGCGGGGAATGCTGGCTGATCCGTGAAGATGGGGCTCAATCTGGGGCTGGGAGAACGACGTCAGTGGCATCTGAAAACATTATCAGGTTCTCAAGAGGTTTGAAACACAGGAAAAACTGTGGTAATGTGTTAAGGCATTTATAGCCGTCCCTCTCTTCTAGTCTCTTCTAGTGAGAGGGACGGCCATATATGCCTTAACACATAAACGTCTTTTCGTTTAAGGTAACAGTTAGGGCAGAGTCAAGAAAATCAAACGTTTTGCCATGTTTGTTTAAGAAACTAGCATTTCTTAAATGTCATCGAAAGTTTCCTCAAATTAATTTGAAAAATGACTTCTTGAAACCATTTTTTCTTAGTAAATTTCAAATTTTGAAATTATGACCAACGCTAACAATGGCTTAAAAAAATAACCACTTTTGTGAGAAATGTGGATTAAGATTGGCTTTGTGAATGTCACTTGTTTCCACAATGTAATGACAATTTTCAGCAGTTTTTAAAATATATTTCAACATTTCCGAAAACAGAAATATCGCAATTGTTACCTGTTGAGAAAGTGATGGAGAGGGAGCCACTGTAGTCTGACTACCAGTGCAGCAAGGAGTTCCTTGGTTTTGCTTAAGTTGGGTAACCAATGTCGTCTGAAAAATGTTTTTGCTGGTTTTTATTTATTTATACAATTACCTGTAGTTCAATAATTTTCTGAGTCAACATGTCAATTTGAGAGATAAAGTGATCCTGGGTGCGATGCATTTCCCACAGTGTTTCGTGCATATCCGAGTGAAGCTGAAACAATAACGTCACGTTTAAACTTAAGTGGCAAACCTTTCCAACGTCCAGTAGTGAATTTCCTTTTTCCTGAAGCTTTCTCTGATCCCATTTGATCCGCCGGAACTCGTTGATCGAATGAAGGAAACGACGTTGATGATGGCGCAGACGGAGGTCATCGCCCTTATTAAGGCCCTTCTTGTACTTGTGAATGAACCTAATTGCAAGCTCAATTCTTTCTATTTCCTTGTCATACCAGGTCTGTTGCAGAACTGAAGCTGCTGCGTTCTTCCGTTGGTTGGTCAATTTTGAGTCAGCCATAAAGTTATTTACGTGCTTCTCAGCCCTGCTCAGCTCCAGCTTTCGGGAAATGACGGCAATAAGAGCAGAAGACACTCCAGCGCCCTGGAAAACATATTTAGCCATTGCATCATATCCACATACCACAATTCCAGTTGCAATCGAAAGGGTGCGGCCGCAGTAGGTGTTTGGGACGATATCTCCGTAACCGATTGACATAAAGGTAACCATGATGAACCACATTGAGTTCAAGTAGTAGTGCTCGACCTCCAGTTGTCCATCGTATCTGAACCTGCATATTCGTTTAAGAAACTGCCAATTTGTCGTTTTTTATTTAATTTTACCTTTTGAATGCATATACAGAGCCTTTCGAAACATAAAAGCTGTGTTTTATGTTTCGAAAGCTGTGAGACAGTGTTTTTGCGTGCTTCCTGCATTGCTGACAGTTTAGTTACTCATTTTTCCTCTCAAAAACTATTCCGAGCCATAAAAGTTCTGCTTAGATTGATTGAACGAAGGTTAAAAGCTTAGCCGAATGTCGTGTTATTAGATAATTCATAGTAGTTGATGTTTCTGACGATTAATTGTATTTACCTCTCGCATTGAGTGAACATCCACGACATGCAGATCCAGTAAGAAACTGTGAAGACAATCAATACCCGTAGAGGATGATCCGCCATCATTGTCTAAATCTTTTCCCTTAACATTTCCTTCTCCAAACAACCTTAATCACGAATCGGAAATCCATTGAGATGCGGTTGAGAGCGGCGATCGACCTAGTAGCTGCGTCCTGAAACACATGTTTCCATTCAGCTGAAGGAACATCAAACCTGGAATTGTTTGCTGTGTAGGACCATGAATCGACAGAGGAGGTAAGAGCGAAGGAACATGGGAACGGAGAGCAACACATCTACGGGAACCTAAATAGGGCTTTAAAAGCATTAGAGGTTGGAGGTTACCTCGATCATGTTGACCTGCCGAGTATCCGCTTTAATATAAGGCCACCGAATTGATCCCGACCCTGAAAATTGAATTGAAAGTTGTTTTTTACAGAAGTTGCCTTTTTCCTGTTAACTAGGGATGACCAAACTATAGTTTTTTGCCAAACTATAGAGGGCCTTTAAGTACAGCTTACCAGAGAAACATCGCTTTTTCCTATCTCCGGAGCAAACGTTTAGCCGTTTAAAAAAAACCTATACAATAACAAAAAAAAATGATTATATTATGTGGGGGGATTACTATGGCAAATTCGAACCGTTTATGTTTTACTTACTTACGGTTTGGGTCAAAAATCCAGCCTGGCTCGGCCCTGTGAAACCCCACCCGAATAATACCCATTTGCACCAAAATTTGGACTTGGCTTCTAAAAATGTGCTTCTAAAGCAGATTTGGGTTGAATCAAATAAGAATGATTTTTGATTTTTGTTCCCTCCAAATACCTGCAATGCTACAGACTACAACAGAAAATAAGTTTCCCTAAATTAAATAAAGGAAATAAATTCACATTCCGAGAATAATTTTGACAGCGAGACGTACAATTTACGTGTAATAAACGCCTTGTTATAGCCGCGGAATTCAAGACACCATTTGGTGAAAAGACCACGAGTACAAACAAACTAGAACCACTTACAAGGAAATGGACAAATGATGCAGACGAGCAGTTCAACGGAGAGTTTGACGACGCGATCCATGCTGAGAGCCACTCGCCAATCTTCAGCACCCGAGTCGATTAACGCTAATTTCACCTTAATTATTAATTTACAGTTTGGATTCTAAAGGCTTACCTCTATTGCATGATAATGAACCAAACACGCCATGAGGAATCCCGTGGTGACAACGCACATGGCACGGAGACTCAGAGACATCCAGTGATCCTGAAGTCGTGTTTGTTAAAGCAAAATTTAAAATTCTTTATTTTAAGAGTTTTTTTGTCTATTTTAATTAATTTGTTTCAGTTGCGTACCTTAGTTACTCCGGTGGAGTTGGAGAGTGCGGTTAGCTCTGAGTCCAGGATGACAAAAACCAGTCCGGCGATTGCCAAGATGAGGGACAAGTCGCATACCTAAAACGCGAGAATTGCACATGAAACTAAAAATAAAAAATCTTCTTTAAATTATGAAATTAGAAACATACCTTGTTCCGCCGGACGAAAAGTTGTTTTCGCTGTCTACATCGCATCTTGGCAGTGCTCTCACTGAAAAGAGCAAATTTCGTGCAGGAACTGATGAAGTTTCGTTTTTTCTGCGTGAGGGAGGTGTCGTTTAAGGAAGCGTAGTGCAAATCACATTTCCCAAATTGCGCCCTACCCGCGAACAATGAAAGGAACGTTGATTTGAAAGTCGATCCGTTTTATAGTCTGCCTCATTGCATGGGGATGGATAACCCTTGGTTAGAAAAAAAGGCACGCGTGAGCGGAATTCTCCAAGGTAACACGAGAGAAGGCGTTCATTCGCACAAATAGTTAGAGTGATCGGAGAAATTTCCACGAATTAGTGGACAACAACGGCAGTAGTAGTGACTACAGATGGGATTTTGACACGGAATGCGGACACGATACAACTCCTTAATTGGTTGCCAATTTAAAGAAACACTTGAAAATTTCAAGCTATTCATATGGAAAAAATGTACTTGCACTTGAATCTATGCACTTCAGTGCTGAAACGCTTGAATATGGAACTTTGCAGTCCAAATGCACTTTTGAACTTAAAATAAACTGTTTTTCATACACCATTAATACTCATCTACAACTATAAAATAACCTCTATACATACATCTATAAGGAAAAAATGAACAAATTATGCACTTCCGGCGCCTTCAGCACTATATTTGTATTTTCTGTATCTATCAGGTTAAAAATGCAAATACTTTTTTTTGTTGCAAAAACGACTGACAGGAAAACAATACGTAAGCGGGTAACTGAATTCTGATTCTGAGCTTTGTGATCTGAAATGAACCACATGCAAAACAAGTCTGAGAATGGATGAGATGGCTTTACCAGTTAATCTTTACTTATCGTAGTTTCAAAGCAGATTTAGATCCCATGACCCGCATCTTCCGCAAGAATCTTCGCTATGCTTCCAAACTAACCGACAGAAGCAGCTCGTCGAAGCGACGACGCGATACCGGTACATGGCGGCGGGCATCTAAGCGCGGGGACACAACTCAGTATGTGAGATAAATGGAAAATTGCTATGATAATGAGATTATCGCGCCGAGATTGTTGACGACGCGTCGGGCGCCAGGAGAAAGAATTACCGATGGAGGAAACGCCATGGAAACGGCGCCCGAACTCTCGTGTGAGAGAAAAAAGGAGAGAAAACTCCAAAAGAATGAGGCAGGCCGCTACAATTGAGGTTAGCCACGGACGCTTCTCATAAAAGCTAAGGAAGAGCTCGTTGCGGCGTCAAAACGCTCAGAAATTGGAAAACAACAATTACGTTGAATCCAGCTGAAATTGTGATGATCAAGCACCACACTACTTTTATTTAAAGAAAACTTTTTAAAAAGTAATTGTTGATTAATTCTTGGGAACTAAGAAGAAAAATACATTTAACATTTCAAAAATATTTTTAAAGCTTGTTTTCAGTTTTTATAAATTTCAAGATGACTATTTATGCATTGTACCCATAAATTAGCACAATTCTAGATAAAGCGTTCGTTGCCCTTTGAAATCGCTTTGTCCAATGAACCAGGAACTTAGCAAATTGAATGTGATGAGCGCTTTCAGCCATGCAATTGCGCAATTGAATGTGACAAAATGTAGGTGTTTCACTGAAATTATAATTCATTTGCCCTTTGCTATGAATAGAACAGTTATATTCTTCTAACAGGTTTTTAGTATGACGAAGCACCTGATTTTATTCAATGTCCTTCGGCTACAAAATAATTGTTTTCGATAAAGGTTGTTTAATTAAACGGGCATATTGGCATATCACGAAGGGGACGAGATTAGGACATGAAAGTGAATACACAAAAGGACTATTCTTTACGCTTTGTGGCGGCACTTTAGATTAATGCGCGCCACATAGCTTGAAAAGGATTGAGGAAGCAATGATCAAGGAACATTCACGTGGATTATTTACAGAGATGCACATGTAATCTTTGCCAAACTTACATCGCGCGCTTTTGCCACATCACTCCAATTTGCCAACGCGGGCTCAAAACATTTGAACAGTTCACCTATTCGATTATATGCAAATCTAGCATCAAAATCATGTTTTCAAGGAGGAATGTGTAGTATAAAATCTGCAAATTTCCATTTTTTGAAGCGAATGATTTTTTCAAACTTGATTTCGGCTAACCATTCAAATTCGACACTTTTTGTTTTGAAAGTTTCGAGCCACTTACTGATTTTCGAAATTCGTTTGCGCTTCATTCTTTTGAAATCGAAGGACGCAGACGATGTGTGTCATAGTTGTAGTGGAAAGAGATGTTTTGAACGAATGAGGATGGAACAGGGAATAATTCTGTCCCGCCCTCTGAGTAATTGAGCTCTCTTATTTAGAATTCAAGGGTTTCCGTCAACAAAATAGTAACTAAAGAATTTTTGAATTATTTTTTCTTTCAGCTTCGAAGATCAGCTATTCCCGTAATCTAGCGCCAATTTCGTAAAAACTGCTGCATAGGGTTCAGCTGGGGAAATTGAATACCGTTTTGGCTAAATCAGCGGGTCGATTTTCATTGCAGGTGCAGGTGCAAACGGAATTAGCAAAGGGGATTGTTCTTTTAACCGAAAGTGATCTGAACTCATGGTGTGGGCGGGAATTTGCGAAACCTTTCATTTGCACTTTCACACAATTTGAGTTCCAATAATTGCGGTTGTAAATGCTATGGGAAAGCTTCTGTTTAATACACACTTCTTATGTATACATTTATTTCAAAAGGTAAATATAGTATTGTGTGAAGCTTGTACTAAATATAACTTTTAGAATAAAAAAGAGGACTTTATGAGAGAAGGAAACTATTCTGAGCAACCGGACGTTGTGCCATTACTTCTAAAATGGTGAAAGCGGGTTGGTTGATTGAGCAGGTGAACCAGGTCATGGCGTGCATTCATTTCCCTTACTCGTTTTTCATGTTGAGTAGGTAAGCCGCGAAAGGCTTTTAAATGGATGGAATTTTCAAATGCTGCACTTTCCAGGTAAAGGTTTATTTAGGTTCACAATTTCTTTGGAAGTCCAAGTGTGACTGGTTTGCCAAGAATTAATCACTCTGAAAAATACAACGTTTTCAAACGTTTATTGAATCGATTACAAGGCCTATTCTTGTCATTTAATGTTCTATGTGTTTTACTTTATTTGCCAGTTAAAAAAGACGCAGAATATTTCAGTTTTTATGGTTTGTGATTTGTCGAAATCTAAACGCTAATGATTTTCAGTTCACCGTTTTGGCTAAAAAAAAACTTAGGAGAGGTCCCAAATTGAGGGCCTGAAAAAAGTGGTCCACGTTAGGTACTACATTACAATATTATGTTAAAGGGGAATAGTGACCCTGGGAAAAATTTGTATGTTTTTATTGTTAAAGGGACAGTAAGCCGTCCTTTTTGAGGTTGCTTTAAAGTTTCAGTCTGCATCTCTTACTTTCACACACTATTTTGTCTTTTCATTAAATAGCACACTTTCATTTTATCCAAAAAAGTCTGTTGATAAAACGCCCCATATGGCTACTTTAAGCTACAATTTTTCAAATACGATAGACGGACGTTCGGGTTCGTTCTAAAAGAGAATTTTGTACAACTGTATCAGTCAGATGTGAAACAAATGCAAATAAAAAACCGTCCACTATAATTTCGCGTGTTTTATCCCCTCTTTACATATAAATCCTTTTTAACAGACGTTTTGAACAAAAGACTAGCACAATTGCTAAAAAACGTTTTCACCCTTTTAAATTGTGAAGTTTACTATGTTTACGTTTTCAAATAAATCCCTCTCTATTCTTTGTGATTTAAATATTTTAAACAACATGCAAATTTTTTGTCAGTCGGGAATTTTTTTGAATAAAGGAGGAGCACGAAGATGTTCCGAAGAAGCAGGGAACGTAAATCAGATGAAGACATACAAAACCAAACGCGCAATTTAATCTTCCAGAATCGGATTAAGCCTATAAGTACCACGTCTGTGAGTCATCCATTATTCATCTCATTAATAGTTAAAAAGGCAGTCCCTTATGGATCAAAGGCGGCGGGAATGTATTATTAGACTGACTCAAAGAGCATGCATATTGTATCACCAAAAGACGGAACTATTTTTAATTTTTTTTTTCAAATTGTGACGTTTTTTTGTTAGTGAAAAATAAGGGCTTCTGTGACGTTTTCACTGTGTTCTTTAAAATTGTTTTCCGTATTGAAAATTCGCGGAAGAGGAAAGTGTGGCTCAGGGACATTTTGAGGCTGTGTTGCCCCTGAAGTGCGTGGTTGCCTGAGCAGCGCTCAATTGGCCCTCTCTCATGGTGGTCTTCTAAGCGCCTTCCCTCAAAAAAGTTCACCACTCTTTTTCCTCAAAGAGCGCCGTTGCTGCGGGATACGCTGATTGATTCTGTGGGAATTCCATTTATATGAAGGTAGACCGAATGAGCAAAACAGATTACATGGTGCTCAGCAGAGGAATCTCACAGGTCGTTGGGTCACGAGGTAGTGTATGAAATGTTGAGGGGGGAAATTAAATGCACGTTTATACATAACGCATTCATTTTAAAAAAATTGTTTTCGAACTCCTGCGAAATCAAAATGAATTTTGAGGCAAGAAAACACGTTGAATTGTTTCTGTTCTGCCAGCTTCAACAGTTTCCGCAGATTATTTGTTGAAAATCATCAGATCAACCTTTTCCGAACGAGAATGGGTGTGCCCAATTTGTTCAATAATTTATTTAATTAAAAAAGAGCAGTTATTTTCCAATTCCGCTCCATGCAAAGTTCATAAAAGGCTAATTATCTCATATGCTAGAATACGAAACCTTATTTTCCTTATTCTTATTTTCCCTTTATGACTTTCATTGTTTAATCTTCTTTCAAAAGTCTTGATTTTAACGAATCGATTTCAAAAATAACGAGAAAAACCGGAAACGAGGTCATGTGTTTTTGCAAAATGTAAAACCTGAAGAACACACGAATTACCCCGTTTTGGTGACCTTGGCTCCGGAAATTGTTTGCCACCCGGAAATTAGAGTGCACATGCATAGCGCCAAACTGACTCACGTATACTTTAAAATTGCTTTAGGCAAATATAGAATTTGGGATGCTTTGTAAGTTGCGAATAAAATATTTTAATTACCAAGAAGTTTAGTTAATATTTTTCCTGATACGCGTTTTTTTGGTTTGGTACGTCAATTTAAGAAGAAAATACGTGTTTTGTATATTGAAGTCTGATGTTAATACATGTTACTAAAAATTTTCTAACAAAAGTTTTAGATGATTTACTACTATAGTTTTAAAAATTCGATAAAAGTAGCGTTAAAAGGCGTGGGGATGTTGCCGTGAAAGTTGTTGCTGTCAACTGCGAATAATTTATTCTCGAAAACATTACTCACATGGAAATCGGGCGGAAAAAGCAAAAATCTTTTTTCTTCCTAGCAAAACCTTTTAATTACCACAAAAGTGATATTAAACTAGTTGCACGTGCAAAAGCAACGTGATTTGCGGGATTTAGCACATGCGCAGGAAATACTTATCCAGTCCCGTGGTACACGAGGAAATAGCCATCCTCCTTCTGACTTTCGCTTCCTATTTGCTTTTATCACCAAAGAACGACGCCTCCCGGAAGTGTTTTCAGGCAGCTGACGTTCATTTTAACGAACAATTAGTTGTTCCCGCAACTCACAAAAAATGGAGTGGTCCGCAGCAAAGTGACGGCATTTGGTTTGAAGACGGCGTAGGTCGGAATGATTTCAGCAGATTTATTACCCACGCGCAACTTCATCTCCGTAGGTCTCGCGGTGGCTCTTATATCAACGACATATTACGCGGAGATCTTTGAGAATACACGACAAAAAGGGATGAAGTTGAACCAAATTATTTTTAAAACAATTGTTTTACTGAATTTAAAATTCATACTATGAGACAATTCCCTAATGAATGTTACAGATTTTAATTTAATATAATTTTAGCTAATTGAAACTTGCGAAAAAAACCAAAGTCGAAACAAATCTCATTTTGAAGCTGAAAATCTTATTTTATTAATTAAAGAAACTAAAGCAAAGAAAGACACTGAACAAAATCACAAACAATAATGAAAGGTCTTGGGGTTTATAACAGAATTCAATCACAAATTACAGGAAATTTCATTTTATAAAATCGAGTCTGCCACCCCTTGGTCGTTCCCGTTTCCGATTTTATTCTTTTTTAAAGTTATATTGTGGTCATGTTAAAATTAACTTACTCTTCTTGTGGATCATTCATGGACCTGATCTTAGGAATGGCTGAAACGTTTTTCGTTGGCAAGGAGGCAAATTGAGCAAAGCTGTTGTGTGCCCTTTAAAAGCAAACCTAAAGATCAAACACTTCATTTCGCCACCATTTTATAAGTGGGGTTGTGTCTATTTCTGCAAATATAGCGACATTCTCAAAATAGAGGGATTATTCGGGTAGTCTTATGTTCTTTTAAAACTTTCACTTCAGTATCACACCTTTTTTCTACATTGTACTGCAATACCACGTTTTGAAAAAAACTATTTTCAGGGCACCCCTTCTCAGGTTGCATGGAATCTTCCAATTTCTCCGCCAATAAATACGTGCGGCCCTAAATTCGGTGCAACCGCCATTAAGTGAGATTAATCAACGGGCGACCTCAGTTCGTCCCCACAATCGAATGGAGGCCGGGATCCGATTTCTTCCCCTACCTCCTACAACAACACCGTGGGAAGCCGTTCTCAATATAAACGCGCCGAAGATCAGCCTGCGCAAACACGGGATGTAGTAAATTATTCGATCAGCTGATTTTGACGCAAGCATGGTTAAGTTAACATTAGTGTCGGTACGAACGGCGAACTCGTCGTTTTCAAATCATGCTTGATGGATATCTGTGGGAAAAAACTAACTGATAAAAACTGGGGGTTGAAGAGGTCGTAAATTAAAATTTTCGCGATTGGCAAAAAATGGATACAATGAATTAAAAATTATCCTTTTTCTGATATAAACAAGACTACCAATGCAAAATAAAAATCTTAGCTTGAAATTGGAAAATAAATGAGATTCACGGCTTTCAGAATAGTTTGAATCATTGAAGTATGCTGCTTTTGAAGCTTTTCCTCTGTGTATTGAAAGTTTATATGCCCTTTGAAGCCGGAATGTATGGTGTCTTGGTAGATCAGTCCCATTGCAAAAGCTTTTGAAACTCAAAAATAGTGAAAAGTACGTTGTACATACAATATTGTCATACAAACAACCTAACTGTGTTAAATTAAACCAATGAAGTAATTATGTGATAGATATGAAAACGAAAAACATTTCCCAACCTGCTAATTGCGATCCCGTATCCGCTCTGTCGTCGTCGAATCACCCTCACAGCGTTGGTGCAGCGGTTCTTCTGCTCGTCGATGACGTCACTGTCGAAACGCACTCCTCCGTTCACGTAGCGTTCATCTGAAAGTGGATCTGTCATCATACCATTTCCCGTCTGTTGTGCCCCTCGTCCGTTGGCCATCTGTTTGCCGCCCGCTTATTCCCAGCTTTTCCCTGATATTGTGATCCGGGTCTTCCCAGCAAGGTGGCTCTTAGCCATTTCCGGCCTGGCTATCCGCTTGCCGAGTCAACAGCGCCATCGGGAATCTTTTCCGCCTGGGAACTGGGCCTCAAATGACGTCTGGGAAAACAAGCGAGTGCATTGTTTCAAGTTTTTCAAGTTTGTCAAAACTAATTTGTTTATAAAAAGTGAAAAGAAAAAGTGAAAAGGTAAAGGAGAATGTTCATTTGAAAGAAAACTAGAGCGACTTAAAATGATGCTTTGGACAAGACTCTTCCGGGAATTCCCCGCGGCGCCGTTTCCAAAAGCGGTGCACTCGTGAACTCTTGATCCGCGCCTTCGATAAGGAAAGACGCAAATCTCTTTGGAGTAGTCCCTATGTAATTCGACTTCTTCAAAACACAAAAAGCCATGATGTCAATGTCAAAACACGGCTTTTAATTTAACACTCGACTTAACGGAACACTGAAGTTCTGGATCGTAAAATTTCAAACTTTTTACGAGGACTCAGAAGTAAATTGAGTTTGGTTTGACCAAACTCAAGAGTCATACACTATATACACTAAAATAACACACTACTAAAATACAAACTCAAAATGAATTAGAAGAAATTCGAAGGTTTGCAAAATTGTAAGGTTTGACCGCAGCTTTGTAGTCTAGTTTAAAGACTAACAAATGCAATGTTTACTCTTGAACAAAGACGCTTTTGCTAAAAACATTTTAAACGCGTGAAAAAAAGTTCAAAAACCTGATAGAACTTTGAAAAATGTTTTACAACTACTTTTGTATGAGATTAAATCCCCAGTAGATTCAAAATGTGAGCCCAGAATCTTTCATAATTCAAACATTCACGGAAGGTTCTGGGTACAAGTCGTGCTTGCGTGCCAAGTCTAGGTCAACAACTTCTGAAAAGACGAAAATACTATGACTGGGTTGGCAGACATCTTCAAGGGAGGATTTTCTCTTCTTAAAACCCTCGCCGTTTGGTAATATTGGGTTGGGAGTGAAGGATGAACAAACGTTTGCTTTTTGATGGTGCTTCCGACGAGCGAAAAACAAGAGACCCGGGATTTGCAAGAGAGGAGTTTACGTTGCTTTTGCTAAAACAAAGGTTGTTTACTACGAGCCAACAGAGGTTGCAAGCTGCACATTTTTCATTAATCGCAAAGGGAAGTAAATCAGATCCTAAAACTTTTCGAAACTGGTGAATTTTGTTTCATCACAAGAATAATACCATTTCTATGAAAATAACCGACTAAAGCATGAAAATAGCAACCTGCAAATGTTGTAATTGCTGTTTCCTTACAAAACTGTTTTTTGCGGCAGAACAATTTGTTTTCATGTTTAAAGTGCAAGGGTCGCATTAGCCAGCCGAGTACAAAGTGCGGCAGGAGAAGCCCTTAATTGCCAACTACGGCCTAAAATATCGCCCGCAAGGATTCCACCACCACACATTTCAGGATTAAAGAGATTTTATCAGCGCACACGCTTTGAAATCTCACTCTAATTGGGGAGTGACGAGTACAATCGGCTTCTGAAGACAATAAACAAACGAAAAACTGTTTAAACTATGATGTTAAATGAAATCAAAATAGGAAAATCAAAGTGAATTCTTGAATGCTTGTTCACGGCGGTTCAGTGTAGTGCACTTCTGCTGGCTGCCCGCAACGTGAAACATGTGTTAGCAAAAAGTTCGAAACCTCATGGTCGGATATTGATACACTTCATGGGCAGGAAATGTGGCGAATCATCTACCGTAACCAATTCTAGAGTTGTTTGTTTAAAAATGAATTTATGGTGATCAAATTGTATTTTGTTAGTCAAGGACATACTACAAAATCTAAAAACTGAATTCCCAGCGAAAATAATTGCAATGATATAAGCCTTGGGAAAATTCGATTTGGCACGGTTTCTTGGAGAAATAAGAATAGTTGTGAATAAACGGAAAAAAAGAGTATCAAAGTGAAAGTAACAGTTCTTTTTTAAACATTAAAAAATGAATTTGTAATACTCAGACTTACATTCAGAGGGTGTTCTAACTAGTCGATTAAGAAAGTCATCCGCTTTCTTTTTGATACTTTTCCGTGTCCTTTCCCTCCATGACGGTGCGTCTTCTAAAGTGATGAATGCTCCTCTCCCAGCTACTGAGACCCGTGCCCGACGTGCGGTTGAAGAACAAGGCAGTTGTGAAGGGTTGAATTCTGAGCGACGACGGCGTGGCGGCAGTGGCGGCAGGGACGGCTCGACGCCTGCCGCCAGGAGCCGTAGCAGCCGCTTCTGTTCGTCCAGACTCGCAACCAGCGTGGCGCGACAGTTCTTGAGGCAGCCCACTGCGACGGCAACACTCCGAAATTGAGGTATGGAGCAGGTGGTATAAAGGAGAAAAACTAAGACAAGACTTGTTTTGGACACAAAAACAGAAATTAATTAAAAGGTCTTGATAACAAGAATAAAGCGGGGTTGTGGAGGGTAAAGTTTGTTATCTAAGTTAGAAGTGATCCTGAAAGCATAGTGAGGATTTTTAAAAGAAAGTTGACTCTTGTTAGCCAACAAAAATCAAACAAGGTGAAAAAACTCGGTCGCCAATAATCGATTACAAAGAATAAGCTGTTTTAGTTCAAATGATAAAATTGAATTTGAAAATAAATAATAAACAGACCTAGAAAGCAGAAAATCTGCAGAAAACATAAAATTCCTCATATTGTCACCGTTTAATCAAGCTTATCAAAACTTGGAAATTAGACCTAGGAGCCTTTGAAAAATTAGTACTAAAAATCTTAAGAAGAAAACGCTGATGAGCTATTGAGGAGGGCTGATCGATCCGGATTCCTGTCGCCGAGGGCGGAGTCCCCGACCACGCCCCTATTTCCGCAGCCTGTCAGGTAATGACGTCGCTTTTTATGCCACCCTACTCCACCAATGTATCAACTATCCTTCCGCCCTTTGGGGTCTCTGCCTCGACAGTGGAAGACCACATAAACCACCTTCCCGCCGAGGACATTTAACCGGCGTTAAGTGCATCATTCGCTCTGTTGCTCTATGATTTCTAAGAAAATTGACTTTAACGGAGAAAATGGATTAAGAACCGAGAGAATACAAAAGTTCAAAAGGTCTACCACACGTCCATCTGTATTACTTGTGCGAATTCTGTGCTTTTCCAGATGCCCCTCCTCAAATTAGGCGTTTAAAGACCAAGCGCACGGCGTCCCTAGAAGTCGTTTTGCATGTAAATGAGGTTCTTGGTTATCTTCTGTCTCCTGGGTGGCATTATTTGCAATTTTCGGTTCCTTGCGCACATGTGGCTTTAGAGGCTCCTAGAAGGTCATCTTTAATGCCACAATATGTGAGCCCATATGATGGCTGCTGCTATAAAACAATTTCCAGCTGCTTGCTTTATTTAAAGCGAAAACTAAAGACTGCTACTTTTTATATTGTTTAAAAAATGAAGAACGCTCAATCCGTAGGCGGTTGCAAATATTGCAAAGCGTGGAGATTACATTGACCTAGGAAGCCAATTTTCCCAAAGCGGAATCGATCCTTGCCAACCGGGATTACTCAAAACTGGCTAAATAAACATGTTCCGTTTAAACAGGCTACCAAGCAAATCGGTAAATCAGGAGAAACTGCCGTGTAGATACGGTAAGTTACGACCCGAATATATAGAAGACAGGTGTTTCCATGGGAAGCCATTTGGATTTATTAAAAACAGCTCAGAGAGAGGATTATCGGATAGGATAGAACACGAAAGCCAACTGAACGAAACAAGAACGAGTGTTTAAAGAAAGGGGTCAGACCGAATGGCACTTCAGGTATCATTTGAAGTAAATATACAAATTAAAATAAAGGAGAACATCTAAAATGCGTGTATTTTTTTAAAAAAATTTTCTGATGAAAAAAATCACTCAATATGTAAATGTTATCAATCTCGTTAAGTCAAAAACTTGAAAGTAACTGAACAATGGTGGCTTAGTGGGTTGTCTAGGCCCTCTAAACTACAAAACAACCTAAATTCAAATGTTGTAACGATAATTTTTAAATGCCTAGGACAATTAAAAAAGCAAACTAAAAGTGGTGTTTTTGAAACATCCATTGTTTTAAACGAAAGCGTTTCTACTAATAATCAGTACAAAACATTGGTTTTACTGAATATTAATTAAATCGTCTTATTTGTTTAAATTTGTTTTTTTTGTTGGGAAAATGACCCAAAATGTGTACGACTCTCAACGGCATTGGAATAAATATCCGGGTGATGCGCAGACTTCCGCATGACTCTTCTGATGCACTTTAGTTGAGGAATAACGACGTAGGATGTCTCCAGGAATTGGCCGCATTAGAGGATTATGCCTGGATTTGAACTTGCGCTAGGCGGCTTTAGCACTACCGTGTCATTTTGTTATGATGAAAAGAATGAGTAACGCTATCATGTTTGTTTGAAACATTTTGTTAATTACACATTTTAAATTGCTCCTATTCAAAAAAAACTTTCAACGCAGATAAGAAATTTCTGCCAACTCCGTGCTAACGTGGGTGATTAGGCCAAGATTATGAGTGAAATGACACGCCATTAATTGAAAGGCAGCTTTCGCTAAAATCAATTCTATCGTATTAAAAGCGATAAAAGGTAATTTTCATGGGAAACATTTGGAGAAGATTTCTTCTAAGGCGTGCCTGAGGATAAGAAAGTTTTGGAATGATCCGGAAGCTGCGAATTGAATGAAGCTAATAAACTTGCTCAAGACCACCCAATTTCCCGATTGCACGTGTTCTCACGAGACTCATACATCATTTCCTGCAGAAGTCATCACAGTAAAACAAAACACAAAATTGGTTGAACAGTAGTTAATTTTAACGCCAGAATATTTGTCATTGTTGGCAAAGTGGAAAACACGCCAATCACGAAATTATTTCAGATCTTCCCAGGAGATTTAAAATGCAACGAAAAATATTTTGATTTGACTCTGAGATTCTGATGTTTACTGAATAACAATTTGAAATTCAATAGGCTTGTGTGGGTTTTACCTTTCCTGCCAACAACCAACATTAACGGAACACCACAAATCTCACGTCACGTCACGATTGTAACTAGAACAGATACGATAAGAACCGATATTCTGAAAACCAAACTTTCTTCCAAACAGGTGTTTTTCCCTGTGAACATGGTTTCATTCCCGATAAACATGCACTAACATTTTCAAACACGAAAATTAACTTGGAAAATAAGCTGAAACCAGTCCATGTTGTGTTTCTCACCTGTTGGAACTCGTTCCAAACTGACGGTCACATCCGGAGTGGAATCACGCCGAGGTGAGAATCGAGCGGTCAGAAGAGAACGAAACTGCTGAGTGTATCCCGAGACGCGAAGGATATCAGATGACACCTGAAATGGACGTTCAATGGTGTTTTTATGAAATTCCCCATATCGTGTCGCCGAAAACCGTGTTTTTAACTCACCACTTCAACAAAGGTTGATTTTATGTTAGAGAATAGGACGATTTTACCATGATACTGTTGTTGCTTGCGTTCAAGAGGATCTGCCCTGTCAGCAAAACCAGGCCTACCAGACAACAATCGATGGTTCGGATCAACGAAAAGTATTTTGGCTGCCCACGCAAGAAATACTTTTCTATGGGGTGAACCCAAACCCTCATTGTTTTTTGTCAAGGAAGGCCGGTCCGCGTTCCTCTGTTCAACTTTACAATCAATTCAACATGACCTTTAAAATTTAGCAACATTTGTTGATATTTGAATAAAATTGACTATTGATGTTACATCCCAGTTCTATTTTCAACCTTTTCTAAACAAGAGCTCGATTCAACAGTTTTTTTTGAAAATGAGTTTTTATATTCTATCTTTATGAAGTTTCCAAATCTTTCAGACACCTATAGAAAAATTGCTGCCCAATCTGATTGCAATGCACCTAAAGGTTAAGTAGATCCAAGAACCAAGTCGGACCCACCATGAACTTTACTAGTTCACTCAGTACATTCCAGATAAACTTAGTCTCCTTAGTTTGCATAAGCCTCGTTTTTTTGAAATCCGACACATATTTTCGGAAATGTGAAAACGAAAAAAAATTGTAACTTTTTTCAAACAAAAACTTTTCAAAATGGGTGAAAAGAATAAAACAGGTGTAAAAAGAAGTTTAGAATTGAAAGTTGTTTCAAAAAATTTTGAAGTTAATGCCGAAAGTAGTTGCTAATGTAAACGTTGAAACATTTTTCAATAGGAAGAGAACTTTGAACGTTTATCGTTGTTTTTCTATTTTGACAAAAACGCCTGTAAATTCATTTTATCCTGCGTTTTAGCTTAAAAGCAACGGCTTAGATCAATGAGTTCAAAGTTACCTGCTCAACATAGTTGCTGCGGTCCCGTGGCGATCGCCGCATCAGAATGAAGGAATAATTTCCGGACAGGTGGTTGATCACCTTTGCCCGAGTTCCGCCCGTGGTCATTTAATTACAAAGATTTTCTGATTGTGAAACCAAGCCATAAAGAAATCGGGCTCATTTGAATAATTGTCCGATTTTTCAAGTAAAATGCATTGATCTTGATGTTTAGGTTTTCATATGCATTGTATCGAAATTGATTAAGCCGGACTTTTGTGAGATTGGGAACTAACGAGTTTTTTTCATCTCGAGAAACTTCAAAGCCCCTGATTTAATAGCTTAAAGTTACGACAGCTATAAATAGTCGGTTCGACTACTAAAATGCGTGATTGACGTTTGTACGATCAAATCGTAAAACTCTTGATTAATTCCCGTTAACTGAATTGACCGCAGTCGACTTTCGAGGTCAAAATCCATACACGACTTCCACTTGGTCGGAAAACTAAATTTAGCGAGACTTCCTCAGAATTTCCTCTTGAAACCCTTTTTCAAAAAATAAGGGGAGAATTAGAAGCATGCTTTGTTGGATTCAGCATGTTTGTATTTGAAAGTTGGAAAAAGAAGGAAGGTTTAGCCTGTTAAATCCTCGAACAAACTTTTTTTGAACTGGTAATTTTTAACTGCACGGAAACATTCTACCATTCAATGTTGAACTGCACTGAATACATTTAATAAAATACTTCGTTTTATGAAAGTAAAATAATATTATAAATGTAAAAATATCGGTTTTCAATGCAACGTTTTACTGAATTTCCGTGTTTGAAAACTCATCAAAATGTATACGGCCTGCACTTTTCCATAAACTACATCTTCAAACCCACGAAAGTTAGTGAAAATTTTTCAGAATTTCCACTTCAAGCCTATTTTACAACAGAATTTTAAGCCTACAAAGCCGAGAAAACCATCTAGGAGACAATTTTTGGGGTCGGGCGGCCCTCAATGTCAGCAATTGTTGATTGTTATTTGTAAGAAAGAAAATCTTTCATGAATTTCACCACATTCAAAAAAATTACCAAATGAAAAGCGAGTGGAAAAGTGGTTTTGATCGAATCATACCCGATCAATTATGAAAAAATACAATTTTGTCAACACAAGTTTATCATTTGTCTACTGTACAAACAAAAGTTTTGTATATTTATAACTCTTTTGCGTGGACATTATGTTTGTATTTTATACTTACAGTATACATAGAAGCTGCTCGTTCCCTCTTATACCGATAAGATTTTCTCTTTGGCTCAGTGCGCCTCCGGTTCATACCTCCGGTCGCATGCACTTGTACTGCCGGAGAAAGCATTGTCGGTTATCTAGATTACACGAAATATCAGATGAAGGATTAGACAAGCTATCCGAAAGCGAAAAAACAAGATGGATGACTAACGTTCATCCGACAGGCAATATTCTCCAAGCAAGCGTTTTGGAGAGAACCCGGGAGAAAAGAATAGGTTTGGCGAGAAAATGGCGGTTGGATAGAGGGAAAACGCCAACGACAACAACGGGTAAATACGGGAGCTACAAACAAACAATTTATGATTGGATGAAAACAGCGAAGCCCAAAACTCAGCAAATTATCTGATCGATGATAATGGTTGGGTTATTTGGCAATATCAAACTAAATAGAGACCGCAAGGTGCAAAACAGCAATTGGTCAAGAAAAAGGAATCGGTTGACGTGAGATTATGGGTAATGACATGAGAAAGCATACATGAACTGCTTATAATTGAAGCACATCGAAACATGCAAGATTGTATTTCTAATAAACTCCGATTTCCAATAGATTTTGTCAAATTTCATGCAGTGTCAAAGAAATTTCTTGCACAAAGTTCAATCTTTTACAAATTTTGTTATTTTGTAAGTATTTACAGGCGCCTCAAGAAACCACTACCCCCGGCGCAGCCGATGCGCTACGGGTGTCAGCGGCGATGCTGGGTGACCTTGCAGACCGCGGTCGCGATACTCAAGGGACACCAAGGGCGAGGATTTTTTTTTCGCTCGAATCAATTCTTGAATTTGAATCGCGTAAACACAGGACGCACATTTCGTCATTAACGGCAGAACGTGCGGCCAACCGTTGTCTGCACTGTTTGAGCTCTGTTTTCTTACTAACGAGAGATTTTAACCCAAACAATTGTATCTTTTTTTAATCTACGTTTTGAGCTTAAGGCAGTAACACAAACTTGCGAGACTGTTCCTTTGAGTAGTGAGCAAAAGGCTAAAAAGCGAATTTCTAGTTTGGTGCATTTTTGTCTTCTCATCCAAATTTAGCATGCGAAGTCCCACTAGACAAACATTGAGACTTTGGATCTTGTTAACCATAAATGGATGGGAGCAAGTGGCCCATAATATGTTTACTAATTTTGCTGATTGTAAAATGATTTTCCTTGCTTTGATTGCTTTTGCAAAAACTAGCATAACAAATGAATTGTCAAACAAAAAACGTTATCGATTCTCTTTTTGTCTTGAAGATTATACGAGCTAATCTCAAGCAAAAAATAGATTAGGTAAAGTTTATCAGATATCTGAATTAAATGAGAAGCATTAGAGCAGGAACTGGAATTAGAACGTTATAACGAAAACCCGGGGGATCACTTTTGTGCACGCGTAATTTGAAGCTCGTTAGTCTGCGTGGTCACGGAAATCCCCCAACTAAGTGCGAGGACAAAGATGAAACCTTGCTGTTGGATTCCACTCTACGAATAGTAGCCTCCCTACGAGAAACGTGGGAAAATGTGACGAATCCGTCGCCTTGCACGCTATAGACACAGAATGAAAGACTAAAGGTTGCAGACATTTGAGATGATTTCAGGGAAATGACGCATAAATGTCTACCGAGGCAAACAGTTCTATGAAAAAAAATATTTGTTTGGATCAAAGTAAAGTTGAATGAATTAGTTAGTTAAGAGAATTTGTGTTTGATCTATGTACAAATTAGTTTACTGAATTTATTAAATCACATTGTTGCTAGTTTTATTGGTAGGTTTTGAGCAATATTTTTTTAATTTATGAAAGACACTGTGGGGGATAATAAAACCATAAAACCTAACATAAAACATAAAACCGCCTAATTTTTGCCTTTACAACTATCAGTCCTAAAACGGCAAGGTAGTTTTTTTTAGAGTTTCTTTACATCCGAATATTCACCAACAAATAAACTGTCTTTTTTCAATAAAGTAGAAAAATGGTCCTGTTGACAGATAAAAATAGCGTTTCAAAAAAAATGAAAACAAAAGGATCAAGAGTGTTCGAATGTCGGAGTCACAAGATGTCTGTTGTAAACGTTGTCAAACAGATGTTTTATTGATGTTGCGAAAAAACTAAATACATGAACACATTGCGGACATGATCGACGACTTTCATATGTTGAAAAATGTAGACATTTGTTAAGAAAAAACATTTAAAAAGCAACTAGTTATAGTAGTAGTAACTAGTAAGTGGTAGTGTTTTAGTTTAAGTTTTTAATGGTGCTTTAAACAATTTAAGCATTAACATTTCAATAGAAAGTAGGTTTCGAAAAGAGGAAACGCGTGACTTTTTCCAACTCGTCAGAACACACTCATTTGAGCCATTACAAACGTCTAACAAAAGAAAGGGACGTTCGAAAGGATTCGAACAATCCGTGGTTAATGACTACTTGTTTGGACTCTGGTCCGAAGAACCCATGTTCTTTTTCAAGATGGAAACTGAAGTTTAAAAAAAACTTTTAAAAAACTTGTTTTAAGAGTCATATTGTGTGTTAAATAAATGTTTTAAAAACGAAGTGAAAAAAACAAATGCAAATGTTTTAACATAAATTTAAGCCGGGTTAATTGTATTCTGTTACCCTGGGGGTATGATTATATCATCATGGCATGGATTAGCCGAAGAAAAGGCTGTTACAAAATGTCATAGAGGCATTGATATCTTCAAAAAAGAAATGAAAATTTTTAGAAATTAGGAATATGAAACTCATAGAAACTTTTAAAAATGGCCAAACATTCTTTGTACGAAAATTTACTTTTATGTGCTTTATTTCTTTAAAAAAACAACTTAAGCTATTTAATTTGCTGTTATATATTAATATTTTTAAAATGAGATATACAATAAATAAAAACGTAATACGAAAATTAATTGGTTTTCAATTTTTTGTAAGTCTTTATGATTAATTAAAAATTTAAATGTTTTTATATGAAGTTTTCTTAAAAACGTTTGTCAACGTTTTAAATTTACTTTAAAAATTATTTTTTAATGTTCCATTTTAATAGGCACCTTTTCTCTGAAGTTGGGAACGTGCAAATACCACCTACAAATGAAGTTGATTTAGCAGTCATTTTTGTTTTTCTGTTTTGAAAAGCGTGTGGGATATCGAAAGGAGAAAGCATGGCTTGCCTCGTGGAGATATTCAATTTCACGTACAAATCACGTTCGTGTGATCAGGAATTAGACTGACGTCGAGCCAGAGAGAAAGGGTAAACATTCTGAGATTCACACAAGAGCAGAGACGGCCGAAATTGGTGCCTGCGCGAATCTGAATTGCTAACGCATGCCCCACTTGGCCCACCAGGACCGCCGAGAACACCACGGTCCATTTCGCATAATTCGCAGCTGCAGGGATGGGTCATCAGTTTGATGAAAGCCACGCGGACCACAAAACACCTGATTGGGCGGACGGACGGATGGAAAAGAAGGGCAGCAAAAGGGTGCCCGATGGGAGACTATAGAATTGGATTCCCGTTTTATTGCACTGGGTGCGACAAACAAATTTCCATATGGGTCCGCTTTGGGGTGACGATTGGAAGAGGAAGTGTACGACAAGGAAGGAATTTTTAATCATTTCCTTTTCATTGTTCTCATTTTTGTATTGAAATTAAATAAAATTTAATTTAAAGTTAACATTACAGAAAAATGCAAATTGGTATGATTGTTGGTCAATGTAGGGAATGTGTTATTAATAAAAAACCTTATAGGCAACTAAAATATTCACTTACCAAAACCGAAATTCGCTTTTTTAAAACATAATGACATAAAATCAAGATTAATTATTCTATAAAATTGGAAACATTTTTTTTTAAAAATGATTAATGTTTTCCTTTTGAAACTGTGTTTGAAACGGTATATAAAAGGAATTTGAGGAAATTTGGATTTGGAAAAAAGAACCACTCAAAGAGGTTTCACCTATAATTAAAAAAACCAAAAGCAAATGTTTTTGTTGAAAAACAAATACGGTCATAAACATGTTTGTTTTGGCAAGTCATTCAATTGCAGCTACAATCGTTGTTGATACAATTGATGACAAAAGCGTAAAAAACCAAAATACGCAAAAACTTTGACATTGAAAGAATTGACCCTTTCTTCATTAATCTGATGTTATAAGCGCATTATGATTAAGAAGGAGATTTTTTTTCTGCAAACCATACACATGAGATAAAAAATTAATTAGAGATAAAATCTAATTAAAGCCTTTTCCAAGTAGATTTACTCAAACCAAAACGTAATTTTTCGATAAAATCAAAATGTTCTATAGTATGATTCATGCGTTATTTTATTGGATGTTCTAAAAAGATGGGGAGCTATTCTCTTGGCTAATGGGCGTATCCAGTTTCGGAAATGACAACAGGCGCAGTGTAGAAAACATTCTATTCTGCATAAACAGAGTCGAAAGGATCTTTGAAGCTCTTCTAAACACGCGTTTTCTTTCTTCTTCTTGTACTTTAACACAAAACAAGTACTGAAATTAAATAAGCCGAAACTGCTCAGCCAAGACGGAACAATTGCCAAAAAGGGAATGCAGTCGTTCCTGGTTTGGTTTATGACAGGCAGGAATTTAGAGTGTAAAAGTAAGTTTAAATTCAATAAGTTGCGGTTACATAAACTAACTTTTTTTCGTTGTTAGTTATTTAGTGTATAATTGCGATTTTGTTAATATACTTTTGTTAACATTTACAAAAAAAAACACTTACAAACAGCTACTTCACAAGATCGTCAAAATTTTTCATTTAATGCGTATAAATTATGATATTATATATGTTTGAAATGCTTCTGATTTTACGCAACATGCATACAAACGTTTTGATACAGAAAATATTGCATTTCGCTGTTGAAATTTGAAAAATAATTGCGTAGTTTAATCGAATTTTCCTGTCTTTTTTGTTAAAAAAATAGGTATAAAGATAACTGATTCAAGTTATTTATGTGTCTTCGGAGTGTCCCGGAGTCTCTCCCATATGAATTATAAGAATTGAACTCCACTTTAAAATTTTTTTATTACATGCTAGATTTTTTAATATGCACCCAGTAAATATGTCATCCACTGGCAGTTTAACATTGGTCACTTCTCAATTAAAAAAAAATTTGAGTTTAGTATTTTGCTTTATTTAAATGTGCTGAAATATTTGGTGTATACATACTTTAGTTTAATGTGTTCAGTAATCGCGAAGAGATTTTTGCCGTTTGGTTCCGATGATGTCAAAACGTTTTCACTATCTTCAGCCTTCCAACAAAAATCTTACCTGGGCAATCGGGTTGTCGAAAGATCTGCTATCAGGGCGGTCATCATCATTGACTGCGTGAAGATCACAGCTCCTTCCATGGCGCTTGTCAAGTCGATACGGTGTGGAACTGAAAGTTATATTAATTTTAGATTCAAAGAACTTTAATTTTAATTTTCAGTCTTACCATACGGAGTAATATGGAGAATGCAATACACTGTCGGAATACTTTGGCCTTCCACGACCAATACCCCTTGTGCGCCCGTATCTCCCATATCGATCCATACCAAACTTAACCATTTTAATTGAGAAAGAGAATTGACGAAAAACGAGGGAAACGGAAGAATGAGTCATTGTAATTATAAGGGGGCATCAGACCATGAAATTCGCTGACCAGTGGACGCATGAATGCTCTTGCGGCCTCATGAATGAGTAGTGTCGACCTGAGAATCCCCATTTTAGGCTTTCTTGCGAGCGATGACGGGATGTTTATTAAGACTCATACCTTTTTCCGGGCTTTTTCGAGAGCTGAGTCAAGATTCCGACCATTTCCAAAGCAAGCTGGCAATGTACAACAACCAACGGAGCTGGGGCGGAATGAGGTAATAACTAATGGCTTTTTGTGAAAAAAGTCTCATTCATCCCAGACATAATTAAATGCTTGCACGCAATTGCATGGGTGATTAAGGTAGTTAAAAAAACTTCGGACTTGGGGTTTGCTGGCAGTCCGGGGACTCCTATATAAACAAATAAAAACACTGTAGTGAAAATTAGTTTAAACCACAGTTACCGTGTTCTGTTTTGGAAACAACAGCCACATGAAAATTGTCAACAAAGAGCTTAATTCAAGACATTGAAATAAAATTTCAGAAAAGAAGCCATTTGAGAAAAGAGTTAATCGCAAATTTGTGGATGATTAGGTTATTTTTGAACATTTAACAATAAACATTATTATGGATAAACTTTTTTCATTCACATTGAATCTTCCCTATAAAAATACCAATTTATCTTGTACAATTTTCTTATAGTCAGAAGACAAAAATAGACGACTTTTCGTATAGTAAAAAAATTACAAAGAAATGTAAAGCCCAACTTGAGAATTACTGCAACAAGCTCTACTTTTGACTACTCTGATTGTTGTATATTTTTCTTTTTACGAATGTATTACATCACATTTTAAAAAGAAGTTGATTTGCATCAATCAATGCCTTTTTGTTTTTTAACACCTTCAAAATCTCAGGAAAATTTTGTATTTGGATTGAGCAGTCGTTTTGCAAGAAAAATGAATTGGTCGTTTGCTAAAAATTATAATTGTCCTTATTCAAGGGTTCAATTTAATGCAAAAATGTCATCCCGAGAATGTAAGGGTGTCTAAGAAGCGCTTGACTGCACTTGACACGATGAATAAGCCTCTTTCACAAACACTGATGTACCAATCGGCTGCCTTGGAAAGAAAACGGGCAATTATTGCTGTTGAATCACACAACCACTTAAAATAACACAATTGTTTCCATTCGAAAGAGATTTATTCTCAAACGTTGCTGTTCTTTTAAGAGGAAAATAGGTAATACAACTGGTCTTTATTGACACTCTTGGATATTGGATAAACTGGTTCCATTATTAAAAATTAGCATTCAATTTCTTGAACGAATTGATGTCAACAAAAGAACCTTTATCCATTTTCGCACAATGAAACTCGTTTTTTAGTTCACAAAAAATTGAATGTGTTATTAATATACAACTAAGATATGCAATTCTTTTCAAAAATTACAAGTAAAAAAACTGTAAATTAATCAAGAAGTTAACGGTAAAAATCGGGTCAATTACGAAAAAACAAACAAACATTTTTCAGATTACTGAACAAAAAAGATCATCTTTATTTTTGGACCAGAGGAATCTATCATCATCTATCTTGTGTTCCCTTTTCACATAACAAACGATATGCAAATCAAATGTAAAACTTTAAACTAACGGTAAGAAAACGAAGCTTTTGAATATTTCTTGGAATGAGGTTGCAACCCAAATCTTATAAATCGAACGGCGCTATTCGAGCAGCTGCAGGAAAGGAAAATTTATAACTCATGCAAAATCCAATCAGTTTGACTCTGCTGTTGTTGAACGTTACGATTACGACTTTTATCCTAGAATCGAGATTTTTCTTTTGATAATTTACATGTCAAATGATTGAATATTTTACAAATTCCTGACTTTTCAACGTTTAATGAAATTTGCTTTTTTTATAAAGAAAAGTTCCCTAAACATTCCTTAAAGTAAAAACTAGATCACTGAATAAAACACATTAAATAAATGGTCTTTTCCCTTTTGCGAGAAAATTGGCAAAAGCCACAAATGATAGCATTCAAATTCAAATTCTTACTCTAATTGCTCAAAAGTGTTTCATGAAATCAAAAACGAAATGAGAAAGAATGAGGCGTTCAATTGAGAAATCAGTTACTATGTACTTAGTGCTAATGAATGCTGGCGCACATGCCGTGACGGGCGAAGCAGAAATCATCAGAATCAGGGGGAACCTTACTAAGTTGATCGATCAATTTGAAATTGCCTTACGACGGTAACAAATCAAAAGGTTGGAAAACACTTTTGTCTATTATTCTAATTTTAATTTTATTTTAAAAATAAGACTAATATTGCATTGTCTTACCATAAATGGATTTTATAGTTGTATAAAATAAAATACATTAAAACATTGTGCAATAATGGAGAATGGTTAAAACAAAAGATCCGGTGTAGCGTTGTCAAGTGTAGTTTCGGTTTCTATGGATATCGTCAGCAGCTGACCACAATTTTTTATTAAAATTGTATGATCTTTCGAAACAATAATCAAATGTTGTTTTTGTGAAAAACTGACTACTTTTCTCTCAATTTTAAATGAATGCACAGTTTTCAATTAGTCAAACATAAATTTTGTGCATATTTTGTGGCAAATCATTGTTTTGGAAACAAGAATTAAACGCTTTTTGAGAAAATTAAATTCAATTACTAGTTGTACTAGACAACAGTAGGTGTTTGCAATGTTTTATGAGAAAGTTCTTTGAATGTCAATAAAAATGAAATGGATAGCCGAGTGTTTTGAGGTCATTGGTCACAAGCAAGGGTGTTTCTTCAATCGAGCGGCATGCAAGTAAACATCGAGAGTTTGGATCCGCCGAAGGACATTCTTTTCAGCTTTACTAAAAAATACTGTTTCAAGTAATGTAAGATGTGTTTGTTAGCATTTAGAGTATTTCAAGTAACTTTGGTGAACCAAACAAAATTCGGGCGGATCCGAATCCTCCATGTAGGGCTAATTCAAGGGACGGCCCAACCCGAGCAGGAGCCATTTTTGCACACAAGCAAACTATGCATATTTTAGATTACCAGAGACACAGATAAAAAGGATTTCAATAGAAAGACAAAAGTTAACCACAACACTCTTCAATTACATTGGTGTTCGTGCCAAGAAGTCGTGAGGATCTTTTTCTGGATTCAATTGGCAGCATTTATTGCTCTGTACTTACTGAGTTCTTCAATGTTTGGAATTCTTTTTCTAACGACTACTTGAGTAAAACAAATACTATAAAATCTAGCATTCAAAAGCTATGATAATAAGGTTGTAAGAATTAGTTTTCAAAACAAGCTAATAATTTTTTTTCTTTAACGCAATTTAAAGCGTTTGTTAGAAAATACAAATGAATAAATTGAAATTCAGAAATTCAGATGAAACTTTCAGGCAGAAGCAAAACGGCAAACTGCCTATTTTCTAGGATAAATATAAATTACATGATAAAAACAACGAAACGGCATTTAACAGGTCTGTCTTATAACTCAACATAGATGGTGTGACATACGAAGTTGTTATAAACTATTAATATTTTATATATAATCAAACAAAATCAAAAAAATGTAGTTGTTTCACGAAACAGGAATCGAAAAGACATGAGACGCATTGAAGTGCGTAAAAGCAGAGGAAGACTTTGTTCCGCTTGGATAACTTGTTAAGCAGTTCGATTCTTATAAATCTAATCTATTTTTAGTCTTTTTTAAAAGTACAGTTCAAAAACCCAATGTGAGTTTGAAAAATAAAAATGTAGAAAACTCATAATTTCAATAAAAAATAACATTTTACTTTCCACAAAAAATAAAATAGAGTTTTGACGCCTCAAATCTGTTTGCTCAAAACTCCAATTTCCAGTCGAAACGACAATTATCTGTTTTCCGTAAATTTCTCATAAATCTTTACAAAAATATCCTTTATTTTGCCTATCTTTTCATGGAAATTCTTATTCTCACTTGAATAAATCTACATGGCCAAACATCAAAAGGTTTAGAGAAGGTAGAAACAGTACGTTTTCTTTATAAATTCTTAGTTTTCCATGCAGGAAAAGGAAAACATCCGAGGAACGAATGCTCAATGAACCCAAGCGAAAATAGAAAACCCAATTCAGGAAATGTGCATCAGCCAAGGAAACTTCGATCCTTTGAGTAAAAAAGAGGCTAGACAGGTGCTCCGTTGAATAGGATCGGCACTTAATTTCACGCGTGCCCACATAATTGTTCCAGCAATTGGCTCGTTTTGATTAAACGGATTGAGCGCAGCCTTTTCACTTTTGAAATAGTTGATGGGGAACCCCCAATGATTTCTGAAAATTCTGAAAATTCTAATACAAACAGAAAGAATGAAGATTACCTTAATAATTTGCATAAAAATATAATTTCAATAAAATCGTTGATTGAATATCAAAATTGAAATCTTTGTTTCCCCCCTTTTAGAACAAAAACAATGTCTGTCATTAAAAAAAAATGACAGACATTGTTTTTGTTCTAAAAGGCCAGGTTCAACTGTAAACTATAAAAAGCGCATACCTGTAGAATTTAAACAAAGAGATTTTACTAAAAATGTTTTGTTTTTCATAACTTCTATGAGTTTGGTACCAAAATTGTCCATTTCAACCAGGGTTCTCACTGGCAGCTCTATAAAATCAGTGTTTTATGTATGTATAAAAAATACTGCTAATTTTTAACCAATTTTTATAATCAGGCAAATTTTGCTTGCAATAAATATAGATCTTGATTTTTTTTAGTTTGGTTTTGTATCAAAAACGATTTTCGTTTGAATATTTGTAAGTTTAAGACAACTTTGGAAACTCTTGAAATTCCAAAAGTTTTGTGGACACCAAGCTTAATAGTCGAATCGTGTGACTTACCAAACTTTTGGCGTGTTTCAAAGCGTAAATGAATTCCTGATGTGAAAAATAGTCTAAAATTACCGTTTCGTCTTTTCCACAGAGTTTACAAAACAAAAGACAAACAGAAGAATAGTGAGCCAAATGCAAGAGAATTAAGCCGTCGTCTCAGGTAACACTAGTCTTGTTGATCGAGCGCTGCCCTTGCTAATTGGTCATTTATGCTCCAACTCAGTGTTTTCTCAATGAGTGGAGGACATCCAATGGGATTTGGCGGCAGACAGGTCATTTATTCTTTGGGAAAAGATGAAACTTACTCCATGCGGTGGGGCGAAGCGTTGCTCACGGTGTTGCCTTTGATCAGCGTTCTCCCAACCTGGCAACCAGCACTGAAATATGAGAATTATATGGAATTATTCAAAAGGGGATACGTAAACCCTTCGTATAAAGTTTTCTTGTTATGAAACTATGGTATAATTTGGATATTTTAACACAGCTTTAATTTATCCAGATTCGTAGTTTTTTTTTATTCCTAAGGGATGGTATCTTTTAAATTTATCAAGTTCTGTTTGATAAATTTAAAAACTGTAATCATTATAATTTCAAGAAATTTGAAAAAGCGACGATAAATGAGGATATGTAGAATAATAGGCACAGTTTTTCCTGAGGCCATCAAGCAGTTAGAAAAATAGTTTTGTT
The DNA here is from genome assembly GCA_022343465.1 of Oscheius sp. G VE-2021. Classification (NCBI taxonomy): domain Eukaryota; kingdom Metazoa; phylum Nematoda; class Chromadorea; order Rhabditida; family Rhabditidae; genus Oscheius; species Oscheius sp. G VE-2021. The sequence goes on from JAJQXH010000051.1 coordinate 118,427, forward strand.
TTGTATTTCGTTTTCTATCTTATTGAATAAAACCAATTTGGTTTCAAAAAAAGTAAAAAAAATGTACGATGAAATTTTTTAAAAAGCTTTAAAATTTTAATGCTAGCCTAAAGAAGCAAAAGTACTGCCAATTTTAAACCCTACTAACCCTTACTAAACTGTTATTGAAACAATCCTAGGTTTTTTTTAAATGGTAGTTGAAATTCGTTAACAAATGCAGGTCGGGATGAAAGTTTTAAAAGCAAATATTTGCAAAATACTTTTTGTATAAATGTTCATTAAAACATTTTTTACATAAATTGACTCAATATATAGCTTTTAAATATTTATACTGATAATTTTGGATAATTTTGTAAAAAAAAACAAATTAGTTTAAAACAGTAAATGAGAAAGGCTACTGATGAAAAACAATTCTTCAAATGTTCTTAAACAATAATAATACTAAATTTAAACTCTCGTGAGCGGAAAAGATGATATCAAATTTAAATCCTTCCGAATTCAATCGTATTCCAATTGAAACTATAACTCATTTTCACGCCATTCAAAAATTCTATTTCAAGCAAAGGAAGCTTAGAATGACAAATTTCAGACAAAAGATTAATCTCAATGACAAAATATGACAGGAGAAAAATGAGAACGACCATTCCAAATTTTAAAAATAGAATGATGAAACCCGATTCTGCCAATTAGTTACCGGATTCACTGGCGGTCCGCAAATGGTCATTGACTAATAGGGTATCATTTGATTAAGCTCCAAAGGGTTTATGGAAGTGACGCCGAAAATAACACAAACTAATTATTTTTATTTTTAGCTGGTCTCACCACGTCATTTTGGATTTTACAGATTAGTTTGTGGAATTTCTTGATGGTGTCATTTATGTTTTGAATGGATGAATTCATTTGCAAGGTCCTCAAGCACTGCAATGCTAAAGAACCCTTTTTCTTAAGGAAGAATTAACGAAAGGAAAAAATTAGTTTGTTTTTCATTTAATTCACTACTTTGGGCTATTTCAAAAAAGAAAACAAATGAATAATAAAGAACCATCTTATTCCAGCTTGTATTTGCGATCACTACAGTGTGATAGTACTCTTACCGTGTTTTCCGATTGTGTACGGGTGTGAATATCGCGGCGTTACCAGGTCACACAACCAAAGATTCGGCGTCATTTCAAGCGGGAACATTTAAATTTCGAAATTGACTACCAAAAGTCGAAAAAAGTCAGACCCGGGTTCAAACATGCTATTTATTATGCAGATTTCTCCAAAACGAAGCACTAAAACCGCAAACTGTTTCTCTTTAAAACACTTTTTCTTTTCCAAAATTTTACAGGCATTTTCGTCTAAACTAATTCGAAAAGTAACATTGAAAATCCTTTTTGTATCTTTTTTTTGCAGAAAGATGCTCATTTTACAATCATAGAAAATTGCATGAAGAAAACCCATGGGTGTTGTGATCCCAAAGAACCGCGGCGGATGAATAGGAAATTAGTGGTCTGGTGGCTAACAAGGGAAAGACCAATGTGCGGACCGGAAACAAAAAGAACTAGCACTTTCTTGGGATCATTGAAGTGTAAAAACGTCATAGATCTCACTGTATTGGATATTAAAAAAGTTTGAAATTTGTAAAACTTGTTTTTGGTTAAATAAAACAAATAGTTTTTGGGAAACATGTTTTACAAACACTTATGAATCTTTTCAAAAAGATATACAGACTTTTTGATACCTTTGTAATTGAAAAAATGGGCAGTTCTTTGGAAGAAAATAATTGTTTGTGACGAGGAAGTAAGGCAGCAGCAACCTCGTTAACCCTGCTCAACACGTAACATTTCATTGCCTTTTAAAGACTTTCCAATGCGATTTGTCTGCTGTTTTGTGGTTTACTATTAGGGCCCAGACATTGTAAAAGCCAATTTAAAACACAAAAAATTTTAAAAACTTCAAAACTACATATGTCCTTTTTATAAAAACAAAAACACTAAAAGAAAATTTGTTGGCTGCTCAAACTTCTAAAAATAAGAGGTTTTGCAGTAGGAAAGATTTTCATTAAATGATTAAAAAACTTTTGTTGGATTTTTTAATTGGGATCTCATTCAGAACAAGTTAAAATCATACAATATAAGTGTCAGGTTCGTAAACTTTTCCGTTTGGATGCAACTCAAAATTTTATTATTCAAATATGTGCTTTAAAACTTTATAGTTTTGTTTTCTAATTACATTTTGGACTTTAAAAATTGCTACTCGAGAAGTTTCCAAACAAGAAAATTTATAAATTGTTCTTCTTACTTTTTATAATTTATAATTTGTAATGTGCTATTTCTGACTTTTGTTTTGCCCAAAAACATCACTTTTTAAAATTTTAAGAGGCTAACCATGAGTAAGCGCCTGGGCTGCGCGGTCTTCCGCGGGGCCGGAATGTCGGTGTGGCCGGAAGCGGCAGCATTACTTCTTTGATGTACACGGTTAATGCATTTACAGAAACGCGTGTCCAAATGGCCGTATGAATGGGGAAGACCCGTCGACAAAGAAAACAACATCCATACGTCCGCGAAATCTGCTTTCGGCGCGTGAATTTTCGGAAGAGATTGCTGATCACGTATGCAAAGGCCCAGACACACACAACTCAAAAACCACACGCTTGATTTAAACAGCTATTGAAATTCCGCTTTGTTTGCAACGGAATTGCGGTAGCTTAATAGGCTAAAACCTACCCGGAGGGAAGCATCGTCAGGGAGCTGGACAGGTTCGCCGAAGCTGAAAATGAAAATTTAACAAACTAAGATAACTTTGTTGGTTTATTTTCCTTAAAACGACCCCGATTTTGAAAGTTAATTAAGTCGAAAATTAAAACAAACCTTGTTTTTTTTATATTTTTTATATTTTTTGATTTTTTTGATTTTCAAAAATTCATTTTTTTTCTTTATATTTTTGGAACGAGAGCTAGACTTGTATTCAAAGTTATTTGTTTTTACTGCATTTTGCACCTGGTTTATCAGTTTCTTTGCGGCAATGATGCTTTAGAAAGAAAATTTTAGTGGAGGCGCATCTGAATCCTTAATGTATGAATAGTAGGAATTCAAGCGTTGTCCTATAAAACCCAAAATTCTTTAAAATTTACACTTCACATTTCACGCAACACTATTGTAAAGGCAAGTATCCTAAAAACTAAAACGTTCTAGAAAGAAAAACAAGACGAAACACCAAGGGCCGCTTGGAATTAGATTCCGCAGAAACTTGTTTAGTTCGTTGCCCTTGGCTGAAAGAATTGGATCCAAACCGATCCTATAATTGACTTGAACGAATTCCCATTAATCCACGCATTTACTTTTTTGGGCCGAATTTGCGTGTAAAAAGTTTTGCTTTGTTATACCAAACTATTCAAATTTCTGGCTGGTATTTATTAGAAAATTTATACTCCATATTCAAGGAAAAACAAGTTAAACATAAGCATAGAATTCAGATACTCGCCGCTTTTGATTATTTAAATTAGAAATGTAAAATTTAAATTAACTTGAGCTGTCTGGGCACAAATGAGCAACTAAACGACTTGTTGTGTCCCAGGGAATGTTGATATGTGTCTATAAATAGTATTGCTTGTAAACTGTAATTGAATTTTCAATTGATGTTTGCAAGCAAATGTGATATTTATTTCCACACAAATTTTTACAGACATTATGATTGTTAGTATGGACATTAATATTGTTAATTTAAATGAAAATTTGGATACCACGAATAAAATTAGTAAATGTAGTCAAAACTTCTCGGTCCGAATATTAGCAACAGCCCAACCCATTCTTTAATGTTTCAAAATTTAAAAAAAAAATGCACGTCCAAGTAAAAATATTTTACGTGGGCATATCCCAACTCTTGATATTTGTCTCCTAGGACCTACGGCCCAGGTTGTCCTGGCCAGCTGCAAATTAGATTTGTTTGCTTTTTAGGCCTTTCAGACGTTACAAAAATATTTCCTTGCTGTCTTTCAAATGGGGTTTCTATTTTCCGTCAATTACCAAATTGATTAACCTGTTAATCCTTTTTTGATGTTTTCAACATTCTTCTCAACTTAGTCTTTTCCATTTAACAGGGGCGCCTTTACACAATCCTTGTGTTCCAGACTAGAATCGAACATTTTGGAGTTCACACGGTCCTCTTTTCGAGAGTGTTCGATGCGTTTACAACTCCCCAGAGACTGGAAATCGTCCCCCGCATGCCTATTAAAAGAGCGTTCGCCCTTTAGCGGAACCCAGTCACAAGGAAATCCTGAAAAAGCCGATGATCCCAAATCTAAATGTGTTTTTGCGAAAGATATTTTGAAATGACGCTGAAGATGTCACAGATCCGTACGCAGAAAATATCGACAACTGTGTTTTGCTATTCTATAAAATGGAATGATTGGACCCGGGATCGGATTAAACTTCTGAGGGAAAATGTTGTATTTTTGATTGAATATCAAACAACGGGAAGGAATGTTACGGAGTATGACGTAATCCAAGAACAGACTGTGTTTTCAACGCATCCTTGAAGATTTTCATAAATCTGAGTAAAAAAGAGCTTCCAATTAAACATCATTTTAGTTTGCAGTACTCGTCCATCGCTTATAAAGCGCACACCATTACATTTTGGAGTCACGTCGCTCAATACTTAATTTCCTTTTTCATCAGCTTATAATCGTCGCCAATCCTAGTTTCCCAGCGATTTGCAAATGTAACCCTGACGCACTATTACGTACGCATGTTTAAACACAAAGTTTTCGTACGCAATTTCGCGTTTCGCGGCATTTTGTCTGAGCTGAGGCTAAGGGGAAAACTGGGATTGGTGACGAGTATACTTTACAACTGATTTTAGATGACGTCAAGAAACATGTATACACCCCGATTCAAAAAAGTGGAGATATATTTATGAGTTTTTGTAAAAGTACGTAATCTAGTTAAGAATTTATTAAATTTGGCTTACAAGGTCCACTGAGGTATCGTTGCCTGCTGCGAACCAGTTTCCCCCGCACACGACGACTGTCGAAGGAGAGACTCCTGCGTTTAAGGGAATGACAGCATGACTGCCTCCGAGGCAAATCCAATGACGTCATGGTCTATCCCTGTCAGTACATTCTGTGAGATAAGCAACAACAAGCAAAAACAAGGAAGAAAAAGAGCCAAAGGGGATAATGAGGATATCGGGAAGCTAGTGGCCGAGATGGTCTCATTGATAATGGGAGCAGGAAATCAATGTGGGCGGTGACACAATTTATACTCCTAATCACGAGAGGTCTGTCACGCTTATGGGTTACTGTAGCTTTTGAGGGAATGAGGGGGAGCAATGCATGTTAGTATGAATTATGATGCGTTACCATGTGTCACGGAGAATCTAGAAGTCTTTATTTGCTATATTTATAAAAAATATTTTCAAAGAATCAAATAAAATTTGGTATTAGTTGTCATTGTTTTCCACATAGAGAACCAATGGTAACAAGAAAATGTTCCAAAAACATGGTCATTTTCTCAGGCGACCAAATGGCAAAATATTGCAAACAATTTTGGATACTTACTTTTTTGCTTATAAAAGGTTTAAAGAAAAACTCAATGTAAATGAGTAAGTGAGCGCAAAATACTAAAAAGTGGACCAATGAGAAAAAAAACTGGAAAAAGGAATTTGAAGATCAAGTACATTTTGATAATTTTGTGGCGGCTAAATGGTTTCTGTAAAACGAAAATTTGTAACAGACACGTTTTGTGAATTATGCATTTGTGACTAGTATTTCTATGTTGCTGAATAAAAACAACCGGAAGATAACGTAAATCTGGATGCAATAACAAGCACTGATCTAACATATTCTTAGAAACAGGTCAGAATCAGTCTAGCAAACGAATATTTTATTTTAATTATATTAAAACATATTCGCTACAAAATAAATAAGCGTCTTTGGTTAATTTTTAAATTCATGTAAACAAGATTATTGTTCGTTTCATTAAATGTGTTAGTTCTGAAATCAAATTTTAACATTTTTCAAAACCAGGTGAAAAAATCTTTAAATTGTGCATAAAAAACTGAAGAAACATTAGTATATACAGTATCCCGAAAGTGTTGCGTAAATAGGTAAATACCATTACGAATTCAATTTGCAGTAATTACTTTTTAAAAACAGGAAACCGCCCATCTTCGCTGACAGAGTTTTATTGAACTTTTTTCCCGTTTAAATGGCACCCATGCCACGGCGGCAATAGGATAGGATTATTTCGAAAAGGGCACTTATTCAGAGGATCTACGTACGTAGAACGTTCGTAACACTTGAATCCGTCGCGTGTTGGTGCTGTAAAAAGAAGTCCCCTTCTTTGTAGTGAGGGATACAAAAGAAAACCACAATTTTTGGTTCTCCGTCTGATACAATTTTTCTTGAGCCGAAAAACGAGGTCATGCGATTGATTTAAAGCCAAAGACATGTTATACTTCCGCAGATGGGATCGGAAAGAAATCTGGGATATTCATTATGTAAGAAAAGTTTGCAGCTTGTTTCGTATAAGACTGCGATCAGCTGGGTGATAATCCCCCCGGAATGGTAACAAAGGGCGAATCGATGCGGGAGCGGACTCATTCCCGTGGGTGAGAAGAATTTTAGTGCAGATAATCCGTCAACAGGCCGACCGCCAGTGATTCCTCTACCTTCCCTCTGCCCATTCATTTCCTATGTCGTTTGTCCAGGAAATTATACACGCCCGCTCCGACCGCGGAAACGTGCCCGGAACCCTGCATTCCAGGATATTGGAGAATTTGCCAAGCTGCAGATGCAAAACAGGAAGATTTTGTCAGTATGGCCCGAAAACTCAACGCAAATAAAACAAAATGTAGCATAAATGTTTTGAAATTTCAAAAGTTCTTTTTTATGAAAAAAAGGTTATGAAGAATCTTTAAAATATGTAGTAGAAACGTGTTAAAATTATGCTGCAATAACAAAAATGGAAATAAAAATATTTTTTGATTTTATTTCAGCGAAAAAAACTGTCTTAAACAGTTTGCCTGTCTCCAGATGTTTGCTGGGTATGTAGCGTAACAGAGAACCGGCGACAAAAAAAAATTTTTATTTAAAAGTTTTTCTTGAAGTTTAAATTTTCTTGAAAAATTCGTTTTGACAGAGAGATCAGACTGAATTTGGACAAACACAAAATTTAAATAATATTTTGTAACCAAGTTAGAGGTAAATCATTTTTTTTGCTGACTTTTTTGTAGTTTATTTTTTTCAAAAATTTTCTATTAAGTTCGTTTTGACAGAGCGATCAGACTGAATTGGGACAAACACAAAATTTCGAAATTAAATCTTTAAGGAAATGTTTTTGTAAAGGCGTTTTTATCCTTAAAGTTATAGTCGCCCTAGAAAATATACAAAAACGATAACAGTATGAAAAAAAATCAATAATGGAAATGGGCCTGTAACTTCGTTATAAACAAAAAATTATTTAAGTGCATTAATTTAAAAAGTTAAACTTCAAACGTTGCGTTTAATTTTTATTATACTTAATTTTTTTGGAATTTCGAATGAAGCTTCAATGTTGAAAATTGACGGGTGTGATCCTATTGTCTTTCCAAAAAAAACATAAAAATTAGTAAAAAAGCGGTGAATTTTGGGTGGTTTTTGTAAAACATCCGGAAGTCTTTGAAAGGAAGATTTCTTAACTGATGTCACATTTTCATTACCACCCATTGATAAAAACGTTTAGAAATCATAGCTTATTTGGCTGCAATCATTGGCTTTTTCAAAGCTTTGAAATTCTGGGAATCAGGAAGTTGTGTCAATACAACCCAGTTTTTTTCACTGTATTTAACAATTTCCTTCAATAGCGCGCGGTGCTCCTACTTTTCCGAGGATTTTTCTTAGAAGTTAGTTCTATTTGAAAACGTCTTAGAAACAAAATAACATTTCTACGGAATCGTTGTTCCGGCACGAAAGGTAAACGCAAAACTAACATCTCCATGCCAACTAAAAACAAAACCGTATCTAGTAAACAACACCTGTCAGACAGGTGGCACAATGCCGGTAGGTTTTGCGTCAAACCAAATGCAGCAACATTGAGTCATTCTGATTGTTTTTTCCTGCGACTTTACCACACATTTGTACAGTAGTATTAAAAAGACAACATACATATAAAACAATTATCAACTGTTCAAAAACGATTGACTAATTGAGCATCGGTTACCTCAAATTGTGCTCGGCAAAAATAAGTTTCAAAAACATGCTACAAAGTTTTTTGAAATTTCTTACTTAAAAAGTGGTTTTTTTGTTTAAAGTTTAAATAAAACAAACTAAATTTTGAGTTGAGGCCATTGAATTTTTATTTCAAATGTTATTGTTAACGTTTTTAAAAGTGGCTTAAAATGTTGCATATTTGGGAACTCGAACTTACGACTATTTTAGTTATAAACAATAGTTTTTATTGTAAAATTAGAATTTTTATTAAAACTATAACTTGTTCTCATGGGCCAAAGCCATGTCTCTTTTCCTAGCCAGTAGTCTAAAACTAAAACTTAAAATTTTAGAATTGTAAAATGTGGATCTTTAACATAAAATGCAGATGAAAAGGGCATTATCACGCCTCGATTGTGACGTTCCCAGCTCGAACAAATAAACAAAGCCCATTCTGCGTCAGTTAATTTCAAAGAAATGTTGACTCTTCATGAAGGGCAACGGTTAGAGTCAGATGTAGTCGAATAAAAATAGTTTAACCAAGACCCATATAATGTCATTAAACATTTACTAATTGTTTATTTAAAGTTTATCTTATTTTAATCGTAGGTTTATTGTAGTTATTTATACAAACAATGTTTTCCCACAAACTTTGATTTAAGAAATCTGTTGGTCACCCAATTTTCAGTTATTTTAATTGCCGGTTTATAAAAGCCAAGTTTTTCAAAAGTTCCTGGTTTTAACTCACCATTGTTGTTGAGAAGTTCCTGTTTCTTTCCCAAAACATGAGCTGATGGAGAATTTGGTGTAAGGAACCGGTGTCGATCCTCCAGCTGACAGTACGATGACGCTCTGCAGCGCATCCTGGAATAACAAAACGGTCTTTGTTTAGTTTAGTCTTCGACTGGAAGAACGCAGCAACGTATAACAGAATTTAAGCCGCTCTTTGTGCACAGCCACTTCTAAAGGGTTGCTGAGAAAAGAGAAAAAGGAACATCCTTAGAAGGACGCAAAACAGTTAGAAAATTTGTTTATAAGATCATTTAAATGAGTCAAAGGAATGTCTATAAGCAATGGAAACAATTGCCTCTTAATTGGTCAACAAAGCAAGTTTCAAATGATGAATTGATTAGTTTAATTGTTGTTTTAATTAACACGTAAATAAACGTGGGCAAGAATGGCCGACACACATGCCAGACAGAGGAACCTGAGCAAACTTTGGTCCCCCCAAATTAGACTAGTAAGAATTAAAACCCGGTATTCTACGGAGTTAGGCTTTTGACAAATGGACTACACATATTCGAGAAAGACAATTTTTTTTTAAATTTAATTCTTTTTTTTTCGAATGTAATTCAAATTTACAAAGTATATTCATTAAAAACAATTATTTTTCTTATACAAGTTCATAATCTTGCAAAAAATATAAAACATCAAACTTATACACAGCGCCCCTGTGTGGAAAACGGCAATGAGCCTTAAATATTCGTTTTTTAAAACGGATGGCAAGGGTGTTTATGGCTTCCAAGGGGCCATGACGCCATTCTCATTATAGGGATCTTGTATGTACAATAAAATACAAAAATAAAAAATTAGGGTAGACCTTCCATTAATTGAATTAATTAAACAAAATTTCACATCTAAAAAAGGTCTGAATTAGTTTAACAAAAACTTGGTATTGTAGGAATCAAACACCGATGTACAATTTTTTCAACAAAGAGAATCCAAGAAATCCTTGAGACAAAACTGACAACATTATCTACAAAAGCCATGTTGGGAAATCAGTAAGGAACCCCAAATATTTCTGAATATAAAAGGAATAAAAATTGTAAAGGAAGTGAAAATTTCCGAATTTCTAGTAAAAATAGAAATGAAAATGACCACAGCCTAACCAAAAGAGTTCATTTGGCTGAAATAATTTTCAAAATTGAGTGTTCCAAAAATGTTTGCTTTTGTATAAAACATTAAAAAATCTATGTAAATACAACTTTTCCTTGTTATTTTCAAAATGATACATTTGACAAGCTAATGATTGTGGAATGAACAAACAGAAAACAAAAGAGGATGTTGTACTTCTATAAATTAGAAAACAGCTGTTGAAAGGAATGTAACAAGTGAACATGTACTTAAGTCTGTGTGCACAATCGGGTGCATGAGCGGCCATAGAAAGGGCAATCGTGGGAATCGGATGCAGGATTTTGATTAAGGAAAAGCATGGCGCCCTCCCTGCAATACTCTTTTTTACACCGCCATCGCATGGCACCTCTGGAATTTCTGGGTAGATCAATGAAACCAGATGTGGGTAGATCAAGAGGACATCTGCGCCGTCGCGCCGCCATTCATCAGTGCGGCGCCGGTGTAAGACATGCGAATAATTCGCAGTTTGTCAACTTTGATGGAAAGTGTGAACAGACACGCAACTGACCCGGGGGGAATCCCCGCTGGGGGTAGAAATCACGGAAAAGTGAGAAAAAACTGAGAACATTTCAAACAACCGGCTAACAAAAATTCTTTGCCTGGGCGGCCCCGCATGGGGCTTACTACTCAAACAGTGAGGCTTCCGCTCCAGGTATGTTTTATATTAATTTTTAAATTATGCAAACTTGAACTAATTTAGCTGGTAATAAAAGCATTTTAAACCATGTTTATATTAAGTAACAAGTATGTATAAAAAGAGCAAAAACTTTGTCTGGAAACGATCCGAACCCTCAATGTTTGTTTAGTAGGCGGGCAAATGCGTAATGAAACATTTTCAGCAATTTTTAAAAAAATTGCCAGTTTTATATATAAAAAGTAAAAAACTAATGTTAAATAGAAATGCGGTAAAAAGAAGAAGAGAATAAAGCACAGTCTTGAATCGGCTGCCGGCTGTTCGGACACAATTGACGAGCAATAAACGGCCAGATGACATGTGGCCACTGCGATACTCAATTTTGCACCAGCGGACTTCTAAACGACTTCTGGGATTGCTCAGCCAGCAAAAGGCAAGATGTTTGACATTTCTGAGTAGTAAGTAATACTCAATCTTCAAAAAACTGTGAGGTGCGGAAGTTCGCCGAGGGCAACTTTAAAATGAACAATGATTGCGGAAAGTGAATTTGCAGCGCGAACTCGATTCCGATGGGTTTCTTTCTTTTAGTGTTTGAAGACATGTGTAGGTGTGTGCTTATTGGAAACATTGCAACTGAATTATAATACAATGAATAAATCAGAAAGATCAGTACAAAAGTCAAAATACAACCAGCCAAAGATTTTTCAGATTATCCAAGTTACAAAAATATGTAAATACTAACTTTTAGTTTTCAACCTACAAAAATTCGATGTTACAAATATGAATTTTAGGCCATAAAATCTACAGAAATAAAAAAATAAGCACAAAATTATTTTGATGTTTTGGGTAAAATTTCAGATTCGTCTTTTTCACGTAATTTACGTAACAATGTTATTTAGGGACGAATAAAACGATCTTTATCTCGTAACAAAACAACCCTTATTACTTTTTGATCCAATATATCTTATAAGGATTCTCCAAATAGAAGTTGAGAAGAATGTAATAACTATAGTGGTGTTTGCTCCATTAATTCTACAGAGACAAGTGTGGCTCGGAGCCTTCTGGGATCGGCACCTGTTTAAGACAAAACTTAAAAACTTTGAAGAAAGCATAACAATTAAGAGCGAACCATATAAAAATTCACGTGATATCACTTGTTTTTTTAGCAACGAAAACAAACAAAAACTCTTTTTAGCATTTGAGCTTAACAAAATAGGTGTCACTTTGATATTTGATATATAAATACCCGTAAAAATTGATTGCAGCGCAAAAAAAATTGTATTTTGAAACAGAATTTCCTGCATTTTTCTTACAAAAATCCACATTGACCACTTTCACATCAAAACGTTCTTCTTCCTTCTCGTAACATCAAGTTTAAATGTGGCCAATGGGAAAGCCTCGCTTGAGAAAGCCAGTGTAAGAACACGAAATCACATTATGTTGTGCCATACCTCAGAAATAAACACAAACAAACTCGTAAAAAGAACACGACACGAGACGCACGTTCAACGTCTGCCTTTCTACATGTTTGTTTGAGTACATTCTCTGAAAAACAAGGCGCAGTAGCAAAGGAAGGTAATTTGCATGTAAAACTCCTTAAGTATGCAAAATGCAGGAACATTATATTTAGGGATCAAAAGAACTAAAAAAAGAATTTGGGTTGGTTGGTAAACCGAAAATTGGAAAATTGGGGCACCGTGGACAATAAATAACATTGCGCCCGTCGGACGGCCAGTCTTATTCAATTTTAGTGCTGAAGGTGAGTGTGACGACATTAGAAACTCATAGAGCATAAGTTTGGAGTCTTTTTTAATAACTATGAATACAATTGTGGATTGCTTAACTGGAAACCTCATTACGAAGTACTTGTAATTGCGTTTTTTATGACGATATTCAAGTTTAAACTTGCAGTAGTAATAAAAAGTGTATGTTTTAAAACTGGTCTAACATTCTATTGAGACACCATTTTTGCAAATCTAACGAAATCGCAAAAATGCCAACTTGAAATCGATTAAAATTTCAGAAAAAATTTCAAATTACAGATGCAATTTTTAGGCGACCTTTAGATTGAATTCTGCTTCGTTTTACTGAATTCCTTTTCAAGTTTAAGGAGTTCAACAGAAATATTAAATAAAATGTTTATGTTATTTTCTTTGTTGTTTCAGTGTTTACTCTAGGCGAGGGTTTACTTATAAACAATGAACATCCATCCAATATGGTAAGGGCAACTTTTCCAAAACGTGCCGCTCGCGGGGCGTCCTGTGCTGAATCGGCCAAGTGGCCCTGGTTGATTTTGCCCTGCTATCTGATGTGTCAAATAAAAAAAGTTTAATTTGATTTTCCAGACTTTGGAATCAATTTTTCTTTTTTCAATACTTATCTAACCACTTTGGAGTACTTCACTATTTAAATTAAGCATTTTATGTGAGCCAAACCTACACCTGTCGGGATCAAACTAATGTCAAGTGTCCGACAGTCTTACTGGGTACATGGTCCGAAATGGGCTTAGCCGGGCCGAGTAAGACGGGCATATCCCAAAATTCCCAAGAGTTTTCAAGTTGGTCCGGCCCGTGAGAAGAGAAGTGAAAAGAAAGTGTCGATAGTCTTAAAAACCAGGTAAATGTTGTTTTGAGAACAGGAGTACAGAGAAATCGTTAACTATAAGAAGACAAATATAATAAGACGTCTTTCAATGGTGAAAGATTTCACCAAATAAACTTTAAGTTCAACCAGTTACAATTGGAAAATTACGGGATTTGCCGGACATGTTGAAAATAGAGGCTAGATAATCGCAAGTGAGTAAACAAAAGATTGTACAAATGTAGAAATGGATTGTAGTTGTGTATTGTTACACCATGAATCATTCAACATGACAAGCTAAGTTTAAACTTTTGGCACGTTTTTAGAATTTTTATCTCTGAGAACATAGAGCATAGAGCACTTGTGGTTTCGTAAATGATGCCATCTGTTTACGGATCCTCTGAACGGTCAAAACGCAGGAAATCGGATTCCCCTCCGAGTTCTCGGGTCTCAGAACCATATTATCATTCTATAAATTCATGTTATCCTTTTTTATTGAAAAGGGGCCCATTCCTTGGGAATAAAGGGATTTGCCCTCGGCTAGCCGAGATTTGGCCTGATATTCGAGAGGAGAAATACGATGCGAAGCTGTTTTTGAGCGTGGAAATGAGCAGAGACAACATTCTTTTAACGGGGGATTGCACCACAAGGACAGCGCCCGACAAACGTTGTTTGTGAATCATCCGAGACTTCAAAATTTGACAGCCGACAATCTAGAACAACAGCTGCGACACGGACGTGTGGGAAACCACGTGTCGTTAAATTTTATTTAATGAATAAAATTGCGGTTTTTTCTGTATTCTCCTGCTAGACTACACGGATACGACTTTCGCAAACAAGATTATTCGAGTAAATATTTTTGATCGTGATACGAATCAACATATTAGACTACACATCTACACCAACTAGATAAATCAACATGCTAAAATAGATAAAACGTAAGGGTCGCATTTATGAGCTGATTTTACAAAATTTATTTCTATTTTAAATGGTCCAGCAAAAGTAATGAGAGGCTCCGGGCCAGCCGGGTCCTATTAATTTTAGGCCGGCTGTTTTAAAAAAGCATTTACTTTAAAAAAATTTAAATGCAAGTGAAGCGAACTTTGGTTTTTTTATGGTAAGCAAGCCGGCCCAGTTGCTACAAATCCTTGGCCCGACCCTTATTGTAAACCATTCTATAAATTAAACTATTTAAAGGACCGTTTACTCGAAAAATCACAACATTAAATATACATTTCAAGTTATTACATTAGTAGTGGTCAATTTATTGTCTTACGAATCTATAAAACATTTTGAAAAAGCTGAAACTCCAATGTTCCTACTAAATCTTCATTTTTGTTACCTTTTTCTAAATAAGACCTTAGTCAACTGTACCCAAAGGCAGAAACGATGGATTTCTAAACTGGAATAAAATTTAAATCTAGCTTTTATTTTGATGTACCATTAATTTCTAATTTGTTCAATGCTGTGAAAAAAAACCCACAATTTACGCAATTTAAAATTTGTAATTTCAAAAGATGTAATTTTAAACTTGAGTAATGTATTTCTGAACTATATGTAATGTATTTCTGAACTGAAAAAATCAGGCGTTGGCTTCGATGTATGGTTCAAAACGGTAAAAGGTGAATAACATTAACTACCCTATCTTTTGAATTTTGTAATTTAAATCAGTTGGTTTTCAAATTATTACACACGTGGGTACTTCAAGCATTGCAATCAAGTGTTCTTCACATTGAAGGGCGCTATAATTACAGTTTTTCTGGGAGAAAAGGGCAAGCAGCTGATGATTTGGCGGGGATGTGGCGCCAACAGGGGAGTGGCCAAGGTTTTCAATTTCCCTTGCGCGGTTCATTTCATAGGACCACATATATGTGTGGCGAGAGGCGCAAACAGGGAATCCGCCAGAATTTGGGGTGTTGTGAAGGGTACACTTAGACGTTTTAACGTCTGAGGTGCATTTCAGATTTTTTAAGTCTTTGAAAGTGTTATGAAAAAACCGACATTTCGAGAGTGCATTTCAAAAAGCCATTTTATTAATTTGTAAGTCTGTGTTCAGTTTAGACATTTATTTGTTTGGTTATTTGTTGGGCTGGTCTCACCATAGTTTTTTGGATTTGAACATACCGTCAAAAATGAAAAGCATTTCTGCGGTAGGGTTCAAAAATGGACCTAGAAAATGGACCCTTTAAGAGTAAAACCGCATTTAAAAAAATTAAAACTTTTTCTCGGGCATGACTTTTTTTCGCTAAAAAAAAATTATTGACAAGGAAAAAAATGGTATCTTGTAACAAGGAAGTTTTAAGATTTTTACTCACAGCCAAATAACCAAAAGGGTGTCTCGAAGTTTTGGAATTTGTGAAAGATGTTTGATTTTCTAGCAAATAGTTTAAATAACCTTGTGTTTGCCGCATTTTTCTTGCCATTTTTTTCAATTCGTTGACTACTCTTTTGCAGCAGCCCAGCTAAGAAATGATTATGTTTGAGTAACGCAATTAAAAAACAAAATGGGTTACTTTTTAGCTATTTATCGTTAATGGTTTTTTCCTTAGCTTGATTCTTATGGGCCTTAAACGATTCCATCTAATTTGAGAAAGCTGAGTAGAAAACAATTGTGGCAAATGAAAACAACATAAAATTGTTTTTCAAGTTCAAGGTCCTAGTTTCTCATAAATTCTAGTTTTTTTTAAAAATAATTCTTTTTGGTTCTGGGGATTCAATAAAAGTTTCGCATATTCTTAGAATAAATAAAGTCAGTTTAAAAAAAACAGAAATAACTTAGTTATACGTTGTAAAAACAAATCTCAGCATTGGAATTTTGTTTTCGCGAAAGAGGAATTTGGGCACCCCCTAACCTGTAATTTCTTAGCACGTTGGTATTTTATAATCTTCAATTATTTTGATCTGTATAATTATACAAATACCAGAATCCTTAAATTGCTAAAACCGCTGGAATCTTTAAATAAAGACATTAAAATAAAACCTAATTACATTCAGCTCGGGGGTAAATACAGAACATGGTGTCTTGTTTACTGTGTATAACGTCATTTTCCCCGAAAACGTATTACCATGTTGCTAAAATGTTTATTATGGTGTACGTACACTAAATTTAGACTGGCCGGATGGAATAAATATTAAAGGTTAACTCTTACTCCGTCTTAAATACGGATGATGGTATAATTCCAAATTAGTAAATGGATGACGTGGTGGTGGGTTTTCACCGCTGCGCCAAATAAAGTTTACGCCTCAGAGGATCCTCCGGCAAAAACCTCAATCGAACTAAGAGCACTGTTATTGGAAGGGCTAACAACGGGGTTCATCTGCACTTTAACGGAACTTAGTAGGAGATACGGGCGAATAACTTTGTTTTTCTTTTGCTAATTCACGCGCGGTTGGAAAAGTGGGCAATTCCTGGACACATTGCATCAAACTACTCCAACTCCAAATAGGTGTTTGTTATAAAAATGCCGATTTGTAGTTATGTCGTCTAGCAATACGTATGAAGGTCTCGTGTTGGTTTTACCAATAAATACATTGGTTTTTCAATTGTGAATGTTAAATGAAGTTTATGGAGTGAAATTAGAATAGTAGTTTTGAAGGAACTGGATCCGCCGTCTAACAGACCTCAGACAGACAGCGTCAAAATATTTGTTTTTAAAAAAGCTCCCTTTAAAAGTGAGGATGTTTTGAAGGTACAGGGCCGCGCCTGCGCCCCTGTCGGGCTTTGTGCTTATTAGTCAAATATTCGCATTTCGGTTTTCTTCAAAATGTGACCTAAAAGATTTACACAACCTATGCAACATTACAAATGTTATCAATAAAAAAACTAGTTTGCTCCTTACCGATCCGAACACTCAAAGTGTTTTCTCAAGTGCCGACACGGGTGGGGTTTCTATTTCTTTCTGCTATGACGATTGACTGTTAAAAAGAGTTTTTTTTTCGATTACTAATTAAAAATTAAGAATTGTGGTTTAAAAATTAAGAACTGTAGTTTTTCTCTAATTCCACATTTGTTAAAGGGCCAGTTAGGTCTTTTTGTAAGGTTAGACGACTACCCGCAGCACTGCTGATCCGTTACGGGTGTGAGCCGCGGCGGTCGGTGACCCTAGATCATTGGTGCAGGGCGAGGAATCTGTCCAAATTGGAATTGAGGACAGATAGTGCGGACGACCGTAGTCTGCACTTGCAGAAAATGGCCACTACGAGCTCCGTTTTCTAATAAACTAGATATTTTTCACCCAAGCAATTATATGAATTTTTGATTGACATTTTGAGGTCAATACGTTTAGAGAAACATGCAGAGAAAGGAAAAGATATTGAAGCAATTGTTTGCTATAAAAAGGTGTCAATGAACCAACCTATATCAGCTTTCGGTGTGTTGGAATTCCGTCGACAGGAAGGAAGGTCTCACCTGATTCTGGGGTTCCAGCGGAATGACGGCTGCTGTTCGTGTGATGGTTGCGTGCACAGCATCAGAGGCACCCTTGTATTATCCGTAAGTTACGACGTCTGAGCCGAAAGACGGCCTTTTGCCGCCGAAAGGGAAGTTAACATTGTGAGAGAGAAATTTAGTTTATTCGAGGTTGGCAAACAAAGCTGTCAGTCGCATGAGAATACAACTCGTTCTTCGGTGATGTCCTCCAAGTCATGGGAGCTAAATCGGGACCACATTTGAGCCAGGGCAACGATAATTTCTGTTTCTTTGCCGCAGAAGGTGCATTGGTACATCACTGTGCGATCCGTTTTCCTACAATAACACTGATTATAATCTTGCATGAAATTTCTTAAAATTTTTCGTTTTCTAATCGTTTGTTTTAGTTTTTCTAGAGACACACAACACTAAAGCATTTAATTTTTCGTTCAAACCTGAAAAATCCAAGAACTGAATAACTTTTTTTAAAAATGTTTCTTAAACGAAGCAAACTTAGAAGATATACCAATTTGAATCAAAAGTTTTTGACAAATTGGCAACATCATATGATATGTTGGTAAACGCCAAGCTGAAAAATTTTAGACCTACCGTAAACCCCAAGAATTCTCATACTTTTTTATGTAGGAAGGATGCAACGATATTTACGGACACGGAACGCAACCGGCAATTTTGATTTTCTGACAAATCCCGGAAGGAAGGTATTCTTTGAATTTGTTTTCTTAACAAAAAAAACGTTTTACTTTATTTGTTTTTTTTGTTTATCAAATAGTCTATACAGAATACAAAATACACAAAAACAAAAAGACAGAACAAATAAATTTCTAAAAAAGGTTGAAGCTAATTTTGTTTTATATTTTTTTCGCTTTAGGAAACCAGTTTTTATCCTTATAAAAATGTGTCTGACCGGCATTTGCTGCATTCTGCCTGATCTCCTTTGACCACAAATATCCCTCCGCAGAAGTTGAAGAGCTTTTGTTCTTTATCAACCATGTCCCCCAGGCACATAATATGGTACTTTGAGAAGCCGCACTGACATCTAAAACATAAATTTTTTGTCAATTCATTGACAGGTTACCTATAGGAGAGTGTGTTGGTTGGGTGACCAGGGTCAATATTGGCCAGTGGAGATAGCTCAAGAAGTGACACTGGCGGTGCCGGTGAGCGGAGGATTCCGGAAGCTTTTCGTGTGATCACAGAACGAAAGCTTTCGCTCCGGCTGCGAGACATTTTCAAGAAATTGCGCGGAAAGTAGCACCGCGCAACTTTGAGAGTTAATCGCTTCAGACGATGGGTAAACAGGTATTGGCTAACAGACGCAGCGAAGTACGTAGCACACTTTCTGGTCAGGAAAAGTTTCTGTTAACAATGTAAAAGTAGAATGTTTTTGCTAAGTTTGTGTGTCAAAAATATTGAAAAGGAAAATCCATGTTTGCCAAATGTTAAGAAACATTTGTTTTTGTTTGAACTATAATCAACAACTCGTAGCTTTGCAAACCCAACCGGCCTCGCAGGTAGTCAGACCGTATTGGCATCATTGTCTCACCTACAAAATATTTGTAAACTCTTTAAATACCTTCAGCAAAATACCCTTCATAGTGATATTCACTCTCAAAGTAGCTAATATTGGGTAGGCGTCTAAACAATTGTTGACTGTTAGAACGGTAAAGGGTCAAAATGTCTGACGCTTTTGTGGAACGTTAAAATGACGATTTTTCAGCATTTACATTCTCTGGCTGAAAAGGTGAAATGTGTCTTATCGAGAGCCAATTAGAGTATAAAAACCAAACTGCCTTATCTTCTAATGTATTGTTAGGGCCTATTCTAAACCTTTTTTTTAAGGTTTTTATAAAAGACCAATTACTTGTTTGAATGTCCACTTGGTTCCCATTCCGCCCAGACGTTCCGTTCAAACAGCCTATTTGCGCAGGTGATGGGTGTCCAACGTTTACTTTTTTAAAGCACTAAATCAGTAGAGTTTCATTGGATAGAACAGGTGAACGCGATTTGAGCGCTGTCTGTTGTTCTTCGGAATAAGTGTGGTAGCTCAAAAGAACTTGACAAACTTTGAAACTAAACCAAACTTAAAAGTGTTTTAAATATGGTTTAAAAAAATTTTGTAAGACGAGATCGGACAAAAAGAGAAATTTAACATAAACTGTTTTAAGATATATAGACTACCCGATGCTATGCATCTGTACCACGTGCCGATATTTTAATTGAAAAACACCAAATATAAAGTTGTCAAAGCCACTGGAACCCAGATAGCATCATATAGTACGTAAAACCAAGAATAGCTACGGGGTGGCCCGCTTCCCAAAGGTTTAGGTCTTTCCTGGTCCAGGCCAATGTATTCTCAGTTCAATATCGAGGTAACGCCCGGATCGCGGGCTTAATCATCGTTCTCCCTCGTTTTGATCCCCCTAAAGGCAGATTGGTTTTGGCCGCGCTTCAATTAAAGCAAATGAAAAAAAATTCCGCATTTTAATACTACATTCAAGTCTTTACAAACAACTCGGGATACGCCCCGAACCATGGGTCAGCGGGCCAAGACGAAAAATTGCGTAAAACTACTTTCGCGTGCCCGGCAACGACAAAACAAATATAAACGAACACAGTTTAAAGGTTCTTGAGGGATTCAAGTGAGCCTGCCGCAGAGGTTACACAAAGTTCATTGCAGTACAATGTAAGAAAACGACCTCTACTGCAACTTCAAACGAGTGAAACAAATTAACAAGCAACTGAAACAATTTAGTCTCAACTCCTGTACCTATTTTGATTTCGATTCATTCTCTGATTCTTCAATGAAAGCAATCCCCGTAAAGCCGGTCATGTGCGCATAAATGCGACCAAACAGCTGTGAAGTGCGCGTGGTTGTTTATCGCCGATCGGGGTTGCCCCCCGTGTTGTTATGTGTTCTATATGCGTGTTGGCCGGAATGGACGCGCCTACAAAGCCAGGAAATCCGCTCCTTTTTATGTCGCGGCTGTTCCACCCCGACCGCAGCTGATTTCATTGATCGAGGCGTGTGTGTTCTGTTTGCGCTTATCGTTTCCTCTTCCTGATACTTACAGACGCAGGGAATCTGTGTGCCAAGTGCCAACTAACACATACTCTGTCAAAAGTCAGTTGTACACTCGCACTTTTCCCAGCTGGCATGTTCCGGTAGAAATTTCATTCAAATTAAACATTTAAACATTTTAAATAAATTAAATATTTTTGAACACTATACAAAACAACCTGTATCTTTAGTGTTTTTAAATATTTAGTAAATTGGCAGAACCAACAAAAGTTTGGTGGTCTAAGTGTTTGTGCAAAAAATTTATACGTTTTATGTCTTAAATCACGAATTGTGTTTGTGTGGGGTGCCACAACAATCTTGCACAAACAGCTTTACTGATGCGGTCAAATTAGTTAAGTCATCTGCAAAGCTGATTTCATCTTCGGAATATCAATCCTCTTAACTTTGTATATACGACTAGGATGCAAGAAATGACGCAACTTGTTCCAACATCTGTAACACTGACTGTTGGTTAAAAACTGAGTTTATAAGCCAAGACGTTTCACAAAAATTTGGGTTTGCAACTTTCAATTATATTAAAGAAATATCAGTTATAAAGAAAAAACTTTCTGGAAATTCCTCGTTTTTTTAGATATTCAGTCTCAACGTGGCAGATTTTCGGCGTATCCGCAGAAAGCGCGGATGGCGAATGGATGCGGTTAGTGCCATTCTAATTCGATTAAAGAGTTTGAAATTAAAACAATGCCCAATACAGTTTAAAGTTTTATAGAAACAAAATAAAAAACTGCATGTTCATCTAGATACCAATCGCGATTCACTGCTTTGGTTTTGTACTTTGAACAGCAGAGGGAGGACACGGGTAATCGGGAGAGGCGTCTAATTGTTATGTAATCATGGGTCACATCGCAGCGGGAGCGATTGCCCTCTCCCAGCAATTCTTCTGCCTTCTGCCAGATGATGCTCCGTGGCTCATGAGACAGTTCTCACTTCATTTGATCTCGTTGATGACTCATTGTTAAAATAGCTACCCTACACATTTGTTTTCGATTTGTGGACCATGAGTCAGTCGCTTTTTTTATGGACCAACTGCTCGCTATTTTAACCAGCAACTGACGCTTCTTGCCTTTAGATTTCATTATAAGACGGAGCGAAAACTGTTCAATGCTTCGTAATTCGAGAGTGCCTGATAAGAGATTACCCACTTCCAAACACATTCTTAGTTTGAAATTCTTCTTATTGTCTTCGATTCTTCTTTTTTACCTTATTCTATTCGAAGCGACAATTAAAACGTTCTTATAAGCCACTTTCCAAATTTTTGACGTATTTTTGCATATTTCATTTTACATTTCGCAACTTTGCCTTGCAATGTGTCAAACAAATTATTTGTGGCTATTAGTTCTACTTGGTAAACATTCCACTCTCCTGACAAGTTTTGTACACAGTGTTACATTATTTATTACTGCCATTTGTACATTATTACTTTGTACATTATTTTTTGTTTTTAAGCTAAAAGGCAAAAAATAAGCATGGCAAATATTCGGATTGGCCTGAACAGCAACCTTAGACAAGGAAATAGTTACTATTTCAAACTGCATTAATAAATTGTTCACTGAACGGGTAATCTTATCACCTATTTTGTTTTCGGTTCTCTCAGATTTTTTTCAAACACGTGGAAATTATACTCTTGAAAACCCAAATTATCCATCCTTTTGCCTTTAGCGCAGTTTGGCGTCGTTTGTCGCCCGTGGTCCTTCACGGTTCAGCGAGCCAGTTCATTGCTGCGGCCGATTGCTGCATTACAGCCGATTTCAAGCGCAAAACAGCCTCGAAACAATGTCATTCATCTTCCGTATTGTCTTTCTTTTGCGCCGCCACCTGACCAGACGAAAGTACTTTTTTGTGAAATTTAAACTTTCTTTGTCTCACGTTCTTCAAAGTGGGCCGCCCTTGGTGCCAAAGCATTTCTACCAGATGCGGGCCTCGTGGCCAGCTGTCCCCTCATTCCCGAACACCGGCCGTACTTTTCAATCTTTTTTCTATTAGAGTAAAAAACCAATACCCTACGTTTGCTGTCAAATTCTAACTAATTGTGATTATGTTTTTACGTAAACCTTTGGTCAATAAAAACAAATCTTTTTGCTTTTTCTTGATTTCAGTTTTTGTTAATTGAAAATTTTCCTGATTCATAGATCACATTGTTTTTAGATTATTCTGATATTTGTTCTGTGAAAATCGGCATATTTTAGTATTATTATTACTTCAGTCAAGATAATCCTATTTTGTTAGTACGAGCAAATATAAATGTGACAAATATGGCTTAGAATTCATTCAAATATGTATTTGGCCTGTATTTGAAACAAATTTTCTTTGAAGGATCAAAGTTTGCATGGATGGAACTTTTCAGTTACTTGTCCAGGATCTTTTTGCCCATTTGAATAAATCCCGCCGAATCTTAAGAACGCTAAACGCAGGACGCGTTGCCCGTTCGGCACACCCGAAAATGTTCCGGATGGTCACCCGAACTCACTCTTAGATACAATAATAGAATAAAACTAAAATCAACACTTTGCTTCAACGGCTTAGAATTCATTCAAATATGTATTTGGCCTGTTACTCGTCAGTTTTCGCCTTGTTATCTATCTTTTCAGTGTTGGTTCGAACGAATTGGAATTTGAAACTTTTTAAAAAGTATTTCAATAGATTCCCAAAATGAACTTTGGTTAGACAGAACAGAATTCGAGACTAAAAGAACAAGGCGAAAACTGACGAGTAACTGAAGAATTGTAACCTCCTACGTCACTAACTTCCTTTAGTGAAAGTTCCTCGTTGGCCGAATGTACCAGTCAGCTGTCGCCGGCGCTGTTTGCTTCCCTTTGCCGAAATGCGCCAACTCATCCTCGCGGAATGGCAAAGAACGCACGCTATGGGGTCAATAGGAAACCACCTTGACGAAGAGCCATTGTCATGACTGGTTCTATTCTCCGCTGACGCTTCTTGTGACCCTGAGGTTCCCTCTTAATAACAACTTTTCAAATCATCTGCTTTAAAATAGACCGTCTCTTTTGAAAACTCTATTATCATAGCCAGTATGCATTGTATATACTAACCGATTGTTTTGGTTTGCATTTTGATTACCTCGCACTTATAAAAGTAACACATTTTAAAAATTTTAAAGTTTTACCCCGATTTGACAAACATTTTGTATTATTGTGTTTTTAAATGTTTTTTTTCTTTTGAATTTTCACAAATTTCACAAAAGTTTTAAAAAAGTTTTTGTAACAAAATATAAAGACATATTAAATTTGATTTATAATCTTCTTTCACCATTTTGCCTTTTTCCATACAAAATTATAAAAATAATAATAATAAAGAAAACAACAATATATATAGCTTTTGATGAAATACTTTCGTCTGATGAAAATTCCCCGTCACGTTGTCCTGACGTAAACGCATTACACATTGTCTGGCATTCATGTCTCGGGACACAATTGTAATGAATTTTCGTCAACTAAAACACCCATTTTCATACTAAAAACCAGACGTGACCAGAAGGAATCTTTTCGGAAACAGCTGGCCAAACTTCCCATTGTTGACCGTACCAGGCAGCTGTTTCCCTCAACTTTCAAGTGTATTACAACGATTTTTCTTGTTTCCCCACAAACACAGAATATTCCAGAAAACCTTGAACACGCGTTGTTTGTGACATTTACGAAACCAGTACTGTCATGTCCGCCCACCATCGTATTTCTTACATTCCGTTTCTTTAACCCATTTATGTCGTTGTTTATCATTCTCTTCTTTCAGCATGTTGTCCACTCTTGTTTTCCTTCTTGTTGGTGCCGCTTTTGCTCAGGATGGTGAGTTGTGGTTTATTTATTTTTATTAAGATGAACTAATGTCTTAATTTGAAATTTGTAAACATGAAAATTCAGAGGTGAGATTCACCCCCCAAGGAAATTGCGCCCTACCCGTTCATCTAGGTTACGCTTGCAGCAGCGGCAGCAATGACACAGAGCCAACTCTCAGGGTAGGTAAATTACCAGGATTTAAAATGTTTATGGACGATTAAATTTTAATTACAAAAAAACTGAATGGTAATAAAATATAAATATTTTTAGTAATTAAATTATGGATGAAAAGGTCCGGGAAAATCATGATTTTTTGAAAGCTCGTTTTTGTCATTATGACAATGTAAAAAACTCTTATGGCACTAATCACTTCTTCAAAAATACGTTCAACTTTAATTTTTTTAACGAAATTGATTTTGTGTTTTGTTTTGCGACATATCCCTTTCAGGGAACAGTGTATTGTTTTTGTTTTCTACTCAAAGCGTCACACAAGTCACATTTTTACCACCTGTTAAACAATTTTATCAAACGGAAACATAACGCCATCAAAACAGGTGTGAATCAAAGAAAACAAATAAAAATAAAAATATGACTATTGGAGTTTCCGAAAAATGAAAGCAATTTCAGTACTTCATGGATCCCGATACTTTGACCTGCCTGGCATTCAAATACACCGGTTGTGGAGGAAACGAAAACAACTTCCCTACCAAGGACGCCTGCCAGAGGACCTGCATTCCGAGTAAAAATCGAAAATTGACAAAGTTTATATAGAATTTCAGTGGATTTCAACATGTGCCCCGCCAACAGTGATCCCATCCTGAAGGCTGACAATTCTTCCTACTGCAACCACAATGGTCCGCATCCTGTTGAGTGCCCCGCTGGAGCCGTTTGCCGCATGGGATTCGTGACTGGTCTCTGCTGCGATTCTGTCATCACTGGTAAGAATTTGCTCCAACAAGAAAAAACTATGTTTTGTTATTTGTATTAATTTTCTTTTTCGTCAAACATTTGTATTTTAGACAAAGTCAACGCTAACTACAAACCCGACTGCGGAAATGGAAAGAAGGCCTACAAATCTGAGCAGTTTGGCTTCCAGGTGAACAAATAGAAAGTCAAAATGTAAGAATATGAATTTTAGCTGATTCACCTCGGCAAGTCCTGTGAACACTCCTTCTGCCCCGAAGGAGCCACTTGCCATCGCGGAGCCTTCTTTTCCTACTGCTGCGTCTGAGCCACAGTCTGCCATGAAGAAATGTGTACAAGCTTTACTCTTTGACGTGTACTTTCCACAATGAAATTTACGCAAATAGTTCAATAAACAAATTTAATATTTGTATGCAAACAGCAAAGAACTTTAATTAAAATTTATTTTTTTTATATGCAAACAGCAAAAAACTTTAATTAAAATTTTTTTTTATATGCAAACAGCAAAGAACTTTAATTAAAATTTAATCGAGAGGTTTTGTTCAATGAATTCCAATCCGGAGTATAATAACGAGGACCTCAGACGGTGTCTGAAACAGTGCACTTTAATTGTGAGGACAGATTCGCTTAACAATGGAGTGCGTCCAAGAAGGCATTGACAATCTCGCCAGCCGGATCGAAAAGCTGAGCGAAATCTACCAAGGCCTGAACTCTAAAGAGAAAACTAGGGTTCAGGATGAGTACAACATCTCCTTAGAATACTATGAGTTTGTGATTGAAGCAAATGACCTTATCAGAGCGCTTAAACTTTGACTTGAAGAAAATGAATGCAAAAACAAAACTGTCCTGAGGGATCTTGAAGAATACAGAGGTTCGAGGGTAGTCGACGGGAAAATGACAGTAGAGAACAATTTGTTGATGAAGGGGAAACAACTACCAACAGATTCCGAGGGAAAACTAACAATTTCCGAGGGAAGAAAACAACCAAAATCCTAGGGAAAATGAGCAAAAAATCCAGAATAGGGAAAACTTCGAAGAAGTTGAAAACCTAGAAGAATCCTTTGTCCTCGAGGAAGAACCGGAAGAAAATTTTACCCTGAACTCATTCATGGACTACAGTGCGCGAAGCCGTTGGTTTTCAACAACCGCCGGTGCGCTCGAGCACTCCCCAGCCAAGAATTGGCGATGGCCAGCCGGCGCAATCGGCGCAATCGCAGACGCCACAAAGGAGACTCGGCAGATGCCGAGAGGAAACCACGCACCTCCGATGAAAACTCGAGGAAACAGTGGTGCGCAATTGCAGCCATATGAGTATCCGTTCGGACAAGCCTTTTATGATGATTTAGGGCCAACCTTGCTTCAATCCGTTCCTGAACTTTCTGGGACAGCCAGTTCAATGCAATCCAGCCCCACTGTATTGAACTCGACTCAAAGATTGAGATCCCAAAATTCGATGGCCAGCCAGAAGATTTTACCCTGTTTTGGTCAATATTTAAAACATTAGTCACTTCCCTAATATTATAATTGGTCAAGATCTTTACCATCTGTTTGTGAAACAGACGGAGGCACACCAATTGTCGTTCGGGCTTTGAGTAGCCCACACAGTTCTGGAACACGCCCTGTGTGGCACAGGCAGAATTTCGATTGAGAGTCCTCCACGAGTTCGAATCTCAAATGGGAATATCGTATTTGGCAAACCAAAAAGTCCGATGAAGACATTGCCGACACTAAAGAAATTATTCAGCCTTTTGTTCCCTCTGAGAATGGCATTAATTTGGGAGCATTCGCTGAAAAAAGCTCTCTCGAAACCGCTGATGGCCTCGGCCAGGCGCCGCGCGATACAGTAACCCCGCAGCTGCCCTCGCTCCCACAAACACCGACGGAGAAACGAAAAAACTTGTGAATCACAAAGACACAAAGAAGGCCGAGTCAGAGCACATGATCGGCGAAGATTCTCGTAAACAGCCAGCGAGAAAAGGAAAGACGAGAGATAGAGTCGGTCACCAGAGAAACAAACGAATAGAGCAGTAGGAGACTTTTGAAGACATCAAAGAAATGTCACACAATCCTGGAAAGAGCAGACTGAGCCTTCGAGTGGTACTTGCTCATAACTGCTTAAATTCAGCTGTTTAGAGTAGAATGCGGACTCTGGGTGGCAAAGGGTTGTTTCGAAAAGTTGTCTTCAAAGGAAGGCTGCACAGTACGCTTTGCTGATCCTCCAATTTCCGAAACTGTGTCAGCGATAGACAAAAGGAGCCGCCAGACATTGCCACACAGCCACAAGCGCTCGGTCAAGTAGCGAAGACAAAGGAAAAGTTTAGTACAAATCAATCAGGCTGCCTGAGAAATGACACAGTCAAATTCATTACGCATGGAAACATAAATAGCAATCATTGCCTCAAGAACGCTCCTGCAGCCCAACTCCGATCCACACCCGTACTACTACAGAAGCTGCCAAGACCGACAGTGATGGACAACAGTACACCTCTCACTCAAGCCGCCGTTTTGCAGCCCCATCTTGCAGTGAGAGGCCTCGGCCCTGCCGCTCCTTGGTCACGTCTAGTTTTCTAACAATTGGCCATATTGTTCCGTTGATGTATCTTGTCTCAAGTTATTTGACCCCCCCCTGGCCCCCGGGAGTGTCGCGGGTACCGCGATCCGTCACCTAACCGCCCCTTCAGCCGCCGCCAGTCTCAGTTCAGTCCGGGTATCAGTAAAATCGGTTTCAGTCAGTTCAGTAAATCCCCGTATATCTCTCTCTTTCTCTCTCTCTCTCTCTTCCCAAGGTGTATGTAAGTGAGAGTCAGTTCAGTTCAGTATGAGTGTGGCCTGGTGGGCTACAACGCTGCACGCGACGCAACACGCCGCGACGCAACGCGCGGCATTTCTTTCTCTCGCACTACCTTTCTCTCTTTCTCTCTCTTTCAATCTATCTTCATCTTCCTCTTCCATCTCCCCTTCTCTCTCTCTCTCTCTCTCTCTCTCTCTCTCTTTCTCTCTCTCTCTCTCTCTCTTTTACAATATGTTTTAAATAACAGTTTTACAGAATACCAAGAGATTATTTTCAAGCAAAACAAAGGCATTCCACAAGGAAATAATGCTTCACCAGTTTTGGCAGATTTAACACTTATGGCTATGGAAGTCAAATTCATTTTACAAAACAAACATTTGTATTATGATCGTAACATATTTGTTGCTCGATACATGGATGATATTCTTTTTATGGGAAACAACTTAACCAATATTCTTAATCAGAATGCATCAATGTATCACAATTCACTCAATCTCAGCCAAACAAATCAAAATCCCAATGAATGTGACTTTTTAGATCTTTCAATACATTTAAACAATGGAAAACTGGAAACCAAATTGTATAACAAAACAGATGATTACAACTTCGAAATTATACGTTATCCTCATCAAGACTCAAACATCCATTCAAGTCTAATTTTGAATACCGTCACCGGAGAGACCTCAGAATTTTCAGAAGTTGTAGTCTGAACTCTGATTTCGAAACAAGAATCAAAGCATTATATAGAAATGTTTTAAAAAATGGTTTTAAACAAAGAAATATGGCAATTCATCTGTTCAAGCTAATATGTAGATTTAAAGAAATTAGAGCAAAATATGGATATAAAACTACGGACTCAGTAAGAAATCTAATTAAACGCATTCAGAATTAAATAAATTAAAGTTTAAAAAGTTTATAATCTTAAATTTTATCTATTATCTATGTCTTTTAAATTATTCTAATGGTTTTTATCATCCTTTTACAATAAGAGCACGCACGGATTCGGATATGTATCTTGTATTCGCGCCCAAACGGCGTCCAGGTCACATTTTCGCGCGCGTTCTCCATATGACGCTAAAAGCGCCACCAAAAGCCATTCAAACCAGCCCTTTTTCTTCTCTAACAAGACGTTTGTAATTAATCTTTCTATTTGTCTGGTTCTTCTATTTACATTGTAGAGTGAGGCTTCTCTGATGAAGTGTTCAACTATCCAATTCACTAATTTTATTTCAACTCTGCCCCGCTCACTCGCTTATACTGATATTTTCACCGTCAGCGGCTAAGGGGCGAAACGGCGAATTTATCCATTTATCTTTTCTTTTATCTTTATCATTCACACACAGGTTTTTCATACTTGAATTTCTTTTCTCTTTTCTTATCTCTCTCTGTTTCTTTCTCTGGAAACCAACTACTTTCCTCTTCCAATAAAATCACTTCGTTCTTGATACTTTTTTGCGTCCATTTCCTTAATTTTTTGTGCCTACCTGAGATTGTGGCGTAATACACGCAATATGGGTATTGTTGCGCAACCCTACATTTGCGGCGCAAAAATTTAATTTTCATGGAAACCTGACAGTTCTCTTAAATTTGCAATAATGTAGAATACGATCATTATTTCGTAGAGATTGTAATCAGACTATTTGAAAATATTGAAAGGTTGCCAAACGTGCCTGGTCCGAGAGCACATGTGACTTAATTTGGCCGATTGCCAGCTGGCTGTCGGCCAAGAAATTTGAAAAACGCAAAGCCGCGCTAATGCACTACTTGACTTTCTGTACGCTGCGCCTTTCATAAAGGGATGCCTTCGTTTAATGAAAGACGCAGCACACAAAAGGTACATTAGCGAACTATTCGGGCTATAGCTTGTCAGAATTTGAATATTAGAGCCGTGAAAATTGAAATGATAACTTTCTTTGAAAGAAAGTAAGGACATGGAAACTGCGTGAATCTCTCTTCTCTCTCTCTCTTCTCTCTCTCTCTTCTCTCTCTCTCTCTATCTCTCTCTCTCTATCTCTCTCTCCGTTATTTTTCTATTCGTTTTTCACGCACTCTCGCTCTGTCGCTCTGTCTCTCTGTCTCCCCAGTGTCTATGTATGGGCGGAGCCAAAATGTGGTGCCACATAATTGCGCCAATATGGGCGGAGCCAAAAGCCTGGGTCACCTTAGCGAAGTGAGGTATCATTGCCCGCAAACGCCCCGTCGACAGAGTTGTCTTTATTGTTCACGAAATTCTAAAGTATTCACATGACATTGCATAGTTAAAGGCATACATGAAATTATGTTTCACATCTTAGAGGTAACATTTTGACAAAATTGACAAAAATGTGAAAACAGAGGTTAAATTTTGAGCTGCATAGTTTAACAAAACAATATATTCGTTACCGTCGTCTGAGATAAATGAATTACGGGCCATTTTTATACTAAAAAAGATTCCCAAACATATGTCGTATCCTGTTAATTGCAACATTTATTACATTTTCAAAAGGAAATTTGCTTGAATCCTTGACGCTTGACCCTTGAGCTTTATAAAAGTGGGCATGCTCATGACATAAAAAAGCAATCTTGAAAAATTAAAGTATTCTCTTTGCGGATAAGTTTTCAGTATTAGTTTTAAATATGCATTCTCATTTTCAACATACACTCAAAAATTACTCACAATTGTTTTATTATGAATCGATTTAGGTTGAGGTTTATGTGAAAACTTTGAATTAGATATTTCCTGACTTTTGCATAGGCCTTTTAAAGGGCAAAATCGATTTTCGTACTTTTGTAGAGTTGTTTGGTTTTTTTTACGTTTGTACGGTCCTAAATATGGGATGCGAAAGTCCCAGCTCAAATTCAGCTTTTGTAGTCGGACCCACCAAGACTTTTCACAGATTTAGTGCTTGGAAAGTGTGGCCTCGGTGTTAAAATGAAATAGGGTTTAAAACTTTTTAATAACTTTTGAACAAGTAACGGTGTTGAAGAGAGAACCATTAATTTAGATTTAACACAAATTTGATTTTGGAAAAATAAACTTAAAAATTGTTTTTACGGCTTTAAAAAAGATTTTACAGCCACACTGATTTACAAAATTGTTTGTTTTGAACTTTTCATCGTGTCTACAGTATATACAAAGAGCAGGCGGAATTTTTAATGTTTTACATTCCTTGCCATTAATGTTTATATATTGCGCAGCACCGTGGCAATCTGACATCTCACGGGTGACATTCAATGTCGTCTATATTTTTACAATTGCTCAGTTATCATAATGGATTCTTACATATTTTTTTTTGAAAACTCTATGAAACATATGCAGTTTGGTCCTTGTTCCTAAAACATTTATCTCAGCCTTAAACACCTTGAAGCTTCAGTGATTGAAAATTTTCAGATGATTTCCCTCAACGCTGCTGCTCTCTGCCTCTCTCGCCAGCCGGTCATCATTCAGACCCAGGTATTTGAAATGCTCCTTGTCTAAAGGCAATGTCAAGCTCTATCATAATGATCTACAAATAGAGTAAAGGTTTTTAAAAGCTAAGATTTTTCCAAAAAATCTTAGCAGCCTTAGGCCGTTTTTTAATGAATCTCTTTATGTATCTGGGCATGCTCATTCCAATAGCATACACCCCCCCCCCCCACCATATCGATTTAGACAAATCTTGGATGCTTAGTTCAAAAAGGATCTTGTTAGCTTATAGATTTTACATCATTTTGGCAGCGCCAACCGCTTTTTTGGATCTTGGCAGCCTCAAGCGGAATACTGACAACCTTACACCACTTGTGACAATTTCAAACATCTTCTGAACTAACAACACTGGTGGTCAGAAATTTCTAAAAATTTTAGTTTGTCTAGCGTTTGGTGTTTTTTTACATTTAAAAACAATTTCAGGTTGACGGAACGGTTGATGAGAACAATAACATAACCTCCGACAGCACCGAGAAGAAGAACCCCGATGAGACGAAGAAGGAGTTCTCCAAGTAGATCCACGAACCCCGATGCCTCGATGTGAATCAAAGAGACAACAATAAAGCTGTTATGATTCTGAGCTTAAACAAATAAATACAAACCTGAGAATAAATTAATAGATAAAGATAAAAAACTTATCAAAGTTGGCAAAACGAACATGATTTCATTTTGTTGGATTTGTCAATATATCACAATTAGAAATGTGAACCAAATCGAAGCAAAAATAAATTCAACGCAAATAGGTGGAACAATAATCATCAAATTAACTACATTTAAGTGTGGGTTTTCACAAAACTTCGGCGGCGACCCGAAATTTCTACAAATTTTCTGCCCCGTGTTTCACATCCGTCCGAGAAAACTTGCGTTTCTAGCCTCATAGGATTGAAAACTTCTTTTCTATTTTTTTGCATAAACGCCTTTTTCTTGTTTATAAAATAGTAACAATGTTAGCTCATAATTCCACTCTCAGTTTTTTTAGGTATCTTAGTTGTCGCTTACCACTTCCTCCGCTTCACGCCAAACGCTGAAAAAACATCCCAGACAATCAAAATTCAGTGTTTGTTGAAGACCGCTGTCCACTCTTTGTCGGCTTATTGAAAGATGCAAATTGGAGAAAAACGAAAGCCAAACATTCGGGGTATAAAAGATTGTAGTTTGAATTATGAGCATCACAACAATGCGTTCTCTTTTCATATGTTTGTGCTGTGTCGTCGCAATCAGTGCTATCATCTCCGATTCGAAGGAAGACTCATCTGAAAACAAGGCTGTTAATAGTTTTTATTAATAATGAAATAATAAAAATGTTCAGCTCATCCCAATCTCAGCAGAAGAGGGTGTACGCCACATTCCTCCTGGAGCCAATGAGGAAGGTCTTGTTGTCAGATCCAAGCGGTACTACGGCTGCGGTTGTTGTGGAGGTGAGAAAGAAAAGAAGAAGAATACAAATTGTAATTTAGGTTGCTGTGGTTGCGACTGCAATTGCGGAACCATGGCTCCCATGGCTTCGATGGCTCCTTGCGGGTGCTACGGATGCTGTGGATAACTGAATATACCTGAAACTTTCCAAATTGTACTACCAAGGGGGCTTTCAATAAATATCTGGGAAAAATGCATTCTGGTTTAAACATCAAGGTTTTGTTTATACAAAACTGTAATGAAAAGTTAGGTATTTTACTCAAGGGCATGTTTCAGTAATAGATAGGACATTCCCAGTCATATTCTGCGAAAACGTTTTTTGAAACATGATAAAAGATTATTCAGAGAATGATTAAGGTCCAATAAAACCATTTATGAGCAGTTTGGTGATCACAATATTTTCGCGCGTTGCGGGCGCGCCATGACAATTTGTTTTGGGAGAATATGTACAAAAATTGATTAAAAATTATATTATTGTTAGAAAATAAGTTTCACTTTCGACTACAGTCAGACGGGTTTATACAAGAACAAAAAGTTCGTTTGGTTCACCTAAAAATAGCAAAATAAAAATTAAAGAAAGGTGTATACGCCGTTTAGAGACATAGTGCAAAGTGCTAGCTCAATTTGAAAAAAATCGAGTCCCCCTGATACCATTTGATAACAAAAAACCCGCCGCTAGGATGTGTCTGATAAAACTTCTCTCACAAAAAAAGAGATACAGACAAATTCCCCTTCAGGACACTTAAACCAAATGGACTGTTGTTATAAAATTAAAAACATATATGTTTGATTATTCGATTAAAACTATCTTGATTATTTGGAAAAAAAACTATGTTACTTCAAATCATATACAATAATTAGTCATATACTACCACAATTGCAAAAATGATCGAAGATTATTCATTGGAAAACACTTGTTGCCTCACAGTCTCTCGACAGTAGTTAGCGCTTCTCACAAATTCCATTGTGGTGAAAAAACCGAAAATTTTCTTTTTGTAAGATATTTATTTTAAGATCCTATAAAGAAAGCATGAAGTAGTAATGTATCAGGTGTTTTCGTTATCCGCAGCATCCGTAGCATCCGCAAGGAGCCATCGAGGCCATTGGAGCCATGGTGCCGCAGTTGCAGTTGCAACCACAACAACCTAAACTCTTATTGGTGTTTGCAGCTCTAAAGAACTCAACCTCCACAACAACCGCAGCCGTAGTACCTCTTTGATCTGACAACTAGGCCTTCTTCATTGGCTCCAGGAGGGATATGGCGTTCGGCCACTTCAGATGACACAGGAATTAGCTGAAACATTTGTGGCCTAGACTTAACACAGTTACTCACGGATGATTCTTCGGTCTTTTCTTCAGAAAGAGAAGCAGAAATGACAACGATGAGGAAGGAACAGATAAGAAGAGAACGCATGTTGGGAATGGTTCATCATCAACCTACATCCCTTTTATACCCCAAATGTTTGATTTTCGTTTTTCTCTCATTTGCATCTTTCAACAAACGAAAAAAATGGGCAGTGGTCTTTTACAAACAAACGAAATCACGATGTAGTTTTCATCTTTATCGCCGGTGCATTCTCTAGCCAACTATGAGTGTTTCCTTCCACCTCTGTCAATTGCGTGTTTAAAAAAAGTTGCTCTTGTTATTGAACTTTCCTCCTCTCCCGATTATTTTGTTTTTTTCTAATTAACGGCTAAGTCTATCTATTATCATTATTAGATAGACTATGAATCATTAATAAATAAATGACTAATCGCTTTTTTTCCTTCCAGGACCATTACCCTTATAAAAGTAATTTGTAATAATCTGCGTGCAACAAAGAAACAAATGCATAATTATGAATAAAACAAATAGCTAAGGAACCGCCCAGTAAGCTAATTATTTTGTCATTCAGCCGTCAAACCAAGTTTTATCACTTGATGAACGAACGTAAATTTATTATGACTGAACCAATTTGATTATTATTAATGGGAAACTCATTTTTTTAGCTGCATGCATTGTGTTAAGGTTTTTTTCTATTATGTTTGAGCATTTCCTTTTGTTTTATTTAATGATTTCCATACCGAAGAGACATTCAAATTCAGTGTTTGCTACCTTTAGGTCCACCCTTTGTCCGCTTGTTGGGCGATGCAAATGCACCAAAAGCAGAGCCAAACAAATGAAACTATAAAGCCTGCCGGTTGATTGAGTGGTCATCACCTGCAAATGCGTTTCATCCTTTTCTTCTCTCTTCTTTTGGTTGCCGTGAGCGCAGGATTGTTCGACGAACATAAGGAAAGCGAGGCGGATACAAAAGCTGTAACAATATAAGTTTTCTTCCCCAGATTGCGAATTTTAGCTAATCATTCGATCCGTTGAAGGAGGAGATATCATCAGTCCTGCAGCGTCCGATGAATCCGGCAAGGTCAACCGAGCCAAGAGAATGTGGGGATGTGGCTGCTGTGGAGGTAAGAAAATACAAAACTAAACCAACTCTTTCAAATTTAGACTGCTGCGGATGCAACTGCAACTGCGCAACGCCCGACCCAATGGCTTCACCCAAGCCTTGCGATTGCGGATGGGGATGCTGTGGATAATACTAACATATAAAACAACAGTTTTGTGTAAATATGTGTTGTGGGAAGGTGTAATAAACATGTTTTATCGTATTTTTTGTTGACAAAAACCACAA
Source organism: Oscheius sp. G VE-2021 (assembly GCA_022343465.1). Lineage (NCBI taxonomy): Eukaryota > Metazoa > Nematoda > Chromadorea > Rhabditida > Rhabditidae > Oscheius > Oscheius sp. G VE-2021. Next base: position 154,266 of record JAJQXH010000051.1, read on the forward strand.
ATTTAAAAAACAATTGTTTACCAGTTTTGTTTACAAGTTTAGTAAAGAGTAAACCCTTTGGCGGCTCATCCCCGATCGCTCCTACGAAAAAGATTGTAAAGAAAGAATGAGTAATAAATTAATTTAACAGTGCGAGAGAAAAGTAAAGCCAAAAAAGCAAAAACTTGTTGTTTTATGAAAGCTAAAAACAATTTGACTCCGTTTTACCTAACATCGATAGGTTGGATTCGCCCCAAGCAATAATTTTTGCGCTCATTGTAAACACTTAAAAAATAAATTCCTTCGTTCCAAGTATTAAAAAAAACAAATCAATAATTCAAGTTGTTGAATTTCCTATTTTGATTTAATTTGGTCTTTGGTGATTTTAAATGACAAGAAAGAGCAAAATCGTGCTTGTTTCCCAAACTGGACGATTTTGGATGTTGCCGTTAGAGCCCTCAACAAAAAATTTGATTTTTTAACAACCAACAATTATTTGCTCTCTTGCAACATTGTAATAGATTTGTATAACGGTTTTTGTATGGATAAAGTTAAGATCCTATTTTGGAAAAATTTAATGTTTTGGTGTCTTCACCTCTCACAAATCTTATGTCTTTGTTTTTCTCTATCTATAAACCGCGTAATCATAAAGTTGAATCGCCCTTGTGAGCATCTTCAAAAACCTGAAATGTTTTTATCATTAAAAGGTAATTTTAATCGCACTTTCAGGGATTGCTTAAAGTCCACTATAAACTGATAAAATCTTTTCCTTTGTAGTCTTAGATCGGTTGAAAATATAGTCTATTGTGAAGGCTTTTGATTCTCTAATGCAATTTCAATCTTCAGAAACGCTCGTACATTTTCCAGAAGGCAGAGATTGTGTTTTCTAAAAATAGGTTAGCATAGTTCAAAATACTGTATTTGTTTTTAACAAAAGTTTTCGAAACGCTTCGTGCAATTTCCTGTCGTTTCAATATTTTAATTATTTGTTTGTTTTGGTAATAAACTTGTGACACTTTTTGTATTTGTTTGAATAGTTTTGTCATGCTGTTTTTCCTCTAAAAATAATCATAGTTTCTATGGTTTTTCTTTTTTTTTAGAAAAAATGTTTTGATACCCTTTCGCAAAGTGTGGTGTGTGTGCGTGTATGTATGTGTGTGTATGTATGTGTGTGTGCGTGTGTGTTAGTGTGTGTATGTGTGTGTGTGCTTGAAGCTACATTACCTTCCTTTTTCACAGTCCGCCTAAGGCAACCTTTATATATTTGTATCTTGTTTTCCTTTAATTAAGCCAATAAAAATGTTATTGTAACGAAAATGTCTGACATGAGGGAAAAGATTTCTTTAATCTATCACTTTCCCATACCAAGGGAGACAACATGTTTCGTTTCCTAAGATCACTAATTTTTCACACCTAAAACTATGACAAAATGACATATTTTCCCATAATTACTACGGTAGGTGGAATGAATCAAGCTTCCAAAGCGAAAACTATTTTCATTATTCGTGTCTTGTTTTTCAAGACACTGAAGTTTCACTAATCAAGTTCAGTGATTGTTTTGTGACGGTGAGAATTTTAATTAGGCTTCTCAAACAAAAAATAGTTTTCTACAATTGTTTTGTGGTAATTAACTAAAATTTCCAAGATCTTGTGGAGGCGGGATTAGATCCGTGGAAATAAAACACCACATCTGACATAAAGACACACCATGGAGCAGTATCTGCATTACTGGGGTCTTCCACCACACTATAGTTGTGATTCGTGAGTTTCTACAAAAGTATTAAAGTTTGTTTATTAAAGACCCATGCTTTTTCTTTTTATTAACCCAAAGATTTTGGTATTGAAATTTTGTTTTACATAAAAGAGAAAGTATAATTGTGCAAAAATCTCTTTAGACCAGCTGTTACACATCAATTTTTTAAAATATGGTTTACCTGTAAATGCCAAATTTTGGGTTTCAGTCGAAATCTTTGTAGATTTGTATGCCGTTTAATGACTTAGTCTACTTTTCAATTTTATTCGGAATGATACAATTGGCCAAATGTTTCCCAACCAAATCCACACAATAACATTGTAAAGAGCCCTTTAATATTTAATTTTTCAGACAAGTAAACTGGACCTACGAGAGATGGCTCCAAGAGGGTGTCCCCAGAGTTGGTCTTGGATTTGTGACTTTGATTTATGGTTGTGTTTGTTTTGTAAGTTTTCAAAAAAAAACAACAGAAAAACAATTATTCAGGTAATGTATATTCCATGTTGTATTGTCCTCCTCTCTCCTGACCTCCGTTGCATCACCGCCTACAAAATGCTGGTCATTGTGGCTATCTGCCAAATGTTCAGTTTGTTCATAAACAGCATATCAGCCGGAGTGTTCTGGATATATGGGACTGTCTTCTGTAACTGGCCCCATACGACCTACCTCATTGGAAGCATCACAATGCGTGAGTTTTCCAATTTAAACAAAAACTGAAATTCGTCAAAAGACATTTTAAAAAAGCAGCTGTGTTCATCAAAAACTTTCCGTTTTAAAAAACAAAACAAAAAAAGAGTCTGCAAACAAGACAATCTCGAGCTTTTAATAAGATTGTTTTAGTACAATTGCAATTTCGGGCAGTTAACGGTTAAGGCAAAACTGGTGTCGCAGCGCTATCGTCTAAATTGGAACAAGCCTAAACTAAAATGCTTAGACGCAGTTTACTTCAATTGAGTAGATTATCACGTTTTCTCTCATTTTTGAAAGCTGAGCCTTTAAAGTCCAAATTCAAATTTCCCAGGCAAACTTAAAGTACCAGAGACCTAGAAAAGATGTAGCTTTCCAGGCAGCAAACTCGAATTCTGTGTTCTGAAAGTAGTGCAAACAACTTTTTTGATTATTTAATAAATATGCTGTGAAACACGTATGTTAGAAAATTACAAGATTTTTGGTTGACGAGTTTGCAAACCGTTTCTTTCCCTTTCACACGCCATAACACATGTGTAAATTTAACCTTGTTCACAAAATGTTTCGTTCTCTTCCACCTGAAACAACAAACAGCTGGAAATTGCAAATTATAAATGATTTTAATTGTGTACAAACTGAGAATACAGCTGTAGAGAAACAGGTTAGCAAGAAACGGAAAATGCAAAAAATTCAATAGAATTTAGACAGCAATGCAATTGTTTAGTAGTTTAATAAATTTTCAAGCTTTCGTAGCAGTCCCCCTTGAATTGAGCTGCATTATTGGCAAGCAAAGGTTAGGTCAGCTGTAAACACACTATAACGGACTTTTAAAGTTGCAATAAACATTTGCCTAACTGAATTAAAAATTTAATTCATTCAAATCATTAAAATGCACCGAACGTTGTACGATCGAAATTTTCGGTTTTGGCTTCCTTGCTTTCACTCTTTCAAAAGTAAAAAGAACGACTAACACGGTTTTCTCATTTTTGAAAAGCTGAGCCTTCAAAGTTAAAACTGAAATTTCTCGAGCAAAATTGAAGTACTCCAGGATCTACTAAACTTCATTATGTGCAGTTTTCCAGACGGCAAACTTCAAATTTGTTTCATGGAAAGATTGCACTTCCTTTTTTTAGTTTTTCTTCAAATTTGCAGGCTAACAACGTCATGCTCGCAAATGACACGATTCTTAGAAAACAATTAGAGAGTTTAAAAAATGTATCCTTCTCGTGCATGTATGATAGAAAACAATTGCAGATTCCATTGAGTTCCCATCGTGTTTCCTTTTTTCTATCGATGATTTTTTTCCATCTATGATCAGAAACACGTGGAATTTCCTGGAAGTTGTATTGTTTAACAATTTTCCACTTTTCACGAAAAAGTCGTAAACAACGGTTCTTGCAAATAAATGTGGTTACAGTCGGTGTCCAATAAACAATCGCTGTTTCAGCCGGTTAAAAGATAGTTAATAAATTCTCCCGCACAGTATGTCAAATACGGATGCATTTTATTAGCATGAGAGAGCACCCTAAAAGACCAAATCGTGGAAGACAGAAAAATCCCGTTTTAGAAAAAAACTAAACATTGTATTATAAAATATTCGAAAAAAAAATTAATTACCTTTTACAGTTGTCTGGCCCTGCATCTGCATCACTTGCCTCCTTCTGAGTACTTCTCGCCTTCTGGACCTATGGAGTCCCTCCCTGCATGATCAACTATTCGCAGGTAACTTGCACCAACTTCCACTCAATATCCAAAATTAGGTAAAAAGTTTGGTTATTCAGCTATTATTATCATCGTCTACACTATACCAATGTACTTGTACTCCAAACCCTCCGTTTTCAACTCAAGAGACATGGCATGGAAAATGGACCCTCTTGTTTATCCAAATGGGACACATCTTGATGTAAATAATGGATTGTCCGTGAAAAAGTATCAATTTAGTACTATGTGGATTATGTAACAGTGGCAAATAACGAAGGAACAGTTGTGATTACTTTATTCCTAACTATCGGATTCATGGCATCACTGGCGTACAAATCAATTCGGCATAACTTTAAAATGTCAGCGATTCAGAAGCAGGTTTGAAATCTTTTTTTCAGCAAATATACTTGTTTCAGATTTTCATTTTAAGCACGTTTTCCAGCATGAGTAGCATTCTCGCAGCCACAATTTATGTATCGTTTCAATTTGTAGCTGCAGCTACATGGTACAACTACACTGGGCTACTGGCATGGCAGTTGTCGTCGGGTAAGTGGCCAGTTCCGTATTTTTATGTCTATCACTTTGCGTCTTTCTACCATTTTCTGTTTCTGTCTCTTTTTATTTCAATGTTTCTCTGTTTTTCATTCTCTATCTCTCTCACACACTCTATCTCTTTCACTCTTTCTCTGTTTCTCTCTCTCTCTCTCTTTTTAACAATGCCCCGCTCACTCTAATATATTGATACTTTCACCGTCAGTAGCTAAGGGGCGAAACGGTGAATTTATCTTTTTATCTTCCTTTTTCTTTACCTTTAATTTTCACCTACAGGTTTTCAAATTCATTATCCTCTTCTCGCTTCTTATCTCTCTTTCTCTCTCTCTCTCTATCTCTCTCTCTCTCTCTCTCTCTCTCTCTCTTCAAATTGAGCAATCAAATCCAGACGACATTTTCAGCTGGAGAGCTAGTTCTCTTCGTTTTCATCAACAAAACCATTCAAGGTCGGATTCTCACACTCATTGGTCTAAAAAAGAAAAACAAAGTGGTTACGGTAACTCCTGTTTCGAAACATAAAAGTTCCACTGTAGCTTAATGTGGTGAATAGAGAAACCCGAGAAACACCTGCGTAGATCACTCGGCTGTTGTGATTGTCTATTTGTTGCAAGTAGGCATGTTGTGGCAAGGTAGTGTGTCTTTGTCAATAAATAACTCACTTATGATTATCTAGATTGGAACTATAATTGTGTATTTTGTAGAAATAAAATGAAAAATGTACTTTAGTTTACTGTACGAGCGAAAGTGAATTTAGGTGCACAAATAAAGAAGAGGAGCGCTTTGGCCTGCAAACTGAAAACTGAGGATTCTAAGGTTAACTGGCGTATCAAAAAGTTGCAATTTTCAAAATGTTCTATACGTTTTAAAGAAATTGCTCTCCATAGATTATAAAATATGCCTGCTAAAACAATAATAGATTCAAACGATTTTATCAACCTATATATTATGCACATTTATTTCGACAGGAAGCCAGCTCTTTTGGCGTGAATCAGAGCGCCAGCAATAGCAGCGATGGCAACGGCTGCAGTGAGATTTGTCTTGATTCCAGACAACATCTGAAAGGCAAAAATTATGAGCTTTGACATATCGTACCTTATCTTGTCGTTTTCTTCTTTCGACAACCTCAGAGTAGGGGATTCTGGTGAATGTGACCATGGAATACAGGGGAATCCAGGTGTTAGGCATGATTTTGTTGAGGAAGAGGTCAAGCTTCTTCCTCAGTTTGTAGGAGCTGTGGTTCACCAGATCCTTCAACTCTTCGTAGTTGTACATAGCCAGGTCGTTGATTGTATGAGCGTCCTTCACGCGAACCTCGCTGTACATTTTCACGGCAGCGGCTGAAAAGAAACTTTTTTCACAAAGTTTGAAAATATCACTCACGAACGTCATCATTGCATTTATCCAAGACTTCGCTGAGAACAAGGCAGTCCTCGAATCCCTAAAACATAACGTTTTCCAGTTTTTCTTGTTATTTTACGCAGTTCATTCCCTGACCGTAGAAGGGAACCATCGCGTGGGCAGCGTCTCCAGTGAGCAGAACAAAGTCTCCAAAGTGATGGGGTTTGCATTTAATGGAAACAAGGGGTTGAGGTTTTACACGACCAAACATGGTTTTAATGTGTTCACTAGAAAAAGAAGTTGTGAAAAGTATAAACAAAAACCTACTCTCCAAGAAGTTCGTAGGCATCGGGGAAGTTTTCCTTAAAGAACTTTAGAACGTCCTGTGGAGTGCTCATGTGCTTTTCAAATTCCGCGAATGGAGCGAAGATGGTAACTGAAGAAAACGATTAAATTGGAAAGAAAGACAATTTACCAGTGAATGTTTTGTCCATGTTGGCCAAAGCAATAAGAGTAAAATGGCCTCTGGGCCACAGGTGGAAGACGTTGGGCTCAAGGGCAAACTGGAACTTTTCTGATTAAAAATCTACTATCTACTATATTTACAAACGCCTAATTACGCCCTATCAAAGATTTAACCACCTCTTATTAAAATTGCAAAACTAGTTTTTCTAAATGTAAATTTTAGCCTTTTCAAGCGAGTTTACGAAATAATCGAATCCATAAAGTTTACACGGCTTTGCTTGTGGAAAGTGTGGTCAATTATTTGTATGTTTACACATGTAGTTTTATGATTAGAGTAATATATAATTTATATATACTGCTTAGAATAATATAACAGAAGAATTTTAAAGCAGAAGTTGGCTCACCTCTCCATTTTTTGGCAGAATGTTGAGCTCAACGTAACCGTGCTCGATGTACTCCTGAGAAAAGTCGAACCTAAAAAATTTCAAATTAATGAAATGTGAGTTTTTTCAAAACCTGGGCTGCGTGGAAAGACTTCTTCTCACAGCGGAGTAAGCTCCATCACAAGCCAATACCAAATCTCCGGAGATACGCAGCTCAGAAGGTCCACTGAAAAATCACAAAGGTTAAAGACATCCAATCTGAAATTCTACCTGGATGCACCTCCAGGGCGGGGAATGCGAGAACCGCCGACGCTGAAAATAAAAGTTTTGAAAACATAAGATTTCAAACTTACAATTGGACGATAAGTTCTTTCTTCTCAATATCGACAGCCTTCACCTTGTGCTCAAAGAAGAACTTTACTGTGGGACTCTTCTCTGCTTGGGTGATCATGACTTCGTTCAAGTGACGTCTGTTAATGGAGACAATGTGCTGAAATTGAATTTTTGCTCAGTGTTAATTTAAAAACAAACCTCTCCAGGTTGTCCATAAGGTTGTCTGCTGAAAGTCTTTCCATCCTTGTTATGAACCAAGCGGGCGTGCATCTGAACTCCTGAAATATAATTTATGTAAAAGGTTTCCGTTAACACACCTTGAGTAACAATGTATTCCCTCAGTCCAACTTGTTCCAGGGCTGATTTTCCACGCTGGCTAAGGGCCAGATTGATACTACGGCCGGGAACGTGCTCCATTGTGCGAATATCTAAGCGATACATAGAAAAGAGTAAAAAACTTTTTACCTCGACGATATTCATAGACTTCAACATCCCATCCACGTTGGGCGAAGTAGCAGGCGTTGAGGGCACCAACAAGGCCTGCACCGGCAATTATCACTTTCGGCATGCTGAAACAGGTGATTTGGTGGACCAAAACAACTGAAACTTTTAAAAACAGAAACGTTCAGGAAAATATTATGGAAAACTTGTTGTATTTTATAATTGTTTAAGTTGAAACAAAGGAGCGGAAAATTTTGTAAAAGAAAAAAACACATTGATATACTTTGAACTTTTTCTTTCCTTTTTTTGGCGCAATTGCGTGCTTAGCAAAAACACCCGATCTTGGGAAAAAGTGGACGATAGATTGGTTCTGACGTTTTCCACCACTCAACCAAAGCTGCGTTATACTCATTTGACGCGCGTTCAGTGATACTTTCAAGGAAAAATTTTAAAAATATTAATGTTCTCAATTATCCGTGACAACTATCAAAAATACTGAAGGGGTTACATTGGGCTCTGTCAAACTGCTCAATCGGTAGATACTCAAAAGTGAGAATCAAAATCAATTCCATTATCATAAAAAAAAGTTTTTTTAAAGGGATCAGAAAGTTATGATAGTATGGTTGCAAAATTTGATATTCTATGTAGAAAGATTTGAAAAATGAGACTAAAAGTTATCAAACGGTGACCATGTCAATTTTGCTTTTTGGGCCGTGGTCATGAAACGTTTGGGTAGTCTTTGAAAGTTTATGCCTGTAAGTTCATTACGTTCGCCTCCGTTATGTACATAATATTAAGAAGAAACAAACAATTTTCTATCAAAAAATCTGATACTTTTTTAATTTTAAAATAAACATCACTTCAACCAACTTTTCTAAATTTTAGAGGATTAACGATTTGGGAAGTGACCAATTCAGAAATGTTTTTCATTCCTCTAAATTTTTTCCGGAATTATACAAGCGATAACATAGAAAACAAATTGGTTAAGAAATTAGCAATTGGAACGGGGTCAGCTTATCAAAACAAGGGAAAACTGTGTCTTAAGCCATTAGAAAAACAACTCAAAACACATGTGAAAAGCATTCGCAAGCAGGAGTGTAGGCGTACCACCCACAATCGCTCTTTTTGCAGAATATGATAAGGAGTCTGGACAAACCTTAAAAATGAACGGCAATCGTCTGGGGTCAATTGGGCAAAGGCATCAGAAGGATAGCCGCTGTTATCGATGAGATGAGTGTGGCAAAGGTCAGATTCTATCAGCCTACTGGACCCGGTCCAATCTGCTGCGACGCGCAAGTAACGCAACCGATCCAAAAACGGCCGTGTCCAAGGTTGGCCACGCAGCCGGTCAGGTTTGCGTGGCGTTGAAACTTCCGTGGCGCGTGATTTTGCAAACATCAATCTTTCTGTCTTTCGTAGACACCGGGTGTTGCGATTTATTCAGTTGCTTTTATGACATTGTCCACTGTAGAAGAGACGCATCATTGCTGCCCGCGGAGATGAGCGAGTTCCCAGAAAAGCAAAGGGAAGTGACGGAGTAGCCGTGGCCCGTCATTTCAAAGTGTCCAGCCTAAAACGTTGGTGTAATGGACAAGGTCAAAGTTTAAATACCACTGCACTGATGACCGGACTGCTGTAGAGACGGATGGAGCCGTTTTCCCTACCCAAGGCCAGGAGAGAGTCTTTTCCACTCACGCACATCACACCTATAAAAAGTGTAATACCTCAAAATGTCGGACACAATTTTCGATATTCTAAACAAAAACGTTTACTCAAATCGTAAATTCCGTAAAAGCATGTTTTTTCACACCTTTGTATTGGGCATCATCCATTGTAGAACTGGCATTGCCAAAATCATTTTAATTTTACCTTAAGCCATCTATAACAAATGAGTTAAATTAAATCATATTTTGGGTGAAACACGAAAACAACGGAATAAAATAAGCAATGGATTTTCAATTAAAACCTCTTTCTTTTGTTAAAATTTTTTTTTGCATGCCTTTACACATAGGCTTTACACTTTACACATGCCCTTAAGCGTTTAAAAAAAACTAAAAATAAATGTGTTTGGATTTTAACCGACAATTTTTTGTTTCAGTGTTGCTTGGATTCCTACCAGCGGCGGAGTTTTATTGTCTATTGTTTAAAACATAAAACAAAACCAACCTGTGGTTGAATGTGTAGCACATCCTGCTTCATAACTCAGTCGACAGTTTGTTGTCGTCCACACCAAGTCGCGAACACCACTTGGTTCCAGTTGTTCTCCAGCAGTGTTATCTAAGAATTTATTAATTGTTCCACATGATGATTAGTCCTACAATGATGCAGATGACCAGCGGATGTGTTCACACGTACAACACTTGATTCTGAGTCCCAGTCGACTGTTACAAGCCAAGACGACAGAGCTCCAATGCGACAGAGGCGATGGAGACTACGGCGGACGACATCAATGCGGTAGAATAGTGCAGAGAGGTCCTACGATACTTGGTATGTTACCTACTGACTAGCTCACTCATTCACTCACACTCAATCACTCACTCACTTGCTCACACTCGCTGTCTTACACAAATCTTACCTTTGTGGCAACAAGAAGACATCCATTGGGCGCAAACTGGACACATGTAACCGGATGGGTGCTCTCCTTTTGCTCAACAACCATTTCCCTTGAACCCATATCCATCACACTCCAAACTCCAGAAGTGAATCCAACCGCAAAGAGTTCTCCCGATGCATTTACCGATATACATTCAATTGGTTCCTGAAAGTTTGGGTGAACTTTCAAATTTCTTTAAAATTACCCCATAACATTTAAACCATTCGGATTTATGAGTTTTAGTATTCCACATTCTAATTGTACCATCTCTGCTGGCAGTGACAAAGTGCGATCCATTGGGCAAGGGAACACAAGCGACGATGTCATCGCTGTCACCCTTTAATTGTTTTTTCATGTTTTAACTGTAAAAAAATCAGACCTGGAGATAATCACTAAAACCGTGATCTAAATCGCCGGAGAAGATGGTGTTTGTCGAACATCCAATATATACATTGTTTCCTTCAGCGAACACAATGGAACGAGGGAGGCCGGCGTCATCAGGTAACTGAAGAGTGAGAAAAGTTTGTTTAATTTAATGAATTCAAGCCACGGTGGCACGGCACACACGCACACACATACACGCACACGCATACACACATATATACACACATACAACATTTATCTCATTGAAGCAATAATCTTACCTCAACAGGTCTTCTCCTTTTAACAAGATCATTTGGCTCCCATTCAGCCACATTCCTGTCCTTGCCAACACTCCACAATGTGTCCTGTTTACTCATTCCCAACACAAATACTCCTCCTGGATGAACTGCATGGGCCTGAAACCAAACGATAGCAATATTCATACAGAGACAACCAACTTGTTTCATCATTCTGTAAGAATTCGGGTCCCACAACGAAATGGTTCCATTTGAATCCCCAGTGACAACCAATCCGTCCGGAGTGAAACACAAAGATAGCACAGTTTTTGGTTTGTCTCGACCCTAATTTACGCAATATTCGGTTTTTAAATTAAGTTTACCTCAAATGCAACCAAGTTTTTCAAGAGAAATCCTTTGTCAGCCTCCAAATTCCAGAATGAAAAATGACCTTTTCCATACATGACCAATCTTCCTTTAATCGTGGGGTGGAAGAAACATCCAAAGACTTGATCATTGGCTCCCTTAATCCATTGTCATGTAGTAAAGCTAGTTCAAACCTTGTTTTCCGCGATTTTCTCCTTCTTCTGCCAATCCCAAACACTTAGATTATGTTGATAGGAATCGTCCACGCAAGCCAAAATATTGCCAGCTAGGATCAATTACAATTAAATTTTTTTGTTATGTTTTCTAACCATCTGCAGAAGAAAATGAAAGACAACAAATTCCCTTGTCAAATCCCGTATGAAGAATACAAAGAGTTGATAAATTAATACTATCCCAAAGTCGAACGTGTGCCTAAATCTTTGTTTACTTAAGATAATTTGGAACAACCTCAGTGTGCTCTTCTTCCAATTGCTTCTCCAACTGGTGCGCATTTAGCACGGGTGATTTATGTTCAGGAGATGGCCTTTCTCCGTTGTGGCGCGACGTTTGACCGGTAGCTATCGCGTGGCGGTTTGGGTGGACAGCAAGACTAAAATAGATAATATATATCCATAAAAAGTGTAAGCGAAAAACTATAAATATAAATTGAAGAAGTTTCTCAACTGAAGTGAATGCGCTTTTTTTTAAATTTTAATAATGTATGTGGTAGACTTGTGGAGCGTTTTCGCTTACAAAAATGGTAAGTCGAGTTTGCACCAGTCTGGAATATTTTGTTTTGCTCTTGATAATAAAGAATTTTCAATAAAAATACAATTACGATTACTGTTTTTCATGGTTTTGTAGATCAGTTCGTAAATACGCCAAAATGTAATTTTCAAACGTTTTTCAAATGCAATTTCGCCAACGCGTTTTTGCAGGAAACAACTGCATAGTGCATAAAATCTAGTCAAATATTTAAACACCAGGAGAGTAAGCACGGCCAAGGCCGCGCTTCTCTCCTGGTTGCGGCCTCCAGCCGCTTAAACGCGCGGGCTTTGGCAGCTTCAATGACGGCCTTCGGCTGCTTCAATGAACGGCTTTTGGCCGCATCAATGAACGTTTCAACAGGCAGCCTTCGGTCGCTTCGTTGGATGGCCTTCGGCTGCATGACACGGTCAACCGCATGAACCACATCGGTTGAGGGTGTAGAGAATGAGGGCAACTGAGTCTTAGAATGCGCATTCACGCAACGTAGACTCAATGCATGGGCAGTTTTTCCTTCTCCCTTGGAGGAAATGATGGCGTGAGGTTACGCTGATACACTACTAACCCACACACAGGAACGATAGCGTTTTATATAAAAGTATTACACATTTTGAAATTTTGTTTTTATTGAAAAGTATATTCCAGCATTTTTGTTTTTAATGTTTAAAATTCTATGGCGGAAAACATCGACTGTTATTGGATATAAACAAACCAACGTGGTTACGCTACCTTACAAGACTACAAATAATTTACCATTTTTATAAATTAGTGAGAAAAAATTGCATGCTGACCTTTTGACTTCACTGGTGTGTTCCACGTAGTGTCGTTGGGTGTTTTCTTCCTGGTTGTAAAGAACCACAACACAACCACTAAAGTAGATCAGTTCTCCAGTAGGCAGGTATTCCAATGAATGGCGGACGTCTTTTCCTCGGTACCCTAAAATGCGTTTTATTCGGGAAACGCCCAAAATTACCGTAAACCCAGTCAAGTTTTGGTTTCTCTGAAGGCGGAAGTTGTTCAGCAAGAGGGTCGATATTCTCAATGGCAGACGGAACGGGTAAAGGTATACTCCTTCCTTGCACATGAACCACAAGGGTCCCAGCAGCTGCTTGAAAAGCAGGATCCCGTTGGTTTTGACTGAAATTGGTTTGTGAAGCTTTCACAGTAATGATTCACCCAAGTCCACTGAGGCTACGGCGAGAAGCGAAAAGGGTGCAGGTGGAGGCACGCCGGCTAGAAAGACAACACAACGGTAAAACTATTCAACCACAAAGAAACACACAAGCCGTGCTTTTAATTTTGAAAGTTGACTTACCTTGGTGCTCTTCCAATACTGTAAATGTTGCTTGCCATGGAGGGAGCCGGTTGAAGACGACCTGAGGTAGATGGACCGACGTCTACGTGGGAAAGCCACTTTCTCATGGGAGAACCTTAATTAAATTAACGATTTAAATTCAAAAACTGATGCCTCGATTGCTTCTCCCCACTGAGACATTGACGAAGGCTTGGCTTGGCCGGCGTGGAGATGACTCCGGAATGGACTACAAAAACGAACGATTGTTTGCATTGTTTTCTATGATACCGCGGATTGTTCGCATGGAGTGTACATACTGCGAGTGAGACGAGAAGGACTGTTAGAAGAGACCAGGGAGTAGGATGACTGAGATTGGCTTCTGGGTGGAAGACGAGTGCGGGTTGGAGAGGCAACCGCTGATGGTACTGGAAAGCATAATTTTTGTATTGTTATTAAAAAGTGCATTATTAGGGTTTGTTATTTTAAATTACAAATAGTGACAATTTTTAAACGTTTTTTTAAGGCGAACTTTTAAAAAACTTTAAAAAAATTAAATTAAATTTTGGAATTTGTATTACAAATAACACGAAAGCATCAGACTGAAAAAGAAGATTGAAGTTATGTGGTTCAATAAGTCAAATAACGTGCTGGACAGAATGTGTTTTATTGGGTTGTATTAGGTTTTCATTAGTATAAATTCAATTAAAGTTTCAGATAATCAACTTCTCATTTGCAACGTTGATAAATAATCTAAACAAAATGATAACTTCTGAAGTAATATTTGGGGTAACACCAGGATTTTTTAGGGGCCACTAACATAATAATCTAACAAAAATTCATTAAAATGGGTGTATGCAAAATGTGGTCATATACATATAATTAAAGGGCCCAAATTCAAAATCTGCATTGTAGCTTTGATTTTTCAGTTAATGCCTTTTTGTTGTGGCGGCCCACTTTTTTAGTCTAATGTTTTTTTTTCGGTTTCCTGCAATTTTTACTCTTGATACTTATTGCTAATTAACCAAACGAATGTTTGTGAATGGGCAAAAATTTTTAAAAAAACCTTGAAAGTATAGTTAAAAAAAATAATAGGTGACCTCCTGTTTAGGTAAAGCCCATTCCACAATCAGTCTACTCACCTGATAAACTATATTCCGTTGTGTGAATTTTACTTCTATTTGAGAATTTTATCAATAGCGGAATTCGCTAATTATTCAAAATTACTTTTTGTATTTGACTGTTGTTTTATAAAAAAGTAATTCTTGATAATTACGTATATTTAATTGTTGCCCACCTCTTGAAGAATCATGAAATCCATTTGCCACACCGTTTCCATTACGAGCCCCTTCTAAACGGCCTAGTCTCGTCAAAACATCCGTTGTTGTCGCACGCAGCAACATCTAAACAATCTGTCAATGACGTTAGAAAAGGGTTTACCATTTCATTCTGCTGCTTTGCTACCAACCTTTCCAATTCAATAACACGTGCTTGCAAAGATTCCGTTTCACTGAGCAGAAATTCATCTAAATGTAATAATTGTAAATTATTATAAACATTATATAAATTTCGGTTCTGGACAGTTTTAAAATCAAACTTTTCCTTAAACGTCAGTACTCTATGTTACTCCATGGTTTTCAAACTCAAATGATGGACTTACTAAGTTCCGGTCTTCTGTGTCGCATCCCGTTGTTCAAGGCACTGGGAAACGTGTACATGTTCTTTAGGCGGGTCACCCAGACCCAAAGCTTTTTTCTGTACTGATAGAAGATGAACATGAGCAGAATCATAGAGAACAAGAACCAGAACGACATCTCAGGCACAGGGATGTGGAAACTGACTCACAGGGAGAGGACAATATAAAGTTTATGAGCGCCAAAGAAAACAAAGATCTGCGTGGGGCTGTTTGTTCTGAAGGAATTGGAGGAACATTCCAGCATTCCAAAAAATGACATCTAAGAGTTTAGTTTAAGAGAATTAAAAAATCTATCTTTGCGTTCATATAATCATAGTTTTTAAGGGGTTTTCTTCATATAACGTGCTTAAAATTTGGTTTCCGAATGTCGGTAGACTCTTGATCTATTTTGCATCATGTTTGCGCATCTGGATTTATTCGGGAGCAAATTCGTTTCTGGCCCAATGTTTTTCAAAAAAAAAAGTTTTCATTTAATTTTTCATTGGTACCGCCACACTGTGCTTATAAAAAAATAATAAAAATGTTTACCATTGCCCTGTTGCAAGCGTTATTCTGTGTAAATTTAAATTAAAATCTTAAGATTCAATGGCATCGGATTTAATAGTATAAGCGGACTATCTTCAAAACTTTTTTGGACGGCTTTTAAGATTTTTTTGATTTTTGTGTTATAAATCATGACACATACAAATGGCTTTTTTTAAGGCTTGTGTAATTATAAATAAATAAAAACAAAACACAAAGTTTGCCAAAAAGATAAACTGTTTGGGGGAAATGCCCAAAAACCCACTGCCATTGATTTATAAACGATCGCGGGGTCGGCAAAACAGAGATTTGTTTATATTTCAGGCTAGATTACTGAGAATTGCCTAGTGCAAATGAGTCACAGTTAAATTTATGCTTTTTTATTAAAAGTTTTAAAAATTGTTTCTTAGAAATTTGCTTACAAAATTGTATGTATTCATGGTATCAATTCAAACTGAAAGATGTAAAATTAAAACAAAACGTATTGGGTAATTGATAAAACTAACTGAAACATCTGAAAGTGGAGGATTCATAAGAGTATATCATGTGACTGTTTTGGCCACGCGAGAAGCGCCCAGATGAGGAACGCCGAGCACAATTAATATTTAGCCAGGCCAGCCCCTATTCATGGACACGCGACCAACAGTGGCAGTGAACAATTCGGAGAAGGCACCGGGAACATCATATCCCATATGCATTCATTCCCAAGCAATTGGATTAAGGGTTCAAAAATTATAATTTTTGCTTGCAGTTTGATTGTTATCTAAGATTTACAACAGGGAGATTAGAGTTTATCGGAGGTTAGCAATGATGGAGGAGTGGTCGGCCGCCCCAAGCACGGCCATTATGTCCACTCGCCTTTATTAAGAGCATGTCTATTATAGCTGGGGCGCGCTGTGTGCACTGGAGACACCTTGATTTCGAAGGAGGAACTAACTTGCCAAGTGTTCTTTAGACTTCACGTTCTTTTAGCAACACTGCCGCGATTTTGGAATTTCCATACTTCTTAAGTTTCAACAAGCTAGTTCCAAAATCTTTTTTTCAATAATTACTCTGATGTTCTGACTCAGATAACAATTTTTTTTTATATTGTAAAACAAAAACTATAGTATTTTTCTGTAAAAAAAAGTGTAGTAGTTAGTTTCATGTGCGTCATACTTGTCATTTTGGATGCCAACTCAGTCTTTTATCAGAAACCCGTCACCCCATGGCTCACGTTATTGTTCAAAGGGGTAAAAATGTAATAAGAGAACACATTCTTGCAAAACTATCAGTAATGACCAAGTGCCTTTTTAATTGGTAAAATCCATGTTTTTTTAATTGTTCGATTGCTTCCCTTTAAAAACGAAACATGTCATTTCAAATCATATATTAGACAATTCTTGCAAGTAGTACTAATATGTTAGAATAAATATTTTTAATGGCATAATTTGAACTAAATTTAACTTCTTATGTGTTCTTGGATCACTATAAAAGTTTAAAAAATTTTTTTTCAAAACTCGGATTGCCCGAGGATTTTAATTTAGTATTTTCAATTCGGGATGCTTTATTTATGTTCTTTGCCGTTCATTCTTGATTTTTCGCAGGTCTCCTATCCGAGACATTTCAAGAATTTTTTTCAAAGCAATCTCTGCTTGAAAGATTTTAGTATTTGACATACGTTTGCAAAATACTAGATTTCAACGTTTTTAAAAATACAAAAACACGCATGGATCAACGTTAGGCGATAAAAGTCAATAAGGAAAACATTTTTCATTAACATTTTTAGTTTTTATTACTTACATTAGCTCCTGAAATCTTTTTTTTAGGGAACTCACCATCTTCTATAGGTTCCAGGGAGCAGTTGGATGACAGCCAGCTCCTTCTTGACATTCCTGTAACAGGTCTTATCGGCATGATGCGTTGTTTGACCGGAACTGAGAAGATCTATTACAGTGTGGGCCGTGTCCTGTAAATCATCGCCTACTCACACAATGCCAGCAAATCAAATCCTATTGACTGCGTGGAAACGACTCAGTGCTTCCGTTGATCGTTGGCGGAAAGTCGATATTGGCAACAAACGGCTTGTTGCCGCTCAGCACGCGCGAATTTACAGCTTTTCCGATAAAAAAAGATATCAAAAGGACGCCGTTCTCGGTTCCCACGGTTTCATTGTCCGTTTTAAACATGTGAATGTCTCAAGAATTCTACGACATTCTCCATGGAAAACTTAGATTTCATATTTCATAGATGAAGGCATTATTGGTAACTTTAAAAAGATTTCTTTGCTTAATTGTAAAAAGTTATTTAAAAACCCACGTAAAGAAAATGCTGGACTATAATTCCAGGATCGTTTTCAGTGACGGCCGTTGACACGAGTTATCAGCTGTAAATAAACAAAATCTCTGATAAGGTTCCTGAGACCTCAGAAGCTGTTTTCAGCCGTTGGTACAAGTTCTTAAAGAAGAATGCCAGAGACAAAAACACCAAAGATTTTTTTTCAGCTTGAATGACCGGAATCGACAAAAGTTTTAAAGTGGATGCGTTTTAAACCCATTTCCAACTGTCAAAAACCCTTTGAGAAAAAATCTGGAGAATCATCGTTTTGATAATGTCCTACTGCAATATGAAAACTTTTTGGCCTCTCAAGCAAGGTTAGTACTTTGCTAAGACCAGGAGTGGACTTTTTCTCATTCTGTGTCAAAAAACGAAATTGGAAAAGGGGAATCCCGAAGTTTTTTTTTACAAAAATCACTCACAAAACATTAAAGTGAACGACGTGGTGAAAAAGAACTGGACCCAAAATGGAAAAAAAGGCAAAACATTGTGAATTCCAGGAAAAAAAAACTTTAAAAACTAAAAATCAAATGCACCATTTAAAAATGATTTATCATTTTGGGTTACAAACAAACTAAACTTATTTTGTGTTATAAACTGTTAACGGTCAAAGGAGATAATTGGGCACTGATCAGGCCCTTTTATTGATGACAACTTGGGCGGAGTTTCCAAAAGTAACAATTGTTTTGTTGCAATTACGAGAAATTACGAAACTTTTCCAAAGATTTCCTTGCAAGTTAACTAAAACGAGCGCATATCTCTGTTTGCAACTCAATCGCTGGAAATCATTGAAGATTCGTTTAAAATCACAAAAATTCTTTTTTAAGTTTCCAAATATAGCTCAAAGTATGCAAAAATTAATGTAGATAAACGCTACATTTTATGAAAACTAGTTTCAAAAAAAACATAAAACAAAAACTTGACAAAGAATGTTCTGAGTGAATATACATATTTTTAATCACAAACAAATGATGGTTAAATGTTGTAAGATAGAAGCAATGCCAGATGTTGCAAAGGAGATTGTTGCCGGCAGCGATAGAGATATTGCCCCACCCAGCGATAAATCGGATTTAGAACGAGTTTTGTTATCCGACTTAAGTAAAAAGACTTTATTTAACAAAGAAAATCGTCTTTCATAAAGAAATTCTTTTCAGTGGTGCACGTGGATGAACCAGGAGAAGACGACCACGTAGTTGATAAACGGACGTTGCATGGTAGAAACACATGGCTCCTATTGTAATATATTCGAAGATTGCGAACAACTCGTATGCTGAAAAAGGCATTTAGAGTGAATCTCATTTTATTTGCAAGGTTTAATGTGTTTTTCTCTTTAAAAAAGTTTTAATGTGCGCGATTAAATTAACGGGTGAGACACTGCATACAAATGTAGGAGAAACTTTTATGGTGTATGTGTGTATATATTCGTTTATGTGTTTGTGTCTGTGTGTGCTTGCATGTGTCTGTGTGTCTGTGAATGTGAACCTGCCTGAGTCTGCGTATATGTATGTCTGTGTGTATGTGTGTCTTTCTCTGTATGCATGTGTGTTTCTCTTGTCTGTCTCGTCTGTCCATGTCTATCTATCCGTGACTATGTTTCTGTGTGTGTTTATGTGTGTATGCGTGTCTGCGCAAAAGTGCGCATGTGTGGCGGTGTGCCTGTGTGCATGTGTATATGCTCACTATTGTTATTAGTAATTATCTTCCTTTTTCCAACGAAAATTAATGATTTTGGTGTTCCTTTGTCAACTACGTGCGAAGAAACAGTTTCTCTCAGTTGGGTCAGATGCTTGTGTCACACTTTTCACGACTTCTTAACGCCATTAATAACTCACTGTACGGAACGCAGAACCCATTATACAATGTAAAAAAGCTGAAGATAAGTGGGACGGTGATAGCCAATGTGCAGGTGGCCCCGATGCGCCCTTCCGACCCACCTTCAAACTGAAAAACTGTCATTAACCTTCACAATGGATGTCGAGAGACCTGGTTTGTGCCGTCGGAAGCTATTCGAAGGCAGAGGGAATGAGAAAGAAAATAGGCTACTGACGACAGAGCAAAGACGCAGAAGAACACAACGTGAAAATCTGAATATTGCATGTTTGAAAGTAGAAAAAAGGTTTTTACTTCCATTTTCAGATTCTCCGACTGCAGCCAGTGCACTTAAACTGGTCACAACTGCACAGTTTGATATAACCATGGCCATTCGGAGAAAACGGTGTAAGAAGTCATCTTCAGAAGGACATACCAAATAGTCTGAAGTTTACATTAACAATTATTTTCCCAAATGTTTGTCCTTGTTTGTCCAAGTTTTTAGATAACCTAACATTTGTTTTCTTGTTATAATTGGTAAATTTCTGCATTGTATAAAAGAAACCAACTATTGGGAAACTCAAAAGTAATTCCTGTAAAAACAATGTAGATAACACATATTGAAAGCGTTTTTTACGTCGGTATGAAAGTTTCACTTTTTTCCTTTTTAATTCGCCCAATTAATAATCAAACAATTTATATCTTTGAGGGTTTTTGCAACAAAAAAACTGGTCCGGTTACTGTTCAATCCTTCCATATGTTCCATAAAAAGTATTTTTGCTAAAAACAATTTTATGAAAAATTAAAAATCAAATCTTTGGGGATCGGGGATTAAACTGGGGTAATTTAGGAGCAGTCCGACTTTCGAGCCACTCGGTCATGCGAATAAGCAACAAAAGTGTTCCAATTATCTTTAAAACAAAATTTGCATTTTTTAAACGGATTACAACATCATTACAATTCAAATGAGTTACTTTTAAACGTAGGTTTACCCAAACTCTCGAGCCGGCCCGCGTTTTGGTCAACTTTGCGTAATAAAAAAAATAAAAACTTACAGTTATACATTAATGCCAGTAAATTAAACGGAATGGTAAAGTAAATTAGAAGCTGGAAAACAGTTCTTTCAATCGGCATATTTATAATCCTTGAAATGGACGGGAGATGTGCTTTCTATAATTTATGCATTGGAGGAACACAATTTCATTTACCCCGCAGGCCCAATCGTAGTCAAAAAGAAGCCGCGGGTGAAAAATAATTCCAACTGTGAAAACCAAAATGAGTGAAGAAATAGGCATAAAAGCTGTTATGTGGTAAACATGTCTCCAAGAAATTGTAGAGAGTAGACGAGGTCCAATTGCTCGTCGAAATATAATAGCAACCATAAAGATTTACTGTAAGGTTGATTTTTCCAAGAATTCGCCGGAGTTGAACTATGTAAGGGATTAACGGTTTGAGATGGGCGGTGACAGGTAAGAAGTGTGAAAGGGAGGCGATCGTCGATAACACAAGGCCAGCTGTGATTGCCACAACAAAGAAACAAGACTGCCCTCGCGTGCGCACCGGGAACGCGTTTATTACTGTCACGAGAGCCTAATGATTCTGACTTGGTGACTCATTTTGACTTATCAAGTGAGAGCATTAGTCACTTGTAACAAAAACAACCCGAAAGGTACCCAATGCGGCCGTCAAGGTCCGCATCTTGAAGTATTGCGGTTTAAAGAGTTCCAAACAAAATTTCAAAAGAGAAAAATTTCAAACTTGAGAAAGTTAACTTATCTGCAATAATCTAAAAGGCACTAGTATTGAACTTTTGCGCAAACCTACTGCCATAACAGGAAAACCCAAACCTATCATTATGACATCTTTCTAATCAAGTCGAGTACCCAAACCTGACTTTTATGATTTAACTTTAACTTTTACTTTTATCTAAGTTGACATTCACTCTAGAACAAGGTTCGTACTGGAGCTACACTGTTTTTTAACATTCAGAAATCAGAAATCAAAACATTGGTTTAATTGCGTCAATTGAGTAAACAATTCGAAATTTGCAGTTGCTCTACAAAACAAACATAGCTTTAACATTTGCTGCTGAAATCTCAATGTATTAGTGCATCAGCCGAACACTCTTCTTCAAGGATAGGCAGGTGTTGTTTAGGAGCCAGATGTAATAGACGATAAATAAACTGCAACGATTTACAACAAGGTCACAATGCCAATAAATCTGAATAACATGACATGTTGCATAATTGCTAAGGGTTGCTTTATCTTTTTCTTTGAACTTTCTGCGTTGAGCAGCTGAACGTGATAAGTGCTCCGTAAGCCTATTTTCTTTGCTTTTATCATTTATCGAACAGTTACGATATATGAAAGGGAGAAGCACAACTCAATGTCACATCAGATTGTCTTTTGTATTTGCTGATTTAGTTGTCTAACTTAGAATATTATATTGTTTTTTCGTGTCACGTTCTCGGAAAAATGTAGGCTAAACAGTGATAAATAATTATTAAACGGTTTTTATGAATTTGCTGCCTTTATTAGCATTGCTTAACGTGATGCCAATGTGTTCAAAAAACAGACAATCTTTTCTGAATTTAATGAGCTGTTACGAGATATGGGGGCGAACGAAAATTCCATTTTGTGTCTGATGTTTAGTGACATAGTAGAATTAAGTTTAATATATTCTTAAGTTCTTCTCGTTATTTACTGTTTTGAAACTCTAAGAAAATCATATGAGCCAGAGCCTTTGTGACATGCAGTTTTGGAACTGGCGTTGGGCGAGAGTTATATTAATTGAAACAGCCAAATTAACATAACAATGCCTCTTATTTTTTTAAAAGAAGCTGTTGATACTGTTATGGACAATTAGGTAAGTAGAACATAATAACTTTCTAAATAATCTTGAAGTTGGATTGGTGGTGACTTCGAAAGCAATGTTGTTTTTCACGATACGTTAGCCTTTCTTCTAAAGTGTTTCCCAGACATTAATCACTGTTACCAGCGCCTCCCTGTGGGAGATCGCTTTCTCCGCCTGCCGTTCGTTCGACCTTTTTGGTTCAAAACGCTGATAGGGAGTGGCGTTCGCGTGGTGGCTGTAGCGCCTGATTACTGCACGACAGGAATTTCTTTTTGCGTACTCTTTACGATAACTGTCGTCGGCAGGGCGCGCGCTGTGCCATTCACACCTGTTATTTGCATTTCCTTCATTCCTCACCCACTTTCGGAATGGCGCGCTCGGCGAGCAGTAAATCAGAATTGAGAGGCTCTAATCGCAAACTGACACTATCGCAATCGCGGATTACCAATTGCCCCGATTTGACATAAATCAGCCAGCGGGGGCGCACCAGATGTTGCTACTGCCGACCCTTCCGCTTAGCAATCTTTTAGAGGCAAAAATATGGCCCCGAACAGCTGAAACAACTCATTACCAGCTGAGCTAGACGTTCGTTAACTTGTCCGTCCAGTGGTCAAGATTACAAAAAAGATTTGAAACTCTTCGATTACAAATCCCCAATTATAAACTTAAACAAAAATTATTACAAACCCACCAAAGTTTTTGAGAGATAGCTGTCAAGAATTTTATGCAGTACAATCTGTTTTTGTTGTCGATGTTTTGTTTTACGTTTACAAAAGTTGACTACTTTGATAATTTTGTAGATAATAGTAAGATCTTCAAAACATTAAAATCACCTCAAACACAGAAACAGATTTTCTTCAGAGCCCTGACAACTTCAAGAATACCTTTTTTTTTTGTAACCAAAGGCTAGCTATATGAACTCCGTTTCCCTATCCAAATTGTAAAATTAGAGTTTCAACAAATCATTTAATGTTAAGAAAAAAAACCCGAAAAGTTCACATCATGAATTTGACTTTCAGCTTGTCTTTGACATTTTGTCAAAACAAATTGTTTTGAGATCAACTACTCTTTTTTATTGTTGGTGTGCCTTTTTATTCCGAAAGCAAAGAATAGGAAATTGCAAATTTATAAATTAAGAAATAAATAAATAAAAAATAAAAATTAAAAACATTCGTTAAGCTTGTAATCCATTTGTTGTACACCCTTATTGTTGAAACTTTTTCACACGTGCGGTTTTCTAAATTGATTTTTGATTTTGAGGTTTTCATTCCTTTTACCAAATATTTATGAATTTCAGTACCTTTGACCACTTTTCGAATTTAAACAGATCTCCCGGTGATGTCGTATCACTGACGCTCTCGCCGTTCCCATGCCGAGACGTTCAACGGTTTGTCACGACGTCAAAAGGGCGTATCAAATCGCGCATAAACCGGTAGTTTGCTTCGCGAAAAAAACAAGCAAACAGCGCAGACCCACCAGAAATCTGCGTCTGTGCCCTTGCCGTACTCTCTCCCGCCCTATCATAACTGTGTCCGACGGCGGCGAACAGCCCAATTAGTTTCCGTATGCCATAATTCAACAATGGCATTCGACAGCAAACTGTGTGATTTTGGATTCCGGCCGCATGGCAAATAAATAGAACTAAACGCAGCGACCAGCGAAGTAGAAAACACTTCACATGTCTCTTCTCTCTCCGAAAATACTTGCCAACAATCGAGGAACGATTGTCTTTTGTTTTACAGCAATTGGCGTCACTTTCGCTGCAATCGCGACAATTTCCATGCTTTTTCCACACTTCAGAGCGGATTTTCGCGCTCCCGAGTGGTTAATTCGGTGTTCTGGCGCTGTTTGCCGTTGTCCGCATTTCTGTTTGATGATTCGCGTCGGCCCTCGGCTCTTCTTCTCGAATTTCGTCTCTTTTCTATTAACTAATGCATAGAGCAGCTAAGAAAAAACCGCCATAAAGCGCAAAAAAACTGAAGAGATCGCGTGTCACCAGAAAAAGGAGGTGCGGCTTCCAAGTGGCGACTTCCAAGTACTTATCGGACCCGCGCATCTGAAAGGGAATCAATCCCGATTCCAAATTGAAAGCGACCACCATGCTCATTAATTTACACCACCCCCGACTCACACTCTTGTCTCCTTCACTTTCTTCTAAGGTCATTTTCCCAAACTTTGTTTTCCTAAACGTGTTTCGTTAAACTGCGAAGGTAATTTCATTTGAAACACTAAACCTCAGTCCCTTTTAAAAAGACCATGTCAAAAGAGAAAAAAGACTAACGAAAAACTTTCACGTTTTCGCTCATGTCCTAGGGTGACGTTTCAGTAAATTTTAGATGTATTTTGTCTCTTATATTTTTTTTATTTTTTCCATATTTTAAAAGTTTAGAGTGTTCTGAGTCTTTTGAATTTAAATTGCTTTACTTTTAAGGACAGCCTTTTCAACAGAAAGTTGCAAGACTGTAAAGTCACATTTAACTGTTCTTTTATTAAACAGATTACAAGAATGCTGGAAAAGGATGAGCTCACATTTCTGCTTTATTGTTTAATGTTTAATAACAAAGACAAACTCTAAAAGAAATCTAGTAACTTGAAAATAAACAAAGAAAAACGACTTTTAATTTTTTATATTGTGGCCCATAATTTACTTCATTCTCTTATTTCTCAGTTTGAAAAGAAAACCAAGTGGCTGATATTTCGAAGCATGTTTCTGCAGTGCATTTTTTAACCACATTGATCAACATTTAATTACAAAATTAGCTTCGTTTTTAATCAATAGGTCAGGTGTTAGCACAACAACGGTATCTAAAAATCGTCGAAGTTCTCTCAAATTATGTTCTTTTTATTATTTTTTTTTACTTGTATCCGGAGCAAAAAATTCTTTGAAGTCTTTTTGGGCACTTGACTATTTTTAATGTTTGTTGCGACACGGCACGGCGTAGTGAAATTTGAGAAGTTACGGTCCTGTGGGCGTCCCGGCAGATCATCCGCTTTGTTTACATTTGGTTTCCTGGCGGCCACTTGCTCTCAGCGCCTTGACCTTTTTGCACAGGATTACACGCGAATCTTTTACCACTGTGCTTAATATAGTTTAAACTGTGACTAGCTTGTCTTTTGTAAATAACCTAATTTAATATTCTAATCTGCTGTAATATCCCCTTGAGTTCTGGGATTGGTTGTCATTTTCTCTACATTCACGGCGCCCTGGGATCAAATTTCATGTTCGAAAGCACACGCTGTGAACTTCGTTCATCGTATAGTTTAATTTCGTGATTCTCTAAAAGACTCTTATTTTATTTAAAGAAACTGTTTATTTAGAAACTTTTATTACAAAATGTCAAATTGTTAAAAGTTCTGTTTCTCTTGAGCTTATAATATTTGTAGGACTATCGTCTTTGTCTATCCAACGTTTTGCAACCCTACCTACTTTCTAGCCTAATTTCTATTTTTAAAAAACTGTTGTTCACAACAAAAAAACCATAACGCAAATTATTCCACCACGTCATAGATAGCCCGAACGTTTCCCATGAAATCATAGTGTTCCGTAGACCGGTTGCCCTGAAAAACGCTGGAGTACCGCATGTTTCCGTCCGCAAACAATGCGAAATGACCACCGACCGCTTCACTTCCGTGCCCAGACGGCTCCGTCGTCGCCTAATCGCCGTTCCCGACAAAAAATCTCATTTCGTTTTTTGGGTCGTGTTTGTTCGCTTCTCAGAATTGCATTTTTGCGCCTCTGACTCAGACGCCCTTTGTATTACCGGTTTCCGTTTTCTAGACCTCTCGACGCGTTCTCATCTTTAGCATTCCAACCCAATTGCCGCGATCATTTCTTGTATGTTGCGACATCTTTGGTTACTCACCACCAACTTCTACTTTCCTTAACAAGGATCTGCCCAATTCGTTTTTCTTTGATCTGAGGGCATGTGTATGTGCCGCAGGTGTCAGCGTAAATAAGTTCACTGCGAGGACTGCCATGCCGTCATAATCCGTCAAAACTTCGTGCGGCAAAGGATCTTTTTGTTAGCATATTTCATTGATCTTCGATCAGCTCAGGCTTAGCATTATCCAAAAAAAGTTTGCCAGAATCCTACCTTTTTTGTGAAGCATTTAAACGGGCCTGATCTTGGCGTAATTCTGAGCGTTCGTGAAAAAAGCAAAGAGCAAAAGTTGGCTTATCTGAAATCATCTAATTTAAGCATTCCGAAAACACCTGGTTACTTGGCAAGCCCCAAAAATATCTCTGCCCAGTTAGGGTTGGCCCTACTTTGTATGTCTGTTGAAATGTTGTAGGAACCCAGTTTTTAATTTCCACGATCCCGATTGAAACGTCAAAAATTGAAATTTGAAACCCAATTTTTTCCTGCCTGGCCTCAATTCTACCATGCTGGCAGGTTACTCATTTCCGCCAGTTTCATGTGTAACTTTCCTAGAAATGATAAACTCACGCCAATTTTCCGTAAGTCACCCGATTCTCGCCAAAAAGGCGAGAATCGGGTGACTCACTTTTGAAGTCATATAAAACAACCTCTGTCAAACATTGGGGTCAGTTTCATTATTACGCGTCAAATCTTGACTATTTATTACTTAAAGATTTTTTTAAAAATTCTGATTGAATGACACCTGTCGTGACTGGGAAAATGATTGACTGCCAAGATGACAGCCAAATCATTTATGGCTAGGGGAAACTACCTCTTATCACGGTTTCGTTTTGGTTTCTCCAATATTCGGATGACTGCTTTTCCATTTTGACATTGTACTTCACGTAAATTAAGCATCATTTTAGTTTTCTTTCGTTGAAGATTTTCAAAACCAAAGAAATTAATATAATATAAGTATTAGACAGTTTGTAGTTTGTAGTTGCTCCATCGCCTTTGACGATTTCTCCTTAAATTTTCTTTTTTTCATTTGTATCGTAATTTTTAGATTCTGTTAAGAAACCTCACTTAATAGAACCTATGTTGCCGAAGCATCGCAGAAAAAAAATTCAATTATTTCGCGGTAAATTAGCTGTTGACCATTTTTTTTAAAGTTTCCAATAAATTTATCTTACAGAAAACCACACGTTTGCATTTCGTAACTTCTTAAATACACAGTCTTTTCACATTGTCTTGAAAATTTTAGGCGAGATATTCAAGAAATTCATTAAGACTTGCTGGACTGTATGAAAAATGTTAAATTTCATTTGTATCGTAATTCCTGTTTACTTGTAAAATTTCCTTTTATTGCTCATCAAAGAACCCACAAACCCAAAATAGTGGCAACAACTTCCCTTTCTGTCCGTTGTCAACAACGGTTCCAAAGATCTCTTCCTTCCCCTTGAAGTGTCGCGTTTTTCTCAAATGCCGCCGCCGAGGAGCGGTATTCGTATGCAAATGGTTGTCTTTTCACACCGCAACTGGCCCTTCCGTAAGCCGTCTTAGCGCCGCCGCTACTTAGACACCCGTACAGTTGAAGAAGCAAGAACTTGTCGCGAGAGCAAAGGGCGGACGTTGTTGCATCTGTCATAGTCCAAGACATTCACAGCCGACCTTGGAGGAATTTCGGTAAACATGTGCTTTGGCAGGAATCCCGGCCACGCCCGATTGAGTCTTTGCCGATACTATCTGTTACCGTTGGCCTCCGTTTTCAGTTACAGTACTAAGAAAAAACTTTCATTTTACAAGTGCATTAACCAGTTCCTCAAACTCTACTTTCTTGTTTAACTTTTTGAAACAAGTTAAATATGTTTGTATTTTCAGTTTCTAGTACGGGTCGCCTTTTCCGTGGCAGTTCATGGTCATCCGGTGAGTTCTTCCTCTTTCAATATAAATGTGGGAGGAAAATTAATTAAACCTGAAATTTCTAATTTAGTTTTATGTACGTTTGACCTCATTGAGCCATTCGACATAAAAAATTTTGAGCGTACTACTGCTGAATCATTGAAAATTTGCTTCACGCGCTTTTCAAAATGATTCTAAATAAATAGTAAAACAATTTAATTAATTTTTTTTTCGAATTCAAAAGTTGTGTTTAAACATTAATACGGTTCGGGGACATGAAAAAAATCGAACGCCATGGGTTTTTGGAAACTTGTGTTTGACCTCACTCACTATTCTGGGAGCTTTTGGTAATAATCGATTTTTTGACCCTAATTTCATGTATTTAATCGATGTGTTTCACCAAATTTGGCCAAAATCCACGGAATGCGATTTTTCCTATGTCACAAGGGTTTCAATACTGCACGACAATGAGAGAATTTTTGTCCAAAACAACAAAAAGGACACAAATTCCGTATTGTACAGTTTGGATAAATACAATCCATCCTCTTGTATTCAAAGAATCCGTCTTAGAAATTTATTCCCCTCTTCATGGAAATGGGAAACATGTTCTACCCTTACAATGCGCGATGTGCACATGTTGTTCTTCTGTTCTTCCACGTTAAACTGACCCTACACCAAGACCCGTTCTGTTGACAATAGACAACTGATATGTTGCTAATCAATGCAAGCTTCTTATTTTTGTCGATTGAAAGTTGTATACTCCATAAATTTATTGCCTTCAAGAGGACAACGTAACCTGTCTTTTAACATTATGATAACTTAAGGACCACCCAGAAATGGGAGCTATAGTCGGATGTTTACCTGACCTGCGTTTCTCTAAAGTAGAGAAGAAGCGGGCGCCGTGATTAGGTGTTGTGCGCCACGCCTAAACCAGCCCCAACCGCAGTATCGCTAGTGGAAACTACTACCCATTAGCAACTGCGATACTCCTTCAGTGCCTTTGTTCCGTCGTAAATCCTTACGGAGCTTTAGGCAGCGACGCTGAAGAAAAATTGAAAACAAAGTATAACAGATTTCGGAAACTGCGACAACAAATATTTTTTCTGACGTTCCAATAGTGATCGTGTCGCAAAACATTTAAATTTCAAAGGGTTCAAAGGCTTCTGTCAAAAATTTATATGTTGATTCAAGACACAAAATCTCGAAAATAGCTGCTTTTCTCGCCAAAGAGTTAAGGGCAAAGAGCCATTTATCTTTTTCGCCCACTTCAATAAATCTGGTGAAACAGCTTAGTTTACCATTTTATGATTACATTTTTATGCTGAACACCGGGGCTTGGGAAATTCCCTAAGTATATGTTTCTAACAAACACGAGATTTTCGAGGCGTCAAAATTTTAACAGTTACCCATGTTTCTTACCTTTTCATTCACACATATCAATTTTCAGTTTTGTTAAACGAACTTTTGGTAAAATCCTGTTAATGTTGTTATATTTGTTACCTTAGACGCTAAACAAACAGGAAATGCGAAATAGTCCTTTAAACACATTTTCGGATCAAATCTAAGCCGCTGGCTCATTGTTGCAAGGAAAATGTAGATTACCAAATTTTAAGAATGAAGAAGCGAAAAAGAAGAGTAAATGCTTATTCAATCTTAAACTTCATAACTTAATTGCTTAGGATAACCTTTGTCTTGGCCAATTGCATAAGTGGGATTTTGCAACATTATTCCATTGTTTTCATAATTTACACATCTGTCTGCTACTGCTGAGCATTGATCAATTGAATCTTAACCTATAATCACTGAAAAAGCTATACTTAGGATTTTGCCACATTTTTTCATTGTTTTAGTGGTGTACACATTTCTACTGCTTCGCCAACCCTAAATTCAGACCCTAGAATCAGTCAAGGAATGGCGCCCGGGTTGGCGCCCTTTAGCCGTGGGCTTCCATTTTAGCCATGAGGTTCCGGCTTTATTTGTCAGTCAAGATAGCGACATTATCGAGATTTTCCTGGTTGTTATAAATATAATGGTAGTTGCGGTTTTCTCCATATGAAAGTCACAACATATTCAGTGCAAATTTGTTCTCTGGGGTTTCCTCCGCCAAAGCAACGACATTTTCTGTCGTCGTCCATTCTTGACTTGCATAGCAGAGCGAGAAAACAAGCATGTTTTGGTTCGAACATCTGTCCATCATAGGAAACATGGCAACACACAACACTCTGCCTCATCCCCTCTAATCCGGCTGCACTTTGATTTCCCAGCTCTGCGGATTTCCCTCACCAACGGCTATACACTCTTTTTCCACTCACGCAGACTAGCGCAACGAGCACATATGATATATGCACACGAAAACAGCCTAAATATCCCCCGGGGGCATTAGGAGAAGCTCAGTCGAGTGCGAGAATTAGATGTTTACATAACAACAACACAACAAAGACTCCTGCGCCGTTGAGGACGATCGTGGATTTTGAGAACTGCCACAAAGCGCCCTGTTGTCTCGCAATTCCACTGTTTGTTTGTGTCCGACGCTGCTAGACAAACATTTTTCCATGTTCCTTTCCGGCCACCGATTTCTTATCAAAAACCTATCAAAACAGTGCACGCCTTCGGTTTTTCATCGATTTCAAACCGTTGCCAACGAAAGAAAAGTGAAAAGGTACATTTTCCTATTATTTGACGGTTTTTCGTGTACTTATTGTAAACATTCTTTGGGAAACTTTCATTTAACAAAAAAACTATTATTATTACTTCAATTCATTATATTTTAACAAATGTTTTAAATAAAGAACCATCGTGTCGGTTTGTTGAAAGGACGCGCAATCTATTACGAACCATGACTGTTTCTTTGTGGAAAATGAGCAAAACTGTTTTTGTCAAACCTTCCATTTCGTTCGGCGTGGTAAAAGAGCGTTACAACATTCCCATTATGAAACCTACCATTTTTCTCCCATTTTTAGCAAATGTTTGTAAATATTCATTTTATAGATCTTTTGAAAATAAGATATTCTGTTTTTGGTTGTGAACTACCAAATAAGTAAAATTCAACCATTTTTCAATCATGCGTGTTTTTGTATATTATATGTCTTGTTACATTGAAAATTGGTACTTTTCACCAATCAAAGTTAATGAAAAATGCTAATTTATGGCAAAGATTTTGATGTCGTAATATTTCCCTTATCATCGTTTCACTGAAATTGCATTCTTTTAAACCTTAGAAACTACAAATTTCAGACTAATTCGTATGTGCTGAATTCGATGCGGTTGTTGCAGTTGGTCTTTCTGCTCTTCTGCTGCCACTTCTGTCAACTTAAAAAATGGCACCCGTACAAAGGCAGAAAATTCGACCTTACATTATATATACGGTGGGTTTTATCAAAGTTTGTTTTTAGTTCTGAAACTGACAAGTCTTCTATTATTCGTGCACTATGCGTGTATATCGCGGAAGTCAGCTTGCACAAACATGTCTACGAGTTATCAGCCATTTATGTTCTGAACAACAAGGGCTCCGCGCAAAACATAAAGCAAACGCCAGCGATTTCAAGCTAATACCAATGGCTAATATTGTTTTCGGGGTTTGTTTAGACAACATCTTAAATGCAGAACTGTCATCGAAAATGACTTGTTTGGGGGTGTTTGGCTCCCGTTTCGAATGACTATACAAATATTTAAAACGTTTGGTTCTCACTTTTGCTTTCTATGTACTAAATTTCCAATACCTTAAGCCAATACAATCCGGACCAAAACATTGGTTGACCCGGCCCGGCATGGTTTGTCACTTAGCTATACAAAAAATATTTTTGTTTACAATTATTATTCTAGACAACATCAGTATTTTAAAGCTTTTTTTTAGCAAACCACTTTGTAGGGCTTTACCTGTAGTCGTTTTAAACTGTGAAGAAAAGCAAGTTTAAAAAGAAAGATAGTAGTCGACAGGATGTGATCCAAACCGGGCCGCATCGGGCCGACGTTCTACTTTTTCAAGGCCATGCAAATGAATAGCGTCAAAAACTCTATGTAAGTCAGACGTGATTATTATCCTTGATGATGCGCAATTTGGAGATTTTTGAAAAGCGCTTAGACTAACACTGACTTGTGCTCTTAATTTTTTGATTGATAAAGAAAAAAGTATAATATGAAATTGTAAAATTACAAAAGAAAATAGGTAAATATATCTTGTTTTGTAAAGACTTTTTACGCGTCAATACAAAACCGTATAAACCGACTTTTTAAGTTTCGAACCCCTTGATGTTAACGTAAACTTCAACGTAAAACTCACTTTTAAGGACATTCGACTGTGATGTTGCATACTCAATCAACTAATTGTTTTCCTATAAAATGTACCTTTTAGAAATCATAATGTCAGTGATGCGACATTCTTCCGCCTTGTTGGGGTAGACAACACAGCAGACTTCAATGTGTCTGCCGGTAACACCTTCGAGCACACATTTGAGGTACTCCGATTTAGCTGATTAACCAATTTCCTCGGTTTTCAGGTGCGACGGAAAGGTTACTGGACCTTATTTGTTGAATTTCCCGGTGATCGATATGCCAAGTCCCCAAGAAAGGTACAATCGAAAAATTCGGGAGTTATTTTCCTTTAGATAATCTCGAGGGACTCGTATCGCAAATGGGTTATGGAGGTGTACTACTATCCAGGCGCCGTTGGCTTCAGCGAATGGCACAAACTGAGTAGGAAGAACCAGCGACACACCCACAAGGGATGACCTTTCTCGATCAAAACATAATTTACCTAATAATCAACGTCATAGCAACGGAGCCCTTGAATATGGTTTTGCATTTTTTTTGTAGATGAGATTAGACCGACTATCGATTCTAGTCTTTTAAGCATTCCTATGTTTTATTTCAATGTTATTATCGCCTAGTTTTGATAGCTTTTATAGACAAAGCAAAGCTTTACCTTGTCAAAACTGCCAGTATAGTACTTCAATAAAGAATTTTACACTAAATGTGTTTACGGTGTACTGTGCATTTTAAAACAAAGTCCTCGTGACAAACTTAACATATTTTGATTTTTGTAATTTTATATCACATCTTTCATATTTTATTTAGTACGGGTTTCACTGTTTTTAAATAGCTGTTTTATGTGGTAAGTAGCTGTAACATTAACCCAAAGTATACATTTACTCCACTCAGCTTTTAAACTTTAAGGCAAACTTGAAAAATACATTTTTTTAAATGTTTTCCGGGTTTCAATCAAAATTTACATCAGTTTTGTCGTTGATGACAAATTTCGCTATGAAAATCAGAAAATGTATAGCTTCGCGAATTTGTAATCTTTGTTGCCCCCCTCTCACAGTAGTAATACAAAGATTTATATCACTAACCAAACAAAAGAAGAGGACGAAGATGGGTGGAGTAAGGAACTGCCTTAGGGCAGGAGAATAAGGAGTGTTCGGAAGGCAGGGGAAAGCCACAGGCTCTCAGGCGAT
The DNA here is from genome assembly GCA_022343465.1 of Oscheius sp. G VE-2021. Lineage (NCBI taxonomy): Eukaryota > Metazoa > Nematoda > Chromadorea > Rhabditida > Rhabditidae > Oscheius > Oscheius sp. G VE-2021. The sequence continues at coordinate 187,924 of JAJQXH010000051.1, forward strand.
CAGATAGAAGAAGAAAGGGGAATCCGTCGGCTGGGACGGCTAACGAAACCATAACATTACAACAACGCATCTAATGCGTGGAAAGAGGGTGCGGACGGCACATTGGGGGGGGGGGCGACGGAAAAGAAGACAAACAAGAATCACTAATCACTGTTACATTATCTTCGAGGCATCAGGTCTTCTTGAACTTCCGAGCAAGCGAGCAGCAGAGTCCGGCGTTGACCAGAAAAGGACCAGCGACGATCGCGGTCCCCACGGCGGCGAGGGGCAGAAGAACAGCAAAGAGGGAGGTTTTCCACCATGCGCGAGCAACTTCCAACATTCTGTCGATTTCGGGAACATTGATGAAATTGACGTAATGTCCTTTCTCCTCTTGACGAAGGTTATCGGCTACAAGAGATGAGTAGAGTAGCATTCCATGAAGGCTGACATTGACTGTAGAGCAGCTCACACTGCAAGTCTCCTCATACTTGGCCGTGGTGGAGTGAATCCGAAGTTCCGTAGTAATTCCAGTGGAGTTGCAGGCAACAGCAAACTCCTGATTGGAACAGGTGATAGTAGCGATGGTAGCTTCCTCCGATTTGCATGTAGCTGTGGTTCTTGCGCCATGAAGGCAGTTGAAACACCCAGTGACAGGTAGGGTCGTCAGGGAACAGCGGGTAGACATTACAGCCATCGAGTTGAAAGGAAGGCTTCCGACGATAGTGACCTCAGCAACTGACAGATGAGACACAGCGGTGACAAGTCCTTGGTCTAGCTGGACAGCGAGATCGGCAGTAGTAACTGGCAGACGATTATCCAAAGATTGAAGAGCTTTAGAGATGTTCAGCGTCTTGCAATCGCAGTTGGCTTGACTCATGCTGGGGGCACAGAAGCAGTTGTTCTTCAAGAAGCACTTGGCAGGTTCCAGGGCGGCAGCATGTGACGGACATTGAAGAGCTATCTCCGAGTGCTGGTCGACGAGCAGTCCGGCTGGCACATCCGTGTAGTTCGTGACTTTGAGTAGGAAGAGTGACGAGGGTAGAGGCAGCGGCGGATTGGCGACGAAGTCCACAGTGACGTTGGTCAACTCCGACGAGAGGGTGCCGAGCTCCTTGACGTTGGCCTGACTCTTCAAAGTAGTTCCATTGGCGAGGGTTTCCTCTAGTCTCAGTGACGCTTTGACTTTCCAAGTGGGGCAGGTGACGACCTGGTAGACATCGGAATCTAGAGGTGAAGCGACAGTACGGGAGTAGAGACATCCAGGAAGAGGAAGAACACATCCATATCCAATGAAAAGATCTCTGCGTGTCAGCGTGGGTGTCCGGCGCTAACAGGATCGATTCTTGCTCCTCTAGCTCTGTGAGCCTGGTGTCCAGCACCTCACAGAAGCAGTAGATCTCGTCGTAGGTTCCCAAAAGAGTCGTGCAGCTCTGCTCGTACTCCTTCTGTGCGAGGTGGCGGGAGTTGATGTCTCCGATCTTGGTGACAATACTCTGTCCGTCTTTCACGGCCGCATCCAATCGCTCTTCTTGGGATCCAATGTTTTTCCTCAGGGACTTCACAGAGTTCTTGCTCGTGCGTGTGTAGGAAATCAGCTTCTTCCTCTCCTCAGGAAATTCCAACGGCGCTTCCCATTCCTTGACCTTGGCGTCTAACTTCGAGATGGAGAATGCCAGACGGGTTACTTTCTCCTTCCAGAAGTGAAGCTCCGGTACATTTCCAGGGGCTTCAACTGGGTCAGGCATCCTCTCTCAATGCTGAGCTCCAGGGAAGGGAGAAGTGATGGCTGCCACGCGGGTCTTCTTTCGGCAGGAGTTTGAACCGTGCCGATGCACCAAATGTTGCCCCCCTCTCACAGTAGTAATACAAAGATTTATATCACTAACCAAACAAAAGAAGAGGACGAAGATGGGTGGAGTAAGGAACTGCCTTAGGGCAGGAGAATAAGGAGTGTTCGGAAGGCAGGGGAAAGCCACAGGCTCTCAGGCGATCAGATAGAAGAAGAAAGGGGAATCCGTCGGCTGGGACGGCTAACGAAACCATAACATTACAACAACGCATCTAATGCGTGGAAAGAGGGTGCGGACGGCACAATCTTGCAGGATAGCATTTTTCCATTTTTTTTTTCGGACGACAAAATATGTCGTGGAAGCCGTAGAACCAATCAGCACCAATAAGCTGATTAAGAAGCGGAAAATTGCTTTTAGCACCAGATTATCTAAAGTTCACGTTGATCGGGACACTCAAACTTCTTCATTGCCAAAAATGCTTAAAAATAACAAAATCCCCAATGCCCCATAAATAGCTGATCATTCTTATAAAATGTTTTATTATAAAGCATTGAAACAACCGGTAACGCAGATCAACCACAAAAGAAATCACAGGCAGGGCACAAAATGTTAAAATCTTCTGGTAGCAAGAGCAGCAGCAGCACCGTGAGACTTCAAACTTGCACAAAACGACATGTCAAGGTACCTGAAATTGATTTATTATTAATGAACACAATAAACAAAACCTGCAACGTTTGAGAGGATGGTAATCGTCTCATTGGGGTACACTACCCTGCGCCAGGTCGAAGGGGAAGAGCGGTCCTTGACTCTATCAGCATCTCTGATTATCCACAAGTTCTCTTCAGAGCCAGAAGCTTCAAAATCATCCATAACTAAAACTTAAAAATTAAAGGAAATTGCAAAAAGGTACCTCCGGAGCCTTCGACTTCTCCTCCAGATCCTTCGATCACAGTGCTGTTGGTCTCTTCAGGAAAGTCGGGAATGTCCAGGGAAGCACGGTCCTCAGCTTTAACTAAAAAATAGTTTAAATTTCCAAATTTAAAAAAAATATACCTTGACTGCCGAATCCTTCAGGGGAGTCCAAAGGTGAGCTAATATCGGGAAACTGGAAAGAGTTCTGCACCGACTCGGAAACAGCCGTATCGTCAGTAAAGTTCTGCAATAACCTTTTATAACAAACAAAGAATAAATGTATACCTTATTCTTTTCGAGTTCCTTCTCTGCGTACATCCTCCTTAGCTCTCCATCCATCAGAGGATCAATGCGGTGCTTTGACAAGGCGGCACCGTTATGAAGGAAACTACATGGTTGGGGCACAAACATTCCCATAATAGGACTGATCATAGCCATTTTCTCCTGGCTGGCAGCGATAGGCCTCACAAAAACCTCCTAAATTAAAAATATCAATGGTATACCAGTAAAACAGACCGAAAGTAGAGTTCCCGCGCTTCCTTCACAACGCGCGTCGAATTTGTTCTTCAGGCAGACCAGCACACAATCACCCACTCTTACATAGGGTAAACAGGAGAAAAAAATCAATTTACCTGCACATCTGAGAGGACATGTCCTTGAATTCGTTGAACATGTTAGGATCCAAAGGGCTAACTTGCTGGGGCAACTCGAAACCGAGAGGAGAGTCCATGCCAGCAAATCCATTTGCAATTCCTCCTTGAATCTGACGAGCAATAGAGGATCGCATTATCCAGTTCATAACAACGCTTTTCGTGTTGCATTCGGATTCACATTCTGAAGAAAAAAAACATTATTTTTTTTAAAAGTACCCACCGTTCTGCACAAACTGTGCTTGTGTGTCGATGCATTCGATCGTCGACTGGAAGGCGAGGTGTTGGTCCACACACATGTACTTGATTCCGCTAGTCATCATCTCGAACGAAGAGTGGTCTTCATTTCCACATTTCTCCTCTTCCCGAATACAATCATAGCTTTCATTGTAGCGCATGAAACCGAATTTAAAAGGATCTTAGACGATAACTCACATGCAGATCTGATTGTAGCGTTCAACGTGGGTCATGCTCTTGAGAATCAAACCAAAGGCCTCCGAAAGTCCATTGGAGCAGTCCTTCTGGCAGGGAGAGAGCTGTTCCAAATCTTCGGGCAAGCCCCTATCATCAGGCGTACTAAAAAAGAAAATGACCACTTTAAAAATCCCAAAAATATAAGAAAAAATATTTAAAAAATACTCAAAACTCACTTTGTCCTTACAGATGGCGAATCCAACGGCGAAGCAGGGAGGTTAAAGTTCTTGAGCAGCGAGTCCACTTCAGCATAGCCGCTGGGTGCGAAAAACGGCTTTTCATCGGCAACGGTTGGCTTTCTTTGCGCGGAATCATCTATGGCAAAAAGCTGAAAAAAAGCACTTTTAACAAAACAGCTAATAACCTACCCGATCCGAATCCATAGGGCTGGAGGCAGCCGCATAGGCAGATAGGAGTAGCAGGAGCGTGAATACACGCATCTGACTGAAAATTAGCAACATTATTATGAATTATAAATCTGATAAAGGATAAAAACAGATTTAATTCAAATAAATTGGGTGGAGAAACAAACAAACGCATTTAAAATCAAGCCCATTCGTAATTAATTACCCTTTTGAAAAAAGTAATTAAAATTGAAGCAAAAAGAAAAGAAAAAAATCATTTAAAAATCAAATAATAAGAACCAGGAATAGATAACGGAGAAGACAACTTAGGGAAACGGCAGCGGCGGGGCGCTCGCAGACGGCTGTGGACGCAAGCCACAAAACTACAAAGCGTATCCTTCGCGCACAATTGAGCTCATTGCAACAGAACTTGAAAACCATTTTGGATTTTATTTTATTAATTATTTAAAAGATTAACAAAATAATTATCTTTTAAACTAATGAATAACAATAATATACACCTTTTTAAAATACACAAAGTGATTGTTAAAAGGATAATTCTGTTCAAGAAACATGCAACGCATATAATATATGTGTCAGATACGTATTCTTAAATGAAAAGTGAAGAAAAATGAAATCTTGGGATGTAAGTTTGATGGGAGTGTTAAATACAAACGGGAATGGATCTCGGGAGCAATAAAAAACATTCCGCCTTAATTCACTCGATTCACAGATCACAGATACACATAACCAACCACATAAATTCTACGGGCGTTAGGTTTGGGACTCGAAGCCGGGAGTCTCACACGCTGGACCGATCCTTCAGCAACGGGTGGTTGCTTCTCAGGAGTCGTAAGAGAAAGATCCACAGCTTAGCGGAAACTCTCACCTGGGTTCTCCAGGTCGGCAACAAGTGCCTCGAGACCAAGAAGCGGAAGCCCCTGGAAGCATGACTAAGTGCATTGTCACAAGAATAAATGAAAAGGCATAGATTGAAGAACTTTGAAAACGTCACCTGGCTAACATTGGGCACAGCCATTCCGGTAGGATATCCGGTGAATGGTGATCAGATTGGTTCTTTCAGGGTGATTCACCCGGTGCCACCTATTCCTTGACATTTCTACCACTGTCTGCCATGTTAAAACTAAAATCTTGCCGTAATTAGTGTTAGAGTCGTCTGATTGAAAAATTACTAGCATAATAGACATCGTTAGGTTCTAAGCTTTTGAATGATTTCTATTTGGACGCATAATGAATTAAATTAGTGTGTCATCTTTTCTCGTCACACGGTCTCAGATTCCCGAATCCCGCAGCAATCCGACCGTGCGCACCTCACCGCCAGTCCCTTTGATCTAGCCGCGTTCCCCGTCTTTGGCTCACCACCGCCGTTGACCTGTGTCCGACTATGTCAATCAATTCATGCGAGACCTTCGAACGCACACATCCAGCTTCTTATGCGTTGATGCGAAGCCCCATTTAATTATACAAGGATTGACAAAACTACTTTTATTATTACTATTATTTAAAACTTGTTGTAACGGCCCTTTCCGAGCTTCTTCGCCTCCGGGACGTAGAAAGCCACCGGCGGCACTAGCGAGGTGTCCACCGGGGAGATAGAGAGATGCTTCTCATATCCCATGCCCTAAATACTCAAATTAATTTAACTTTCTGTTTTGACTCACTATATAGGTCTGCTTCGCTTTGTATAAATTACAATAGAATATCTGGGAGAAACATGGCCCCATGGCAAAAAATCGACGTTCCCACCCATTTAGAAAAGGAAATTCTTGAGAAATAACGAGTCGGGATATATGCCAAACTAAAGCACAAATTGCAAAGAAAATAAGAAAAAACATTTAAAGAAACAATTAAGGAATCGATGAGTGTATAAATGGGCCTTGGTCGCGGGTGCCTTTTGGAAATCGGTGGCACAGGGGGCACCCATACCTTCTGAGTCATCGTCGTTGCCCGCCTAAACACTATTTCACACCACATATTTTCTAGCACACGTCTGATTACGGTAGATACATTTGGAACTTTCTCCGGGGACGTTTCTGGAAAATAGAAATCAAAAGATCATTTTCTCCACCTACTACTTTTTTCGGCAAGAAAAAATAGCGCAGAGAGTGGTTGTGGGCCCGCACTCGTAGCACGTCAGCCGCTGCGATTAAGGTACTCGGAAGTAACCTTATTTTAAATTTTGAAGGACCAATCTATGAAAAGGGGGAGGCTAAAGTTCACAAAAGTTGGTTTAGTTTCCCTTGACTGTTTGTGAGAACTCAGCAAAATTAGAAAAATCAGCTTCTGTGCAAATTCGTCTGTAGTCCAATGCATTTTTTGTTTCTGCTGATGTTTAATGAACGATATCATCTTCAATAGTGTTTTATCAATTGTCGTATGTGTTCCTGTTTAATATTTACTACTTTTTATTACCTCTTGGAGCATATCGCGCCCTTGCGCAATCGGCATCTTTCTGATCCGAACAAAGGAAATCAGCTGAACATTTTTGTGAGAATTTTCCCACAGTCGTGTTTGTTTGTCTCGATAATCAAAGATCAGCAAGCGACGGTTTTTGATAACTTAAATTATCAACACGATAGCAAGATTGCTGAGTAGGCGAAAGTAAACAAAACATGTAGTTTTCTTCAGGAATGGAGATGAGGACAAAGTTCCAAGAGCACAGTATGAATGACGCGTCCTTGTTGCTAAATAAGATGGCACTGGAAACTTTAAAATGGTGTTGCAGGTTTATTTTCAACACAGTGCTTAAAATAAAGTGAAGCATTAATAACTGGATAATTGTTGAAAAAATGTTCGGCGTCTTGAAATTAAAAAAAAAATTCAGACATCATTCACTTGCGCTTGCAAATGGAAGTAATACAAAAAGTATTTTCTTCTTTACTTCGGAAGGTCAAGCCGGGTTTCCCCAAATCGAAATGATTGGAGATTGACTAACAATACATTCTCCGAAAAGCATCTGCCGACTGTTATTTATTGCAGAAACTATAAAACTCCGTTTGGAAATAAGGAAATTTTCTAAAATGGAGACATTAGATAAACTTTGCGTTTTTTTTATATGAAATGCTTCTAAGATGTCAATAAGTATGGTGGTTACTGTATTTGACAATGTTAATCTAGTTAGACGCTACTGGTTTAAACGTAGATTATTCAAATGTAATGTTTGCTTAAGATACGGATACAACTTTAATGGTTTGTCCTGTATGTATTTCCATTGGGACATATATTATTTGCAGCTTCAAAGAATCCCCCAATCACTCGTCTTCGATCATTTTCGGGAATGTGCCCCTTCCCCTGCCCGTTGTCCCGCCGGTCAATCCTGTTTAAAACCCGAGGCCGAGACAGCTGCCAGTGCGGGTTTCGTGGGTCTTCCCGGGGTTGTTTGCAACATGCGCACAGGAGAAACCTTTGTTTTCGGGAGGGGTCGCGAGGCGTACTATCAACCAAACACCTGTGTTTATCAATTCCCTTCGGCGACCGCTATTTAACCGGTCTGATAGGTTGTCTTGTCTTCCACTCATCAAAACATCATGGCGCCTGCTGGAAACGCAGAACCGAAGAAAGGAGGTTGGTTTTGTTTTACAAACTGTTGGACAACAAGTGGGAAAAACCTAGCTTTCAAAATTTATGGACTTGGAACCTGAAAAGATGTCCGTAGTTTCTTCTCATCTCTGACCAGTTAATCAAATGTCTTTCTCGAGTGAGAGCCAGCGGAGCGCCCAGCGGAGGGACTACTTCCCTCTGCGTCATGTGGCGCAAACGGGCAAAAAGGCCAGCAACTCCTGCAAGCGGCAGATCCGCCACCGACTCTGTTGTTAAACTACTTATTCTAATCGCTTAGTTAGTTATTCAATGATTCCAGGAAATTATTTATCAACGCTTTTTGAGGTTATAAGTTTACAATAGAAGTTTCATCTTGGTCAGGTCTTTTTTTAAAATTCGATTTTCAAAACACGAAAAGTCACTTGGTTATATTTGTTTTCCTTTTAAAAAATACACCAGACCTTGAGTAAACGATAAAAAACTAAGACTACACTAGAACATTTTTTCAGGTAAAAACAACCTGTAAAAATACCATGTGTTTTCAATCGTCTTGAATGTTTACACATCAAACTGGAAAGGTTTTAAAGGGTTCTCCCTAAACAGGAAGGTTTTTAAAAATTAATCATGTAGTTATGTTACATAAACGAACGTTTTCCGCTTTTGTTAAAGTTTTCGAAGAGCTAGTCGGTTTTAGCATTTTTAAAACGGTATAGCTTGGCATTTCATGCTGCAAATTCTGATATATTTTTATTTGTCTGTAGATAAACAACTTTGAATTCCACCCCTGTAACAACATCAAATGGTTAAGTTTTCAAACGCCTTCTTGTTATTGTCTTGCGACCAAAGGTTTGAAAATAGCCAAGGTAGCACCGTTTAACGGCTGCGTTGCAAAACACGTGATCCCTCGAAAATGTCATCATTTCGCTGTTGAAATGGCACGATTTTCAATGCGGAATTCACGTGCTAGCCTTCCGGTCAGCGCTAGACAACACAACAAAGTGTCCGAATGGATTATGAATTCTTATCAGCATTGATATGACTCCTGGATTCTCAGAATCAGGGTTGCTTTTTGCAAACGAAGCTGCAGAAAATTGTAATGCTGCTTCTGAAAAGGGAAATGGGTGAAGATCAAACAACCAGTGTTTATGAACGTCTGTTTGAACAACTGGAAAACGACTATTTTAAACTTTCGCAAACGATTACTCTTCGGGATATGAGAAACAGTTGCTTTTTGAAGGGACAATGCACTTTTGCTTTTCCAGACGTTGGTTTACTTTGTAATAAACAAGTGTCACTTACACCTAGTTTCAATTTCCATTGATGCCAACCATTTCAACTTTCCCTTGCGTCATTTTGAAATTCAGTAGTTCAGCCGTTTTTCGGGAAGTTCAGATACTCCATTGCTGTCTCATCACACTCCTCTTCTCGACTTCCCCAATCTATTTATGCGGGGCATCTCTTTTTCGGGCGCAGCGGGCACTTCCCAATCAAATCTTCGGATGCGGCCGCGTGAAACACTGAACTCGGCATGCTTTGCTCAAATGGCAGACATTTCCATCAAGTCGCGTCTAGTCCGCGGAGAAAAAGTCCTCGCCTGCACGTAGGGACTTCGATTATCCCTCTAACCGACACACTCCGCCCACAATCGCCGCTGTTTTCGTCAATGTCCATCCATACTCTCCTTCAAGTATTAAAACCCAGCAGTGACTTTGCAGTCCGGTCATTAGTGCCCCGTTGTTTGTTAAGTTGTTACTGTCTGACGAGAGACGGTAAACATTGTCTCGACTATTTTGAGAGAATTGCAAATAGATCGACCATCATTTGATTAAACTTTGCCTGATTTTGTTTGCTACTTTGATGATGACAATCGAACAGGTCTTTTAAGGAAATGTTTTTCAAAGTTAACAAGGAAAGGGGAAAACGTGATTATTGAAAACCTGAGTGATTTAAACAGAAATTCGTTTTCTTCTATCTTTAGACCCCTTAAAATCAATCTTCATATGCGTGGGTCCAGCTATCTCTGATATCTGTCAGTTTCTTTGCCTATCATTGACCACGTGAAGAAACGGTGAGTCTAGGAGCGACCTCAATGAGAATTCAGAAACTCAGTAACGGGAGGGGTAAAATTTCCCTCTTCTTTAAATAACTCTTATAATTTGAATTTTACCAGCGTCTCGGTAAGGCTGCTTGACACGGTTTGGCTTTTTACCCCTGAAGGTTACGACTTTCTAAGTTAATTGTGATTTTATCACCGCTAGTGCTCGTAAAACTCCCGGGAACACCCTCACTAAGCAAGACCAAACAAGCATAGACCGAAACAGTGTCTCCGGGGGTTCAAAACAACCAAACTACAAATTCAAACACAAATCGGTGCCCCTTCAACGTTTTTTTAAAACATTTGGGTGCATTGAGAATTAAAGCAAAGCTTAGTTGCATGCACTTCATTTATCGGAAGAGCTTCAGTGCACATTTTGCACAGATCATAGGCTTCATTAGCCTAGCACACTCGTTGGAAACTGCAGACATTTCACGTGCGGTTCAACGATTTGCGCCACGCTAATTCGCCTTCAATCCACGCAAGAGACGGTTTCCCATTATTAATGATAGGAGCCGTTTTGTTTGTTTCCACGAACCGGTCATTGCTTATCGGTTTTCCTTCGCTCGCGCCACCGCCGCCTAAGAAGCCGTCTGGTCATCGACCTTGTCTAATCAGCAAGCCCTAATCTTCCCTGACCTAGCCTACAACATGCCTTCTGCAGTTTAGCAGGTCATTCGGTCTAAACGCAACATTTCTTGCATTGAGTGGGACTTCCGGCCATGCCTAATTCATTCGTGTAATCCTCTCAGCACATCCAAGGCAGCTGCACTTATTGACGAGCAATTTGCCGCAAAAAAGCAATTCGCCTTTCGAATATTCGCCTTTAAATTCATTTAAAGGAATATTAAAATTGGTCAAAATTCTTTTAATAACAGATTTTAAGAGAAACTGCCGTTTATAACACAATGGTTCTTTTTTGAAAAGGTTGTATGTTTTGCCTCCGCTGCAAAATATTTTAAAAGAATATAAATTTTTTAAAAATTTTAATTTTAAGTGCAAAAAGGCGGATTTCATTTGTTTATTCATTTGAATTAAATTATTCGATTAAAACATATAACACACGCGTTTTTTTCAAAGGGCGCTGTTTGTTTGTGCAATGTGTCGCGGGCGCGAAAGCCGGACGCGGGATTCGAATGGCGCCATCCCGACCCCATCGCTTTTTGCTCCGCTAGTTTGCTCGGCCAATGTTGTTTTACTTCCCCTTTTTAGCTAGCGTTGTTTCGCTGTTGTTGGTGTTTTGCGCCGGCATATTGATTTCTTCGCCGACCGGCACTTGATTTCCGCTGCTCCAACAACTGCTCCGATTTCCTTCCGCATAGATTTCTTATCAAGTCTCAAGCTTTCTTTACAATTCGCTTCAAGTGAATTTTCATTTGATTTTTATTGGCGTATTTATTGTTTCGTCGTTTCCATTCGGCCAACCTTGATCTCTCCGTTTTTCGTCAATTAGACAGCGATCGTGAGAACTTCAGAACAAACAACAAAGACCGTTGATCTTGTTTATAAGCGGCGTCTGTTTGCCTTTGGTCTGTTGGAGCAGTTGTTTTTGGGCTTTTTATACTATGATGCCTTTATATTAACTTTTTATTTCATTAATTTAAATTTTTCAGCCGGAAGTATGCTGACCGACCACGAGCGTAGGAAGCAGATCTCCGTCCGCGGAATCGCTCAGGTTGAGAATGTGAGCAACATCAAGAAGACGTTCAACCGTCATCTTCACTTCTCCATCATCAAGGTACTATTCATTTATACTTTTTCATTAATTAATTATGTTTCAGGATCGCAATGTCGCCACCACCCGTGATTACTACTTCGCCCTTGCCAATACCGTGAGGGATCATCTTGTGAGCCGTTGGATCCGCACCCAGCAGCACTACTACGAGAAGGACCCCAAGGTACTTTTTATAAATTTAAATTTAATTAATTTTGATATTTTTTATTTCTATATTTCCATTTTTAGCGCGTCTACTACCTCTCCCTCGAATTCTACATGGGACGCACCCTGTCAAACACCATGATGAACCTGGGTCTGCAGGCCACCGTTGATGAAGCTCTCTATCAGGTATAACTAATTTTTTGGTTTAAAAATGATAAACTTTTCAGCTGGGCTTGGACATCGAGGAGCTCCAGGAGATGGAGGAGGATGCTGGTCTCGGAAACGGAGGTCTTGGTCGTTTGGCTGCCTGCTTCCTCGACTCCATGGCCACCATTGGAATCCCAGCCTGCGGATACGGTCTCCGCTACGAATACGGAATCTTCAAGCAAATCATTCAGGATGGATGGCAGGTTTGTAATTCGGTTGTCTATATTATAAGTGAATTTTAGGCTGAGGAGCCCGATGACTGGCTTCGTTTCGGAAACCCCTGGGAGAAGGCCCGCCCGGAGTACATGCTCCCTGTGAACTTCTTCGGAAAGGTTGTCAAAGGAGACGATGGAAAGGTTAGCTTTTGCATATTTAAAATTTTTATATTTTCTTTTCAGCGCAAGTGGGTGGATACCCAGCTGGTGTTTGCCATGCCCTACGACACCCCGGTTCCTGGTTACCGTAACAATGTGGTCAACACCCTGCGTCTCTGGAGCGCAAAGGCCGAGAACAACTTCCGTCTTAAGTTCTTCAACACTGGAGACTACGTTCAGGCCGTCATGGACAGGAACCTCTCCGAGAACATCACTCGTGTTCTGTACCCCAACGACAACGTATGACTTTCCTCTTTTTGACTGAGTATTTTATTTTTTAGATGTTCGTTGGAAAGGAACTGCGTCTGAAGCAGCAGTACTTCCTCGTGGCTGCCACTCTGCAGGACATCATCCGTCGTTTCAAGTCGAGCAAGTACGGCTGCCGTGATGCTATCCGCGTCGACTTCTCCACATTCCCCGACAAGGTCGCCATCCAGTTGAACGACACTCATCCTTCCATTGGAATCCCTGAATTGATGAGGCTTCTGGTCGATATCGAAGGTTGGCTTACCTCAGTTTTTCATTTATATGTAATTTCAGGCCTTGACTGGGATACTGCCCTTGATATCTGCCAGCGCTCTTTCGCTTACACCAATCATACTCTCCTGCCTGAGGCCCTTGAGCGCTGGCCTGTGAGCCTCCTCCAGTCCATGCTCCCTCGTCACTTGGAGATTATCTACGAGATCAACCAGAAGTTCATGGAGGTAGCCATTATTGGTTTTTCAACAAAAAACTGTGTTTTTAGAACATTGCCGCCAGGTACCCCGGAGACTTCGCCCGTATGCGCCGCATGTCCATCGTGGAGGAATCTGACCAGTTCGGAGAGAAGAGGATCAACATGGCTCACCTCTGCATCGTCTGCTCCCATGCCGTCAACGGAGTGGCTGCACTCCATTCCCAGATTCTGAAGGACACCACGTATGGAATGTCATTTTTCTATATAATGTTCTTATTTCAGTTTCAAGGACTTCGCCGATTTCTTCACCGACCGCTTCCAGAACAAGACCAATGGAATCACCCCCCGCCGTTGGCTGCTTCTGTCCAACCCCTCGCTCGCCGACGTGATCGTCGAGGTTGTTTTATTTATGTATAAAATTTATGGGTTTTATTGCAGAAGATTGGAGAGGGCTGGATCACCAACCTCGATGAGCTTCAGAAGCTGAAGGAGCTCGCTGACAACGCAGGATTCCTGGACCAGATTCGCCGTGTCAAGCAGGTAGTTCTCTTGTTGATCCTTAATTCATGGTGTCTGTTTTAGGAGAACAAGATGCACGTTGCCCAGTATCTCACTGACGAGTACAAGGTTCAAATCAATCCTGCCAGTATCTTCGACATCCACGTTAGTTTAAAAATTCCGAAGAAGCAAATCAGTGATTTTAGGTCAAGAGGATCCACGAGTACAAGCGCCAGTTGTTGAACATCCTGCACGTGGCTGCTCTCTACAACCGCATCAAGGCCGACCCCAGCATTGACATGGTCCCTCGCACGTTCATCTACGGAGGAAAGGCTGCCCCTGGATACCACATGGCCAAGCAGATCATTCGCTTCATCACTGCCGTCGGTGAACTTGTAAACCAGGACCCTGTGGTTGGAGATAAGCTGAAGGTGATTTTATATATTTCATTAGTAACCAAATGATTTAGGTTGTCTTCCTCGAGAACTACCGTGTCTCCATGGCTGAGAAGATCATCCCCGCCGCCGACTTGTCGGAGCAGATTTCCACTGCTGGAACTGAGGCTTCCGGAACCGGAAACATGAAGTTCATGCTCAACGGTGCCCTCACTATTGGAACCATGGACGGCGCCAACGTTGAAATGGCTGAGGAAATGGGAGTCGAGAACATGTTCATCTTCGGAATGTCTGTTGATGAGGTTTTGTGCGTTTTTGAATTTTCGCTAATCCGATTTCTTTAGGTGAAGGCCCTTGAAAACCGCGGCTACAACGCTGAAGAGTTTATCAACAAGAGCCCCGTTCTTAAACAGGTAAGAATTTACCTTTACGCCAAATACATAGAATTTAGATCATTGAGCAACTCGAAGCCGGAATGTACACCCCTGAGAACCCTGACCACCTCCGGGATCTGGCCAACATGCTCCGTCGCCATGACCGTTTCCTCGTGTGCGCCGATTTTGATGACTACATTGCCTGCCAGGATAAGGTAGGTTCTACCGTTTTTCATTTTGAAAATTTCATTGATTTTAAAAATTGTGTTTGAATAATTGCATATTTTCAGGTTGCCGAGACCTACCGTGACGCTCAGAAGTGGGCACGAATGGCTCTTCTCAACATTGCTAGCACTGGAAAGTTCAGTACCGACCGCACTATGAAGGAATACGCCCAAGAAATCTGGGGAATCAACGACTTCGAGAGCTCCCTGCCCGCTCCTTATGAGGAGTCGCAGAACCAGCCCTAACTTTTCTAGCAGGAATTGTAATTGTACTTTACTCCAATGTTGCATTTGAATTGTATTTAAAGAGTTATGGTGCCATGCTCACAATTCGTTAGATCCTCGTATTGCACAGTCGTTCCCCAAAAACGAGTCATAGAGTCTAGTTTCGCTGAGATTGTTTATGACATAATCCCGCATGTTTTGATGGCTTGTATAATAAAAATGTTTAGTATATTTTTTTGCCGTGTTCTCAAAATGGGGAAGAATTTTGGTTCATGTCGGTTAAAGGAGATTGTTTCTGTCTGTAGGTGATCAAAAAGCTTGTTGGAAGTTTTTCGTGACCTGTTCAGATCAAGGAGTAAATTTTTCTGAACCCAAACGTATTTTCATCATACGTTAATAAAATCGATTTTATTTTCAAAGTGTAGTACCCAAAATTCCGGGGTAAGGAGGATAAATGTAATTCTTCCGGCTTGTGGCTGTCTTGTGCTTGATTCTTCTCCGGCGCATAACAGACCTGTCCTCTTCAAGGAGTTACACTCTTCATTTCTAGCGTAATCAAGGCCGGTTATGTTGTCTCTGAAATGAGGAACCACTACAATACTGAAAGAGTTTATGCTTTCTTTCCAAAGGCGTGACTTACCGCCCCCTGAATCTGAAAAATATATCGAAAATCACACACTACCACATCAAGATCATCGTTGAGCACGAATGTATACATAAACAACTGCCCTGCTTTGGTTGTTTTTCTGCTTATGAACAAATATTTTTCAGAAACACTTTAAGAAATGGTTGCTTTACTCAGTACTTTGTGCATCTGTCGTAGCACCTCTGTACAAGCTGATCTCTATATGTTTTCTGCTAATATCGCATCTGTTCAGAGAAAGATAATATGCTCAGACCCAAAAAATTGTAACCTTAATGTAAGCAGTTCTCCTCGTGTGTGAGCATTAGTGGCTAAAAGCTTGGAAAGTTTACCTGTTGGTGAAAGTTTAGCTGATTATATGCAATGGTTAATAAATTAAAGTGTACAAATATAGATACTACAATCTAAACCAAAGCAACCAATATGACACTTGATGGCAAAAAACAAAAAAAATGCAGGAACATGCAAACATGCAGCGGGCGGACCAATTGCGGGTCACTGGCGGCTATAAATGTAACCGCACGAACGGATGCGTTTTGTAACCAACAAATTAAATTTAACGTGTGAGTGCTTGAAGGCACAAATGTGACACTAAAGTATTGTGGTGGTATAATAACTCCAACATATTTTATTTAAAATTTAAAAAAAACATAAAAATAAACAAACAACAAATAATGCAACTTCATCTATGAAATTTAGTTTCAATCTATAAGAAAATCGGTAATATCATGTGCTTGGCTATTTAACTCACAGCAGGACTTTCTTTCAGAATCCTTGTTGGGTTATACAATTTAGGATTTATTGTCACTTTAAGCCATGACGGTAACGCTTAACTGTCTGGAGGTGTGTTACCGTACATTAAGCTTAACCTATGAAGTCTAACCTGAGGTAGTTCGAAGTTAAAGGACACATCCTACAATCTCCTGCATTTGAGATTTTTCTTTTTCAGTAGTGATTGTGGACATATATGTCTTATTTAGAAGGTATTGTCTCAATGAGTTAGAAATTGCCTTGAACACCTGTATTTCAATCTCTATCATAGAAAATCATCAGCTTCCGGGTTACGGCAGAGATTCGCGATTTAAAAGGTGTGGCACTTTGTCGATCTATGGTCTCTATCAGAAGTGAAATTTTGAAAATAACTTAAGCACAACCAAACGATATTATATTTCGTTTAGTTCCATGGTCCGTTGATCCCGTGGACCACTATTCCCAGGGAACCTGCAGCCAAGGATGCTAATCCCAAAGTCATGTGTATGGAGGAAAATTGTATAATGTCTATAAAAAAAGGTGTCTATGCAAATTATAGGTGTCTATAGAAATATGGATGTCCAAAACTCATGAAAACATATGTGTCTATAAAATGTCGACCAAAAATCATTGTTTCACGATTTGAACCCAGAAACCCTATTTCATCATTTTAATTTTTTTTCATAATTTATAAATGTTATTTTTAAATTTTCATTGGAATGAATTAGGTGTCGTGAGAGCAGACCCGCCCAATAATCGTCCTTAACGCTTAGGGGGCTGGGTTATTGGTGCTCTCGTTGTTTTTGGTTTTTTGGTAGTTGCAGGTTGTTTTGTAGATCTCGGGGGACGAGTGGTGACTGGGGCTCTCGTTCTGTGGACGCTTTGCTCCTTTCAGACTTCTCTGCGGCGCCGTCATCAGAGTCGGAATCGCGAAATCTGCCACAAGTTCCTATCTGTGTCTCCTGCGGTGGTGGCTGATCGTTATCATCGTATTTTCCTGATGCAGCTCCATGGGTTTCGGTCACCTAATCCAAACTGCGGAGACTCTGCTCTCACGGTATCTGACTCATTCCAATGAAAATTTAAATGTGTTTTTTTTAAATAAATTATGAAAAAATATTAAAATGATGAAATAGGGTTTCTGAGTTAAAATAGTGAAATAAAGGTTTTTGGTCGAAATATTATAGACACCTATTTTTTCGATAGACACCCATATTTTTAAAGACACCTATATTTTTATAGACACCCATTGTTGACAAGTACCAGATTTTCTTATAGATTGAGACTAAATTTCATAAATAAACTTGCTTTAATTTTTTAGTAATGCTTTTTTTAATATTAAAAAAATATTAAAGTTATTATACCGCAACAATATTTTAGTGTCACATTTGTGCCTTCAAGAACTCACACATTAAATTTAATTTGTTGGTTACAAAACGCATCCGTTCGTGCGGTTACATTTATAGCCGCCAATGATCCGCAATTGGTCCGCACGCTGCATGTTTGCATGTTTGCATGTTCCTGCATGTTTTTTGTTTTTTGCCCACTTGATCGGTGGAAGAATGTCGATTATCCATCTCCACGCGGCTCACAAGATCTACACTGTTTGCCACACAATATTCCAGTTTTTAATGTTCGCCATTCAATGTAGCTTTTATATATTTGATTATGTGTTTTTTTCACATTTCAGAAAAGCAGGGTTGACGTCCGGCGAATGGTGAGATGTACGCAATCCAGAAGTGGTGCAGCAGAAATCCGCTTTGTCACATGAGTCACTGAGTTATACTATCCTGGGGGCAGACATCAGGAACCTACATCACAGTTTTGTAGAAGACATTGAAATGTTTTTTCAGCCGTTGAACAATGTATAAGGAAGTTCAAACCAGATCCAATTCAACCAAATGTAGTAGCTAGATTGATGATTTATGACCGTTCTCCCTTTGACTCCCAAATTCACCCACCTACATAATACCATCGTTGACGAACGAGAATGTGCTTGTATAACTAACTCACAAAAGAAAAATACTGGACTTTCTTGACACCATTTAAAACATACATTGTTTGGGACCGTATTTCAAGCATGGCTAAATTGAGGGCCGGGCAAGGTCGAGCCAAGCAATCTTGGAAGGCGGATTGAGTATAAAGGCAGGCTGAGAAACTTTGGTAGACGAACCGGCCCGACCCTCAAGCATGCTGTATTTCGTATGATATTTTTTTCATGAGCTTTTCAAGGTCTGGCAAAACATGAGTGATTCTGATATCGGGAGAACCAGCGGCGCCATGTCTGAAATAGCCGCATAACTACCGGGTGGTCTGAATGTAAACAGCTCGGTAAAGGCGGCGGATTACGTGGGGCCGTTCTAATTGCGCGTCCACATGCGCGATCCAGCTGGCGTTGGCCAGGTAACGGACGCCCTTCGACACACCTTACGCCAATGCTTACCCAACAAGCAGAGGGTGCGAGTGATCAGTGGCTCTCATCTGATTCCGCCCGGAAAACAAATTTATGCAATCTTTGCTCTTCGTTTTCTCGGTGGAGCATACTCTTCGTACCAAGATGTTTTGGCTTCTTTTATGAGGATATAATGTTTCAGACTGGATGAAGAAATGGACCCGGTTGAAGAAACTCTTGTAGCAACGCAGAATCTGCTATGTGCCCTGGAACAGGTAACTTTCAAAGCTCTTCTAATATCCAAGTCAAAGTTTTAAAACCATATAGTAATATTCCTTTTCAAAACAGTTTGGAAAGCTGCAAAATAAAAGTTTCGTTGCAGTTTTTGCATTAGTCACGGCTCTGCTTCCGTTGTGATGGAAACCAATTTCCTTTTGTTCTTATCTTGTTTCAGTTCCTCTGCCTCGCAATTTCGAGATTATTAATTACTAGTAATGATGAGATTTAGAAACACAAAACTGTATTTACCATGCTATAGGTATATAATATGAAAAAAGCTTTCGATCTGTGTCGAAAAACTTTCCTTCCCTTCATGTTTTGACAAACATTTAAATATTATTTTCTTGACTTTTCAATTCCCAGTTTTCAGGACAGTTCTCTTCTTTCAAATGATCAGTTCATGGATAAACTGGCTTTCCTTCGCAGTAAGCACAAAGAAACTACCGATCTCCTACATGATCAAACTCATGGGACTTATGATATAGAAGGAGGGACATACCACAAGTATATATTTTAGTTTGATTTTCATCTAATACCCCCAATAACATTAAACCAGTAACTTCAGATCTCCCGGTTGCACTCACTACTGGAGTGATCTGGTACCCCGCCGACATTTTCCTTACATTTCTTATCAATCACCAAGGTAACACCGTGCTTTTTTAAACATTTTCAAAACAATTCTTTAGTCTTCCTATTGAAAGCTATGAAACTCATGCTTCGCATTATCACAAAGAGGAACCAAGGCATACGCCAACTGTACAAGATGCTGCATTTCTTCTGAGGAATCTTCACCCTCACCGAAACTGCTTCAAACCGGTTTGTTTCAATTTTAGCTTGATTTTATGCAATTTCTATATTTTACGACTATGAATCAAAATAAGCACATTTTATTAAACTATTTACACCTTTTGAATAAAAGTTTCTAGCAATCTACAAGTTGTGCGTTGCTTTGAATTTTTTTTAAACGTCTTTCAAGCAATTACAAAATGAATTCCCACTTAGAAAGGAACATGTTTTTATATTCAGAAATCAATCGTACAAGCTGAACAAGATCCTGGCAAAGTTAAGGAAAGCCTTTCTAGCTACGAGCTCAGAAACGCTAATAAAGATGAACGACAGCAGATTTCTGAAAGGAGTACTTCACGGCGAAGGGTAAATAACTTTAAAATCAATTTAAAAAGAAAGTCCTTTTCAGTTCAAAGCACGTCAAAAACCGGAGAGACAGACTTCTTCGGCTCAAGGATCACCTAAGGTAAGCACCTAATTTTGCATACTTGCGATCGTGAAAAATAATTGTTCGGAAATTAAAAATGCGCTAAAAAGTTACATTTTTTGTGACTTTTGTAATTAACGTTTATATTTTCAAAGAATTATACTCCTTGCCCGTCGAGCTTGGAATGAGATTAAACTAACCTGCACATCTAACTAGCAAGAGAGCACGCACAATGAGGAGACGCAGAGTACATCGGCATAACCATGGCCATTTTCAATTGACAAGCTCGATGGACGAGGGGTATACATTGATTTGCATCCTTTCTACAAAAAATGCAAGCTTTCAACAAGTCGGGCCGAATCCAAATAAAGTGGCTGAGCTATGGCTAGCGGCCAAAAATGATTTTACCAACCAATAAATTATCAGGCTGACCAACGCTCATCTCGATCGTCGGCCTCCGTCCCAAGGGTGAGCTAAATCAAAAATTTCATTCGAATCTATTCATTCAGCCGTTGGTGCAAAGATTTGAAGAAGTGCATGTTATGGAAGAAGACGACATCATTTCGAGAGATCGTACTGTTTCAACCGCCGAATCAAAACAAAAAGAAGGATTGAAAGGTGATTTCATTGTTAGAATGTTTTACCTACGTAAATGTGTTTTTAGGAAAAGTCTTGGAACCAAAGACACAATTGAAAACCAAAGCCTCGTCCGTGCAAGACCTAAGATCGGTTGGATCGGAATTGAAAGTTACTATTCCTAAGCCATTCGCCTTCGCAAATAGGTAAATTGAGTATTGTGTCTTCTTTTAAATAATTGTATTTAGAAAATACAAGGGAAATACATATGCTCAAAAGTTTCTGCAGAAAATGTTAGATGAAAAAGAAATAGAAGAAAAGGAGAAAGAAGAAAGAGATAAAATAATAACTCCGTAAGTGCTATGAGAATGTAATTTCAATAAGTTTTTATTTAGTTTTAAAGCTCATCCAGTTCCATTGACAACCTATAAATCGGATAATCCGCGAGTTCAAGATCAACGCTATGCTGATGTTTGTTTTTGGTTTAACAAAAAAAACTAGATTTCCATTTTAGGCTATTCGGAAAAAGTTACAAGCGAATTACAGACTACAAACTACGTTGATAAGGAGTCAAAGCATGGGAAATGTTACGACAAGTAAGTTTTATTGTATATCTACTTAGAGGGAGGAGGACTAGCAGCCTCATTTTTAAATGCAATGCTGAGCGTATGCAAATAAAGTACTAAATTTTAAAAAAATGTTTTGTTTTGGCCATTTTTACTGACGTTTTAGGAAACAAGTGGTACGATAAAGGAAACAGTGTTTTACAATTTGGCTTTTCGATTAGGCAACGTGTGTAAAAACCAAATAATGCAAATCTTTTTATTAAAATGCAAATTTCATATGAGAAACGGAATTCATTAAATATACTTATATGGTTTTCAGTTTTTCAAACGGAATTTACCTTGTACCCTCGTGAAAAAAAGACTGATCAGGTTGTACGTGTTTTTTTCTATTTACGAGATTCATTCACGAGATTTTCCATTTTATTTTCTTTCGACACGTATTCTAAAAGCCGAATTGTCAGAAAAACATTCTCATTTACTTCATCATTTGGTTCCTAAGATAATAGGAACAGTCAGATTGAATGGTATCTGAAACTGGGAGTGACCGTTCGGCCATCTGTACATTTGCAAAGAAGACCCTATTTTAGCCACTTTGCAGCGCCGTATTTTGAAAAAAAAAGGTCTTCGCCCATGTTTTTCTGTTTAAAGGAATTTTATATTAAATGTAACCATGTTGTGTTTAGGACTTTGAGATGCAAATCCCAGGCGACATTTGTCAACTAGCAATTGTTAGAAAATGGTTTTCCTTTTTTCTTTCACGAACTAAGTGAGATCTTTGTTTTAAATAGAAACATAACCAGATACGCTTGTTTGAGCTAGGCATCCGGGGGCTGAGGTTTTATAAGACTCTCCACAGCTGATGACCGCGGCGCATGACCGCCTCGCACCCGATAAACACGATTCCCAAAAACCACATTGAACATAATGTTATCATTGAAAGTGGTGAAAATATCAACTAATAAATCAGTATAAACTTTTATGAATGGTAAAAACAACAATAGAAAATCAAATTGGTCAATTAAACAGTTGAAGTGGTATTAGCTCGTTGGAGCGCGATTACGGAAAGTTGGTGTCTGGTTGAGAAACAAATGGAGTTGGCGAAACTGGCTTGAAATGGTTAAATAAATGTACAATAACAATATAAATGTGTAACTCAATGCTCATATGACTTTCTTTTTTCAGAAAACTGTTAAAAACTGTGTGCAAAAACTATGAAAAAACTTTAAATTGAGGAAATTTTTCAGAATTAGTAAAGTAAATTTGAAACCAACAGGGACGGTCCGAAATATTGCTTTTTTATAGATTAATATTCTTTTCTAAAATTTGCAAAAGTTGCAGTGTTTAACTTTCAAACTACCTGACTTTTATAGGTGTGTTATCCATTTATTTTGATTGAAACCCCAAAGAAAAACAGACTTTTGTTAATTTTGTACCCCAGTAAAAAAGGATAACTTCAAAAACTTTTAACCCTGATTGTCGTTTGTTCCCACCTCCTAGTTGTAAATACTTATTTTGAATTTTTTCGTAGAAACTCAATTGTTCACACGTAACCTTAAATTGGATTTTGTTTTTAGTTTAGAGGTGTTAATAATGAATTAATTACCGATTAGGTAAATTTCTTCAGTTACAATGTCTTCAAGGTAATCTAAACGTCATAATTTAGCGTTTAAAATCCCCTTAAGACCACTAGGAACCTAAAGGAAAGCATCGCGAAGCGACTGACTTAGACCCGCATTCCCCTTGTCGTCCGGTTTCCCTTCGTCGGGGTTAAATGTGGCTTCGGCCAGTGGGGTGCCGCGACGCATGACCGCGACGCGTCTCAACACTAGAGTAATTATTTCAAGCTTTATTGATTAAGTTAACGGGTGATCTTGGTGTCAAAATGCATGATAAATCATGGGGATGTCAAAGGATTAAAAAATTTCCAATGGAAAAATCAAATAGCCTCTTTTCAGTTTTCAAGTGATTGCGTTGTCATTGGGGCACGTTTTCTGGCCTTTTAAATTTGAATAGAAAACTGCTTTTCAAAGAATGTTTAAGCCTAATCGTTTTAAAATTATTAGTTGAATATTGAAAAGGGGAAAATTTTAAATTTGACAAAAAACTCTTTTTTTAAACTTTTATATAGTATTATTTGTATTGTCTGATCAGTTTAAAAAATAAAGTTAGCCTTGTTTTAAAATTCTTAGCGGAATATTGAAAAGGGGGAAAACAGCAAAACAAAGTTTTTTAAAAATATTGTTTTGTATAGTATTATTTGTAAAGTCTAATTAATTTACACTTTTTTTCAAAATAAATTTAGCACATGTCCGCCCGGTTCCTGCCTCTACTTATGTCGCCCCTTCCCTACCTTCGTACCGCCGAGAAAGGAGTGCTAGCCGCCGAGCCGTTCAACTTCTTTCCGAAGCCCACACTCCACCAGGCTTACGGGTAGTAACAAAAATAATGACTTTTTGAAAACATTATTTAGGAACATTCTGTAAAAACAAATGTCGCGTTTCATTTACGACACCAACATTGCCGAGACAATTCGGAAGAATCCAAAGTAAGACGCCCATCAATGCCTGATTTCAACCGTCTTCATAAAGAGGTTAATTTTTTTTTCGTTTTCAATTTTCAATTTTTTTAAAACATTTTGACCTGAGTGGTTTCAGTTTCATCAAAAGATTGAACGAGGAATGTCTGGAAAACCGCCAACAATCCCAGTTCCATTCAACCTATCTGAAAATTCGAAACATTGTCACAGACAGGTCAGAAATACCTTTAATACATTTATTGTCGGTGTTTCTAAAATAGTGTAGTACTAGAAAAATTTATTTTTTAGTGCAAATCAACATCTCCTCCTCGTGTGGCATCTCGCCGTCCTTCTCCTTCAATGGATCCCATCTATCCTGTCCAATTAACTCACTCAGCTGCTCTAAGGGCTGAAGCTGTTAGGTAAACACCACACTTGTTTCTAATTTGTTACCTCTTCTTTCAGAAAGAAACTTGATCAAACTCATCGAGGAAGAGAAAAGTTGGCCTTGGAGAGGGAGGAAAGAAGAGCTGAGGTGGAATCCCAACGACAGAGGTTACAGAGGTCTATGAGCCGTAGCCGTGCCAAAGAATTGGAGAAAAGTGTGCAGGAGAGAAGGTAAAACAAAGATTTATTGATACGACTTTTTGTTATTCAGGAGAGCAATGATGGAAACTTCCAAGGAATACGAGAGTGATTTGATTGATATGAAAAAGAGGTGAACTTTCTAAGCATCTTTTCAAATGTTTTTCGAATTTTTGGTCGTTAATCTTAAAATTAACAGAAACATTGAAAAATTTAAAAAAAACAGTTTGTTTAAGGGTAATGGCTCGACCTCTCATCATGGAACAGCAGTCCGTGAATGCTCAAAAACACCATTTAGAGAAGAAATTCAATGATGCTCTTGCAGGAATAAAGGTCAAAGTCACCTCTCAAGAAACGGTTTTTTTTGTTTCACATCGATTTTGATAATTTTTCTTCAGGCCGAATTTTCCGGAGGACCTCAATTACTCTCGTCAATTCCTTCTTATCTACAAGTTAGACGATCTTCTGGAGCTACGGGCGATACATTTTCTGTGAAGTCGAAGGCGTCCTCGTCGGCGGTAAATATCTTACTTGTTATGTTATTTTAACTGGATTTTCAGAAGGAAGACTATAAACTGGATTTCGAAAGTGATGAAGAAAAAGGGTCAAGTGACAAGTCATCTTACTCGTCGAAATCATCGAAGTCGTCATCAAAATCCAGATCTTATAGCAAATCTTCCTCTAAATCTTCGAAAAGTAGAAGCTCAACTGGTTCTACCTCACCCTCCTCAAGCAGTTCAAAATAGTTTAATTGTCTTTCAGAAACTCCAACGATTTTATGTACTTTATAAATAAAATAAATTATTGAGTTTTGTATACTACTTCGCTCGAATGCTGCATGTACCCACGTAATGTCACGTGTGACTTGGCAGCACATTTCCCAGGATAATCTCACATTGCGAGGCATTTCAGATCGAAATGCCAACTGGAACACTCGCCTAATCACCACTGGCTTAATTGATTCTGCCACCACCTGCCCTCATCAGAGATGACAGATACCTTTGGTCTCGGCTGCCGATTTCTGAGCTACCCATTTCCGATGATAGCTTTGTAGCGTAGGCGGCGGTAATGTTATTGACAGAGAATTGAGTAATCATAAAAATACTTCCGGTATAAAACTACCTTGTTTTGATATTTTAACTACGCGTTGCAAATTAGTTTCTTTTTGATAGTTTGTGTAACTTTAACACAATAACAACAAAAGTTTTTAAAACAATTTCTTCGTTATTTTATTGAATCATGTTTTTGTATTTTCTTTTTAGAAAAAGTGTTTATGTTAGAACTTAGGCAAAAGTTATTTGAACCATATTTGCGCCCTGAAGTCAAAGTTTGTTTACTCAGTGAATACGACTAATGTGAATACTTTTTTCTAGAAATACTCTAAGAAAATCATTAAAATCATGATTTACAAAAATCCAAAAAGATTTGTTTTTCGTTTGCTTTTTAGATTACAAGAATAGCCGAGAATAGCCGCGAGAATTTTCAAAGTACGGTGCATAAAAAGGAATCTAGCTGTGAATTTGAATATTTTTTCGGTAAAGTTTCCATTTTTAAAGTATTTGAAACTTATTATCGCACAGCTATTTTCTCGAAAGCTGGCAGACATAAGTATTAAAAACAAAGGTTACCAACTTGATACCTTTATATATTTTTGTTTGGCGGGCCAATTGTAATGCCAAATTCTTAAACAAACAGTTTTGAACCACTTGTTTTCCAACCAAAAAACTGTCAACAAGGATGATTTCAAGTCGGAAAGGCCCGGCTCCAAAAAGTCTAACACGGCCTACCAGTCAAACATTCAGAATTCGGATTTGCATCAAGTATTTTTAGCGTGTAATTAAAATAGTTTAATTACCAAACACCCTATTTAAGCATAGTTAAATTAATTTACACTGATTTCTACGGGAAAAAGTAGAGCGGATATGAAACCTTGATGCAAATGGGCCCTGGTCCACTTTTCGCTGAGAACCCTGACTGTCTCGGTTTGATCACCCTTGTTACCAACTGTGGCAAACGTTGTTTTTGTTGAATACAAACTGTTGACCCAGACATCACGAATGGCATTCCAAAACCTCCATTATAGGGAAACCTTGTTGCAATCTTTGCTTTTTGCTTCTTATTAAGTAATGCATACAATATATGTTCTTGATGTATTATTTTCTTTTTCTAGATTATTGAAGCACTAAACATCCCTCGATTCTTGACCTTCGTAATGGTTTATGCGGCCACATGCTCTTTGAACATTTGCAATCTCGTTTGAATTTTGAACTTCGGCAAATTTAATTTTAATAACTTTGAAAAAAAAATCTGCACTTCGTTTAATCAGAGATCAGTGAAATTTTCTCTCATGGATGGGATTCCACACACCCACGTTGTTTGACAAGATGACCTTAAGTTCGCTGACTTTTTTATTCACTTTTCCTGGAAGTACTTTAAACATAACACACAATTCTAGAACCACTTCCTTTTCCATAATCGTGAATTCATGCGTAAGGACCTCAAATTAGAAGCCGTCAAGTAATATCACTTGATCCGGTTGTCACTAATCTCCACAATCAGTTATCAAATATCACTGGCAGTAATCCGCACCTGGCTCACTCTGCTTGGATTATCCCCTGGGCAACCAGGCGATCAGTTGCTGCATCGGTGCGCGAACGTTTCAACTGGAACCGCGTGGGCCACACGGTGTCCAGACGGTTGCCCGGGCAACCAGCCTGACGGCTCGCGTTTATTAGAGGGCAGCCTGGTCGATCCCCTCCGGCCATTGTCTTGGAGTACGGCCTGCTCATAATACAAACCAGAGGGCACTTTTGCCCTCATTATTCCCCTTCTCCAACCTAGGTCTGTTTTCTAGTTTCTGACTTCCATGTTTCAACAATTATTAAATGCTACAGCTTTTCGAAATTAAGCAGCTGCTTTAATTCCAAATTCCGCACTCAAACTACAGAATGACATATGGATACAAAATTCCTTCTTTGAGTATATGTAATTGTTTCATTTATATTCTTTGTAATGCATATCAAACTTTTTGAACCGATTATTCATACGATTTGCTTTTTTTCTTATGACACACCTTGAGTCAGATGATAACGAAATGTTGAGCCCAAATTGTGTGCAATTCATTTCATTTTTGAACAGGCTGGACTCTGGAAAGTCAGTTTTATGAATAACTAGTTTAAAAATTCTTTCGCTGACATAACAGTCATTAAACTTAATAGCTATTATAGGAATAATGCAATTGTGCACATTTTGCGGCAAGTTCAATGTAATTCCAATTATTTTCATTAGGCAAATTCATCAGACATAACGTCATATATGCTGAAAACGAATTGTTTTTGTCGGATTGTTTATGGCTTTTTCTGGTTTGTGTAAACAGAAAAATTCTGATAAATGTTGTTTGTCACAAAAAAACGAGCACGTGAATTAAAGACGGGGAAAATATCTAAACTGCAAAAACTTCCGACATTGTTTTAAATGACATTTTTCTGAAAGAAATTTAGGCTTAGAAGGCGTGAAAGACGAGAACATTCAATAACATTTCCCTTTTTTAACTTTTTATATTTTTAAACAATGCATTTCTATTGTTTGTGTTTTTAACATAATTCGTTTTAGACTTTCCAACATTGATGTAACTTACCAATGTAAAACATTTTCAAAATAGCTTTAAAACTTTTTTTTAATTTTAAAAAATTGCTCACCTTGTGTTTTTCACTCGATTAAAGGGGACTGCAATTTTTAAATCCCTGTTTCCTTCAAGTTTCTCCATGTAAAAATGACCCATTCGTGTTTTCTTCTTTGAAAGGCCGTGAAAGCGCAAAACAGTGTCATCATTAGAATTTCGAAAATAAGACGTAAGATCGTGGGCGAAGTTGTTTTTAATATTTTTAGCTAGAATTTATTATTCATACGCTCTGAAACTAAAGCTAGGTTGATTGAAGGCAGACAAGTTTCCTGCCGGAAATACCCTTTCCAGCAGACTGGGCCAAAAAGGGCCGCCCTTGCAGGTAATGGCCCCCTGCCGGTCAGCCGTCCATTGTGTCCACCCAGCCAAAACAAACACTTCCTCCAGGAATTCCTGACAATTGTTCTTTTCTAATATCATCCGCTGTACGAATATGACCAAAATTAGAAACTTATTTGTTGTCTGACATAAATACCGAGGAAAAGTCTGATTCAATGTTGACATTTTGCGTGAGCTGATAGCTGTTTACTCGACAACGCGACTTTTCCAAATAGCTACAGTATTGTTTTGATACAAAACATAGATAAAGGTTTCTTTGTTGACAACACTTGATGTCTAGAATAGCCGAGAACACACAAATGTGGAAATATATATTTTTGGGATGTTTCGAAACGAAAATGAAAAAGAATTGTTAAA
Source organism: Oscheius sp. G VE-2021 (assembly GCA_022343465.1). Lineage (NCBI taxonomy): Eukaryota > Metazoa > Nematoda > Chromadorea > Rhabditida > Rhabditidae > Oscheius > Oscheius sp. G VE-2021. The sequence goes on from JAJQXH010000051.1 coordinate 216,481, forward strand.
AGTTTTTAATCGTTCCTCGCAGTTAAACAACTGACGTTACCTTTGGGACCCATTTCGTTAAGCTCTATTTCGTTTATAAAATTAAACCGTTTTAAAATCTAAAAAATTGGTAACAATTTTAGAAGCTTAAAAACAGTATATTTTTATATAATATATTTTTTAATTTTCTAAAATCGGTGTTTGAAATGATCAAACACAGCATTTAATATCTAACTCTAGTAGTGACTTTTTGCAAACTTGTTTTGCATATGTATCTGTATTAAAATTTGAATATTAGCTCTTAGCCAAATATGTATCTAAATTAACTGGGCTGACACCCGAAACGTTCTTAAGAAGCCTATAATAATATACTCCTGTAACAGTAACTTTTGTAACTACCATTCAAGGTTAAATATCTATATTTTATTATTTTCAAAACAACACTTGTAATTGAGGTACCGTTGTTTACATGGTCTTAAATGCTCTTTCCATTTTCTGGGGTACGGTAGCAATGTATAAAAAAGTTTGTGACAATTGTTTTCACAATTTAAAAAAAATGTTATTTGGTTTATAAACGAGATTTTTTGTATGGGTTTTTTTTGTACACCGGAAGTATTTTCTTTCAATTTTCAGAGACTTTAAAATGGCCCTTGGCGCTCCTTTTCACATGATTTTCTTAGTCTGAACTTTCTTGTACCGGTTTACTTTAAGGTCAAATAATTATAAGTGCCAGGAAATTAAAAATTAAAGAATGCGGACAATTCCATTTTACTTTAATTAAATTTTCGTTAACTCGTTTTTCTTCAATTTCTTCCATTTTCTCAGTTTAGTATTATTTTATCAACTCTATTAAGTCTTTAATCTTCGTCACAAAGGAATTCTTGCGGATATTGTGAATGGATTTTATGGATCCAATGTGGGGTAGAAGTGGCGAGCGAATTCCATCTCCAGGAGTATTTCTTCCCCGTGACGATGACCTCGTGGAACTTCTGAGATCATCCGACTTTGACACCAAAATAAGCGTAGGTTTCGTTTTAGACCACACAAATTCTCTTCAGACCTTAAACAACATAGTGACAATTTCGCGGCGGGACCCAGAATGGTTCTCTCGTTTTGCCAGAAAGGGGGATCTTTTCAAGAGCCTCGACCGAATCCTGGCTGAAGATCGATGGGAAGTTCAGCACACTTGTTGTAAAATGCTCTGCGAAGTCATGCCAACTTTTGGAAACGTAAAAGAAAAGAATACTTGAATAGTCTAACCAAAATTCAGAGCCTCGAGTACTGTATGTGCTTCCTCCTGCCTAAAATCATACCTCTCATGGGAAATTCAAAAACAACAGTGAGGGCAGTGACAGCTCAGCTAATTCAACGCTACTTGACCATACAGCCAGAAGCCCTACCTGCTCTTTTGGTAAAAAGAAGTACTAAAAATGACTATTATCATGTTTAGAAAATTACTGCAAACTATCTTCTCCAACCGAATTACCTGAGTACCAAGACGGAAATAGTTGCGGAATTGCCTAGGCTATTCATTCAAGAGGTTGTTTGTTTTTTATTCAAAACTTTAAATGTAAATTTAGCTGAGACAAGGAAACTGGACAAATTTGATTGAAGGACTTACCAGGTGGATGAGTAGCACGGAACCTGCAACGACAACAAAAGTTGTCACGACTTTGAAGAAGTTGGAAGGTATGTTAGCAAGTCAAATGTAACCAAAATAAAATTCAAAAATAAATGAGAAACCAGTGAAATTTAAACAAAGAAGATTTTTTCACTGCTTTTTCCACAACATTTCAATACGAAAAATTAATGTTTTTTTAAAATTTACGCATGGACAACAATCATACAAAATTATTATAATTTTTATCCATCGCTTAAATCTTTATAAATTTTTCAGTTTTTATGGGAAAAGAAGCTTTCCGCCGACTTCTCTCAACTTTACCCGCAGATCAGCAAAGTAACTATCTCGAAGAAGAAGGCTCAATCGAAGTAGAAACTCCAGGTACTTTTTAAACAATTAAGATACCCTTTTTGATTCAGAAAGCTACATTCAAAAGCGAATGAGTGGCAGGCAAACTGCGGGAGAGCGCAGGTTTCGCTTTGGTTTCGTCCCAATGTACATCTCCGCCATGTTGGCTGATGATGACGTAAAGAACAGACAACATGCCCTGGAAGAGGTTTGTTTAAAATAATTTTTAAAAAACTTTGATTTTTAGATAAAGAAACTGATTGAGAACATTACTTCTGATGAGATGGGTCGGCTTGTTCCCCACTTGCATAGTTTTCTTATGACTCTTGGGAATGTTCTGGCGGATCTCAATTTTAGGGTTTGTGAACTATTCAATTATTGATTGATCGCGATTTGCTTTTTCATCCTACTCAATCGTTTAGATGGTTGTCATCGGTTTGGACGTTCTCCGATTGACAGTCAATCGATTGAAGGGCAACATGGAACCTCATCTTCAGGTCAGTAATGCCCCAAGAACAAATTCGCATCTTCATTTCAGCAAGTGGTAACCTTGTTATCAAAGCACCTTGGCAATCAGAAAGCCATCATCAAACAAATTTTAATGATGACTTTCATGGACCTCTTCCAAAACCTGAACCCAAAGATGGTCGTGAGCACAATGACTGTATATCTAGAAAACCGGAATTCTAGAATCAGAGAAGAAGTAGAACAATTTAAAATAATTTTTATACTTATATCCTAGGTGTTAAACATTCTTACATCAGCGTTGATGATAATTTCTCCATCGAGGATAAATTTCACTGCAGTTGTGAATATGATCATTCCATTATTGATCGACCCAAAAAGAAGAGTCAGGTAAGGCAAATTCAAAACACTTAAAATACTCGTGTTAGGTTGGCGGCGTTTGAACATCTCTCCGTGGTGGCTTACCTAATGAACGGAAAGTTGGATCCTCTTCTGAAGGGTGTTAGGGATGTTGAGGCAAAACACAACATGCAGGGATTGAGTGCAGCTGTCACGGTAGGGTAACCGAAAATTTTTTAGTGAAAAGTTTAAGGCTCGTATAAAACGCCAACTTCTTCCACGCATCCGATTTGATGGGCTTATCGAGTACTCGACACCTCCTTCTTCTGATTCCACATTTGATGTAATTTAAAAATATGAAAAAAAGAGAGAAATCAATTTAAGATTGATGGAGAAGACATGTCCTCAGTGGAGAATGCAGATCTTCGTTGGATTCTACATGCTAATACAAGTGATACACTTGAAAGGTATACTTAATGGGTAGCAACATTTAACAAAATTAATGCCCTACAAACTTATGAAAGCTTTCGCAAAGCAGTTTCAACTATAAAGAGACCTCGGCCCGGTTTAAATGTTCAATTTATCAAACATTGAGGGTTCGGATTTGCACAATTTTTAGCACTCTTTTGGAAACATTTTAATGATGAAAACAGCTTAAAACAGAATATTTTACTTTAAAAAAATTTTTATAGAAAAAAAATTAGTGGCTGGATCTGAACCCTCGATGCTTGCCTGAAAATGACAGAAACTGTCATGTTTTTGCACATCTTTAGTTTACATATTTTCACTGCATTTGTCCCTTTTGACGTTGGTGAAATTGAGAGTCAGGATACAATGATACAATTTGAAAAAAGGCTGGGTAGGCCCTGAACCGTGCTTGGTTTTAGATACCTCAAAGAAAATATCTCTTATGTTTAGTCCCTACAAAGCTTATATTCACTTTAGTTCAATAACGTTTTTAAAACCTACCTGCTACGGTAGTACTTAGAATTAATATCAAAACAGATCTGTGCTGGGAGGCACAGATTTTGTATATTTTCTCTCGCGAAACTACAAAATGTGTATCTTGGCCTTGGTTTTAGGCCGGTTTCGCCATTAGCTCGAGGAGGAGGTGACAGCCCATCAGTGACAATAAACTCTTTGCCATGGGAGAACGAACGCGGAGTAAGAAAACAAAAGAAAATGAGTGGTTAACTGTTTTCAGATCGGAGAGCCCCCATTTCTTCTTCAAGGACGGATGATGTCTGACGATTTGATTGTCAGAAGGGCACATGAGAGTAAGTTCGCAAACATGTTTTTCAAAGAGGTTTCACTAAATTAGTGGTTCCCACTCAGTTACGTTTATGTGGTTGTTTTGACCACCACTATATCGGAAATTCGTTTACGGAGTCAGGCGTCACTGATAGGATAGCGACTGAGAGTGCTTGATTAGGGCGATTGTCGTGATTCCTATGAAACATGGAAGGCTGATTAAGCCATTCATATTTTACATACCTTCGCAGTCATACCTGCGAGTGACCACCACCATACATAATCGAACGCTTACGTTCTCTTTTTTCTGCAGTCATGGATTCCTTTGGTTTTCTTAAACGGTGCTTATTTCCATTTTTTCTTTTTTTACATGTTTTTTACAACTGGTGGTTTTTAGTTATGAACATAATCGAACGCTGTCGTTTTCATTTTTTAAATTTATTCATTTATAATTTTCCTAAAAATATTTCAACCTTCTTTTTAACGCAATTATTCACTTTTTATTTAATTGATGTTTACCAGAAACATCTGCCATTTTATTTTCATGGAATACCGTAATTTTACATCAATCCTTTTCGGCAAACTTTAATTCCCATTAAATAAATCTAATTTAATTGTAGGTTCTTGTTTGTATTTCTTCAGCAAGTATTTTCGAGACTAGAAAATTCTCGAAACCCCATTGATTTTCCCTCTAGGGAAACTTCCAAAGTACAATTTGAAACACCCCTTCTTCTTGTTATTTCTCTTCCGACAATACAAAAATCAAGTTGTTTCACAAGAGTTTGCCCACATTGCCCCTCGCAGTATCCGGAAGGAGAGGAACAATTGGCCCTTTTGTTGGTCACTCGGGCACCTCGAGCAATGGCCACAACACCTTATTTCAACCACTTTCTCTTAAACGTAGTACACTTGATGACTTTGAAATTTTGATTATGTTCATTCGAACACCTTTTCATGGGAGCCAATCAATGCTATATGGGAAGGTGACAGAAAATGCCGGTTCTATGACCAAACTTCACAAGTATGGTTTAAAATTTATTGGTTTTTTTAGGTTACAAAAGTTCAAAACAACATTTGTTAGAAAACTTTTGGAAAGATTTTTAACAAGCAAAGTTTTTCAATTTGACTTCTAAAACACATTTGCTGGAATTTCTAGCATCCTATTTATTTAAGTATTTAAGTTTTCTATTTAAGTACTGCTGACCCGATGATTTTGAAATATCAATTTTGGCCTGTCACACATCTTTTTGGTGGGATCACTGTTAAGCAATGTTTAAAAAATTGTTTGTAGCTGACATTTAGAGCGTTGACATAAAAGAATCAGAAAAGTGAAACCCTTCACGCTTTATTACTTCGGCTTAGAAAAATAGATGCAATCGTTTTATCAGACAACTTTGAATTAATGTTTAATGCTATAGTTATTTGATTTCGGAACCCTTTTATAAAAATCGACCTTGTGCTTGATTTTGTAGTCGTACAAGTTGAAAGAAGGGGATCAACGGACGCAACAAAGGCGGAGCTAATGGACACGCAGGGGACGCAGCGCAATTGGCGACCACCTGCGGAATTCAACCGCAAACCAAATCTCCATGGACACGCATGTCATCAACATCAGTCTGCCGCAGAGCCATTAACTATCCATTCTTCAACTAAACATGCAGCTTCCTTTTGTGTTAGCATTTTTTCTTACAGTAGTAAAACACCCTTTGCGTAGGAATGACCCCGCAAACAATTTCCGATGTCAGCTGTTTCCGTTCGTATTATTCCCGTCATGGGGGGTTCCGTAATTTCCGTAGGTCGGGAGCCATTCTGCAAGTAGTCCTGAGTGAGGGAAAAACTGGAGTTTTGCAATTTGCACAAAATTAAATATTTTAATATAAAAAAGTGAGAAATTGCGCATTTCTCTTTCTTCTACTCGCGTTTACATGTTTTAACAAGTTCAGCATTTTTGTAAATTTATAGTTTTTTTTAAATTATTAAAATTGGTACAAAACGACATTTACAAAGAGATTTTCTTTTTAATGAATTATCTTTTATTTTGGAATTGTAAGTTTGCTTTTGATTTAAACATTTTAGTGAAGCCCAAATGTTTTTGCCTATAAAAACAGAGTGGAAAAACCCCACAACTCTGCACTTTCGCTAATTAAAAAAAACCCTTTTCTATTATTTTCTTTAGATTTTTCAACTTCAGGTTTTTGGCCTTTGACAATGTGTATAGCCCGACACTGGTTTTACGAAAAGCTTTGTTTTTCAACGTTCAGTTTGATTTAATATGCATTTCGTTTTCCTAACCTATAGCGATAGTATAACAAAACAGAAAAATCGGCTCCAAATATTTGGAAGAACTAAAACACTAAAAAAATTTAACTTTAAATTTCCATACATTTTAGTACATACACGTATTTATGCAATAAGCAACAACAAAATGCACCGTGCAGGATCCGCACTCTTGGGGGTTGTCAAACACGCGGACATGCGTAGTTGTTAAATATCCCGTCCCGCGTTGATCACCCTTTTTAATAGCCAACTACTGTAAAACTTAAAACCTCTTAACATGTATTTATAGTTGAAATAAAGAAATAATTGAAATACACATTTTGTATCCGTTTATTATCACATTTCTATTATAAGCGTTTGTTTCCGATTGTGTACAAAAATAGTTCTTTTTTTGTAAACAGCGACACCAATTTGTATGCTATTTTTACACCATTTTAGTAATTTGTTGTGTTCAAATTTGTTTCCCTCAATACTTTTGCCTCAATTTAAAATTCGCAATAAGTTTTCAGTTTTAACTGTTTTGTTATGGGTTCAGCTGTTACGCGATCTCAGTCGGCACAGGCGAGAGTTGCGCCAATTACAACGGTCACTGCTGCACACAGGGGTAGGTTTCCAAAGGTGGAATTGTGATACAATTCTGGGAAATTTAAATTTAAAGGTCGAGTTTAATTATTATTTGCAGTGTTAGTTACGGAATTTAGCTCAAGTTAGACAGTTAATTATGCTCAAAGAGAAAGTTTCAAAATAAGGGAAAATGTTCACAAAAAAGTGTTTGTTTGCGCCAGCCTATATGTATCATTTAATTGTTTAAAATAATTTAAAACATCAAAAAAAAATTTAAAAAAATTAAACATAATATTTGCTTTTTCTATTGGAACACGTTTTTGCTGCCATTTTCCAACTTTGTTAAGAATTCTCTTACATTCTTTTGCACCCTTGTTCTAGTTTTTTCTAGTTTTCTAGTTTAAAATAAGTTTCACAAAGTAAAACATTTTTTAAACTTTAGACAATAGCAAACATCTTTTTTTTTAATTTCGAAAACCACAAATGATGCAGTTTTCAATCAACATGTTTGTTCTCGTACATAGAACCAACGTTGGCAGCATACAGACTTTTTTAAGAAACTGTAATTTTGGATCGGTAATTTTGTTCACGACAAGTTTTTTGGAACCAAAACCTGGGGAAATTGGCCGCCCAACTTGCCTAGTAATATGTGAGTAATTGAGGCAAAGTTTTTTTTAAACTACTTATGTTAAAAGGTTTATGGAAAAGTTATTACAATGTTTTCCGGGCAAAAATAGCGATGTTTTATAGTGTAAAAATACGTCAGAAAAAACACAGTGTATTTCACACGTAGAATGGAGACTGAAAAATAAGTGGAGCATGCTTGAATGCTCCAAATCTCCGTGTGTGCATCACATGCACATGAGCGTTTGGCTTCTGACATGCTTTTATCTAGTAATGCCGGCGCTGCGGTTGCCCAGCACCGAACCCCCTTCTTTTAGCTTTCGTAACCTGTGACTAATACACACCCACGAAACTAAACATCAATTTGTTTTAGTTTAAACAAAGTGCTTACTGTTTTCACCCAATTTCATGACTTGTGTGTACACCATTTTCATTTTGAATATATCGTTTGTTCAAAACTCTCAATAGAACGTAATTGAGGGGGCGTGATTGACTAATTTATACACTCTTTTTGATAAACACCAGCCTTTTCATATTTGTTTCGGAGCACATAGACAGTTTTTAGTTTTTTTTAAACTGTTACATGCTTTCAATGACGAAACGTTTTTGAAAAAATACGAAATGGAAAAGACGTTATTCTCCTTATCAAGGAGGCCATAAAATCATTTTTCACCACCATTTTTATGCTTTTGCTTTGTTTCTCCTTCTTGCTCTAAATGAGATTTGTCATAAGTGCCGACGGCGCAAGATTATAGAGCTTGACGATTTGATGTAGTTCTAGCAATTCCAAGTACAAACGTGAATTCAATTGAATTACACGCGTTGCCGTATTTAGCGTGCTCTTTTTAACACCCTGGCATACAACTGTATTATTTTCTCATTCGTTGTTTTGCCTTTTCCTTATATCGCGTTTGTTTATAAGAAGTTTGTTTTCTTCTTATCTGGAAAACAGAATCACACAATCTACGAGTTGTTTGCCGGATTATGGAAAACACTTGTATAGTTCTTGCATATGCCAAGTAACTGCAATTATGTTATATACAGTAGCTTTTTTATATGTTTAGTATTCCCAGACAAGACGATTTGTCGTCACGGCGTTGTTTTGAAGATCCTGACTCTTTGATAGTCTCTTCATCCTTTTTGAACTTTTCATACGTTTTTATAATAGGTTACGTCGTCAGGTGGTAAATGTAATGCAGACGATATACGTCAGTTTTCTAAGTAGTTCAAACTTTGTATTTGAGACCCATAGATCCTTTCCCGTTTAACCTTGTCAACTTTGTTTAAAGAATAGTTTAGTGCCTTTTTAAAACCTGCGCTTGAAAATAACTTTTTACTTTTAGCAAGATAACAACGGTGTAAGGCTGTATGGTTAATACATCAGTATTTGGAATATCAATAACTAAACATTAAACCTCGATCAGTCATAAAAGGGGAAAAGCGGGAGACTCCAACCCATTTTTGCATGAAATTTGGGTTATGACTTACTTAAGAAAAGTAGTTTCTGGACAACAAACTAGATTTCTCCATTGAAACTGTGAATTTAAATTGAACATGCAAAATTTTGTGACTTTCCTCAACCTTAGTTTACGTGACAATTCTTCTCCCCTGTTTTTAATTTCCTTTATGAGCAGGTTGCACCTATCATTGCCACGTGCCACATCCTCACTCAAAGATCAAATGACCCGCACTTTAGCATTAATCCTACACCATATGTCCATAATCCTCCATCATTGACTGGCTTCTCTAAGCCTGCAGCACCGTTTGTTCTTCTAAACTCCGTCTCCTTGAATACACCCAATTAGCCACCTCACCTCGTTACTTCCTTGTTCATTCAAGCGCAACTTATCACTTGTTACGTTTCCTTTGCGCTTGCAGCTGGCGCGGGCGGTAATCACCGGGCTTGGTGCAAAAATTGATCACCTGGTTAAAACCTCCCATTGAACCTCCCATTGCGTGGGAATTTGCGTTCCGAACACCCACATACCAGAGATATACGGATGGCAGCCATCATTGAGGAGATCAACCGACTCTACAGAGGAGAAACTGTCGCTTCCAGAAAACCGTCAAAGAAACTTTTCAAACTTCCGCGTAAGATTCAAAAAGTTTAAAAGTTTAAAAAGTGCCAAAAAAACCTTTCTGTCGCAAATGGAATTAAAACTGGCAAAACCCCTCAAGAAATCTGATTTTTCTCTTTTAGCTATCCCACAGCCTGGCTCAAGCACAGCCTCTTGGCATGCACCCATCCGCCCACAAGAACCTCACAACGTGGATGAGGCTCGATGTAAGCCAATCAAGCGTCTATTAACCAAATGTCTTTTTAGCTTCATCAGCACTTGTGAGACGCCGCGACTCGGCTGAGCTAGCGTCCTCGTCCTCAACTGTAGTGTCCTCTTTACAGTGCAAAATAGGCCTTGGAATATATGGACTGCGTTCTGGAAATGAGAACAAAGTGGAAATGAACAACAATGACATCGTCTTGCCTGCGACGAAGAAACTGTTAAAGGTGCATGCAAAGAAACGAGATTCAACGTATTTTTAGAAAACATCCTCCACTGGGCTTTCAAAAGCCAAGAGTGAAGGAAACTTGGCAGGTGAGGAGAGAGAAAACAGACCTCCTGCTAATCACGACGACGCCCCGATCAGGCCGGCCAAGCAAGGAACTTACGTGTTTGAAGGTTTGTGTTGATTTTTTGGCTGTTCTGAAAAGACAATTGAAAACGGATTTCATTATTTATATCGATTTTTAGGTTTTTTCAACAAATTAAAACTTAATTTCAGAAAAATTTTCCTGAATTCCGTTTTCTTAAAAACCTCCTTTAACTAAGCAGTTTTTTAAACAAAACAAATGAATCCTATAAAACAAAATCTACTTTTTAGAAGGCAAAAATATTTTTTTTAAAAATATTGCAACATTCGCAGAGCCGACCCTAATCAAATTTCATACAATAAAAAAATATTCCGGCAAGGAAAGTCCAACTGGTATTTTGAAGCATAACTTATATGAACTAAAACGCGTTTTGGATTATACATATTTACTTTTATGAAGCGTGGAAAGCTCCAAGCTTTTCATTTGACATTCATCGCTTTATAAAGTGATAAAAACTTGTATTAAATTGTTAAATATGTTAGCTTTTTATAAGATAGAGTTTTTTATAACTTTATATAAAAACTTTTTTTTCAGATTCCAAAGATCTCGAAGCCTTTGCAGCGCCAGTAAAAAAGAGTATAAGCCACCACAGCCTGCCAATTACATCCACAACCGCCAAGGTAGCCTTTAATAAATAAAAAAAACTGTCATGTTTAGAAACGCCACGCATACCTGAAATCGGGTTCAGCAAAATCGGTAAAATCAACCTCTTCACTGAAATTGAAAGAACCAGCAAAGGCCAATGGAACCAATGGTACCGCTCACAAAAATCATGGTTCCAGTGTTGGGGCAGCCCTAAGTTTAATCAACAACGAAGAATGGTAATTACATACAAAAACCTCAATATTGGTTAATTTAGGGGACAAAAAGTAGAGGGATTAACTATGATTTCTGAGCTTTCCGTTAGTAATCAGAAAGCTATCGGAGACCAAATGCACGAGGTAGGAGGGACCGTTTTCAATTATATGTTTGGCAAAATTTATGATTTTTGTCACATCGGCTGATGAATTTTGCAAAATTGGAGATTTAGGTTGTATTAGCAGTTGTGAACGAATGCAAAAATCTTCGATCAAGTGTGTCCCGTGTGGCTCTGACTGCCTTGGGAGATTTGTTCCAGAATATGAAGTCCAAAATGGATTCCGAAATAGAAAAGGTCAGTTACCCAACGGAGATGCAAACTATCCAAATTTCAGAGCTGCCTGATTCTTATGCAAAAAGCGGGTGATGTTTCCAATGCTTTTATCAGAGACGATGCCAGCGATGCGCTCCAAAAGTTGATCAAATTTGGATCTCCAGGCAAAACCCTCACTTGCCTCATTGCTGCTGGCTCCAAGTGAGTTTCACTCTCAATCCCCTAAGCTAAAGATTTCTAGGTCGAAAAATAACACAATTCGTGCTTCATGTGCTCAGTGTGTTTGCACATTGGTTCAGCGGATTGGTTCCGCACAAGTTCTTAATTCATCTGAATTAGCTAAGGTTTGCCTTCTTCTTTGCTTTTGTAAAGATTGATTTAGCTCACACCTCAGCTGATTTCCTTCTCGAAGGATCAGACACCTCACGTGCGCCAGGCTGGAAGACAGACTTTGGTTGATCTAAGTAACGATCCCAACTTTGATCGAATGATGAAGAAGAATGTCAATGAGTCAGAGTACAAAGCAGTCAAAGACATATTGGGACACATTGAAAAGAAGGTAGGCAACACTGAGTTTGACAACGTAGAGGCGCATGAACCTCACAGCGTTGCGTATTTTTATTTTTCCATCACCCTATTTTTAACCATCACAACCTCTATGAAGTATAAAATATGCGCGCCTCCACTTCATCGTACTGTTTTCGTCAAAGGCTTGAGAACACAAGATACTGTAAGATAACGAATAGCATAATTTTCTTGAATGCCTTTGCCCCACCGAAACCACCAAGATGAGGTGTTTTATTAGGAGTACAGACAGATAAGCTTTGCAAATATCAGAGGCTGCCACAATGGAACGACCTAACAAATGATCGTTTCTTTGACGAAGACCGGAACCATCCCAAACCATCTCAACATAAGCTCAAACTCGCTCCTTTTTTCGTATTGTCTACCAAAAAGGCAAAATATCAACGGTCTTCAAGATCTATGTGACCCCATTCTGTGAAGATGTGGTTATCGAACGAGTAGAACAGATGGATAACCACAACAAGAAAAAACACACAACACAGGCATCCACGACCGCTGAAAAACTAGCTTTTAGATTACCTTCGTCAGTATTTTCATTTCTTATTGGAAATCCTTGGACTAATTCCTCACATAGTCGAAACCAAACCTAGTTCTCTTCAATTCAGGCCTTCGCGCTTAATAACTGACACTAAACGCAAAACTGCGTACTAACACTATGTCTTTAAGCATATGACGCAACATTGCGTAAGGTTACATTAGCAAAACTCTGAGAAACTAGGCTTCTTAACAATTAAAATACTTCATAAAACTCATTCAGGGAGGCATTGACGCATTGGATTCTACGAACATCTCCTTGGGATCATCTCTCTCCAGAACAGGCAGTGTGCGAAAAGCAATATCTCGAAAACTACCCGACGGAGCTCAGTTGGACCTAGATGAATGCAGGAATCAGATGACCGCTGCAGGGTAATTCCCTTCTTAGATACCCGGTAAATTTTTCTTTCAGCTGGGAAAAGAGGATCAGCGGACTGCAGAGATTCGAGAAAATGTGCAATAACACCCCGAAGGTTGTAGCCAGCGATACAAAGGTAAATTCCTTATTTACAAAAAAACTGACCAAAATTTACAGATAATCGAGGCATTCATTGGGCGGCTCAATGACATCAATGGAAAAGTAGCTCTAGAGGGAATGGATACTTATTTGTCCACACTACCTGTTATGTCAAAGTAAGTTTGTCTGCGGCGGCTGACATGTATGTCAAAAGAACAGATTTTGTTGTAAATTTAAAATTGTTTCCGCAAGTTGCAGGCATTTTTACCTTTTACAATTCCAAGTTGCTTTTAAACATAAAAATCGGTTTTAACGTTTCAAGTCTCCGGGAAAATAAAAATTGTTAAATAACCAACTTACATTTTGACCACAGCATCCTCAAAATAGTGCGACGTTATGCCCAGTCCCGTAGGGACTGGGCAATTTGGGCTGAGGGGTGTTGAGTACTTCACAGGCCGGCGATAGCAAATTTAAAAAAAAACTTTACTGGTATATCTTGAATAACTCACATAAAAAACCGTCGCAGTCAGATGTTCACCAGATTTTTGTGATTCATCGTTCAACTTTGAAACGAAATAAAACATTGGTTTGATTATTAGCACAGGGCAACCTACTTTAGAAATTCCTGAGCTCATCATGCTCCACCAGAATGGACCAAACGTCAACCCTAGAAAAGTGTTTTATAACAACTAAATAAATCTCAACTTACATTTCTCATATAAGGGCAGAATGTGGCAGCTCATCGGCGATCTCATGAACAATATGAAATATAATTTAATTAAAATAGTATATTTGATAACCTACGTCAGATAGTGTTTAATTAAGTGTAGATCCAATCCGGCATCTTTGGGCGACTAAAAAACCACATTTTTTCTTGAAAATTGAATAAAAAATATGTTAAAAGTGTTGAACTTACATGTTCTATAACTTCATTGTTGCTTCATGTTCTATAACTTCATTGTTGCAGTACACGTAATTCTAATCGACCGTCGCCTTTTAAATATGAAATATAATGTATTTAATAAAATTGGAAATTAGTTACCTTTGTTAAGTTCCTTGAGTCCCATTAAAGTCGATGAGGTTTGTTTGTGAATCTGGAAAATGCTCATATTTTAGTACATTTTATATAAAAATTTTATATAAATTTTATTTATTGTATATAAAAACAAAAAAATAAAATGATTTTAAACTGGCCTGTTTAAATGTTGAACTGTTAAAACCAATCCAAAAGGAGGACATAAATTCAAATTTCCAACGCTGCCGCCTATAAAGCGTCCTTGGCTTTTCCGCGCGAGACCCTACACAGCCGCGGCTTTAGAATTCCTGCGTCGGTTAGCGAACAAGAAAGGTAGATGGGGGATCGGCAAAAATGACAAGCCGGAGGTTATGGTTCAGGAAAAAAATTGGTTGGTATATTTTTATTAATTTTTCATAAAAAAAACACAAAGTAGTTGGGGTCTTCTAGCCCAACTACAATTATATTTAAAATGGGGAAAAGTGCTCCGGTTGCAATTGAACCCTTTCCTTTTAAATTTGTGAATAGTTCACTAGATCAAAAATTTAATTTCAGGTTGTTCTCCACTGAAACTACAATGAAATCTGTGTTGAACCAACTTGTGCTTTCCCTGATGTCACATTTGTCGAGCAAAAGTGAGGAACATCGTCATCTGGCGAAAACTTGCTTAGAACAGACTGTAGCTCAAATTGGTAAGTTACCTTTTTCTTTTTTTATAATTTCCCAATTTACTTTTCTGTTTCCGTGTTTTACAAGTTATTAAAATGTTTTTAACTTCAGATGGGGCTGCACTATCACCCGCAATGGCTGCGACAACGAAGAAAGCCAACATTAAGCAGAAACCCTTCATGCTTGATGTATTTTCCAGTAAGATTTATATGAAAATAATTCTAGTTTTTGTTTTTAGAAATGAGCACCACTCTGTACCAATCGAAGCCAAAACAAGTCGAGGTCAATGCACTTCCGATTCTTTGGGACTCTATTCAACTTGGCCTTGCTGACGCCGACTTGAAAAAGTCCGTGGCTGCATTTGCCAATCAAATGGCGCAATTGGTACGTTTCCCATTTTCCTGGCGAGGGAACTTTTTCAGATGGGACAAAAATGTCTGATGGATCACGCGACTACCGAGTTGGATCCGCCACGCAGAAAACTGCTGGAATCACTTTTACATTAGGGCTAGGAGCCAACAACTTCCCGTTGACTTATTTTCTGTGAACAACTGAAAAGCGGGCTTTATATTTGTGCAATATCTTTGCAAGGCGATCAAACAATAAATTATTTAATCAAATGTTTACTGTTTATGCGGTGAAGCACCTCGCTTCAAAAATTGGCACAAAGTGGAGATTTAAAAACGTTTGGGTTCACAAATATTTTTTCTCAAGGGTTACTGACTGAACCAAAAACCAACCATTTTGATTTTACGATGTGCTATAGTTTCTTTAAAAGCCACCTTAAATTCCTCATTGAACATCAAGTGTCCCGCGCAAGGTTGGGCCGGCACTGGTTTGGATTTTGGGAAAGCAGGCGGCCCGAGGTTTTCTGAAAATTTTGATTTTAACTCATTCAAAACTTAATATTGTTCTGTTATTCTGTTGTAAAAAACAGTTACAAACACGCACAAGACACTATGTAAAGAAGGTTTTAATTCAAAACTGTGTTTCACAATAGGAGGCACCATTGGTCCCGTGGCAATGTGAAGGATCTCCATTCAGTCGCAACTGAGAATTTGCAACAAAAAACTGTTTCTCTGTTAAACAGTGAAAAACTTTTTGTTTCACATACGCAGCCAATTTTAGCGCCAATGTACAAAGCTGAAACAAAATGAGTCCTTGCCGTTTCGAGAATCAAAATGCGTCCAAAATCGTTCCACAAAGTCATCCCCATTCTCAGTGAACAGCATTTTATTTGTTTTTTGGTATGCGCTGGCAATTTTATGACCGATGACAAAAATATTGCATGACGTCGGTGCCAAACTCTAGTCACAAGGGGCAAAATCGAGTGTCGGTTGTTTTTTTCTGTTCAGTGTGAAAAATAATAATTTGAAGAAAATTTAAGAACTGACAAGCAACTGGTTGACAAAAAAACTGTTCAAATGATGGGAACGATCGGCAAAATTAGCACAACTTTGGGCCCGTCTTACGAGAAACATTTTTTCCAACTACTTCTTAAATAATGTAAAGTGGTTTTATCATTTAAATTAATAGAAGCGGCGTGTAGAATGCGGGAATCTACGCGGCGGAACCGCGCCTTAGATGCCTGACCTAAAAGAACCACATACCTGGCTAAGTCACACTCTGATTGATAGCAACATGTTTGATACTAAACATCTTACACATACATGGGCGTTTACCATTTTTGAGAAGAGGAACTGACGTGCCTATACTTTTACGAGATGTCTCGCCACTTCATCCTGATAAGAAACGTTTAAAAGAAGAGAAAGAATCTTAGTTCGCATCTGCCTTGGTCATCCTTTCTTACCATGGATCTTTCTGCGATGCTGTTGTTCACTTTTATCGTTTCAAGTTTGGCTCAACCTCTAGGTAAATTAAACACTTTTTGATCTTATCTTCATTTAGTGGTGCAAAACATGACAATTGATGTCCCAGGGGACTTTGAATATGGGCCAACATTTATAGGAGAAGGGACGGAATTGAATTACGAGGTGGGAAACGTAAGTACTCATTAAGTTCTTTAGTTTGTACTAAAATGCCCCGCAGTGATTCGGGTGGAAGCAACTTGGTTGCAGCCAACTGATTCAATTCAGATCAAGGATCAGACCTCAGACCCCAGCAAATGGTAAGAGCATAAAAGCGTTCTCGTATAAAGAATTTTAGGGTAAAATCAACTGGTTTGAGAAATGAGAATTTGGAAATGACAGTTCAAATGCCAAAAGCATACGTCATTGTTGATATCAGCCGTGATTCACTCCAAGCTAGTGTGCAAATTAGCAAAAACGATGCCTGTAAGTTAAACAAACTTTTTTGTAATGGTTATTTTGTGTTTTTGCATTTATAACGCCCCATGTTATATTTAGAGTGCGGTACACAACAATAAAAATAAGTCTACCCGGCCTTTCTATTTAAAAAATATGACCATCTGTTGTAATTCCAATAATTTAAGGACTATGATTATCTTATTTGTGTTCCCCTTCACAAAAGTCCACTAAAACCGTCTGACACATTGTATTAACAATCGTTACCTTCAGAATATAAGCACACGTCCGTTTTTGGGGAACTAGGTTTTTCTACATTTGGTTGAACGAAGTTTTAACCTTTTAGATAAGAAATCCTAAAAGATACAACATTTAATAATGAAACGTGTTTTCAAAACTTAAAATGTTTACTTATCGTTTCTGTTCAAGTTGGTTTCTAGATTGGGCATTTTATGGTTGTAGTCACCCATTTGAAACAAAACCCAAATTGATATTAAAATAACACAATTTGCCTACACAACTTGTGTTTAAGGAAGGGATTTGATGCCTAAATTAGTCAAAACGACTCAATTTAACATTCATATTTATAAAATTAGTAAATTTTTTGTTTCACTGGTTTCTCAAAATGTCTTAATATTTGGAAAATGAGAGTATTAAATAAATTTAGGTTCTCCTGGAGATAATGGCAACACCGGAGGACAAATGGAAACAACAACAAGAACAACATCGCTTTTGTCAAGTAAGCTATTTTTTTATCTGGCTTACAACCAACTTATTTTTAGTTAATTGGCTAATTGCTCTCCTGCCGTTTTATCAACTCCGCTGAATTGATCTCCTGTCTAATTAATCGACGACTTCTAAAATAAACTTTAAATCTCAGTATTGATCATATTACTGTTTACCATTTGTTTATTCTCAAATTACACCAGCAATCCACAACGTCACGGAGAATGTTCCACTATTGTAGGAACTTCAATAGTAGTCCTGGTTATTTTTTGTTTAAAACAAGGAACACATGTGGCCTTCAAAAAAGCAGACGGCCACCGTACCAATTGTGCCAATTTATGAAATAGGAAAGATGACAGGCAATTTTTCAATTTGGAATACAACATTCCTTAAAGAATGCGTTCCTTTTTTGAATATATGTATAAAAAGGGTGTTACTTTTTTATACCAGTTCATTAGAGGTTAAGTTTTTTTGCATTCATTCTCAAGAAAGGATTTTTTGCTTAACAAGAGAGGTGGCTAAAAAACCTCCATTATCGAAAATTCTCCCATATAAAATCGATGGATTTGTATCATGCCTATTATTTTTTTTAAAAAAACATTTTACAAAACCACTCTTTATAACTATTTTGAGAGTTTTCAGACAATATGGAGTGTGGCTGCCGGGTTACAAATAACCGCTACAACGACCATCGCTATGAAATTGTTTACATTAAAAAAGTGTTTAAAATCAACAGGACATTTCCATACACTTTTCAAATGCCAAAACAAAAAAATGTTAAACTTTTGGCAACTTGGTCAAGAAACTTTGTGGAAGTCAAATTGTTACCCGTTTTGAAGATTTTCATTTTTCAACAATCAGAAATTTTGACCAACGAACCACGTTTTAAAAATGAAAGTTAATAGCTTTCGCATTCGCGCAATACATTTAAAAAACCAAAATGTTTTTAAGATGTTTTAAAGTTTATGACGACACTTTTTCACTTTTTCAACTTTCTTAATACAAAATTGTTCAAATGATTTTTTTCAAGCGATTGTTATAGAACAATTAGCACAACAGAAGAAAAACGTGCATGTAAAGTGCAAGACACATAACAACAATCAATTGTTAAATAACAAAGTATTGTTCCGTAGATTACTATTGGAGTTTTACAGAAAATTTACCTTCAATTAAAAAATAACTTTGACAGCAATTTGGAGTGGCGCTTTCGCATTGTTCCACAAAATTTTGCTTTTTTGTGGCAGCTATTTTTAGAATATGAGCTATGGTTTGACTACAGCTAGTGTTATTTCCGTAAATACCACAAAGCTCCAAATTAGAACAATCGACATGAATTAACATAAACATAGGTCATTGCTGTAAATGATGTACTATTTTGTGGAAATGTTCTCCTAATTTGCACTCTTCCTTCCCCACGCAAATGGCATCATTCTATAGTCGGCTACTTTCACCCGATATTTGTTGTTTTCATGAATGTCTAAAAAGCAGATGGTGTTGATTCCAGAACACGAAGCATAACATGTAAATATTTATGAAAAGTTACACCAAGCGCATTATTCGGCCAAATTGAACATCAAAGCGTCAAATTTTTGTTATTTTTAAATCGCCTTTTATTCGTTTTGCCCATCATAGTTCTCTGAGTTCTGGAAATAAGTAAAATTTTCGTGAAGTTTTTGTTTAATTTGGCCTTTATGATATCATGAAAAACTTAACAAAACATATTTTCGGAAGAATTTCGTTTGACTCAACCTATGCACGTTTTCGCAATTCCCATCTGCAACATTCAGGGGCAGTCGAAATTTTGAGCAAACAACAGTCAATAGTGTTTTAAATCGCAAATGTTGGTTTAAAAACGTATATTTTTCAAACACAAAATTCGCAAAAAAGCAAAGGGCCACAACTTGTCTTATAAGTTGCATTTTCATGCAGAACGTTGAAGTTTTGAAAACACCGCAAAGTATTTAAAGTATTTATTGGTCTCGTAATTAATAGCATTTTTTTAAAACAGTAGTTAATTAATTTTTTGTTTTTCTCGTCAGAATTGTCATATTTTTTAATATAAAATTTCAATTTTTACTCGCCAATCATAGTTCTCTGTGAAATTAATAAACTTCTTCTGACGTTTTTGTTTGATTTGATCATCATATAAAGGAAGATTGTAAAGAAAACAGTTTCAAAATAATTTTTCTAATACAAAAAATGCCAAGGGAAAGCGTTAAAGTGTTGTTCTTTAAAGTCGAGTTATCATTTTCACACATCACATAATGAATTATTACCATTTTCAGTTTCACAAGTACACTCGCAATGGTCAAAAACAGCAACCAACAATGTTTGTAATTGTTGTTGACAATTATTTCTGTACATTTTTGACTTTTTTCAAACACTTTTTTCAAACACAGACGAAATATTCTGATTATTCAAAAACAGCAAAGGGCAGCAGGTTGTACTAAAAGTTGTATGTTTCTATGCAAAGCGTTCAAGCGTTGTTCGTTAAAGTCGAGTAATCATTTGCAGCTGCCACTTCGACTTCGGGAATTCGAAATTTTGACATAAATAGGTAGGAACATTTCATAAGCAAGCATTTGAAAATATCGTTAAGTATTTAAAGAGTATATGGCGAACATAAAAAAGCCGTTTTTTATAAATAGTTTAAAAACTTGTTTTTCAGCTTTGAAACAATTTATGACCACTTCAAAACTGAGCTAATACGTGTAAACTCGGGCTTTTTCTACGATTAGTTGATCATTTGATTTTATTAGTGGCAGCTAAACTCATTGCAATAGAGCAACAAATCATAATCCCAGAAGCCGTAGTCACACATAAGGACATGGAAAACCATTTATCTTCAGACTTCGAACTTTTACTTTTCAACAGTTTTTAACTTTAATGAAATAGTTTGTTTTAGATTAGCCCAGGCTAGTTCTCGAAATTGCATGTTTCACAAAAACGTCTTCAAACCAAAGAACAAAAAGGGAGCCTTTCCCACGGTTCTTACAAATTTCGCGAGAAAAAGGAGTGATTCAAGGGGGTACCACTTTTTTCTCATCTTCCCATGAATCATTTCTTTCTCTCGTGAAATCTGCCCCTTTTTTCAAGTGCGCAAACATGTTGTCGACACGTTTTGAAATTTGGATTCTATATTCATTTTCAAACTTCTTTAGTTACGTTTAAGGAAATAGTTCTCTCAGAACTCACTTTCTAGTGACCAGAGTTCTTGCAATTTTAAGGCATTTATGACTTTCTTGTATTTCCCATAACATTTTCCGTTTAAGTTTTTCTCTTAAAAAAATGTTTATTAAAATCGCACAGGCTCTAATTGTCAAAGGTAGCGTAACAAAACTATGCGTTTTGCATGTTGACATGCATTCTCGCCAAGAACCACGGTTTCACACGATTGGGTTACATGTCGGGAACTACGACAGCGCTGAAACAATAAGCATACTTTGGCCGTTTTCTTAAAAATAGAGGCAATTTCTTGGTATTCTTCACAAGATCTTGTATTCTTAAATCCTGGACATTGAGTTATTTGTCTTGTCGTTGACTATCTTGACTGTTATGGTCATTGAATTAGCTTCAAATGGTTTCTGAATCAGGAATGCGGCCGAGGTTGGCATGGATTCGGTTTTTGCTCATGTAATTTGAAGGTGCACAGGTGAACATTGCTATTTGTCTATCGGAAAAAACAATTTTCATTGCAGGTTCGCCCAAACGAGCAGCCATGTTTCCCGCTGTAGTGCACCAAACAAGGTTCCGCGCTTTTTTCCAACCCAGCAGTTTAAATGACAATTAATATGTTCGAAAATCGACAATTTCTTGTCTTCTCAAACTTTATATGGTGCCAATAACTTTTCATTTTAATTTAGTTGGTAAACACGCACACGCACACACATACCCACATACCCACATACACACGTGCACACATACACACATACACACGTATATACACGATGTCTGCACTCCAATTAGCATAATTCACACAAAGCCTAGAGGCATTTCTTCCTAAGGGACATTTCTCAGTTTCCTGTTTTTTTTGTAAGAAAAACTGAATGTACAAAAAGTGTTTATTACTGTTTATCACAAAACATGTTAGAGGTTTCATTTAAACTTTCATAGACGTAATATATAGTTTTTAAGACGAAAGCCATGAGTTTTGATCCTTAAAAACCGTTTATCGCAAACATTTTGGGCGCGCCCCAATCGCTGGAAGAATTTGGTTTTTGCCCTGCTGTTTCGAAGCTACGCGTGTCACAGTCCCACGTGTGTGAATGCCCGCACTCATAGCCCGATTAAAATCCGTTTGGCAAGCACTGCCGATTTCCAACGCAAAAAGTCAATACCTTTTACACTTATCTCAATAGAAAATGTTTGCTACCAACAGCCGGTGCTCTTTTTCATCAGCGTGTTTTCATTCGGCCGGCCGTTCTTTGCTGCTGTAAAGAACGTCTTTGATCCCCTTCTCAAGCCTTTTTGTTCTCAATCGCCGTTCCATCTCTAATGCCGACAGCTCCCGCTTGAACGGGACTTACCTTATCTTATCACTTGCTCTTTCATCAACTATTGGCGCCAGCACTTTCATTTCTATTAATTTCAAAAAAAGTTTGGAATAAACATGTTTCAAAGTTTCAGTAGAGATTGAAGAACACCAGACACCATGGCAGCGGATTTCCCGCACACGGGTGAGTTTGTTTGTTCTTGGCACGGCCGCAGTGTTGCGATAACGGAAGGTCAAGATTTTGTTTCAGGGGAGAAATAGTTCTTAACACGTTTTTCTCCTACAGTTGAACGTAGACAAATCGTAGAGAAATTTGAATTCACATTAATTGTTACTATACAATGTAGTGTTATTTTGACATTAAATTTGTCTGTATTTTAAGATCCACGTTCTTTAGAAAGAAAAAAACCGATAGAAAAAAACCTCAAAACATAAATCAAGAAAATATATAATTGTTTGGGTTAAAAAATGTCTTTTCAATCATATACGAAGCTCAAAATGGCCAAATGTGGCGTTGTTTGATGACGGTCGTCTACAGATTTTGGCAAAATGACAAGGAACTCGTCCTGCGTTTACGCGATTCACATTTAAGTTTGGATTTACTGTCCTATTTTTTTCGATTTTTTAAAAATATAACAACCCCCGAACAACTGCTACTTTTGCTTAAGATAACGCAAAAAATTTCGACATTTGGTGATATTTAATTTTATCAGGAATTCTTAATAAATTAAATGCCAAGCATGGCTAGAACAGAACATTTTGGCTTTTGAACATTTGTTTTATCAAAGCTAAGTGAAGTATTTGTTAGTTGTAAACTTTTTTTTTTAAATTTAAAAAACCATAGGTTGTTTTGGTCTTTCCTAGAATTGCTGTTTCGATGTAGGATGAATCTAAAATTTTAAGCCCAATAAAATTTCAGTTCTTCCTCAAATTCCGGAGGAAAGTGAAAAGTCGAGGAGCAGCCAACGCCTTGCGGAGGTAGACCACCGTGTAACCAAATCACATGTATTGCGTGTTAGCCGCTGCTGATAGATGGGCTGCGACAATGGGAACCGTTGGAAGTACTGCCAGACACTCCAGCCACGGCTACTTTGGCTCAGCTCACGATTGTACAAGACACCACACACCGAAAGGTTTGCTTTCAGACCGTACAACTAAATGATGTTTAGATTTCTTTGTGCGGAGTTCCCAAAAAGATTCTGATTTTGGAAGAAAACAAACTGAAACGATCGACGTCTCTGGATTGGTCAGAAAAACTGTGCAAGGTAAAGGGAATCCAATGTGAAACTCTTTTTATAGGTGAAGAGGACTAGGTGCCCTTCTGAAATTGACGCTTTAGCAACTGATGCAGAGATAGAAGAATTCAAAATGGTAAGTGAAAAGATATTTGAAAAATGGTACGTTCAGAGCATGAAAAAAGCGGCTGCCGAGGCTCGAATGAACAAAATTTCGGAACTACCTGACGAAATGGATTCCAAAGGATCGTCCAGCAGCAAGGTCAAATTTTTCTAATAAGGAAAACTTAATTTTGTTAAAGTTGCTAAACAAAAATACTTTGAATTACTTATTTTTAATTATGTGTAATAGCGCGAAACGGTCTTTCTACCAGCAAAATATCCAACATGAAACTTCTGAAGAAAAAAAAACCGGCACTCTGAATTATTAGAAAAAAGCTTTGTATGTGTAATTTTAATATTTTCCAAGCTCTTAATGTTTTTCTGGTTTGTAGTTTGAGCCGGATCAGCCCGGTTGCTAACTATTCTCGGTCCGCTTCGCGTTTCGGCTCGAACTCCGGCTAGTTCCATTTTAATGAAAAAGCCCAGGCAAAATTCAACGGAATGCTAGCTGAAAAATGTATACCTTTCGCTTGCAGTGCAAAAAGAAAGTTTGAAAAGATCTAAAGTTTTACTATTGAACAATATTCTTTTTCAAAATTTTCAGGTCCGTGCCGGTCTTAAATTATTAACTTTCCGGTTGCTACTTACTGTTTATTTGTAAAGAAAGCCAGAATTTCACTTAATGTTTGAAAACAACAATATTGTATTGTCCAAATTTGTTTCAGAAAACGAAAAAAGCTTTCTGAATTCCTAATTAAGTTTATGCGTATTTGTTGAACTCTTCCATTTATTGAAGTATTTTATTCTATTTTTAATGTTTCCTGCTACCATAAACCAAATTCATTAAGTGACTGCTGATTAGTGCACTTCCACTATTAGTTCTTAGAAGGCTTTGCAAATCACCGTATCAATCAAGTGTGATTGATAAAACTGGATTATTGTCAATCAGAACAGGCAATTTGCGTTTTGTTTTTATAAGCCATGATTGGAAGCCATTCGCTCGGCGCCCACGCTGCTAAATCATTCGACATCAACAGTCGTTGTGCGCAAGAGCGTGTGAATTATGTGTGAAGAAAGGAAGCCATTCTCATTGTGAATTGAGGGAAATTACTGTGTATTACTCTGCTTATCAAACATTCATCTCGAATTATAAGTATAATTTTGAGGGTGCCTCAGACTTCTCATAAAAAACACAATTACATAATTTCCGTTTTCTCAAATGGTTTTTAGAGAAAACAATACTTGGCAATGTCGAGATATAATTTTTTATCCTTTTTATGTTTATCCGTAAACGGCATTGTTTAGGAAAGTGATCATGTTGATGGCAGTAAACAAGATTCCTCCTCCGATTGCAGCAGCATCAGCTGTGAACTTGTTTTTTCTTACAACTGGGACAAACCCAAAAAGGTTTATTTGATCGCACCTTAATTTCATTAAGTTTTTAATCTAGATAGCATTTGCCTGCACTCCTCCTTGCAATTGGCTCTATGAAGACTGTGAAACAGACGAGCACTTTGAACGCAAAGTAAGTTTTTTTGTTTAACTAAACCGACTAGTTTTCTCCATTAATGCAGTCCAGCAGATTTTAATCTCTTAAAAGGCCTCTTCTGCGCGAAAATTGACTCGCTCTGGTTTTGGGTTTTGAACATTTGGTCTTCATAAGACGAAAATGGGTTTCTAGTTGCAAATGGTTTGTCTCCAGCCGTGAGTTACCGTGACTTGTTAGTGTTTTAAACAACTTTTTAAAACTAAGTGAATTAACAGAGTTTACTGGTTAAAAAAATAAAAAAGTGAATCTTTGACCCCAACACTTGCCTAACTCGGTTCAACAATCTTAGACCAAGTGTCAAACATGTGTGCTACAATTTTGTTGTAAACAACTTTACCAATTTTTGACCGATTTCCACAGCTTTCGGATGAAAAATATTTTTTATTAAAAAGGTTGGTTAAAAAAAATGTGTATTTCCAATAATAGTAATCACCATGTATGTACAAAGTTTTGTTTTTGTAATTTTAAGCATACTAAGTTTTTTTTTATATAAAAACTAAAGATAAAAAAGAAAATTAATTTTGAGTGTTTGCCTGAGTATGGTTTCAATAAACGTTTTGTTATTAAATGAAACATTGGCATACTGCACTAAACCCGCAATATTTTTTTAACGAAAAACTTTAAAAAAACAATTGTATCTATGTCACGAATGGTGGCTTCGACCGGCCCAACTTTTCGGAATCTATGACAAATTCCGTTTATCTGACCACCCAGACATCTTGAGTTCGGTTCTGCCGCAAGTAAAATTTTTACGCGTAAAATATACACTTTGAACAATTTAAAAATGTCACGATAGTGAATTGTATTACTTTGCAAATATTTTTATTTAGTTTTTAAAATACAAAAGGTTCGCTCCTGCCGATCCCAACCTTCGATGTTTGTCTGATAAAGACGGGCAGGGTTTTGATCACACTTGGTCACAACTCTTTTGTATTTGATAGGGACCCTAAATTAGCCATTTTCGCTCTCTCAAAGGCCTTTTTTCTTCGGGTTAGCGCAAGGATGGACCTAATAGGCAATTAACTTTTGTGTGGTCTTCACACCCGAAAATGAGAACCCTGTTCATTTTTAATGAGCAAAGGGCTGAAAAGCCGCATTCCCACAAGCGGAACGCCTTTTTCGGCACGTTGGTCACAGCGCTGTTTTTCGGAATTCCGGTCATGACACAATGAATTCCCACGCAGTCTCAGTCAATTGAAGTAACTATTCTTGCCGCTCATCCAAATGCATTCACCCCTTAACGTAAAATCCACCACTTGCAGACGAAGACGCAAATCCGTGGGAAAATAAATGTGATCTCATGCGTTTTGTATCATTTCAGTGGGAAGCGATCGCAAACGCGCGTCAGCGCCAAACGGTGACAGTGGTGAAGAAACGACCGGCTAACCAGCGACGACAGTCCATCGACAGGTGAGCCCACCCGGAAAACAATTGGGAAACTTTTCTGATCCCAAGGACTTCCCCGCCAGTGTTTTATCAGTCTGACCCCGCTCGCCAAAAATCAGCTGGGATCCATAATCTCCTTATCGCTGCGTTTTTCTCGCGTAAGGGCGCCCTCTGCCAATTCGTATCTGACAAATTAGGTCTATACTTTACTCCCAGCAGACACAGTATTTCAATTTGTAATTTGTTTAAAAATCACACCCTTTTTAAATTTAAAATATGTCCAAAAAAAATTTTGCGCAGATTTTAATTCAAATGGATGGCGTTTTGACTGAAACTATAAAGCCAAAAAATTCACCCTCAATTCGTCCGAAAAGAAACACGCAATCATTTGAAATTATATATTCGAATTTATAAAAGTTTCAAAATCTTCCTCTGCCGACTTAAAATACAGTATAGTTGCAATTTGGCAAGGATTTTGGTAATTAACCCAAGGTTCAGGCGGTCCTCTCCAAAACGGACTTCTCAAGATAACAGTTCAAGGTTCGGTGCCACCGGTAATTCTGTTCTGCTCAATGTCAACAACCATTATTCGCGGAACTTGACCATTCCCAGCCTTTTGAAATGTATTCCGTAAAACTATTGTTTTCTAAAAACAGTTTTTTCAACATATCTTTTAAATTTCAAATGCAAGAATTCCAGAATTCTATTCCATAATTCAGAATTCTATGAAATATTTGCCAGAAATCGAACAGGGAAATTCGTTTGTAAAGACTAAGGATGATAATCATATTGCGTAAGAATTCATTCACAATTTTATTAAAACGGCCTAGATCTTAAAATCTGTCCACGACAGTTTTCCTGAGACATTTCGCGTCCAACAAACATTACGGTCTCCTCTGTTCAGCACCCTTTCCCGTCATTAAAAGCGACGTTTATTCCACAACGGCATCGCGCGACATCGTCTAAATGATAATAAGCAATGGTCTTTGTGCGTTCTTGGAAGAAAATTAAAACCAGTCTTCTACCTTTTGACAATGTCACCCATTGGTTACTCAATTTGTGTCCGACCCTTGCCGGCCCATAAATTATTAAAAACAAAATGGGTTTTCTATTGGTTTGATTTGATGCACAAAACTTAGGCTTCTTTGCGACTAGAACTTGAAACCTTAATATACGTAATTTGCCATGGCACAGTGGTGTATAGGACAACAAATTCAAAAACGTCGAAGGTTTCATCCCCAGGTTCGAATATTTTCTGTTTGTTAATCGATATAAAAATATTGTCAGAAAAATGTTTCCGCCAATCTGGTTCTGGATATGACCCTTTGAGTTTGCAGTTGTATTTTTTCAAAAATCGCTGAAAAATATTTTTTTCTTTTTTGTTAATCTTATGTTAAATTGGCATTTTTTAAAAAGCGACATTTCACTGAAAACTTGGGGCAGATAAGATTTCTCTCTGACGGAGCAAACGTGTTACTCAAAGGAACTACGTCATTTTCTAATTAAATTTGCAAAAACACTTAGGTTGCATTCTGAAAACGCTGAGAAACCTCTGAACTCCTATAATTCACCCAGCCTTCGGGTGCAATTTTGTTGGCCTGCGTTAATTGAATCACAAAAAGCGGCACGTATCAAAGGACTCGCCTCTTGCAGAAATTGCCAGGACGTTGGGTCAAACAAAAAGTTTCCGCCCAAGGTTGTGGCATTCTTCATTTGAGTGTTATTCATTCGTATTAGTATAAAATTTGACAATTCTATTCGCTTTTTTATATTTCTCATTTTAGCTTCGCCAAGAAAACGATGCAAACGGCGGGGCATTACTTCCTAAACCTCCTCAAGTCGAAAAAGGTGGGTTTGAACTAGTTTCTGTGGGCGGATTATCTTGGTCGAGCGTAGTGAATTTGGGAGATTTCGCCGCGGGGAAGAAGAGAAACGCATTCATATTTCACCCTGCAATTGATTCTCGTCGCCCATGTCCGGGTTGTCTCGACCTGGCCATCTACTTCTCCTTTTCATTTGAGCAGTCTTCTACACGCCTGTTTTACAACAATTTCGACTTTTAAGTTTTACGCGTTCAGTCCATCTGGTCCTTTTCAAAACTTCAAATAGCTAAAAACTGCAATTCTTGCGAGACTACCGCAGTCTACCAAAACGTACCTATGTGTCATTTCAGCTTTCTTTTTGCATACAGTAAAACATAAAATATATAAGCCTAATTAGCTTGAAAGCAACGCAGACAAAAAAGAATTTGACAAAGGGGAGGCCAAGTTTGAACAAACGAATCAAAAGAGACTTTTTGTCTCGATATGAACGGATAACTTCATATGAACTGAATCACTAACTTATCTGAACTGGATCAACTTAATTACACAGAATTTGATAATCAATAGATTACTTAAATTAGAGCAGGAGCGCATTTACAAACACATTTTAAGAGTTCTGACTGAAAACAGGGATGTAACTATTATAGTATATTTAATTTGAAAAGACACGTATTTGCGACCGCTACTGTTAAACAAAGATCAAGCAATTAGGAATAAGAAATTGCATACATGTCCAAGGGTTACGTTTTTCTTACATAACAATGTGGGATTACCTATGCGATTGAATTTCAACATGTTTTACATTTATTACAATATTTTCTATTTCTATGTTTTTAGCATGCCATTACCATGAAATAGAAACAACTTTAATCACCCATTGACGGCACAAAATCAATGCATGTTGATCAATTTGGCCCAACATGCAGAATTATTCTTATTTTGGGTCTGCTACAACAGGTTCGAACGTGACATAATCTTTATTTACGGGTACGCATACTAACCATTCAACATTATGTCTATGAATGATGAGGGTGAGCCCGACAACGACTTAGATTTCTGGTTCACAAACTGCAACTCTGTTTTTTAGAAAGATTAAGTTTAAGCTTCAGTATCTGTTTGCTTTGCCGTTCCCCAGTTTTCTTGTTGTAATGTATAAAACTAACATACATAAACACGATCACACAAACACACGCACACACACGCACATATATATACACACATTCAGCATGATTTTTCAAAGAAAAAAAACATTTTTCCTACGACACATGTGTGAGTCGTATCAGATTTTCGTGGCCGTCTGTTTTGTTTTGGCTGAACCCCGTCCTGCTCTAAACAGAGCCGTTGTGATCGCGCCGTGGCGTAATGACGACCCCATAATAGGCGTTGAATAGCTCGCGCCAGCCAGGTGGACGGTCATTGCAAGGTCGCCTCCTCACATTTGCATATCGATCGTCTACTCCCCTGAAATCCGATCCAATTCTGCCAAAGCCGCGCGCCCAGACCGTCTCGGGAGTGGTTCCGAAATGACCTTAGCCAACCTGCACTTATCTGATTTCCGCCTGACCATCGATGGCGCTGGCATTGCACGCAATTTTACGGCACCCGTATGGCACCAGCCTACCGCAATTGTATCCTTCGATTTTGATTTCTCTGAAATTCTCTAAAGAAAACTTTGGTTTAAAATCAAAGCTTTACTTTTTCCTTTTTTTTTCTTGTCTTTTTGACAAATGTCCAAAACATAGGTTCCCATTTGTTTCCGCCTCTTTCGCAGTTCCGTCTCCACATGTTGTTTTTCGCTGTAGATTCAATTGATGAATCACGGAGGCGCTTGTTAACCAGAGAGTGTCGGTTATGCTATCTAATAACCCGTCTGCTCCAATCTGTCATTATCCTCACTTCTTTATTCACGTTGTAAATAAACACACGTATAGTTTATGATTAAATGACTGTGTGTTTTACGATAAATTCTTTGTTTTGAACTAAAACATAAACGTCAAACCCCCGAAGGCAGTAGTTTTTGGTTTTACGCCCCCAGAGAGGACTTTGGCCGAATTACCTTCCGAGCACTCAGGAATTGGATACCTTGCGTTCGACGACTGACGCAAATGGGACCGGTGGCACATAAGCCATCATAAAATGTGGTCCCATTATTCATAAATTACTATCGATTAACCATGTAGTACTTTAGGTATGGGTAATTTGACGCCTATTTTATTTTCCTTAAGATTGTGCTTTTAATTTTGAAACGGTTTTGTTATATGTTCATCTAGTCAAACTGAAAAAAAACCAGCGTGTTTGTTGTGATTTAAAAACAGTTTTAAAATAAACAAAAAAATTTTGAGTCCGCTTTTCTTAAATACTTTTATGAAAACCCAATTATGCTCTCAATTCACTGCTAAAGGTTGTCGAAACGTATCGGCCCACTTATCAAACAAACGATGAGGGTTCGAATCCTTCCCAGGGCAAACTTTTCTGCTTTCTTCATTTATATTTGTAAGTAATAAAGTAATATTTTATAATTTATTATTTTAAGTGTTGTTTGCCTGTAAATAGGGGGCCACTTTTAATTCTTGCATTGATTTGATAAAAGCGCAAAACGCATGTAAATTAAAACAATACAATACATTTTGCAGCAAAATGTTGAAGTCCCAAGTTTCGCGATTAGTGGAATGTTTAGCAACATGAACAGTATTTATTGATTTAATTTTAAAATGTTTTTAAAGATTGTATTCGTTTGTTTTCCAGATCTTTCCAAAACAAATTCCTGACTCTAAAAATAAACGCAGTATCCGCTGGCTTTCAGGTCCTTGTCGTGTTTGTCGCCTTGCCTTTTCCGTGTTGTTGTGTCTTTTGCTAATAGCAGTTTTCACAAAAACTTCCGTGCCGAATAGCAACTACAACGCGTTCCATTTGAATTTGCGCGATTCGCTTGCAAAGCGCAGTATTTAATTACTAATCAAACCAAAAGTCGCCGTCGTTCTGAGCGATTACAAGCCGCGGGCTTTCGGAAACCCTGCTCAGCCTCTGAATCGCCTGTAAACATCCTCTATCTACGGGGACATCTGCTCAAGGACGGAGCTCTTACCCCATGCATGTGTTTATTCCACCTACGCGTAGATGTAACTTTCGATAATTGCTGTTCCAAGAAGTTACGGCCAGTTCCAGGAACTGCGCTATGTCGCTCCAACCAGCTGCATCCATTTTCATTTGTAAAGGCATTTATTTCTAGCAAAATCATTTGTTTTAAAACCGGGGACCCACTTCTCTTTCAGAATTTCCCTTGAATGCAAACACAAAAAGGTTTCTTGAAGCAGTATCTTGAGAAAAAATTATTTAAAAGGATTACTTAGCTTGTCATAAAACAAATTTGTTACATCAATTTAAAGACAAGTTCACAGTTCATTCTTCTTTTCACATCAATATGAATAGACACAACATTACATAAAATTGCCACACTTTGGCGCCATTATCTCACCTGTCAGCAAGAATTACCGAATTCCAACAAAGACAGGTTATTTGTATTTTGTAGCTTTAAAAGGCGGTTTAATCGAAAAGTTGCTAAAAGATATCACCAACTGATTAGCATATCACACACTAATTCAGCATTTGAAACACACTCAGTTTTCTTCTTCTTTTTCTTGTCCTTCTTGAAGTTTGATTTTGTGTAAAAATGTTATTTCGGGTTTTGTGGAAATTTGTAAAAATAGAAACGGTTGAACATCACTTTTCGAAAACTGTTAAATCTATAAAAACAAAAAAAGATTTGTTATCGGAAAGATAATTTTTCCAAAACCATTTTTTAAGCGGTCCCAAATCTGATGTCCCTTACATGGCTTTGAATTTGGGTGTAAAAAGCCTTTTAAGCTGTTGAATTTGTGAAAGAATGTAAATTCCGCAATTCCTGAGCGAACTGTCCTCATTTAGCCATTAATGTCAAGGCGCTCTTTTACGCCACGCGGCGAGGTCAGCCAGATTGAAACTTCAAAATGTGGTTTTTTCGACCACTTGGTTTTTTTTAAAATTACGGTTATCAATACCATTCAATGTTAAAATTAACTAATTTTCATTTCTGTTTTCAAACGAGTGTTTCCTTGTATTTTCCATAAATGTTGCCTAATGGACCTCCCGGCTTCACACATTTTGATCCAAATCTCGTCGGCGATCACTTTACGCCGTCGTCGTTGTTATTGATAACTCGTGGTTTAATGAGTAACGAGGGCCAAGGCGACAGCCGGCGGAACCTTTCTGCAAAGTGCAACCGAAGCCCCCAAAACTCAGCTTTTTTGACTGAACACACAAAGGTGAAAGAGGAGCCTCTTCGGCTACAAGAACATCAAGGGTTCAACTCACCCCAGAGCAATTCCAAATAGATTTTTGATCCTCGCATTAAGGGAACCAATGTTCTTTCATCCCGTTTCGTAGTGACAGCGTGAATTGCCGAACGCAAGGTTGCCCAGTAGGACGCCAAGACACCGGCATCAGCCGGAGTTTCCGAGCGCAGTAAAAACTACTTCCGAGCGCAGTAAAAACGTCAGCCCTTTGTTAGAAACAAGTACGACTAGGATCATTTAGTCTATCAGATACTACTACAAACTGAACTGTTCTTCTTTTTTTTATTCAGCGCCCAAAAGAAAATAATCAAAAGATACTTTTGTTTACGGTTTACGGATTTCGAAGCTCTTTTCACAAGCTTCTGAAATTTGTTTACCCACGTGCCCTTGATTGACTCACTTCGGTAAACAAATAAAGACAACGACGCATACGGAAAGTTCCCGAAAACAATTTAGTAATGAGAATAGATATTTATTTTTCTCTCTCTCCCTCTCTCTCTCTTTTCCGTTCTCCCTCAATATCTCAATGTCTCTTTTCCTTCTCTCTCTCTCTCTCTCTCTATATATATATATATATATATATATATATATATATATATCTATCTCTCTCTCCCTCTCTCTCTCTTTTCCGTTCTCCTTCAATATCTCATTGTCTCTTTTCCTTCTCTCTCTCTCTCTCTCTCTCTCTCTCCCTTCTTTCTCTTTATATGACTCTCTCCTCGGTTTGTATCCGTTCCTTTTTATCTCTGTTTCTCTGTCTCTCTAACGATTCCTATATCTTTAATTCTGGGCCGTCAGAAACCAAGTACCCTTGTAGTTATACTAGTCTAGACAAACTCTAACTTGTGTTTGTGCTGAAAGGTCACTAGCCAATTGTCCAAGTAGTGTTTCATGTTCCGAATATTGATCAATGAACAACTGTTTTTTAATAACATAGCAAGTTTTAACTTACTTTTTGTTTTTTTGAACTTTTTGTGGTATGCTTTTTTTCGCAAAAAATACAAAACAGTTATTTTGGATCACAAAAGCTCGGATCGTTGGGAAAAGCCGGTAATAATTCACTGGCCGTGTTTTTTCGCTAGCTGCGGCCTGTGCTTCATCTCCCGCCGAGCGTATTTATGACGGGTTGCCGTTTTGACCAGAGGTGATTAGGCCGAGTCTCGGCTGTTACTGGCGCTGTTTAGCTGTTACACTTGCGCAGGTGACAACGGCCATCTTGTGCACCCGGATTATCCTCTTTCCGCATTCCAACAACAACCCCAGTGTTTCTAATTCACGGCCGGGTGCCGATAGCCGTGCGCTACTCGGTTCAGCGGCAAAAAAGCAGCAATAAACCTTGGTGACGGCCCCCGACGCTCCTCTTGCCACACTGTATAATTTGATCCAGAGCCAGGCCCCGTTTGCTTTTTCAGCAAGCGAAAGGTCGTGCCACCCATCACTCGCGTGGAGGTCTTTGACATTCCGCTACCACCGCCAAACAGTTGCTTTCCAGTTTCAACGGATCCTCACGTGGAGGTATTTTCCTCGTGAACAGCAAATGGTCTGCTATACGTTTATGAGTCACGAAGTATTTCCGAGATTTTGTTTACTAGACTTATAAACCCTGGTTGGTCAATTCCAGACAACACCGGTTTTTCAGTCTAGCGCCCATGAGTCATGGTAACATTCGGCACATACCCCCCCCCCCCCCCTAAACGACACTTCTCTCCGAGTTGTCGATTCTGAAAGGCTGCATTGTCCTCTTTTCAAAATCGTTCTGCTTTTCCATTTGAACTTTTAATTACAATGTTTTATCTATCCATCAAAGCAAACCCGATTGACTGCCTTTAGAAATTTTCAAAACCCCGTTTTGCAAACTCAATTTTTATCTTCCGAAAGTTTTGTTTTGTCAAATCGTTTCACAGAATCTACAAAACATGCGACGACAAGATGTAAATTCAAGAAGACTTCCAACAAACTTTTTTGAAAAGAAAATAACCTGATCTTTGAAACTTTGTCCAGCGTAACCTTTTTGTCAGTACATTATATTTACCTTTAACTTTCCTTACATATAAAAATTAAACAAAAGATCGAACTACAGTTCCATTTTTAATGATAACATTTGTAAAAACAATTTTACCCCATCAAAGCAAGCTTTCAAACTTCTTTCTTTTACCGAGACGTTCCACAAACCAGAAATCAACCTACACCTGACCCACCGCTGTTTTTAACTCGGGAAAGGACTATTTTTACGTTGAGAAGTACATATTTACATTGTCTCTTCTGCCCTGTGATGTGTTCGAACACGTTCTATAATAAATCTAATTTGTCCTTTGGGTAAATCCAGTGAACTGGTATTATGACCGGCCAATTTGGGTACATCAGAAGTAATGGTAAATTTGTTCTTTACTGAAGTTTTTTTGTTTCGGAAACTAATCACTGCAAATGTTTGACTGTGAATAGGCGAAAGAAGATGTTAGGTTCCTCATTCATTAAACAAAATGTGCTGCCCTTGTTTTTCGTTTCTATCATGGGGGCTATATAAATATCATAGTTTTTGCAACTTCAAAATCTGCATAAAGTCACTGTTTGCATATTCCATCGACAAAAACATGCGTTGAGCCTAAGTTCACTGTTTCTGCAAGAGAGTGCACATCCGTCTGGCAGAGAGGATATTTATGAAGACGTTTGCAATTCTGATACCGGAGGACGTCGCCCGCGCTGCCATAATAAGAGGCCGATTTCGGGCGTTCATTGTGGTCGCGCGGTGGCCAAACCTGCCCCATAACGTCGGAAATCGACCAGCTGATCGCATGGCGCAACCTATTTTCTAAAATAGCAATTAGTACAAGCCTCACTTTGGCTGACGAAATTCCATCACGTTTCTTGAAATTTCCGATTACAAACTACATCAACAATCGGACGTTTCGTCGAGAAGACAAAAAGAGCAGATGGCCATCAGCGCATTGTTTTTAATAGCTGTCTTTTAATCTGATGCGTAATCATAGTGTTCAATCAAGACCGTCCGGCAAACAGGACGACGAAACAGTATCAACTGTCTCAACTCAGGGAAACAAACAACACTGCCGTCTATTTCGGTCGCTGGTTTATCAATAGATCTTTATTTTAGTCACGTTGAAAAATCAAGTTTTTTGATAAGATGCTTTCAATTTTATTTATTCAATTTATTTATTGTGATTTTTCGCTCTTTCAATATGAACCTGGATAGGTTAACATTTAAAATTCATGCTTCTTTCGATAAATCCACGTCTTGTTGGAACTGGAGCTTTCCTTTCATTTTCAAGTTTTGAATCTCCCTATATCGAATGTTTACATTTTTATAGTCGAGCGAGTCAAACATTCTAGTTTTTTAAAAATTAGTTTGTTTTTTCAAATTAAAATTAAAAATATTATTAACGATGACCCTCGGGAATTGTCATCAAACTTGTAAGTGCAATCTGAAAAGGATACTCGGGCAACAACAAGACAGCAGATTTGAAATCGTTATTGAAAGTGATTTTTATGAATTTTGTAAATTATTCACTTCGATTTAAAACACAATTTTTTGGTATAGGCAAAAATATAATGTGTGTTCATACATATTTGTTTTGATAGATCTTTCACAAGTATCTTACAAATCACTAAATGTGCTTTGCCGTACATTTGAGCAACGATCGCTTCTTGTGTTATTTTCCGAATCAAAAACAAGCAACAAATAAAGAAGGCAATTTGAACATTGCGAAATTTCAATATAAAGTAGCTATATTTGTAATCAGAGTTACCAGACATTACAACCCCGCTTCCAGAACTTTTCTTTTCTATTTTGCAGTTTGTCTCGTTCTTGTCTCTTGTGTCCTTTTCTTCATTCTTCTGATCTCACTTCTCCATCTTCAGAATGCACTAGAATGTCGATTGCTGAGGAACAGCAACATCCCGAGAGAAAGAACTGGACAAAGCGTCTCTCTAAAACCTTGAGTCGCCGTTCGGTCTCTTTCCTCGCACACCTAGTGCCCTTCCGAAAGGCCCAAGAGGAGCCCGCAGAGGAGAGAAAGGACCGCCGTCGAGCGTCCGCAACCCCAGAAGTCCTGTTGTCGACGTCGGTTGTGCAGCCGTCGCCGGTGCCTCGCGAACAGCGCGAGCGCCGCCGGCGTCGCAGCGTCGACCGCATCTACGCCCTGAAGTCAAACAAGGACCCCGAGGTAGGCGTCGTCTTTGTCAGACTGTATTCGCCCTGTGACGGCTTGCTTGTTTGTTTGCCTGCGCCCTAATTACAAACAAACCGCGCGACTGCCGCTTTTGGGCGCATTTCTGCATCGACCTCTTAAACGGACTGCACAATTTTATAATGCGAAAATGTAGTTGTGAAGAACCCTCAATTTCTGCTCATTGAGCTCAACCTCCACCCCCCCCCCCTCCAACTGGCATAAATCGATAACTTTTATATTAGTTACCTTATATCAATCGATGTTTATTGATTTCATTGGGTCTCAAAGCGATTGATTCGCAGAACCTTCGCAGAAATTCAAAGTGGGATCAATCAACGGTTTATAAATGTAGGCAACCTCCATCTGGTTTCACGACAAAAAAAACTATTTTTGACGGCCGAAAACGAGACTTCATAAAAAATAAATTGAATCCCTAATCCTCGTTTCCCCGCGATTCACAAATGAAACCTAACGCAGTATTGCGTACGTATGTTTAAACACATCATTTTGTACGCAATTTCGCGCGTGGTATGATTTGACAAACGCTAAGTCCTGAAGTAAGGGGGACTAGGATTGCTGACGACTAAAAACGAACTTTCTATTTTTGTGAATCTCACACTGAGACGCAGTAAGAGGAAAAAGTACAACTTTTGATTAGTGTACCGTGTTTTGCCATCTTTGCCTGTTTTGCTGTAACCACAACACTGCGTCGAATTGCCCCTAAACTCGAAGGCGCCTTTGTGTCTGCTGTGAGGTAGAAGAATTCCCCCGTCGGGAGGTGTTTTCATCATCAAAAGTACCAGAAAGGTAGAATGGGGTTCGGCCTCGCAGTAAGAGGAGGCAACCGGTCTTTCAACACCTCCGCTGCTTGACTCCCGCAGCGAGGTCCGCCCTGCCCATTACCGACTGTCGCGCAAGGCCGGCTGACCCACTCCGTTCTTAATGCGTTGCCTCAAAAACATCTAAACTAAAAAAAATTTCACTTTATTTTCCATGCGTTGTTTTATAGAGAGGTGCAAATTTATCGGTCGATTTGTTATGAGTGGAAATTTTCCTTTGCCTAAACGGTCAACCTAAGCGCCTATTTTGGCTTGAATGGCCTCGTTTTTTAAAAAAAGGTTAAAATATGTTTTCCCGGCTTTTTCATTTGTACCATTTTTAAACCTATGAGTTTAATGAAAAGTACAAATTTTCAGTGTTCGTGGAAATAGGATAGCTTTTAAAACTAGAAATTTCCCTCTTCTTTCTTGGCCTAACCCATGTTTTCCCTGTGCTGATCCTCCTTATCAGTGAATCCTTGGCCAAGTGTAACAGCCCGTGCCGTGTTGTGCGGGTGGCCGAATCCCCAAGCCGGCGAGCTGTATCAGCTGTTTCACCTGAGCCATCGGATAATCCCTGCCCGATGAACACTCTTCCCTTGCTTCCAGTTCCCTTCTTATCGTTCGCGACCCATCTCTAACACACCTCCGTTATCAATAATCACTAGATAGCAGGCGCCTTTTCAAGGCTAACTCTGCACTCTACACTTGCCAAGGAGTCTCGAAAACAGCGACTTCTTGAGAAAAGTACAGATACTAAACATACATTGCGGAAATGTTCCCATCACGCCTGTACTTTTCAGACGATGTCGCAAAATACACTGTTCCTTCGGTATTTCTACTTTTTTTGTGATGACAACTGTATTTCAATGACGTTCCTTAATCAAACACTTTTTTTTCCAATTCTAATCGACGTTAGAGTTTTTCTTTACAAAAAAGGCTTCGTTTAGTTTCCAAAAGTCGTATGTTTTGTTGTTGAATGGGATTTTCGGTTGCCACGTTTGTTCCTCATAGGGAAACTGCCAGCGCAGCAGTTATACCCCTGTAATGGGCCCAAAAACGAGCGGAAGTGGTCGCATCGCCGGCCCTGCATGCATTTCTGCACCGCCCGTTCATCCATGCGATGAATACGCATCGCTAACCGGAATTCGGCCCGACGACATCATTTCATCGAAAATGAGCCGCCCCCCAGTAACAAAAGGGCGCCGCAAAACATGTTACATTAGGGCAGCCCTCCCTTTTTTGGGCAGACCCATCCCACACAGGAAATAGGATGAGAGCGTAGATTAACTTGTAATTATCGGCCTCGTCTTTGCGTGATGGACGCACAACCACCCCCGCCCCGACCTTTATCAGACTGGACGGATCGTAAAATGGACCATTTGCCATATCAGAAGTACGAATCCCTGAAAAACTGTTCGAACATCAAGGCATTAAAGATGGTCTTCAGACGACAATCGTCCTATAAAGTGACGGAAGAAAATGCATTTTACGGCTATCGTTTCCGGGCTTTATCACACAAAAAGAAAAAAAGACAGTCCAACAACAAAAGTTTGAATAATAAAAAAAAGTTTTTTTGTTTTGAATTTAATTATGATACACTCGATTTTATCTTTCGGAACACTGTATCTTCAAAAAAAACTACTTTAAACTTGGTTAAACAAGCTGTAAAAAAATTTTTTTCACTAAAATGTAGTTCAAGTGACCCTCTTCTAGGAAAAATGCACACTTTCTTTTATGTCGTAAAAATGTTCAATTTAAGTCATATCGCAAACTAAATTTTCATTTTTTTCGATCCCCTGAGAGACTAATTATAGTTTTCGTTTGAGATGCAATAGCTGTCATTGCCGTGGCAAATAATATCT
This sequence comes from Oscheius sp. G VE-2021, assembly GCA_022343465.1. Lineage (NCBI taxonomy): Eukaryota > Metazoa > Nematoda > Chromadorea > Rhabditida > Rhabditidae > Oscheius > Oscheius sp. G VE-2021. Next base: position 255,766 of record JAJQXH010000051.1, read on the forward strand.
CATTCGGTTGAAGTAAACAGCTCCTCAGAAAAATGTTGAAGGATAATCTATCTGAAATTGTTTTTGTTTGTGTGATTTTAAGAGATTGAAAATGTTGAAAAAGTTTAGTAAACACATCTAAAGGTTCAATTCTTCTGCCCTCAGCCTTAAAAAAGCGATTGTTGACCATTGCCGGTTGACCAATTCGCAGATCCCTGAATTTCCGATTCCCGCTACATGAACTCGGGAGAACCGGTTCAACGGCTTCCTTTTTTGGCGCATTTTGCAGCCACCTTTGCTCTCGGCCGCACTCGACCGCTGCGAGCCTCCCTGACCGTTTCCCTTCGATAAAGAACACTGCGTCGAGGTCCGATTTCTTATCAGCTTGTGCATCCAGTTGAATAATTGACCGCCTTTCGAGTCTCCGGGCAGTCTGCAGTCGTTTGCGGGCTGCTTCCGATGACGTCGCGGCAGCAACGGGATGATTGCCTTCTCTCGCGCGCCATCGAAATGAATAGCCCTGGTCAAATTTCGCAGGGCCACCGATTACAAATCCCAGATGAACACGACCTGATGTTGTTTACCGCACCCCGCGGTGCAAACATTTCATAGCTAACCACTTGCGCAAATGGGCGTCCCGTGATTTGACACGACACTCAACCGTTCTCCTCAATTTCACATTTTAAGTCTTTAAAGAGCAACATTTTTAATTTTTTGTAGCCGTGTATCATAAAAACCCTCCCATATGGCACACATCAAAGTAAAGGCGCCATAGCAGAACTTTCTGTTTGTCGTAAAACCCCAGTGTCCGTCGCACTTTGCGACGGGTCCCCCCTATAAACAGATAAATCGCGCATTCAATCCCACACGTTTTCTGGCTAACAGCCGGCCTTTCGTCCTTTGCCCCTGGCTCTAATGGCGGAAAACGTAGTACTTGGCAAACAAACTTCAAATTGGGGCCTCAAAATCAAACGTTGGCCAAGCGTGCAAAGCCTGAATTTACCTCTGCAGCATCACTGAAGCACTTTGGACTGCATGTCGATCAAATTTCAGCAAAACAGTGGACTTCCCCGACAAGTAGCCCATCGCACGCAAATTTATTGAAAACAGGAAATGTTTTGTAGGAAAAACACCTTTTCACATCCCGACAAGCCAACTTCTCCCAGGGTCCTTGATGTGGAGTGCACTTGAATTGTAGTCCTTGTTTGAATATCCTGTGCTTGATGAAAGAGTTGGCTGTCCAATTTCCTAGAAATTGCTGATGGCGCTCAAGGACGACTTTTTTCGATTGAAGCGGCAAAGAGCCAAAGAACCGAAGTCTGATTTCACAGAATGAACCCCTGCTTACATTTAAAATAGTTAGCCAAATAGTTCGCTTCAAAGAAACATTGTAAAAGAAAAGCTACTTATTTGCTGTTTGCTCTAAAAATACCGGAGAAACTTTATCGATTGTAAATAGGCATGCCTCTATTTCAAATCTATGAAAAAATATTTGCCCCGCAGATCTAATTAGAATACTGCCCCGTGACTTTAAGTAAAGTAACTGAAGCGCAACTAATTGTGTACGTGGGGAATCCAACAGTTTCTGTACTTGCAAATTAACTGGGTTATTCAGATGCACTCTTGCATGTTTCTGCTTGTTTGTTACGCTTCTGATTATATTTGCCTTCTCTTTTCGTTGTGGATTTATTGGAGGGTGGCTAATTGTCACGTGGATCTGAAGACTTCCCAAAATAGACTGATTGAACTGATTTATTCATTCAAAGCGGAGCAGTCATGTTCATTAACTGCATGTGCGGCTCAATCGGAGGTTGTTAAACATACAACCTGCAATTTGCCGTCTGCTAATGCCTGCTGATTTTGTAAGTCGCGTTTAAACTTTAAACTATAAAACAATTAAGAAATCTTTTCTCACATAATTAAAAATGCTTACCCGTTTGATTTGAAGGGTGAGACGTTGTCCAATTTTTGTCCATTTTTTTCTTTCTTCCACAATTTGACTAAATCGATCTTTCTTCTTGAAATCAACCTTAGCTTCACAGTTCACAAAGCGATGACGTCAGTTTCGTCATTTGCTTTCATGACGGCGAACATGGAATTCAAAGCTAAATTATGTCTCAAATTGATTAGTTTATTTTCATTACAAAGTTAATTATGCAAATTTAGCTACTTGCGAAGCGTCAACAGAAAGTAGACAATTAACCTTTCCGTACAAATGTCTTCCGTCATCTTAATTTATTTTCATATAATGATGTTTTGTATAGGACGTCACATCTTGACGGTGTTCTAAAAGTTGCAATTACATTGTGAATTCCAAAATTCTTCTAAAACAACGTTTGTTGAAGTTTTGAATCACAAAACAAACACTGGAAACCATCGAGGAACAGACTATTAATAGAACCACTCTTAAAATGCAGACATGGTCGGCTTTCTTTTAGGCAAAGACAATCCACATCCGTTTTCGCATGCATGGACCCGACTTGCCGGTTCCCTCTGCTGCGACCGCACTTATTGACTCCGCAGGTGTCCCTTGAGTCCTCGAAGAAAGAACTCGCATTTCGTTGGGCGGGAAAACACTTTCCCCTCTCTCTCTCTGTCTCTTGACTGCCTCGGCGGGTCAAGTATAGTGCTGTGGTGTGTCTGAATAACTCTTCCTCGAGTCAGCTGGTGCGGACAAACACGACTCCTTTACAATTGCTTCATCAGCGACAGCCATGTTGAGGAAAACACATAGAAAGATAGAGGGAGAGAACACCCATCCGTCTTCTGTCAGTTCCCTACTCCATGAATTCAACCAAAAAAAGATCTTCCGCCCGACCCCGCCTCATCAAGAAGAGCGTCTGGCCCGCATTTGCCCGAAAACGTTTCGACCAAAAATCTTTGGCCGGCTTTGTTCGGAATTTCACCCCGACTCCAATCGGCTTTCCAACTTATTGAATTTTCTCTAATTGGTTGCTAATAAACAGCCAATTTGGAACGAAAATTGAACCGAGGGTTCAACTGGAAATTCAAACTTTGTCTGAAAAACTTGACAATCCCAGATGACTGGATCTTAGTAATAGCGGTGGTCCTTTGGAGAAAAGGTCATGGGGAGTACAAGAGAACGCGAAAATTTGCACTTTTGATGAAACAGGTGTTATCTAGACAGTTTCTCACTGTAGACACAAAGGGCACACAACTTTCCCATATTAATCAAAGATTCAGAATTTATTGTCCTTTTTGTTTGATTATATCAAACCACAATTCGATTAATTGCTAACTGATAGAATACACAGGAAAAACTTCACTACCTTCAAATACAAAACTACTAAAAATCGTTGCTAAACGCTTACGACCACCCAAAAATACTTTGCTCAAACATTCTTTTCAAGTTTCCCGAAAACGTCAGTATTATGACCAGTAAAACACCAGAAAGCATCTTGTTTACGTGCTAGTTTGAGCCCACCCATGTTTTTCACCGACTCTCGCTGTTTATCAAGATCTCATCTGCCCTTGTGAATAGAGGAAAACTTCCTCCTTAGACAGCACTCCAATCAAATCAAGTAAAAGTTCCCTCACCCTTGAAAACACCACAAGCCACTGGTAGCATACAACCCTCATCTACCCTCGCTATAAAGTATCATTTCCTTTGATTGCCTCAACTTATAAATTACGACATCAGAAATCGAGAATTCAAGTTTTCTGAAAATCAAGGAGGCCATTTGACGATCAATTGATAATGTATTACTTGCACTATACACATCGGCTGGTTTCGAAGACTGTGATTGACTTCCTTCTTGTTTTAGTTGTTTTCTCAAAACAAAGACTTTGAACAGATGTGTCAGTTCTGCGCCCAGTCATCAGCTCTTCTTTTCAGTGTGAAACAATAGTTTGTTTATAAAAACATGTGTTTACGGCTGAAAAGGCAATTACAATGCTTTCGTTTGTGATACGCATTAGTCATCACAGTAAATTTTTGTTATTCTTTTGAATAAACAGCCCGAAACGGATTTTTACACACCCTCCCCTGATCAGTTTTACATTTTAATGACGCAAACCAAGTCCGCCAATTCCGAAAGCACATGTGGCCCCATCTTGCACTCTGACGCTGCACGTAGTAGACAAAAATAAACATACTCTTCCTGCTTCCTATGCAAATTGATTTAGCTAGGCTTGCCATCATCAAGAGAAATCCTTTCCTGTTTTGCTGTGACGCGTTTCGCTTGTCTCCATCGGGCAATCTCATAATGGATTGGGATAAAACATTAAATAGCCACTTTTTTCTCGGATCTCCGTGGTCGAACCCTTTGGGGTTTAGTCGCAATGCTTCCGCACCGTGGCTTTCACCCAGATTGGCTGCGCATGTCATCTTCCAAATCCAACGGACAAGCCCTTGCTTTCGTGCGTCAGTCGGCGTCCGGAATCACCTCATTTCCGCATCGGATCGCCTTCGCCGGCGGGGAACCCTTGAACTCTGCCTCCATGCCAATCCTATTTCGACCACCCCTGCGAATCGTAATCGACGCCCACCGTGTTCCCGTCCAGCAACGTAATGAGGAGTGTCAGCGGCGCTTCCCCGCCATTTGTTTGCCCCCGGGGCAGCTCAGTTCAGCTGCCCTTTCGGACCTCGGCACCCATTACTACTGTTTCTTCGCCACGCACTCATAGTCCTCCTGGACATAAAGGACGTCTTCGAATTGTAGACATCGCGCCCAGACGGAGATTATGCGCATTCGCAATGTGCATGTACTTTTTGCCGATACGTTCCCACCTGTTGTCCTAGTTATTTTGATTAAACAATTGAAATACCGAATGCAATTCGGAGAAACTACAACCACAAAGTGCGTATTTGCCGCTGAAAACATCTGGTGTTACGCGGATGTGCACGAGCATTCGCCTGTTTCGAAGCGCCTCTGACGCAAGTGCTTTAACGAACGCAATTCAGCTGCTAATTACTGCAGTTGTGTGTGTGTTAGCTTTGCAAAATCTGCAAAAACACATTCACAATATATTATGTATTCGTTTATTTTTTTTTTAAATTATGCTTGATGAAGTGAATTCCTAATAATTTTGAGCCGTCGTTAAACAAACTACTTTTCAAAGTTTATATTACTATATTGCACTATTTGTAAATTGGGCAAGTATGAGCTTCACAAATGATTTTCCATTACTTTTCAATGCATAATCAATTTTTCGTTAACATAAAGCCTATCTTTGTTTATAAAAACCGCTGCCTTGCTTCCTTTGTCTCTGTCGTTTCCCTAGCAGTACTTTTCCGGCGTTCAGTGAATCACGATGCGACATTTCCGCGATAAGGCCCATATGGAATGTCGCAATCCCCGGGGATTTGAGGGATTTTCCGGTGTCGCAGGCCCGATTTCCAGCATAACAGCCGTCAATTCCAGAATCCGAACGTTTCAAACGCACGGAACCCTTTTTTGGTGTAAATCAATGGTCCACAGTGCTGAGAAGTGGGCCGTAGTGCTTAGGCCATCAATCACGAAGCGCCGTCACGCTAACAAGCCCTGCACTTCCTCCGTTGCCATTTGACTGGGCATTTTACTGTCTGGAAGGGCGACGTGGCCAGAAATCACACAAATATTGACAGTAGTTAGTCAGCGGCGCTTCTTCAGAGATTTGTACTAGTCGCCGGTTAACGCTTTTTGGGGGCGGGTGAGTCATTTGGAAAAGCGGCGGCCATCCGGGCCACACCCGCCCCATCCGAACAGGTGGTCGCGCTGGACTCTTTCCGTTCTTTGAAATCATCCCAACAGAAAAAATGAACTCTTTGCGACATGAAGCCTTTTGTCTGTCATGAATCATGTAGGTGCCGAAAGTGTTCCCATTGACTCCATTGTTTAAACTAAAATGTTCTTTTTGAATCACCACTTTTGAAATCTCGACAACTAGACGTTAGAGTATCTGAAACTGTTTTCACAATTGTGTTCTACATCATTTTACTTGAACATTTTGTTCTGTGAAAACTTTCAAAAAATCTTTTAAGTCGTTTTAATCTTTTAAGCTCTTCTGTAATTTTTGTATGCACAATATTTAGTTGGTAATAAAAACCAGACATATTTTATAATCAGAGAAAGTTAATTAGGATAGCTGCAAATTAAATTAGTTTTACATCTGACTAAATCTTTGAATAAAATCAGTTAACCCATTAGTTTTCATTTTCTTTGAAACCGCAGGTAGGGTCAAATCTGCAACGTCGCCAGTTCTCTATGTTGCGCTTTCTTCTTTTTCACCAGCGCTGTCTGCGCAAAACATGAGAATCGTCCGTCATTTCTGACAGTGGCGACGAACGGGTTCTTCTTACTCTGTGGTCTGCCCTTTCCGCCTGGGTTCCCCTTCGTTCGGTACTCAACAAGTACATTGGCAGCAGTTGGCAGCCTTCTGTCGTCATCTGGCACTTAACCCCCCCCCCCCCCCCCCCCCCCGAGGAGAAGATTTTCCCAGGAAATTCTCATCAGCCTCCACTCCAGGGGTGAAGTGTGTTCGGGGATCCCCTCTCCCGCATTACGTTATATATGACACAGAAACGAGCGCGAAGAGATAGTGCGCAACTCGCGGAGAGAGCAGACATCGGCCCGTGCGTTGGAACAGCAGGGACGACGCGCGGAGAGAGAGTCCAGACGACCAGAGACGTTTCGCTGCGTAGCATCGACTGAATAACAATTCTCTCGCTCTGGCCGACCGCTGCCTAGCCTTTCGACGTTTATTGATGGCTAAATCACATCTTTGTACTGTCCTTTTGACGAGGGAAGGCGAAGTTGGCCCCCGGCGGCCATGCGTTTGCGGCTCTGGGCGGTCGATGGAAGCAGAGGGCAACCCTGCCATTTACTCACCGCCGAACGCTTAGCTCATCCCTTTGAAGCATCCGAACGTAGATTGCAAACCCGTTCAAAACGTGAAATTAAACATCTACCGTAAGGAAGAGACAGAAAGAGTTCATACGTAACCGTTAGAAAACTATTCTACCTAAAAGTTTTATTCGAATTGATATATTTGAGTTAAACTGTCTTTCATAGTCTATTTCAAGCCTAATTTTTCTTCCAACTAATTAAACTATAGATTTTAAACTATCAATTTTTAAATTTCAGTTTTATGTATACATTTTCCATAGGAAAGTTTTTTTTTGATTACTATATCAAGTATGTTGGCTAAATTGTTTGACAGTGCCACGTTTGTTGTAGAAAAAGGATACTTTTATGTCTCTTTTGTATTTTACACCACCGTTTCAACGATAACTTGTTTTCTGTTCCCCAAAGACACACTCATCCTGCGGCCCACAATTTTCACTCGGACGTCCGATCAAGGCTATCGATCGATTGGGGTCTTTTTCGGCCTGCGATCTGCTTGGTCGCCGCGCGCCGGCGGTCCGCTATTTCTGGCCCAGGTGGCCGGACCGGAATACCGTGCAAGGCAAGAAATACCGAGAGAGCGACCGCCGGGAAAGCGAGAAGCCGCGGTGTTCCTAATTTTCGTCTGCATATCGTCTATGTAAACATGTGTATTTACGAGACGTCGTTCCCTGGAAATGCTTGACTAAGCAGCGGCGACAACGTCCATGAGCGTCTGAAAATAAGGAAGCGGAAAACACCTGTTTGCATTGTCATTTGATTTGATTTTCAAAGAAATCCAGCTTTCTCCATTTTCCTACTATTATTTTTCCTCCCTGTGTTGGTATGCATTTCAGAACAAAAAATCCCTCATTTTTAAAAGTGAACACGTTACCAAAGAACGTCGTCGTGATGTTCGCTCCACTTTGTCTGTCCTCACTATTTATTCTTCCCCCGAAGCAAATATCGAGCCGCACAAGGACAGTCGCCGGCGATCGGCGAGTTCCGATTCCCAGAACGAAAAGACCTTGGAATTAACATTCGCCCCAATTGGACAAGCGATGCGGAGAAGAAATTCACACGGCTTTCTTTATTTTCCGCTGCCTCTTCATCCGCGTCAATTTTGTTTGCGAAAACCACACCTTTTCCCTGAAAAACACTGTTTTGGCAAGGTTCTGTTGTGATTGCCACGGATAAACCAGAACGAAAACTTTTTTTCTTCAATTTCTTCCCCCAATCTGTTGATATAGAGGCTTAAAGGACTATCCTGTGCAAATACTCTTGTCTAACTCTCGTCACCTCCTCTCATTCTGCAGCATATCTCTGGATTAAATGATTCCATCTTCCCTCCGCCTCAAATGAATCTGGGCGAACGGCTCCGGCTGTGTGGGGATATTGCCCTGGAGACAGCCATCTGCTGCGCCAATTACCGTTCCCTTCAGAATTAGCCTAATGAGAGGTGCCATGACCGCACATAACAAACACAACCAACCGTGACTTGCCCACCTTCCTTCCTCGTATAAAATTGCGTTCATTTAATTGGCATGTTTGTTGATTTCGCAATTGAATTTGTATTTTAATTTCTATTTCGCAACTGAATTTGTATTTTAAATTCCATTTCGCAACTGAATTTGCATTTTAAATTACAGGTCTCGTTACGAAATTTTACCCATATTGCAACAAGTGTCTATTTTTGCCTCTTTGCTGACGCAAATGGCTCACGCCATCTGCTGCACTTCGCTTTACTTTTCCGATGGAGCATAGCTAAACGCAGCGTTCACCGCTCAGAAGAGTTTAAAAGAAAATAATCGGCTGAGCATTCCGCGATCGCAGCTCGGTGCAGTTGTTTTTTTCTGGACCTCCGTCACATTTTGAGGTGTTCCATTAGTGAGACGGGTTTTGTACACGATTGCGGGCGGCGCTTCATCGCGAGCCTAATTTGTGCGCTGTGTTCGCTCCATGGAACACTCACAATGGCGTGTTGGTATAACGGCGGAACGAGTTCCCTTTGCGCTTGGACTTTCCCCCACATACCCCCGCACTCACCTGTTCCATCTCTATTCAATTACTTTCTTTGTTTGTTCAGGTAGAATCAGCCGCGAATCCCATTATTTCAGACTGTTAGGCAACAAGCGGCAGATGAAAAAGACATGAGCCAATCAAGCCATGTTGATAACACAGCGAGCGCTGTAAGTATGACTGTCGTGTTAAAATAGTCTAACTAGATGTAGCTTAATCAGCTTCCATTCGTTTATGTGCGTAAACGTGGCGTGTTTTCCAAGATAGTACACAAATTCTAAGGTATTGTGCCGGGTTAAAACTTATTCTTCAAACAAACTAAAGAGAAAATCAATTTAACTGGCTTAATATCGCCCTAAACCTATTTTAATTGCATTAAAAATATTATTCTGTTTTTTTTAAAATTTATTTTTAGCAATAGAATCACTTTATTTGTTTATTATTTACTTTAAAGAGAAACCTAAAACACAAACTAGAACGGGTCCATTCCTCTCCTTGGCGCATTTTACGTCCTTGCGCACTTGACGTTCCCTCCCCGCGGGTCATTTCCCTCTGCGCTGTTCCTCCGCGATGGGGATTTCCGAAGGGTCTAGCGAGTTGTTTTATCCCTGTGATGTGAGTTCTTTTTTAAAAATCAGTAATAAAATCATTAATTTCTTTTTAATTAAATTTAAATTCTTAAAATCACCCCACCTTGTGACGATTTTCCGAATTAATATTATTTTTTGGGTTTCCGGGTTGTTTTAATTATTATTTGGTTTTATAATACTTCTTATTTTTCAGGAGCATGTGAACGCGCCCGCGGCGATCGATAGCAGAAACGATAAATCTCCTAGTTCGTCAAAATCCTCTGGAAGTTCATCGAGGAAATCTTCCCGCCCCTTTACAGCTGTGAGTGTTTAAAACCCTTCTAAAGTCAATTTTATTTCCTTTCGTTTATCTTTGGCTGATTCACCTTGGTGACTCATTTATCAGGCGTCTTTTGACGCAAGAGCTCACTTTTCGTTTGTCTATGGCTGTGATCGCAGTCTCTACAGTGGCTCACCATTAGTTATTATTTTCATTGTTTTTAATTGTTATTGTATTTTTTTTTATTTGTTTCTTTCAGACCTCAACTCCTGGTAGAAGTGAGAAGAGCAGCATGAACGGAACACAGATCGCCCAAGTAGCCCCAGCTCCATCGGCTTCTAGCCGCCACTCGACTCAGCCGAGTTCTCACCACTCGGGTCATAGTGCGACCTCTAGGTCACATCATTCCGGTGCTTCTGGTGGCAGGTGAGAATTTATTAATCTTGAAATTGTTATTTTCCTTTACTGCACTCCTTTTGGTCTTCGGTCCGCGTAAACAGACCATGGTCGCTGGGCGCGCCTGTTCCAACAGACTGGGAATATTTATCGTAAACTTAACCAAGATTAACAACGGCTTTCCGCTCGTGCGAAGTGTTTTCCGGAGCAGATATTTAGTTGTTGCTTCCCGAAAAACAGGAAGTCTGATCAGAGAAAAACATTATCGACTAGGCAGGCTAGCTGAGCATTTGTTGTGAGAAAAGCTAAAGCTCTAACGCGCCCATGCCTGTCACTGTTGTCATCAATCAACCTTTTCGTATTCAGAGGAATTTTTCGGCGAGGTTGTTAATTATCCTAAGTTATTATAATGCACCTATAAAATGTATGATTAATCATTAACCGTCTCTTTATTTACAGTTCGTCGCATCATTCTTCCCACCTGAGGCCGACGGCGCAAGTCGGATCATCCAGCCGGTCTGGAGGCAGGCGACCCGCCGAAGATCCCCATGTCGGCAAGTACAAACTGCTCAAAACTATCGGAAAGGGTAATTTTGCAAAGGTTAGCACTTTTTAGGTTCCATATAAAACACGATTTTAGGTAAAACTTGCTAAGCACACCGTCACGGGTCAAGAAGTGGCTATTAAAATTATCGACAAAACGGCGTTGAACCCTAGCAGTCTCCAAAAAGTTTGTTTTTCTTTTTTTTCAAATGATTAATTTTGTTTAAGCTGTTCCGTGAAGTGAAGATTATGAAACAACTCGATCACCCGAACATTGTCAAGCTTTACCAGGTGATGGAAACCGAGCAAACTCTCTATTTGGTATTGGAATATGCGTCTGGTGGAGAGGTGGGATTTAATTTTTGTTGTTGTTGTAAATCCTTTTTAGGTGTTTGATTATCTTGTTGCTCATGGTCGAATGAAGGAGAAGGAGGCTCGCGCCAAGTTCCGTCAGATTGTTTCAGCTGTGCAGTACCTCCATTCGAAAAATATCATTCATAGGTATCTTTTTTTCTCAAATTAAATTCATCCTTAATTTTCAGGGATTTAAAGGCCGAGAATCTTCTCTTGGATTCTGATATGAACATCAAAATTGCCGATTTCGGGTTCAGTAATCAATTCTCCTTAGGTATTGATATTTAGACTAAATTAGATGAAAATATATTCAGGTAGCAAATTGGACACCTTCTGTGGATCTCCTCCTTACGCCGCTCCCGAGTTGTTCCAGGGAAAGAAGTATGACGGCCCTGAGGTTAATTGTGGTTGTTTGTTTTTATTATATTGTTTTTCTAGGTCGACGTTTGGAGTTTGGGCGTTATTTTGTACACCCTTGTATCAGGAAGTTTGCCATTCGACGGGCAGAACCTGAAAGAACTTCGCGAACGAGTCCTGCGAGGAAAATATCGCATTCCGTTCTACATGTCTACGGATTGCGAGAACTTATTGAAGAAGTTCCTTGTTCTGAACCCCGCTCGAAGGGGGACGTTGGAGAGCATAATGAAGGACAGGTCGGCTTATCTCAGTGTTCTCTGGTGAAAGATCGTTTTTTAGGTGGATGAACATCGGTTACGAAGAGGATGAGCTGAAGCCCTACGTGGAACCGCCCAAGGATCAGATCGATGAGGGAAGAATTGAGAAATTGATTCAGGTAGTTTTATTATCGATTGTTTCTTTATTCTATTGTTTTAGCTCGGACATAACAAAACGGCCGTTTTGGATGCCTTGGAGAAGGAGAAATTCGATGATATTCACGCCACGTACCTTTTGTTAGGTGAAAGGAAAGGAGATGTGAGTTTTTATTGCCTTAATTGTTTGTATCCCCTTTCGAAAATCAAATTCTAGCATGAAAAATAGATTTTTGAAAACGTTTTTGCTCTGCAGTATTTAACGAAATTCCATTGATTACCACTAACATGTCATATTGCCAAACAGTTACTGCGCATGTTTGTTGCTTGTCAGATGGATACTGACGCGCTGGTCTTGGCACAACAGGCTGTCACCCTGTCTTCGCATAATGTCTCTGGTGGCCCATCAGTGGTTTCTGCTGCAAATGCCGTTTCGGTAAGGATATGTCGTGATGTGGCTATTTCACATGCATGTTTTGTGTGCCTCAATGTCAGTCAACTGACGATGTGCGTTTGATTAGCCATAGTCGAAATAGATAGCTTTCTACATTTTGTCATAGCAAACCTATTAACTGCCTGTCGTTTTCTGCTCTATAAGCAGTGTTAACTTTCCACATAAGTTTTTTCTGTTCTCTTTCTTTCTTTTTGTTGTAGATTTAGTTTCATTAACGGTGAAGAGATCCCTCTGATCTTTTATTTTCAGCCATCGAAGTATACCCGTGTTCCTCCTAATTCGGCTACCAGCGGAGCCTCAGTTGCTGCCGCAGCTGCAGCGCAGAGCAAGCAGCCCTCTCGACGGAGCAGTCAGAATGATGCTGCCCTCACGGCTTCTCCAGCTCAAAACACGTCGAAGACTCAGGTGCAGATGAGGCAACAGGCCACGACTAGGCCCACAGCCATGAGCTTCCTTCCGACGACGCAGACCTCTGACCAAATGGGTTCGTTTTTTCCCACTTTTATTGTTTTATTTTGAAAACTAATTTTAATCAAAACATTTTAGCTACTGCTGATCAGCCTAAGACTAACGCTTACTCTGGGTTCTCGCGTGCTGGAACGACCACTAGCAGTTCATCGGCCGCTGCAGCCGCTAGGAAGACTGCGGATCCCAAAGGACGCTTGCCTTTGAACCTCAACATGAGCAAACCACGATCTGAGTGAGCGACTAATATTTTCTTGATGATAAATTAATTTTTAGAGGACCTTCCTCGGCTAGAGGTGCCCTGACCTCTTCTGGAAACGGATACCAGCAGCAGGTGCCGGTGTCGGCCAGCCTTATGAGCCGGCTCCAGCCGTCGTCCAACAGCAGTCCTGGAATCAAACTGCCTCCGCAAACGGGCATGGGACAACAGAACGTCCTCCCGTCGCAGGTTGGAATGTCACCTCAGCTAGGACCCGCTCCTCTCCAAGTACGTTATTGATTTATTTATATAAAAGTTCATTTTCAGAAGTCTGGATCTCAAATCTCACAGGCGCCCACGGAGCCGGTGATCAAGGAGGATGACGATGATAGCAGTGACTCCTCTCTGGCGGCTGCCGGTGGATCTAATGGATCTCCCACGAACTTGCCCACTATTGGAGGTGTTGGATCCTCTGCCGCTCAGCACGCCCATCACTCGGATGAGACCATTTCTGGTTCTGGAGATAAGAACTCACCCGAAAAAGAAACCAAGTGAGTTTTTCGCATGATTTCTTTAAAATTTGATGCTCCTCTGTTTGTTGTGAAGCTTTGTTTGCCGCCTGAAGTGTTCTTCGTGCTAAGTTCATTGAATGTTTGCCCGGCCGTGGGTGACTGTTCCCTATGTTAGTCTGGAATTTTATTTGGAACCACGGAAACCTTTTTTGATTGCTATAAATGGAATTAACAGGAAGTAACAACAAATAACAAATCTGCTAATGGTCTGGAATAAGGTTCACTTTAACAGCACGAGGCTCACACCTCCCCCTCGCACCGAGCCCGTAGCCCGTGAATTTACGAATGCCGCTGACGCTGAAGCCCGTGAGCGGTCTGTGACGGAATCACAAGTTCGGCCAGTCTGCGAATCGAATTCGACTAACAGCCACTCTTCTCCCAATTTCAAGCGGACCGTCTCCTTCAGAATGGTGCTTTTTCAACTTGTCTTCGTCCTATTTTCAGCTGACTGTCGTTTGCTTGATTTGCTCTTGGTTATGTGGTGGTTTTTTTCAAAGTGACGTTGTTGTTGTGCGTCGGGAACAGTTTACAATTTTCAAACAATTTAAAATTAGTTTAGCATGGGAAGTGCAAACATTCATTTCAGGCCATCGGTAATCCACCAGAGTCCTTCCATGCCGCCGTCAATGATCGCAGCGATGGGAGAACTTTCCATGCAGGAACCGAAGATGACCAAGTCGGCGACCGGTAACCCGCTGTCGCCTTTGCCAACCTCCTCTCCTAGTCAGGTATGAGAATGGTTTTCCCAGCGTGTGGGATGTCCTAGTCAGAAAGTCATTGTTTAGGGTGTAGTGTTCTTCCATTTTAGTAAATACCCTTTGTTTTGGAATGTTTGGCTGCAAGTAACTCGAGTTTCCCAGAAACGTTTTTAGTCCGTAAAACTGGTATCATTTAGTACGTGAAAAAAGCGGGTTTTCGCGGAAAAGCCTTCATTCGAACAAGCATTGTAAGTTTTTGCATCCCTTGTAATGTTCGCTCTTTTGCCAACCATCCCCAGCAAAATCAGTTTTTTTGTATTCTTTATAGCCATTACTGACATTTTCACTCCTTTCCGCTCGTTGTGGCGTATCGTGCCTTGTCGTTCGTTTTCCTGAATAGCTGGGTGTAACCGCTTAAGGGCCGCGAATTGAGTTGAAGGCCGCGGGCTATCCGCAACGCTGTCCGCATGCTTAGCTGTTCTGTCTGGCAGCGCTCCGACTGCTACATTATGGAGTGTGCTAGTGTGTGCTTTTTAGCAGCCCGCCCCGACGAATCAAGCCAACAACGCTCCCGAACGGAACTCGGTCGTGTCCACCAGCACGGCGTTCCCTAGGAACACCCGCAACCGACAGACTTTCCACGGGAAGACCGACTACACGAAGGTTCGTTTTTGATGTTCTCTGTATCTTCACTTTTTGGTCAATTTATGCTAATCATATGGCCATTCGTTGTGAAACGAAAACCATCACTGCAGCATGATTCACTCTTATCACCTCTGTTCAGTCTTTCCGGGGACGTTAATCATTCCGAATGTTAATTTTTGTCATTCATAGAGATAATTGTGACAATTAAACTTCTTTTTTACAGGGACACGATGAAGACGGCGACGAGGATGTCGAACAAAATCCAGCTGGACAATCTATGGGAAATGGACCCAAGAGTGGATTCTTCCTCACGAAGCTGACGAACAAACTGACCAGACGGTAAGCAGCATGCCTGGTTCTAACAATTGTAAAAGTCAAAAACAGAGGTTTTTTGCCTTCTGTTTATGGCTTTTCATTTTGCAAACTAATTCGGAAGCTTACTAAACGAATAACACTGACATTTTTCTAACAAACTCTGCAGGTTGCCGGGTATTGGTGGTGGTTCTTCGGACGGGCGGTGTCATTTCCTTCACTCCTTTTCTAACTCACATTTCTCTTGCACGTTGCGCTTTTCAGTCCACTTTGAGACAAATTTCCACATTTAGTCACTATGTTTCAAAATTAGCCTTTTGATTCCTTTTTTACGCGCACCTCATGTTTTAACCCCCACCTTATTGTTCCCTTTGGGTCCTGCATGAGCCCTCGTTTACAGTAGCAGCACGGCCTCTCCCTCGGTAGCCCCTCTCGTGCCCTCCTCATCCTCCTCTTCTTCCTCATCCACTCCCCGCCGCCCCCTGCACCATTCTTTTTCGATGACCGCATCGACTTTGCGCCATCGCTCATCCGATTGCAGTCCGTCCGCCGTTGCCAGCCACCACTACCCGGGAGCCTCTGGTCTCCCTCCACCGTACATGTCTTCTCGTAGGCATCCCGAGCAGCCGGCTCCGCCCCATTCGGCCGGACGTGCTGGAACGATTGGTCCCAGTGCCGGTGCACCGATCGCCAACGCGTTGGCGCAGATCAAGGAGAGCCAGGCCCAGCCCAACCCTCCGGCTAGCCCTCTGTCAGGAAACGCTTCGAAGGACGAAGAAGTCAAGCCGCGTAGCTTGCGATTCACGTGGAGTATGAAAACCACAAGCATGCTCGCTCCCGATGACATGATGAAGTGAGTTTGAACAAAAGGTGGAGTTGATTCTTTTTTTTCAGGGAGATCCGCAAGGTCCTCGATGCCAACAGTTGTGACTATGAGCAGCGCGAGAGGTACCTCATCCTCTGCATCCACGGCGACCCAAATGCTGACTCCCTTGTCCAGTGGGAAATGGAGGTTCGTTTTTTTTCTAAACTTTTGAAATTTTCTATTTAATAGTGTCGAACTAGTGTCTGAATTTAGGTATGCAAGCTCCCGCGTCTGAGCCTGAACGGAGTCCGTTTCAAACGCATTTCCGGGACGTCCATCGGATTCAAGAATATCGCTTCCAAGATAGCGCAAGAGCTGAACCTCTGAATTTCCTGTCCTCGGTCCTAGTGCAGTCCCATCCAGATCCCTAGTCGGCTTCCCTTTCCCCTTTTCATGTGTCTTATGTGACCTAGTCGGGCGTTTTCTCGATTCGGAGAGTTCTTATCCCCTTTACTCTGTTTCTAATTCTATGGGCTTTTCTCGATTATCCAGCTG
Source organism: Oscheius sp. G VE-2021 (assembly GCA_022343465.1). Classification (NCBI taxonomy): domain Eukaryota; kingdom Metazoa; phylum Nematoda; class Chromadorea; order Rhabditida; family Rhabditidae; genus Oscheius; species Oscheius sp. G VE-2021. The sequence continues at coordinate 272,205 of JAJQXH010000051.1, forward strand.
GGAGCCTGGTGAGAAGGTTGGCGCTGTGGAAAATCTCTAGAGATCTCGCAGGGCCCCAGTTTGGATGCTTTGTAAATTCACCCCTTAACTAACTGTATTCTATATAGTTTTGACTATCACGCATTTACGTACACCAGGCACACTGGGTTTATGCAAATTTCACGGTTACGTTTTTTTTGTAGTTGAGCTAGCTGGAATTTTCACGTCTCTTCGATGTTCGATTTAATTAATCTAGCCCCCGTTGTGTCATTTTTGTCTCCCACCTAGCCTGTGATTCGCTGAAGAGTGGGAACGTTGCGATGTATCTCTGGTGGGAGTGCATAGCGCGTTTGCTCGAGAGAAGTATGAGAATTTTCGCTTCACTATTCCATTAAACTCTTGTTTTCATTGTGTTTTTCTGGAAAGTTCAGGGGGATCATGTTCGGCAGGGATCCTCAATTTATGGATCTTCTGATGAGGAAGCGAACCAGAATCCGCCGTCGTCTTCTGAACAGGAAAAATGCGCGATAACCGATTTTTCTTATGTTTTTGAGACTAGGGCGCGATTTCAAAAAAATCAAATGCTACCTCTGAAAAAAACGGGCATTTTCATGCTGTTCCGAGCTTTACGGCAAATAGTTCAAATAACCTATTAAGAAAAATAAATAGGGTTTCTCATTTTAAAAGGGCAGCCGTTTCGTTCTTCCTCTCAACTGTTTTAAGACGTACTTTAGCTTTTGTTTAAATGAACTCTTTCGTCGTTTAAAAGTTTCGTCCGATATTTTAATAAAAAATTAGATTTTGAACTCATAAAATCGCGTGTAACTTTTTATCATGTAGGAAAACCACTGTCGACATTTATTACAAAAGTGTGTTTATTATGTAATTATTCAGAAAAAAATGTATCCTTATTAGGGGTTGAAAAGACTTTGAACCGGAATAACTGTTAAGGGTTAAGGTATTTAGGGTTTTGAGGTGAGTGACGCAGGTAGACGAATTTGCTTATTTATAGTCAATTTGGGTCTATATAAGACATTTTCACGTTTTCGGCCAAATCGAAGACCAAATATTTTGAATGCACTCAGGTCCACACGGGAATAGCCAACATTCATCCGTACCTGTGCTTTTTCCCAGAGCGAAGATTTTGCCTCCCTGATATAAAAACACTTCTTTAGCTACTTAGCACACGTTTAGTCGTTAATGAAGCTTCCCATCGGCTCATAGATCAACCGAGACTGCGCTGAGAGCATCTTTTGAGTGCCGTCGGAGTGCGCACTCTTTTCCGCCATCGAGCTGCTCAGTTTAGCAACTTGTTACAGCTCAACAGTTTAAATGACGTGAGTACATCCGTTCTACTGGGTGACTAGTTGACGAATTCAGAGCAGGTGCCTTTACTCACGATGTAATTGTTGTTTTGCAATCACACAACACAGGTGCTTCGCAATTTTACTAATTGAACGCGTGCGTAGGAGCCCTCGAACGCATTTGCAGGTTTTAAGCAACAGCATTAGCTCGCGTTTTGTCTCTTTCTTTCCCTAACACACTCATACACTCACACTCACACACACACACTTAAAACAAACGGTCTTGGAAACTATGAGGTTGATGTCATTTGACGTAAGGTTTAACATACTTTCGTCGTGATGTGGCTACAGAACCTGTTGCAGGACATTGTTTTGACAGTGAGAGCTCTGAATTCCTAAATGCAAATTAACTTTTAAAAGAACTCAATGATTTTAAGCGTAAAACTCAAACTGTGGGCAAGTTTAGAAGAAGAAGCTCACATAAATAGATCATTCCAAAAAGATACATACATAAATAGATAGACAGTTCGCTTAAAAAATATGGAGCTTTATTATTTAAGTTGGTGAATTATTCCCTTTTCGAAAACTCAATTGTTCTGCAGTTCATAAGGAGAAGTATTTCCATATGAAAGTAATTGGAATGAAAAAAGAATACAATATGAACAACATTGTATTAATGTTTTTCATTCCAACTGAAATGCATCATTTTTAGGTTTGTTAAAATTACAGTATCAATAACATTACAGTGATGAATTTTACAATTAATGAAATTTGACTAACTTTGTAATTCCTTCTGTGTAATATAAAATTAGAGGTTTCGTCAGTTTGTCACATATATTTCTGAAAAATGCGGGGTACTGTCAAATTCGTTCTTCTCAAAACTTTTTTGTCAGCGCTTTTGAAAAGTCACTAATCTGGCCCATTGTCAAAGGGATTAGGTGAACACCAATCCACGGTCATATGCCCCCACTCTCTTTTTTGAAGTGCATCGGTGAGATTAAAATGCGATTCAGCCTGATCTCTTGCGCCACTATATGGCGACTAAACGGATTATGGCGCCACCGGCGGCGCCTGGTTTTGACCACACTCCCACACCCCCGGTCAACGCCTACCGAAAGTTTGTCGGCGGTTGCGTCAAACTGCTGCTTTGTTTGCAAACGATCTGTTTCTCCTTATGTGCGTCATTGTATGTGCAAGTATTTGTTAGGCGATAATTACTTGCTTGCGAAGGGCGGCGGAACGATTGCCGCCGCAAACAATACAACGCCGTTTACACCTTGCTGAATTTTCCACTTTTCTGCTTTCTCCCCCACGAATTGTTTAATCACTTTGGTTAAGTGATGCCGGAACGCTCCGCGCACTTCTTTGCAAATTTTTTATTAAACAGTTGATTTAAAAAAATGTATTGCTTTGCAAACCAAGAATTTAAGGATCTCTCGCAAAAGCTCGAAAAAGAAATTTAAAATAGTAGACTTCTGCAAAGTTTCGGGGCTTCTTCCCTCGAAAACAATGGCAATCACCTTGTTTTTCATTAACTTACTTCCTCATTGCTCAGGAAAGTGTCATTCATCCTTGATCACCCCTTCAGTAGATGACAAAGGTTCTATTTGCAGCTAAATTTGACCAAACAGGTGATTTTCGTGATTTTTAGTTCTCTTGACCTGTAATTCACACCTAAAAATAAAAGATAATTTAGAAGTCTAGACTCTCGGCGATCACACGTTCTTTTGTTATCATGTCTATACTTTTAAAAGTTTAAAAACTGAAGAAAACTATTTTATCCAAATACCTGAAGAATACCAAAATCCCCGAACAGGTTCCCAATTCAAAAAAGCTTTTGCATCCCTGAAAACGACCTTTTTGTGAACTTTTTGTGCAAAAGGCTGCGCGTATGGCGACAAAAGCTCACACAAACCACACTATATAGTTGCGCTATTTTGGGGTCTAATCCTATTAGAGCATCGGTATTTTGCCCCATTTCCGAGAGCACCGCAGTTAAAAGGAGGTGCTCCTTGTTTTCTCATCTTTCGATCAGTGGGAATTAGGTCGTCCTGCTTTGTAGTTTGGTTGAAAAAATGAAAGCAAAAAACTTCAATGGCCACTTTCCCTTGTATGACGACTAATTTAATATTTTTTACACGGAAAATTTACTTGTTATGGCAAAGTTGTTTCAGGTTTCTCCCTTTATATCAACTACTGTATTTAATCACTGAATCTGCAGTTCACTTTTACTAAGTTTACAAATTGGAACAGCTATACTTAAATACATTTCTTTATTGGTTTTAGGGAATACAAACAATTTGCAATCACACATGCAAATGAGCGAGAAGTGTCAAGTCAAATTAGAAAGTCAGTGAAACGTCGTCATAAAAGTATGAAAAAACGCCCCCCCCCCCTCCCTAAAGCTAATCAAGAAATATATTTAAGTATCGACATGTGCAGCTGTATCGATTTGTAAAATTAGTAAAAGTGAACTGCAGATTCAGTGATTTATGAAACTTTTATAACAACATGGTCACAAAATTCAAATTCACAAAATTGTACTGGCACTGACACAAACACCAAAAAAAAGAAATATAAGACATCAAAGTTCTCCAATGCTTGTATTGCTCTTGATACATAATAGTTGATTTACGAGTGACGAAAACACGAGGAAACATCTTGCAGTTTATAGAAAAACAAAGTATAAAAATGAATTTAATCCCCTGACACTTTCTTGTTCCAAAGCCGTTTTTTCATACCTTAATGAATATGTTTTGAGGTGTAACCATTATATAAAAAAGAGAGTAGTTACACAGTCAATGATGGCTTATAATTGTTTTTCTTTTTATATATATTTACTGAAACTGAATTTTAAATTCCATCAGAGCTAATTGGCATACGAAAAAAGCGAAAACAGCCATATAACAAGTATTTAAAAAATTTACGTGGAAACTAACTTCCTGGAGGTTTAAAAAATGTCACACAGATGTTTCCACACTCTTTCTCACTTGATTGATTGAGACAATACTGGCAAAACAATTTGCAATCACCTCTACAAATTTGAGCAGTCGCTGAAAATGTGAAATCGAAGTCAAAAAGTCAATCAAAAACCAATAATGTTGGAAACCTTTTAAAGGATGTTCACTCTCTATTGCTCTTTATTTCTCCAAGCCATATTTTATAACGCGAACTTTGAATTTCTGACAATTTAGAGGTTAAAAGTCTCCAAAAACGTTAAATATAACTTTGTAGTCTTAATTTCATAGCGGACACGTGCTAGGCGCTCTCCAGCCATCTCCCCCACAATTTCGCCCCTGACCATATTATGGTTGTTAGCTGAGACGCACGTACGCCAAGGCTATATTCACTAATGCCATTTACACTTCTTCTAGGCACTCCGAAACCTTCTTAAATAAGATGTTTCTAAGATTTTTAATTCACAAGAATGTCGATTTCATTTTTGCCACATTTAAACCAAATTGCACTTTGAGAGGAAATGGTGGGTTGATGGCGACAATATGAGTGTAATGTGGACGACAACTAAGTGCCAGCAATATCATTCGCAAACTAGAACATTTATGTCTCCCGCTTTGGTTTTCTTCCTGCACGTTCTGAATATTTAGTAGTTTCATTTATTTCGGTTTTGTATGCAATTGTTCCTTTTGTACGGAAAATCATATTCTTGATATTCCAGAAGGAAATGAGTACAGCCAAAGTTCTTTGTTTTTGTCTTTGTACTCATTAGAAGAAACTTTATATTGCATGATTCATCAAAAGTCACGGGGCTATGAATAAGATTAAAATAGGTTTTGTGCCTTGGGAGCATCACATGTGTCCCCATAATTGGGCGCCTAGGGATCGCAGAGGTGAGATCACATTCACTTAAAGCAATAATCAGCCACTTCCGCGCCTATCATTGTGCACTATACAACTGAAGATTTCTTTTGAAATAGAGGTAAGAACTTATGACTTAGTACAAAACCAAAATTAATGCAAAAACGTAGAAAAGCAGGTTCTTGTAAAACCATAAGCTCGAGTTTTACGATTATGACATGTTAAGAAATGCTTAATTGTCTTTGCCTTTTGGAGTTCCCTTAAGTTTTCTGAATTTTTGGTCAACTTATAATTTCAATTGTCCCTATAATGTAGCAAAAATATCAAAACTACAAAGATTTGTTCTATTTGTTTTCCTTTTAGGACTTGTTTTCGGCAGTAATTGAGACCTCTAGCCTCGTCAATGGTCACTGCTTATAATCTTATGACAATTCTTTTTGTTTACTTGATTCTATTTGCTGTATATTTTATTAATCAACAAAAATTTCATAAACTACTTTTGCGCATAAAGCTGTGATCGAGTCTTCTTGGTTATGAAAACCACGCTTCAATCTGAATGTGCAATGACTGAGGCGCTCGACCTTTGACGCCACAATTCTAAGTACTACAAATTTGGTTTCGATAGGGCTACAATTTTGCCTCTGAGCATTTCATATAAATCTTGGGTAGGAGGTTATCCCATGTAAAGATTAAATTTGCGTAAACCCCAATGAGATGGAATATTTAAAAAAAAAACAATTTCACAAATAAACTTTGTCACCTAATACAATAACGGTTTCTCAGCTTGGAAATAGTTTGGCGTCAAATCAAAAATTTTATAAATTACGTTTTTCCTAAATCAGTTTTATAATTTGATTTTTTCCCGAATTTCCACAGATCGAAATGTTTTTTGAAATTCGTTTTCATTAGTTCTGATTTTATGATCCATAACATGAAAACGGGTTTAAAATATAGAAACTCATTTAAGAAAAGTGCGTTATGGCTTCAGCTGTGTCCTTCAAGGAATTTCCCGGAATATCAAAAGTGAAATACTTTACGCAGAACACGATTAATGAATTTCACGATTAATACGACTAACTTTAGTTAAATTCTCTGCCTTTTTTGTTAGCTTTATTGCAAATATGTTTTATTCAATTGTTGATGAACCAATTGAACCATTGTTTTTTTAGTGCGGTTGGTTTTTGGTCATAAACGGAAGTAAAACAGAGATTGTTGTTTTGTGAATATCCATTTCCTAAACGATTTATATACTTTTTAACATTCGATTAAATATTAGAATAAATATACCATTTATGTTCGCCATAACACATGTTTCTACTTTGACCAGTGCAATCTGAGTTTCCTCTGACTCAATCAACTTTCTTCCGAGAAAAAAACCAAAGACTTTCTCCAAGAACACGGCACCTTCCTTGTGCTAATGATATTTTGAATAGGGGCTGAATTAGTTCCAATGAGGGCAGTGCGGTGCCAATTGAACAGCGGGCAAATAACATGAACCGCACTGGAATCTTTTTCAATTTTGCTCTTCCGTTCGAAGCAGTTTGATTGGATATGCTTCAGAAGGCAGATTAGGCAGAAAAACTAATAAGCTCCATGAGATGATCTCTGAGAAAGAGAGTGGCATCAAACACTACCTTTCTCAGACACAACTCCCCCGGAATTCTCGCATCAATTGCTCTTTTACGTGTTGACATCTGGAGAAATGTTTTTATCCGGTTGTCTACTGTATAGCCGTAGATCTTTGTAAAAAGCTTTTGTGGTTTGGTTTAGCTTTTGTGGTTTGGAAAAATTTGGTTTGCGAGAGATTTTGGCCCGATGCTTATGAACTGTTACTCATACCAAAAGAACATCTATGGGGCCCACCCGTAATAACATCGAATTTAAAATTTTAATAAATGAAAATTATAATAAAATAATAATACTTTTTTTAGAACATTATATAACTTTACCAGTAAACATAAAGAAAACAAAAACCGATGCCCATAAAAATGGTTCGAACCCTCGATTTCTGTCGCGCAAGCCCCGAATTTTGCTAAAAATAGGTGTCTCTCAAAATAGGTATCTATAAAAATGGGTGTCTATAAAATCCTTCCAAAAACATGAAAATATGGTGTCTAAAATCGACCAAAAACCTCATTTTTCTTATTTTAACCTTTTTTCATAGTTTCTCGAAACTTAACAGTAGGGATGGCATTAACTCAGTCCAGTGAAAAATAAAAGAAACATTTTACATTATGAAAAAAGGATAAAATTGTGATAAAAGGCTTTTTGATGGAAAGTTTATAGACGCCTATTTTATTCATTATTTTTGGATGAGATTTTTTAGACACCCACATTTTCATAGACACCTATTTTTTATAAACACCCATTCTTGACAAGTACCGATTTTTCTTTTTATTCAATGCAAACCCAACGCATTCTCCAACCTTTCGTCCAAAGTTCATCTGGCCGTCAACTTTCCATTTTCATAGAGGAAATGAATTGCATTCGAAAAAAAGAATCTATTCAACTTTCCATTCACGACTGACTTCCATTTGTGCATCTATCGGAAATTGAACTGGAAAAGACAACTTTAAAAAATCTATTGACCAAAATAAAAATATCAATCACCCTATTTTCTATTTGTAACCAACTATGTGTAACCTCCACCTGGCGTAGTGTTCATTTACAGAAATCTTTCACTTTTCAATTTACATTTTACGTATTTTCCCCGCGTAATTCTCTTAATATGAAAACCAATTATCGCCGCTTATAGTATTTTCCAGTGGTGTACAGCTGTTACACTTGTGCCACTGTTTGTGAGAAAGCAGTTCTTTGTTCTATTTTAAACATATGACATTTATGCTGTTTTTATGCCCATGTTTGATCATTCACATCTTACCGTTTAACTTTTTGTATTCCGATTAACTAGTTTTCACCTGGTTATCACTTGACGGAAACAGTTTTCCTCTCTCATTTTTATGATTTTAGCCGTTTAGAGGTTCAATATTTAGATTGTACATAATCACTTAAAATGAACCCATTTGATCGAAATGAATCCGGGTACATTTAGAGCACTCATTTCGCTCTCACATTTTAATTGAATTTCTGATTTTAGAAATATTTTATTGAATCGTGCCTCTTAGATGTAATTTTATGCAGTGTTTTGTCAGTTTCAAAATCAGAATCAAATCAATTAATTTCAATTTTTTCTTAAATTCATTTGAAGGCATTCTAATCAAAAAAGAATAGTTTGCTCTTTCTTTCAAACATTCGCCTTCAGCCTTTAACGTTGTGAAATGTGCCTATTCCCACAAACTATTTTTCCCTGAGACTTTCCTTTCCGCAATCTATTTTTGGAATATTCTACGACAGGCCTTTTTTTGTAGCATTGCGACTACGACTACCCTAGTCTTATTTCTTCCTTGTTATCTTTACAATGTTATGAATAAAAACGTTACTTCCGGAATTTCTGCCATTTGTAGACAATCTTTCGTAAAGTCTGGGCAAATGTCAGCCGTTTGTCATAGTTGCCAGGGTAGCGCGCAGTTTTGAAAGATGGAAAGCGTGCGTCACCTGCATTTGCACGAGTCAGAAGCCCGCATGGCTCTAGCTATATTTCCACTTTGCAAAAACACCGCAATCCAATGATCTGAATCCCCACGACTGAGCGTAGAACCTGTTCCTCCGAATTTCGTTTCGGTCCCCGTCCCAATTTTCGGATTTCTCCTGGTCTCATGAAACCCCACGTCATCTTAACAACAACCGACTTGTTTGCAACTATATTTTAATCTTTTTCCTTGCTATCATCTACCGAGCGCTATCGGCCACTACTGCTCCCACATACCTCGCATTCTTCATTTGCGTGCTCTGGAAATTTTGTATGTAAACCCCCGGGGGCGGGGCTCGTTCCGCCCTCAGGTCGCATTGTCCCCCTCTTCCCGAATGTCACATAAACCCAGTTGTCATGGCGATTCATTTCCGGATAGTGTGAAATCAGTGTGTTCAGGACCAATGTGGGTGTTTGTCATTTTCTACGCGGTGGCGCTATTTTCCTTTTTCCTCTATGGAATCGTCGCTTTTCTTATGGTCAGGGAACGGAAGACATTCAGCAGCGTCTTCACACGATTGTGGCTTCTGTTTGCGGCTGTGGTGAGTTACACAAAGCTTTTTAAATCAGTGATAAGCAATAGTTCTTTTTGTAAATCATTGTTTGTATTGAACTCTTGGTTTTCGCCACCGTTAGTCCACATTGTTTGGACTCGGCTTCAAATCGCAAACTAAGGTTTTTAGCCTAAAACAGCAGAATTAAACTTTATTATGAACGTAAAAAGTAATGGGAAGCGTAAACCACAATAGTCAGCATTCCGCTGTGGCATATTTTGCTCTTAACAGAATGCAAATTATTGCTCGCGTCGATTATTTTTTGGGGAAAACAACAGATTTTACGCAAACGTGACCTCAATACTACAACTAGGCGTTGGGAAAACGGAGGGAGTGTCGCTACAATACTTTATTGGTAAATATGAAAAATTATCAGAAAATTTAAAAGATTAGTGTGGTTGTTAACATTAATAATCAGATATTGAAAAAAACAGTGGCTCCGGGCTGGTACCCAATTTAGGCATGACTCCGGCGATATGTCCATAAAACGAGGTTTTGAATCCGCTTCCATTAAAACATTTTTGCGCTCACGAAATGATTTAAATATTAAAACAAATCAATACACCATTGTACTAGAAAAATTGGTAAGGAAAGCAAAAAAAAGATATCCGAGTTTCAACGCTATGGGTAATATCAGGGTAATCAAAATTTCACATTTGTGTTACAAATTATCTTTTATTAGTAAAAATCATCCTCGTCGCAAAGGGTTACTCACATACTGAACACAAGTCGTTTTGTAGTATCCGTTCCACGAACTGCGTGTTTGCAAAATTGCATTAACAGGGAAAGTTTAGTCCCTACAAATTACAATTTCCAGAAAACAAAAAAATTTTACCATGAAAAGGTCAAAACTCCCAAAAGTTATCTAAACATCAAAGATTCAGACCAGGAGTTCTCTCACCGTTCTCTGAGTAGTGAAAATCTGATACGCCTAAGGGCCATTAAAAGTCGACACTTTTCGTGGTCTTTGAAAAAAGAGACGTGAACTTTTGGTATTTCACAAAACTTGCAGAGGAGTATCAGGGAAACCAAACAATTTATCAGTGTTTTCATTATTCCAATCAGAAAATACGATTAACTTTGTTTTCAGAATATGGTGACCTTTGTGACGATGTTCTTCTTCTATAGGATCCCTGAGGTAACTCCTCGCGGAACCGATCTCGCCGAATACTTGGAGAATTTCCCATTCCCCGGTCTGCTAAGGTCAGTGAATATTTGAAAAATTCGTCTCCTTCACACGAATGTTGCCCTTTCCTGCAGAATTCTGCTGGCCAAAATGGGAACTTTGTACTTTTGCACCAATACATCCGCCACGGGACCCATGCTGTGCGCGAACTTTATTAAGATAATTAAACAGATAGGCTTTATGAAACGACGCCGCCGTAATTATGTGGCGGCGGGTAGTACTGCACTTTTCTACGTAAGTGGTACCATAATGAGTCTGGAGGTTCGCTGGAGTAATGATCATAAAGCAGGTTTAGCTGGGGCACACAATTTTCCTGGAGATTATTGGCAACAAACTAGAAACAAATTTTCTGGAACGGATTTCACAATAAGATTATCCACAAATATGATTAATTCCAATTTGTTTCCTTATTGATGTAAGATAGGAATAGAAATACATAGGGAGAAAGAAATTGTGAGGCAGAAAGAGAGACAGACTGAGAGAGAGAGAGAGAGAGAGAGAGAGAGAGAGAGAAGAGAGACTGCAAGAAAGAGCGAGAGAGAGAAAGTTGAAGAGAAAAAGATACAGAGAAAGGGTGAAAGTGATAGAGAGGGAGAGATAGAGCGAGTAGAGAGGGAGAAGAGAGAAGAGAGAGAGAGAGAGAGAGATAGAGAGAGAAAGAAAGAAAGAGTTGAAAACGGTTAGCTATTCTTCTTAGATCTTCATTTAAAATTAGCAATTCTTCCTAGATTACTCGGAGCGAGATGTCCCAGGCACAGCTTGTGAATAATTAAAACGTGCTTCCTGCTCCCCGAAAAGTATGCATGTACCTGCTTGCACTCAAAGACAACTTCTGAATACATCAGTAATTTGCAGAGTGATGCACTTCATCTCATATTACTCGTTGTACTGCCAGAATCTGCTCCTATTTCTCATTGTGATAAATAGACTGAAAGTCATCATTTACCCACTAGGAGAGACTGTAAGTTGCCCTTTTAATTTTTATAAATACTTGACTTTCAGATTTTCGAGAAACATTTCTGGTGCACCGCTTTGTGCACTCTCGCCTTGCCCTTATTTCTATGTGTCCCTATTCTTTCAACAGATGCCAGGTTTTTCTACAATCGTTTAATCCAGGGATATGTGCTTAGCGGAGTCGACAAAATTGTAAACACAGTTTAAGAAAACAATCTACAAATGATATTTTAGGACGAACACGCCGATTTGATCGAAGTGACTGTGTTTCAGTGCGCTATTGCCATTATCAACGCTTTGATTAACATCGTTTCCATTGTTCTTATGTGCCGAAGGTGACCCTTCCTTTCCTTTGAAAATGAACTGTCCTTTCTTCAGAACGATGAATGTCAGCTACAGACGAGAAGTGAACTTGTTCGTCATTTGCTTCCTCTGCTTCATTCTACAGATGACAAATGCTGTGTTGACGGTAAGTCACCTCAAAAGGGAAAAACGTAAAATAAAAGAAATAGTCTGATTTTTTCCACCTAAACTGCTAAGGTTAAAGGTGTAACGTGCCAAATCAAAGACTGAAGAGAAATTCGTTTTTGTCAAGATGTTCCATCTGTGGGCCATTGTTGTTCGTTGCGCTAGAAGGAGAGTCATTTTGAGGCGGCGGTAAACATTGGGTCGACGGCCAAATCAACAGATTCTTAGTATAAAGCACGGCGTGTTTGGAGATTGACGCATTTAACGATGCCACGTGCCAATTTGGAAGACTACAAAGGGAGCAGACATGTTTGCAAAGACAATGTGAACAATAAGAAAATATTGAAGGGGCATCCACGAAAATATTCTATGTTGTGTTGCCCTTTGTCCCCCCACTTTCGGGGGGGGGGGGAGGGGGGCGTTTAGCTTTACCACCTATTCCATACGGGTGCCAGTTGTATACACTTGCGAGCAACAGATGACGTTAGTTTTATTGCTAAAAAGGGCAAAAAAGTTGAGAAAATAGGTTCACATTTGTAACTAAATGTCTTTAAAATCTTTTAGTAACGCAATTTACAAAAAATAATACATCCTCACTTCAAAATTTGATATCTGGCTTTCAAAGATGCATTTTCTTATGCCCGTATTTAGCTTACTCAAATATATGAACCATAAAAATTCCTAACTATTCATTTAAGGGCAGCCTAATCTTCTGCAAACTTCAATCTTTTCTTCTAGGGACATGCGCACCCAAACTCACTAATTCAGGCGCGCTGCTTCCTTTGGAGAATATGCGAGCATTTTCGTGGAAAAGGACAAGGATTAGTGTTTATAGGATCTAATTATAGTGATTTTCTTGTTTGTTTATATTTTAGTTATACGATATTCTTAATTTAGCCGAAAAAACGTCTTCAAGCTGACAAAGCAAACCTGAGTTTTCTCCAACCGATTTTTTTTCAGTTCCTCCTTGCCCTCTACAGCTCAAACCAACGCGTCGTATCAATGGTCCTCTACATACGCCCCCTTGCGAACGATATCTTCTCCCTCGGAATGCCCTACTACACCCTTATCCTCAACTTACACCTTCGAAAATGCTTCAAGCAACTGCCCGGACTTCGCCAATTCTTCTCTTCCCATCTTAAAGAACCCCTTCTCCAGAACCAGAAGGGAGACACTTGTATCACCAATTTGTAGATCTCGTTTTACCTGTTTAATAACCTTCGATCTCAAGTAAGACTCCGTTGACGGATTCCCCATCTGTGATTTTGCAACCGTGATATGTAATGTGATCTCATCTTACGACAATAAAGAACTCTGATCACTAAGTTTTTTTTCGAAGACCTTGGAGTTGTTGTTGTTGAAAATTCCTACCAGCGCTAATCTCGTCAGTCAACCATGTGTGTTTAATCCAAGAGTCGATCACCATTCAAGAGGGCTTCGTTTTAATCAGGACATTCCACGTGACCCTTAGGATTTGGAGTTTAATCTTAGACGTTTTCAAATGGGAAAATGAACGACCATCGGGGGTTGTTTACGGCTGTGCTGACGTGGGAACAATGTGTCCGGTGATACTTGCCACCGATCCGCAAACAACGGATGGCTCACGGCGGGAGGGTATACTGACAGAGTCTTTCGGCTAAAGACATACCATATGAAAGAGTAATGTGCCGTATATCGAAGGTGCAATAAAAAATTCTCAATCACCCTAGACCCTCTTTAGTAGTTCACGGCTATAAAAAAAGATTATACCAGTAGAGTCAAGTTAGTACGAAGCTAATTTTGCCACCGTTTCTACGTGCCCATGCCACCCACACAGCTTTGACATCAGAGCGTGAGAAATCTCAAGAGAAAAATAAGCAAGCCGTGGGTGGACTAATTGCAACGTAAGAAAACGTAAACAATTTCACACCTGCAAGGTAAATGAAAATTCAAGGAATGCTACCTTTTCTGGAAGGGATATCAAAAATGTCGTATGTTTTCCTTGAAGCACACAGGCACTACGTCTTAAATTATTGAACCACCAAGTGTAAAAACCTTACTTGTTTTGTCTGCTGTCGGTAACGTCACCTTGCTTTCAACACAGGCTGGATCGTCCGTCATCGAGCGAAAGTGATGAGGAAGCCTACGAAGCAGCTCTTCACAACAAAAAAGCTGTTTGGTAACATGACCAAACGCAAATTTTAAACTAGAACTCTGGTCATTTTTGGCAAGTGCTGACGAGGATCGTTCGCACTTTTTGCCGTAAATTACAAACTAAGCGTACGTTATTTACGGAATTCAAGTTTGGTCAAGTTTGCTCGCCGTGTTTGACCCTTTCAGTATTAAAACCCTGGTTGTCCGCAGGGTCAGAAAGCGCTGCGGCTGACACCCGTAGCGGATCGGCAGTTCCCAGGGTTATAGAATAGCCTACGACCGAATGCAATCTGAAAAAACACTAACATTAAGACGTCCCCTGACTAGCCCTTCAAGGAACGTATTCTGTAACTCATAAGGCTCTTGTGATTATTTCTGGCGGTTCAAAGAAAAATTCTTGAAAATCATATGTACCGTATCACAAAATACATGTAGAAGAACAACGTTGACTACTTCATCGGGTCTCTACGTACAGCCGAAATTATCACTAAGTTACAAAAATCGAAATGCATGCACAGGTTATTTATATATATTCAAATATATTTATATATACTTTTTTTGTTTAACTAGTTAACTGAATTATCAATGCCCATGAGTAAAAAACAAATGGGCTTTCTGAGCCACCTTTTTTTCTAGACGTCTGATCCTGGGTTTCCAAATATACGGGCAACGTAAAAAAATATTTGACTGCACACAACACCTCATATTTCTTTCCTTCCGAAACTCGTGCTTCTGAAATCAGAAAAGAAGCCAAACGAGACATGTTATTTTTCTGAATTGTCTTTTATTTATCACGATTTGTTAAAAATGACTGAATCAGACAACTGATTCAGCAAAGCTGATAAGTTGAATTTAGATTTTTTGGAGTTCCAAATAGCATGTACACGCCTACGAATCATACGGCTTCTGGTACGCTGATTTCGGAATTTAATCCAACTCTTCTCTTCCGCGTGTTGAAATCTGCGACGCTTTTGCGCAGGCTTCAAATTCTGGCAGTGTTTCAATCAAGGCACCATGCTCTCTGCCCTTCTGGCTGTACTCTACATTCCATATGCACTTTCTAGGGTAAAAAGAGTTATTTTTTCTATACACTAAGTTTCAGCCTTTAAATGTTCTGCTCCTAGCAGCCTACAACGATTCCAGTTTAACATCGGTACTTATTTTTATAGTTGCAATTTTATTGTTTATTTAGTTCATTGGTTTCAAACAAACAGCCGGTGCATTAACAGTTTCATGGGAGAAAATAAGGAGAGATCAGTTGTTGCCCACTTATGAAACTATGAAGTAAGGCAGGGTAACATAACGTATAAGGTTTATTTAGTCTTACATGGAAACTCAATGACTGCGTAGAGTATATGGAGACAGGAACAGTAATAGAGTTTTCATCTAGTAATATTGACGTTATTCTAGGACCACCCTGTGCTGCACGTGAGTTTTCTTTGATTTTGTGACAAATGGTTGCATATGATAACATTGTCGTTTGCATTATTTATAAAGTCGGTTTTGGATATAAAGTCGGCTTTGGAAACAATCTACATCATCTTTTAGCGGCGGCACTTGGAGGAGCTATTGGAGGAGTTTACGATACCCCAATCGTTTTGTGGGGTCCACCATATGTTTCGGATCTTCTGAATAATGAAGCTTTTCCTACTGTAATGGCCACTTCAGCTAGTGCCATTTAGTGAGTTTATTTTACTGCAAGAAGCATAGTTTCTAATAAAAGTTAAAAGATTTGATGTACAACATGCAGCAAACACTTTCTCGGTTTGTTTCTTCCATAACTACCTCATTTTCCAAATAAAACCCTTAAAAAAGCATAAGCCTATTAAAAGTTTTCATTTGGAAAATGAGGTAGTTATGGAATAATTCTTCCACAAAAAAAAGAACTGAAAAACATGGTGTTAAAAGTATAATTATTTTCAAAATGTGGAAAGTTTGACTAACATCCAACACAATTTCATTTCAAACGTTGATTTCAGCGAAGCTATGAGTATTCTTCGACTGATGAACCGATATGGATGGACTGACATCGCTCTACTCTACTACATCTCCCGAGCTGATCTTCTTCCTCGTTGCAAATTAATTGTCTCTGAACTAGATGTCTGAAATTGGAAATTCAGTAATTTATTATAATAAGTTCAGAGACTCATGCTAAATTCCAATATAACAAATGCCAGCTTCGTTTATGCACAGATTTTGACTAGTTTCGATGTTAGAACTTTTCGCACTGTTCTCAGGGAATTAAAGGATGTTTCCAGAGGTACAATCAACTGGCATAAGTTTCAAATACTCATTTCAGTAACCTTATCTTGTATTGAATCTGACGAAGGAAGAAGAAACATACTTTTGGCAATTTACGACGAAGGAATGCTGGCTGATGAATTTGTCTTCATAAACATTGAAAGCAGAAGGAGTGGTTTTATGTCATATGCAGGTTAGCTTCAATTTGTATGTTTGGAAATTCTCTTTACGATGCGTTTTCGATTTGTGTTTTGGTTTGCAGAATTCATTTTGTGACCTAGGAATAATCTACAATTTTTGATCTCGGGGGTTTCATTCGTTGTAAAAAAAAGTGCAGAAGGATTAGTTTTTATAACTTTAAATCCGAGAATTTACGAATGCAGATTTATGACTGAGTAATATGGTTCTTTATGTCAAATTAATATTTTAACATAAAATCAATAAACAAATTAAGTTCAAAACCAGGGCTTGAAATTTTGAGGGTCAAGCCCAGGCAGGGCTTAATTTTTTGAATTCGGGCCGGCCCAAAGCGCCTTTACGGTTCGCAAAAATTGTTTCGTGTAATGTTTCTGGAAGTAAATTTTTATATGCGAATGTTTCGTTTATTCATCAATTTCTGATTTAACAATAATCTGCAAATTTGACAAAACTTTGGGGCTTCGCGCAACGTGACTTGATGGAAAGTGCAAAGGCTAGAATGCACGGAAGCTTAAATTAACAAAGATTGCATGGAGATGTATGCTTAATTTGAAGTAATCGGGGTTTTCAGCTAATAACAAGTCATATGTTTCAGGCGAGATGTGGAAGGATACAACACCACCTTTGGATGGTCGTGATGCAGATGCATTTGAAGCTGCTAGATACATGTTAATTGTATGTTTCCGAAATATCCAATACAGTTTAGTTTAGCTCGATGTTCAATCTTTAAATGATACAGAAGCATTTAAAAATGACGTCATTGCTGCTAACCAAGCTCCACCCTTTAATTGTGAAAACTGTACAGATGTTAATCCGGTAAGAAAACAACCTAGTTTTCTTAAATTTAAATTGATTGGTTTAGATTCTTTCGAATGTTGGAGAGCTTGCTGATGGATTGTATTTATACGCTTTGGCTTTGAATAAGTCGTTGGCTGATGGTATTGTGAATCCAAAGGGAAGGGAAATTGCCAGAAGGGCTCGTGGAGAGTTTAAAGGTAAAGCAAGTTATGCATTCTTTAGTATTTAAACTGTGTGTGTATGTGTATGTGTGTGTTAGTATTGAAGTAGTACGAAATTTTGTTAAATTTATTTTTATAAAATTTTAATGAAAAACGTTGTATTCCAGGATTCACCGGAAAAGTAATCATCAACAACAACTCAACCAGGGACCCTGTATTCAACTTGTGGGCTCTCGACAACAACAAAAAAGCCATTGTGGTTCTCCGGATTACCGAAACCTTCGACAATGGAAAGGAGGGACTTGTTGAAGTAATCACATCAGAGTCGGCCATTTGGGGCAAAACTCCTCTAAACGAACCTGTGTGTGGTTACGACGGGTAAATTAAAAATCTCCTATTATTTTAGAAGTTTTTTAGAAGTTCCTGCCCAAAATCATTTGTTGAACAATATCTTGCAATTATAATATCCTGTGTCTTTGCTGGTATCGCACTTATCCTAATTATTATAGCAGCTGTCGTTTACATAATTAGGTAAAACCACCCCAAAACTATTTTTCGAACACGTTACAGAGCTCGAAAACAGGAAGAAGAACGCTTGAATCAACAATGGATGGTTCCATTTTATTCACTGGAAAAGGCTGGCCAAAAGGTAAAATGACTACTTGAGGCATAAACAATATTCTTTAGGACGGGTCCAAAAGTTCTCGTTCACTTCAAAGTACAATTACTACAAGTACAAAGTTGACAATTGATTCTAAGAAGGTAGGTTAAGTATGATACTGTGATGGCTTATTGATAAAACTACGAAAACGTGGGTCTGCCAAACAGCAAGTTTTTTTTACTAGACTACGAAATTGATTCATTTCTTCATCGTTTTTTTCACAAGCAACGTCTTATCTAAAAAGATTCAGGCTTCAAAATAAATGGGGTAATTCAATTTAATTCGTTCTAAAAGTATCAATAAATTCACAATTATCAAAAATATTTAAAAATTCCAAGAGACAAAAGAACAGATTGAATTTTTGGATAAACCAAATTCAACTGAGATTACGTAATTAATATGTGTCGCACAAATCAGAAAACAAATGAAAACTTACAAAATCCAATGTAACCTATGAGATTTAGGAAACCGTTACCCATGCCTTCTTCATTCTTGACAGAGAACCTGTGGTTGCCCGAAAACATGAAAAGCATAGCGGAAGCTTGATGATTTCAAGAGTTGATTGTTCTATTCTTCGGGCCGTAAGTACCAGCTGTACCCGCTGAAATAAACAGTATTTAGATGAGAAACGTCAGTCACGACAATATTTGCCGATTTATCGGTCTTTGCCTTGATGGTCCTCTTCTAATGTCTGTTTGGAAATACTGCCCTAGGGGTTCGTTGAAGGTAAATGAAATACAATAACACTAAATATATTTAAATTGTTCTAGGATGTGATATCGAAAGGCGGTGTAAACATGGATTGGTTCTTTAAGTATTCTTTGATTCGAGATGTTGCAGAGGTAAATGTAAGCGATTCATTGAATATTTTTGAACCTAGGCTATGTACTTTCTCCATGTTTCATCAAATTTCGGACCCCATGGCTGGATAAGTTCTGGAAGTTGTTTGGTTGATGAGCGGTGGAAGGTAACTTAATAAATTGGCAAGATCTATTTTCTTTTAGGTAAAACTTACTCTATTCTCTTTGGACTTTTTGAAATCCGCGGATATTCGAACATCGGAGCGTAAGTTGACAATCTATTCATTGGTGTAAAAAATATCTAGAACTATTGTGGACTGCTCCAGAGCATCTGAGAGACCCTCAGTTGCCTTCTACTCTGACGGGAGATGTTTATGGTTTCGCAATTGTTTGCGCCGAAGTTTTGACCAAAAAGACGGCCTGGGATTTGGAAAATTCGGAAATGGATGCAGATGGTAAGCTGTGATTAAACGACTGCAAGCATAGCAAGCGCGCAATAAAAACAGTCGAAAAACTAGCCTCTTTTAATATGAACACATTATACAGACCTTAGGCGTCTTCCTAAAGATATCACAAACCTTTGCTCCTGGGCGGATCCGAACTTTCCATGTTTGCCTGGTAAGCGGGCCGGTCTGCGTTTCACTTACCTAGGTTACTCGCCGCTGGGTTTCATGGGTTTCACTATGTCTACATAAACTATTCTTCTATCACTCGGGGTCTGGAAAGAGCGAAACCTCTCATTTGATAGTACTATTTCACTAATTTTCAGAAGTAATTTACCGCCTTAAACGTGGTGGAAAAGGAGAATTCCGACCATCACTTGAAACAGACGATGAAGGAAACTCCTCCCTACTGCTGCTAGTAAGAGACTGTTGGTCTGAACAACCTGAACATCGGCCTTCGACTGAACAAATCAAGTCTTTAATCAGAGGAATGAATCAAAACAGGTCAGTTTTGACGATCTAATTCATTTGTTATAACTTCAGATCTGCAAATCTAATGGACCACGTTTTTAAAGTCTTGGAACAGCATGCATCAAATTTGGAGGATGAAGTTCAGGCTAGAATGAAGGAGCTTATGGAGGAGAAAAAGAAAAGTGACATTTTACTTTACAGGATGCTGCCGAAGTAAGTAGATTTCAAGTGCCGTACTTTGAAATTTTAGACAAGTCGCTGAAAAGCTGAAACTGGGTCAACCTGTGGAGCCGGAGACCTTTGACTGCGTTACTCTTTTCTTCTCCGATGTTGTTTCATTCACAACACTTGCCAGTAAATGTACTCCTCTTCAAGTAGTTACTCTTCTGAATGATCTATACACAACATTCGATGCAATTATCGACAATCATGATGTTTACAAGGTAAATAATCTAAATAATTAACAAAACGAAAACCAAGGTTGAAACCATTGGAGATGGGTATTTGTGCGTCTCTGGACTACCTCATCGAAACGGAAATCAACATGCTAAGGTTTTAAATTTGTAAAATTTTTATTGAAAAAACTGAATTTTAGGATATTGCTGAAATGTCAATTTCCTTACTTCGAGCAATCAAAACCTTTAGGATACCTCACCTGCCCCAGCAGAGAATTAACATCAGAGTTGGTCTTCACACTGGTCAGTTTCTTATTTTCTCTGTTTAATTAGCTATACAGGACCTGTTGTAACCGGAGTAGTCGGTATAACCATGCCAAGATATTGTCTTTTCGGAGATTCAGTAAATACTGCAAGTAGAATGGAAAGTAATGGAAAACGTAAGAATTTGAAAAAAAAATCTAATAATTGTCATTTTAGCTGGGAGGATTCATATCTCAACAGAAACCAAAGATTTTCTCGTGAATGTAGTTGGAGGATACAAAACAGAACCAAGAGGAGAAGTGATAGTAAAGGTTTGTAGTTAGATAATTTGGCCAAACATTTTGTAATCAAATATTTTCAGGGAAAAGGTGCAGTTTCAACCCATTGGTTAATCACGGAAGAGGATGAAACCAGCGGCGACAACAGTTGAACTTGCATATCGTTCAATTTATCTATACAAAGCAATAATGTGTCTCTTTCACCATTTTCATTAATAGAAATAAAGTTTTTTGAACACACTCTCTAAAATTAAAGGACCTCATGATTCTTTTCAGATTCATTTGAAACTGTTAGTTTACACAAAAGAACTGAAAAACCATTTTCCCCAATTTTCGTTTCCTAAATAAAATGGTTGAAATTCCTAAGCGGTCAAACAGTTTTTTTCAGCGGAATTCTAATTTGCCGAGTTTATTTCAATGTAAGCTGATTGACAAGAGTGCTAAAAAATATTCAATCCTTCCTATCCAATTAACCTAAATTGGAAAAACAGAATAAGGCCCCTTTCATGGTGTAAAGAATTTGCTCAGTTTGGCATCCAAGCTATGGTCAGCAAAGCTGCACGTAAAAAAGTCCAATTCCAGTACCATCCTTTGTCTAATACGTTTGTTTGTCTAATATTATAAATTTGTCAAATTTAACGATCAATTTTTTTAAATTAATATAAAAGTCAAGAAAACGCGACTGGGTTTCTAAAACACTAAGTTGTTTCCAAATGCTTGCCAAACAAACCTACAACTTTTTTATTTTATAAACTTTTAGAAAAAAGGATCTTTTTTTCAGAGAATTCTACTTTTAAGAAACTACTTTCTTTTTAAATTTCAGTGTGTGAGGTAAATTCTGATCATCCCGCCAAGAGAAAACATCTTTGATGCTGCCCTCCAATACACGTAACGAAACTTAAAGAGATTTACTGCTTTGTTATTTTGTTTCTACCGTGTTCCCTTCGTGTGTTTGCGTGTTACTGACGGATGTCCTAGGGTTGGCAGAGCGCCTGTCGTCTGATCAATCCACACAACAAAACAAACGCCTCAGTCATTTCGCTCGGCACCCTGCCGCGACGACCTCCCCGCTGTGCAACCCACGCGAAATCTCTTTTCAGATCATGCGATTCCTCTGTGCACTTGCAGTGATTTCTTGTGTTTACGCCTGCTCCCATAATGGGAAAACTTACGAAGATGGAGAAGAATGGGTCAGTTTCACAACTATTTTGATTCTCAGTCATAACTTTTTTTTAGTCTGAACGTAACGCCTTCAAAATGCAGTGCAAGAAATCTCCCAATGGAAACTGGAGAGTTATAGTTTCTGGCTGCATCACGCCTGATGGCCTCGAGGTTTGAGCAACGATCAGCTGCTTAACTATACGAACAGGTGCCGATCAACTCCACAAAGAGCGCCGGCCAATACGATTGGGAATGCAACATGACTCCTACGGGACAGATTTCTCTCAAACAGGCCATCAGCAAAACGGCTGACTGCGCTGGAGGACATCCTACTGGTAGGTGTAATCTGATTCTGGTTTTTGCTATGGTAGAGTGCAACAGGATGACGGACAAAGTAATGGGTGCTCTTTGTTGGGGTTCTTTGGACTTCTAGTCAAACCTGAAAAAAGAGATACAGAAAATAAAACATAAGCAAAGGTAGAAGTAAATATAGAAGCAGAGACACAAAGAGACAGTAAACAGGGACATAGATAAATATAGACAGATACAAAGACAAAAACACAGAAAGGCGGACAGTCAAAACACACATTCACACACATACACACACGCACATACATATATACATACATACACACATATACACATACACATACATACACATACACACATGCACCCATACTATTTTCAGGATCCGAATGGACTGACAAGTCCTTCCGTTTCAAGTGTGACGAAGGAGGAAATACCACCTTTGTTGGCTGCATTGCAACTGATGGTTCCATTATCGCTGATGGAGAAACCAAGGATGTTTGTTAATTTTCAAAAACAACTGTTTTCCTATTCAGATTGGAGGCTTTGATGTTGAGTGTAAGAAGAACGCCGACGGAACTGTCACAATGGGAGCAAAGGTGAAGAGCGATGGATCCTGCCGCGACTCTGCAGGAGTGAACCACAAGGCTGGAGAGACTTGGGTTGAGAGCGAACATTTTGTCAAGATATGCAAAAATGGATTCCCAGTGGTCGAGGGATGCAAGGTATTCACTATCTATTAATGACCACTGTTCTCTTTAAGATCCCTGACTTGGATGACCCCGTTCCCCTCAATGGCAAGGCAACCAAGGGCAACATGGAATACTTGTAAGTACCACATACCAGCTACCACTTATCTGTTTTCAGCTGTGAGGGAAGTGAGGGCGCCTACCGCTTCTACAGCAAAGTGAAGGCTGCCTAACTACCTATCGTCTAACTACGTAATTAGATACCAATAATAAAACTTCAAGGAAAAGTGTATGTACATTAATACAGTTTGTACAATCTGCACTGTAAACATTTATCGCCTGAGGCGCCCTATCGAAACTAGGTGACGGACACGTAGTAGGCGCTGAATCCGACGTCGTTGTTTGTGAAATCGGCGAAGAAGTTCAGGTAGAGGTCGGGACCAGACGAGTAGAAAGTGGTGTTTACGATGGAACGACCGGCTAGTCTGAAAAGATTGAATTTACGATTTTATAGATCTTTTTTTTCAAACACACACTGTCATTTTGATTAATTGATTCAACTGATCACCGATGATGGATTTTTGGCGCTGATTCGAAACTTTAACTGCAAATAAATTTTTCACAATGTGTAACTAACTTGCTGGCGGCAAATCTAGCTGGAATTTGAGCTCTCACTTTTGCGGAATAGGGAACTTCACAACAAAAAATTTCTGTTGACTCGCAAACATTATTGACGGCTGATCCAACATCCAAACGTGGCAAGCCACACATGATTTGTGAGATACAAGAACACAAAGGTGTTCACTAATGAAAGTCTCGTACTGCTCTTTTTAGAAACGCCGATAAGGAATTAATCGGATTAGAATAGTTGTGATTCCGCTTTCGTTTACTGGGATCTCCAAAAAATCTGATTTTTTTCATTGAAAGATTAGTTTTTTAAAATTAACCAAATCATCAAATTTTCTCCAGAATTTCGTAAACATAAATGCAGAATTAGTTTTTAGCATGAACTTGCGTTCTTTCTTTGTCAGGAACACTGGGGATTAAGATATCAGAAACTCACGTGGCAAGTACAGGCGATGAAGTACTGGGTCCATCGTAGATCGTCACCTTGTCACAGCAGGCTTCAGTTTGGAATGCGACAAACTGCAACTTCACCCTGGAACTAAACAATTTCGCAATCCATTCTCCAATCAGCCTATCTAAGCATGCATTAATTCAAATACAACTACACGGAATATTCAAACCTGCTCTTGGTGCTGGCCAACTTGTAGGCACATGAGACATTGTTGGGGTAGTTTGCGGGCCAGTTAGGCGAAGTGATAGCTCCGAAAGCTTGGCCTTGGATGGTTGGCGGGCAGGAGTTTGAAATTTCAAGCTTTGTGTTATCTGAAACAAAAAAAAATATGTACTGAAGCAATTTCAACAACTAACCCTTGGTCTGCTCCCATTTGATAGCAAAGCCTCGGTAGCTCTGGACTGGGTCTGAGTAGAACATAAAGGTCACTTGGTTTGTGCGGGAAAAGTAGTAGCTGCCAGTTTGTGTTCCGGACACACTGCAACCATCCGGATCAATTGAATAACTACTATTGCAAGACTTGGCAATGGTCTTTTGGGAAACGTCGGTTCCATCCCAGATGTAAAGTTTGTCACAGCAGGCTTCAGTCACAAAGTCAAGGAGGGTGATTGCGATGTAGTAACCGGGATCAACCTAAAAATAGGGAAAATAAAAACAAATGCAGATAAAAGTATTTCTATTAATTGTGTATTTGCTATGGTACGCCTTTTGCTATTTTTGTACGCAATTGGGAAAATTGCGCACCGTAAACAAATATTAGATCTTAGATCAAGCGTTGCTTTTTCAGTAACTATTGCTTTTTGACGTATTACAAATAACTGTTACTATTCACATGCTTTTTGACTGATTACAAAAAACTGTTTACACTTTACTTTAATGGTGTTTAGTGGGACAATAGAGGAAGAGATTGTTGCAAAACGGAAGTTGAATAATGAGCAAAAGTTTTCATTTATCTTCTGTTGTTTACAAATTTTGAAAATCCGTAGTTTGCTTGGTTTTTTAAAAGACCATTTCTTTGAAAAAGCTTGCTTTCCATGTGATGAGCTAAAATCACGCACTTGGTGAAAAGCCGTTGTTTCTGAAACGGTATCGGAAATCAGCGAATTAGCATATCGGCCTTTTTCGTTTAGAAAACGGAGGCTGAAGGCCCTTTCAAACGTTGCATTCATTTTAAAAGAACTACAAAAATGTGGTTTTAATGCAGCTGAATAATTTAGCAAGAAACCACAAATTCTAAAACAATGGTTTGTGTCTCCAAAAATCTTGTGCTGTAACAAGTTCATTTCGTCGCTTCGGTCACAATAGATCATAAATTGACATGTTTCGCTTGGCGTCGAAAAGACGTTTAGAATTTGAGGAACCTGGGCAAAGAATAGCGATATCTGTGGTATGCCGCAGATAAGACAACAACGCTAATCACGAAAAATGACGCTAACCGTGACGGTCACGAAGTAGTGCAGGTTGTTGTCGTAGTTGTTAGGATAGTTGGGGGAATTGAAAACTCCAGTGTCCGCGTAGTAGGTTTGGTTGGCCACATTCGCTGAGACGGAGGCTGAGAGAACAGCCAGAACAACTGCGAACAGCATCTGAAACAAGAGATTTGTTTAAATTCTCAGAAATTGATTATAAATATAGATCTTCTTTAATCATTCTTCACACTTTTGAATTGTGAAAACTATGTTATTTTAAGTAGTTATAATTATTCTTTCATTCATAAACCAACTAAAATTAAAACTGAGGAGATGGAAACAGTTGGTCTTTAAAAACACTGTTTATTTTACTAGAGAAATAAAACTAGTCCAGTCAGAAAATATAGTCAGCTGAGAATGGTGAAATCAGCTATTTTACTTATATTATTGGTGATTTTTTTTAAAATTTGTAACATCACTCCAATGTTACTATGGTAAATATTACTTTTTCCACAGTTCAATATTGTACGCATAATACTCAGCCAACGATAGTGAACAATGGTACGAAATAGATTTCGCGGCGAGCAAACAGCGTAAATCAGTTTCAACTCGAACAAATCAAAACAAAAAACTGATTTTTTACTTACTTTTATTTAAAAAATGCAATACTTACTGCTGGTTCAAATCGCCTGTCGCCTATTTCGCTTGCAACCGGGACGACGACCGCTCACCGATTTGCTGAAAAAGCTAAAAGTTAAAGAAAAGGGTTCAAGAAAGAGATCAAGAAAGACGCTATTTGGTCTGTTTACCTATCATAAAACGTCTGTGTTTATTCAAAACTGTATGGCATTGGTGTCAGTCTACGGGGGTGTGAAATAGGTCGCAATGGTCGAGAAAACCACAGAACACAAGAATTTATATACTTATGGTGAAGGATGCCTGTGATAGGAGAACACACAAGTTGTTGCCTTATCTTGGAAATCGGCTTTCGGGCGTTCATCCGGCACTGGAATTCCGGAAATGCGGTTTTAACTTTCTGCAGAATGGGCGTAATTTCAAGGATATTCCGAGGGAAAAGTGTCTGCCGACAAACAGAAGCCACGGCCGCATTGAACTGGAGATAACAAAGAAAAACTGCACAAGCTTATCTCTAATAATGGGCCATATTTAGGAAATACAGGCGACTGGGTGAAGACTGCAAAATGGACAAATGCAGCATATTTGAAGGGATCAAGTAGAACAATCAGACTGATTGGCGCTGATCCCCGTGCAGTGACAAAAGAGTCACCAGCTCACGCAAAGCTGAGCATACATGAAACTGTGAGATGGATAAACCGCACACGATTACAAAGAACGTTTTTTGGAGCCGTACAGACAACGAAATCATTTCGGGCGAATGTTTCATCACGTTATTGTGCATGATATGAAAAGATGACAAAGAATCATTGATGATTCTCCATAACATGAAGCGAATTGAATCTTATTGAATTTTTTGCAAGACATTGTATTATAAAGAAGAAAAAGCTATCAAATGCAATTGATTCACGTTTTGATTAATTTCTATATCGTAGGTTTTTAAGACGTTAGCTCTTTTGAACCTGGGCTAAAATGTTATTTTTGGCTTTTTTTTATTTGTTGTCTTATCAAATTCTGCGATTTTCCAGTGTGAATTTGCGTAGACTTTTTGCCGTGCCCTTATGCTCCTAGGGAATTCATATTTAGCATCAAATTCCAAAATTGCAACTCTGAGATTTGCATTAGAGAAGTGAAACCCTAATGTTTTAATGTTTCTACGAGAAAAAAATCAATTCAACCTGATTAAAATATTTTTAACAAACAGGAAAAATAATTTTCGGTTACACCAGGAAAAGACAAACGAATGACGCCAGCCGAACAATTTTAATAATTTGGTATACGACAACTAAGAATTACCGTTGAAGCCAAATCAAAGCCACATTTCCTTTCCTGGGATTGCCCGTATTCGATTTTCTCAGAATTAAGGTAATATCCTTACAATAAAGGCGGAGTTACGTCACGTTTTTTTTTGTTTTTGTCAAAGTTTATTTGTTTTAACCCGACTAATTTACATTGTTTACCAAGTTACTTCCAACCATAAAACTGTTTTTTGTGTTGAAATATTTAAAAATAAATACAAATTTATTTTAAAGCAAGAGCTTTAAAATTCATGTGTTCGTTAGCTTCCACTTAACAATTTTTTTAAAGTATCCACAATCCCATTTTTTGTAGTACACTACAGTGTTCGCGTGAACGAGCTTACTGGTTACTTTTGATAAAAAAGATTGATCCCACATTCCTGAGATTGCTCGGTTTTCTTAACAAAATGCAATAGTTTGCAATTAAGAAACAGCCACAAGTTGAAAAACAATATTTTCTGATCTCATAAGGTACAACTCTTACATTGAGTGGGTAAAAAGGGTGATGTTTCATATCTCAGCTAAATTTCCATCTGCCTGCAAAAATGATGACACGGATCTGAAGCTGAAATAATCATACAAGTTTTTATAGATTGAATATCATGAGTTAAATTACTTGACTTAAAGAATATCTTAGCCTTCTAATGCTTCTAAATCTTTACAATTTTGTTTTATTATTTAAAACCTTTAAATATTTTCAACGTTTACACTTGTGGTTTATTTTGGACCTGCGGCGATGTTCTTGACTAGCCACATTTTAAAATCATGTTTGTTTTCAAACACTGTCTTTTCTCTCGAGTCTTCTTTTCTCCCGAAATATGATTCAAACAAACACACGAAATAGGAGAAGTGTTGTGCTCTGTAATGTGAGTGTCCGGCTCTAATAGCAGCAATAAGGTATATTCGTTCCCGCATCGCCTGTTGTTTTGGACAGTCTTTACTATTCATGCTGAAGGGAAATCAGTTCTGCATGAAGGACTTTTGCATCGTTACGATCAACAATAGCTAAATGCATGACTTCGTGTATTCAACAGCTTCAAATTTCGCAGGAGATTCTTCTCGCAGCGTTTCAAGCATCGCCTTAAAACCGATCACTTTCGTTACTAACGACCGTGCGTTTCTAAAAAATATCTTTTTCGATGTTTCTGAGTTTTCGAAATGTAAAAGAGAGTGCTCCATTGGATCGATTAACTTAAGAAAAAGGGGAAAAAAGACCCCTAAAGGTCCCTTTAACTAAATGAATTTGGAATTCAAACCCAGACGCTGCCTGGATATGAATTTTGGTGATACCCTCACGAAATTGATATGACTACCTGACATCCCTTGTGGATTTATTTAGAAAACAAAATACAATAAACGTTTGTTTTGCTAGGTGGATGGCGAAATTCTTGGAGTTGTCTTGGATTTTCGAAATCAGCGCAAAATATTCTTCAACGCGTTAGAGCGCGTTTTCTGTTTAAAACGGTCGAGAATTACCATACAAGTCAACTAATTGTAAGGGTGCTTCCGATCTAAGAAAACATTAAACATGGTTAAAACCAAGTTTTGCACAAACACTTTCATACAAGTTTCTATATGTGCGATTCTGAAACAAAAGCTGTTTCTAAAGAAATCACTCTTGGGCGATAGGTATAATTAAGGTAACATCTCACTGAAAACAGTCGTTATCGCAAAAAAAGCTTCTGAAATGTAAAGTATTCCATGTTTCCGCCATTGTGTCCATTTCAGCCCATAAAAGTCGTAAAACTGATCCCATTTCGGCAGCAGAAGAAAAACATTTCGCGCGGTAGCGTGACCTCCAATTACCTGCTGTACGGCCAGTCTCCCACGCGAGAGTACATTTCCCACCCCTTGGCCCCTGGGACACCAACAGCGGGTGTTGCTATAAACCTTTTTATCACCTAGTACCTAGCGGCGCCGTCGAGGTTCGAGCGCTTTTTGCGGCGCCACGAGAATGCCATTCCATAGAGTTCATTCTCATATGGTAATTATAATTGTGTCGCAGCCACGACGTAATGCCCTTGAGCATTTACCAGCAATTAGGGGTTCACTAGTTCAAAGGAAGCCTCTCTTTCATCTTCTACATCCTTGATTTCAGTAATATTCCCAAACATTTAATTTAACATATGAATTTTCAAATCAAGTCATTCGCTTTTCACATCCTGCCGTTTTTTTTGTTTTTTAACAAATAGAACGTTTTGATGTTTCTGAAACATTTGTTGCTTCACGTGAAGTGAAAAATCAAAATACCAAGTTTTTCACTGAAAATACTGTTTATTTGAAACCGGGTTCTTTCTCATCTTTTAATTTTAGTTATTTTATTATAATTGCAGTTTTCACAAATTTGTTTTTAGATCGATTTGAAGTGTCATCTATTACTTTGCATATTATTCCCTTAATTAGATTTTTGTTACATAAATTGGGCAAATGTTTCCAAGAATCAATTGCAATACACAACATAATACGTTCCCAAAATCTTTTTCAACTGCGAAACGTGGTCTAGTTTAGGATAAAAACTGTCCTAAATGAAGAAATGAGGTTTTTTTAGAGCCTAAAAAGAAAAACAACCCAAATTGCAAAAGCTCTTGCGAGGGTGGACCCCTCAAAACTGGCAATGCCCTTAGTACTTAACACCGACTTTTTTCCTGGAGGGAAAAGAGATCTGTGGTTTTACTAGAGTTTTTTTTTTGCACTTTTCGCTCGTTCCTTGGAAAAAAAACCACAGATTCCAATGTGATAGAATTGTTATGGAAAGGTGGTCAACTAACGAAATCGTTAATTTTAAAAGAACCGGCAGGGACTTTTAAAAAAATAATTTTTTTCAACTTTAATAGCTCTAAAAGTTATTTTTAAAAATAATAACAGTTATTATTTTTTTATATAATTGCATAGGTTTAAATGAGTCGTTTTGGAGAAATCTGCTTCTGAAATCCCATAATCCAAGTTTTTTTTGTCATTCGTGGCGACGGACATCTGTAATAACCGGCATTTTAACAAACTAGTGCACGGTGTTTTTTCCTGGTAAAATACAAAAATAGGCAAAATACTCCGCCAAAAGGTCACTTTTTTAAATCATTAATCACATAATTTTTACTAAAAAAGAGGATACGTTTCATTGTTTCATTTAATGTAATTGGTTACCAAATGTGCATTTTCTCATGATGTGCATAACATCAGACCGTTCTTTTAAAAACCAAACACCTAATGAGTAAACCGTGCATGACTAAGTTCGATCCCCTTAAAACCCTATTTCCTTATGCTAAGCTGTTTGTTTTTTGGCGGATCCAGTAAGGAACCACAGAAGACTTGGCTTCCTCAACCATTGTTTCCCTGGTTTCTGACCTAGGAGCATTCCTTCCGCGCAAGTGCTCTTCCATTTGGTTCCGGCGGGATTATCGCCCCCTCGACCTTTTTCTTGCTGTTTTTCTAATGTTCGAACAAGCTAATGAACACCACTAATGGACAAATCGGGCGCCGTGGTGGCCCCCCTGGCGCACGCTTTTTGGCTTCGAATTTCTCCCAGGGTGACATACGTTGATGCCCGTTTCCGTTCATTCCCGCGCCAATTTCTTCAAATAAGGGAGTTCCTTAAACTCGGAACGTTTGTTTCCTGATCAAAACTTGTTTCTTTCCAAAGACATGGGGAAACATCAAAGAATGTGAGAATGAACCTGGATGTACTGTTGAAAACATCTCGGCCGATGTTTTTAAATAAGGTTTTATGTTCCCCTTCTTCTTCTCGAGTTTTTTAAAAAAGACGATAAGGTTAAAATAAAACGTTAAAATATTCGTATACAGACCCAAATATAACGCTGCTAATTCCGTTTTAGAGCTTCGGATTATCTTTTATGGAAATATAAGTTAAGTGTTACAAAATGTAAGGTTGTAAATTAAGTAATCTTTGGCTCGAAGTTTGTTTTTTAAAATTTCACAGAAATTTCTGTGAATTTTTTTACCTTTTTAAAAATTTTATTCTTTTAGATTTCAGTTTTGTAAAAAAAACCATGACCTTGAACCATTTATATTAAATACATTTTATAGGCCAAGTTTGTGAAAAGCCGTTTAATTTTGTTTATCCTTTGAAATATTCACTAAGACGACTTCTCCAGAAGAAAACAATGTCGCTGCGCATTCTCTGGGATTGCCGACAATTAGCACATAGAATAGTCAACGAAATGCTCGCCCGCATCGGTTAGACAAGCATCCGGGCAATTTTCTTTCCTTGATCTTGCTTGAAAAACTTTGTAATTTGGTTCAACATTGAACATTTGCTAATTTTAAAATTTTAACTTCTGTTTAATCCATAAAATTCTCCCCAAATTAAAAAACTATTTAATATTTTTATACTGTTGCTCTCAAATAAGAGTTAGCAACGTTTTCGAAGGCTTCTCTGCGGAAATGTGCCATTCCCGGCAGAGATGAGCTCAGGTGCTGCTATCAGAATGCGATTATCCATCCAATAACCGGCTTAACAGCCATTGGCAACGCATCCTGGACACATCCACATCAGTGCCTTATCCTCTCTAGAAACGTGTTTTCAATGTTTCCTAAATATGAAAATTTGACAAAGTCACCCTTATTTGTGGCATAAGACAAATTAACAAACCAGCTTACGTTTTTTCTAAGTTTCCCTCCTTTTTAGATTGCTTATGTTATTAATTTTTTTAAACCTTTTTAACAAAATCTCTTTTCAGTTCCAAGATATGTATGCATTTGCTGTCCTTCTATTGGTAGCCTTCTGCATTTGGATGTTGGTGTATTGTATCTTGGCATTTCAACGGGTTTGCAACGATCACAGTCTTTCGGATAGAGTCACTGGAGCGTAGGTTTTATCACTATATTCTCGCAAAAAAGATCGACATTTATGATAAAACGCGATGAAATCAGCATAGAATGCAAGACAAAACAATGTGAAACAGAAAATGTGAATGGTGAATGGAAACTGAGTTTATTTTAAAAATGTATTTTTAAACGTTTTACCGTCTAGAAGACAAACCATTATAACAACAGTATTTTGAAAGCGAGGGTTCATCATTCAATGTTACATATTTTTGTACAAAGCTTTTTTTAACCAAACATGAATCCTTAGAATATTCTTTCGCATTAATGGAGAAGACCTGTCTGATACATTATTTCGTATGCGGGAGAGTCGCAGTTGTCTGTCCGACACTGACCGACAACGGAAAATCGATGTAAAAGCGTCATGAAAGCCAGTTGAAAAGTAAAAAGGCAAGTTTTGTTTGCCAAAAACACGAATTTTTAAGTTTTTTCCCAATAAGTATAAATTTTCCATATCGTAAGAAGTCAGAAAATGGTCAATGAAAAATTCCACAACTCACCAACACTAAGGTTTTTTGTTTGTTTATTACTTTCTTGACAAATGATTTAAAACCATTATTATAAAAGGTCACCTATGCTTTCAGCAACTTTCATTGCTAAATATTACATTTTTTCGTAATTAAATGTGAGACCAACGTGCGGTGTTTAACGAAAATCATTTAGAAACTATAAACACTTACAGATCGCAAAAAGATTCTAGCGCATTTACTTATTCAAAGTATTTTATGTTCTAAAAAGTGTTACCGAACATTTTCAACTATCTGTTTCAGACCTGAGCAGCCCAACGAGAAGAGTGTTCTTGCCTACCTCTGACAGCCTGCTTCTTCTTTCAACGCAGACGGGTGACCACGGGCTTCAAATAAAGCTTTTTTCTTTGTAACTTATTTTTATGATAACGGAACAAATAATGACGATGTTGTAAATGACACTATCGGTTTCGCGGGGAATGGTGGTTTACTCGGCAGTCTCCTTGGTGGAGGACCTGTTCAGCTTGTACACGGCCATTGGCTTTTCCACCGACACCTGAACACAGATATTTTAGACTCGACGCGCTGAAAACAGTGGGTGCAGGTGCAAAAATCGCGAGTGCAGAGAGGTTCATTGCCAACACACAACAATAGTTTAATCCTTTTTTCGCAATTGTAAAATTACAAAATCCCATAGGATAATGCGACTAAACCCGGCAATCATCGGCGTGTTCAAGCAATAAAGCATTTTCTAAGCTTGTGCCAAAGGTTCGGCAGGCGGGGCGTCCTCAGGCTTCTTCTTCTTTCGGATAACCTTCTTTTTGATAATCTTCTTTTTCTTCTTAGGGACCTCCTCGCCATTGAGAGCTTCCGAGATTGGTGTAGGCAAAGGTGTCTTTGGAACCGTAGAATCGGTGGAATCCGTTTTTGCCGCAGACTTGGGAGAAACCAAAGGAGAGGCAGTTGTTGGTTTCATTGGACTGGCCGCGGTTGATACGGGAGTCTTCGGAGCAACTGTAGGTGTGGTGACAACCGCCTTCTTAGGTGGCACAACAGGTTTTACTGGAGTTTGAGCAGAAGACGTAGTTCCAGTTTCCGCCTTTGCTGCTGCAGCCTTCGCGGCAGCAGCCTGAGCTGCCGCTCGTCTTTCCGCCCATGTGAGTTTTGGTGGTGGTGCCACTGGAGCCTCAGTTTCTTTCTTAGGTGGAACCGCCGGTTTGGCTGCCACTTTAGGCAGAACAGACGGCCTATCCGGCTTTTTTTCCGTGGGACTGGCATTTTCCGCTGGAGCCTCGTTAGCTTCAGTGGTAGCCTTTTCCGTGACAGAAGCCGTTGTCACTCCACTTAGCTTCTTGACGGGTGGTTTGGCCTTAGTGGAGACATCTCCATTCTCCATTGCCAAACTTTTCCTCAGAGCCTCTCCCTGGGATGTCCTACGCAATCCCTCGCTGAGCTTCTTGATGGGAGAAGTAGGTCCTCCAGCAATTTGAAGCACAGGCGTTGAGCTGGAATCCGTGTTAGATTGGCGTCTTGCCAAGGGGTGGAACGCCTTCATCTTCAGATGCTTCGGAGGTTCGGGTTCCTCTTCCACAGGCTTTCGCACCCATTTCTTAACCGGTGATGGAGGTTTCGTTGGCGAAGTGATTTTTTCTTTCTCCTTGGAGGAGGAAGCAATCGTCGGGTTTGTCAGCGATGCAGGTAGTGCCCGCGGCTTGCTCGGTGGGGCCTAAAACAGGCGCATAGGGGCAGCTGAGGACGGAACCCAGGTCCACGCCACTGCACCAAACACAGACTGTCGTTACTGCTACAGCCCTGACGCTAGGTTAAACAGCGGTATAGTAAGTTACAGTAAGCGATTCACTTTCCGAGCTTCATGAAGACGCATTTTGAGTGACACGCACACGACACATAATCAAGGCATGCATACACGTTTTATTGTAAAGGGACACGTCGACGGTAAGTGAATACTAATAACTGAGGGCATGCGGACACACGGAGGACGAGAGCGTCCCGGGGTGAGAGAAGACATTACGCTTAACGAACCTTAGCCGGCGGTTTGACGGGCTCCTTCGCGGGCTTTGGCTGCAAGAGCAGAGTAGAGAATGTACCAGTAGCTCTTACCGCTGTGGCTTTGGAGGCCTCCTCTTCTTTCCTCTTTTCCTCTTCCTCTTTCTTTGCCTTCAGGGCAGCCTCTCGCCTGAGCATTCGCCCTGAGAAAATTATGCTTTCGAATATCAATGGATCTTACTGTATTCTCCATTTCTTAGAGTTGCGTGCTCGATTTTATGACGTCCTTCAGGCAAGCGAAGGTTAACTGACACCTGCAATAATTGGAATTTAAATAATTATCCTAAAATATATATCCTTTAAAGTTCACCTATCATAAAATGATTTCCACCAATCCGCATGCTTTCCGCTTTTTTCATATAAAACAGTGAATTTCTTTATACTCGTGTATTTATAATCGTGTATGTTCTTTATAATTCATATTACTTTACTTTATATTCATACAAAATAAAGTTGTTTTTTCACATTTTAAAATCAAACTCTTACTTTTTGGTTTAAAATAACTTTCGCGATACAACCTTTTTTTTCAAACAAGCCGAACGTCAAGCAACAACATCCATATATTTTTTTTTCGATTTTTCGCAGATCCAGAAAAATCAATTTGTGTGGGATTAATTTATAATCAAACTTAAATTAGATTTTTCACTTTTCACTGTGTTATATAGGTTTTTATTAACCTTTAGGCAAAAATGACAAAAAAGAAATTTGATAGTCTGTTGTTTAATTTTTCTCATGTATCATGCCTCCTTTTAAACAATGTAAAAAAGCCTTTCCAAAATATAAGAAAGTAAAAAACCGTAGACCAACCTTGATAAGTCCGTTGTTAGCTACGACGGCGTCAATAATTTCCTTCTCAGACACTGTAGAGAAGGTAGTTCCCTTTAATAAACAAAAACATATTGATGTAAAGTTAGAATATTACCTGATTGACAGCCTTAATTTCCTCCAGGGTCATATTAGCCAGGGCAGCATTGAACAGTTTGGAGAAAAAGTCTCCTGACAGGTAGTTTGTCTCAAGATTCAGCTTTTTCAAAGCCTGATTCATCTCCACAACCGTAATAAGAACCTAATTAACGTATGAGAACAATTAGATTAGAGTAACTTACCGCAACGTCGTTGTCATAAAGACCCATGTTGGCGAAAGAAATGCGTTCGCAGTACTCATTGTAAGCAAGGGCCTCGATTAGTCGACGGATTTGGGGAACGGGTGTTCTCTGAAGAAGGAATAAATGGTTTAAACAAATCAAAGTGAAAAACCTTCATGTTGTTGAGGTTGACCTCCTTGAGGGTGGGATCGTTGTCGAGTAACCGTTGGATGCATCTGTCAACGTCAGTGTCATTGTCAGGTTCGGTTGGTCTTGTCTGTTCTGGCAAACTGCTCTTAACCGGTTGGTTGCTTGTGTCTTGGAGGATGCGTTCGGCTTCTTCCCAAGAAATGATCCTGTTCTCGTTCATGGCTTCTGAAAATGATTTTTAAGACCGTCATTCTGAAATAGGCAATTATCCCCGGAAACCTTGCTTTTTTTCAAAGTTGGGTGTCATTATTAAAAAAGTTGTTTTACACTTAAATCACTTATTAAGGTCAGCCCTTAGAATTTAAATTCGAAAACTTTTGTTTTTGAGTTTTTGAATATAATTTCTTAAATTTTTTTTAACGTGCGAATAAAAATGAGTAGTTAAATTTCTTTGGAACCAAAATGACGTTTCATATAATTTTAGCCAATATTAACGAAACACATATTAATATATTTGACTTTTCTAACTATTCAGGATAATTTTTTGTTGTTAAAACGGGGGGGGGGGGTTCATTCACTGAGAAATTGTATTTTTAAATTGACAACATCGTTTTAAAAAATATTATGCTGCCGCGGCACGGAGAAGCACACATTGTTTTTGGCTATTTTTGCATATCGTATTTTAATGCGTTCTAATTTCCCGTTGGAATCCGATGATTGAGCCTCAAAATCTTCAGCTCACAAATCATGGAAAAGATTCTGTGACTCTACCGAAAACTTTACATTTAACTGTTAAAATTGAACTAACTTTTAATATGACAATACAAATCAAAATGAGAAAAGTTTTTTTCAAGTTATAAATTAATGGATTTTAATGGCCCTGGGTCAAAAATAAATAAAAACGTTTTGGAATCTTGTTAAGGGAAAAGAATGAGAGTTTTGTTTCGCTGGAGTAAAAACTAGAGAATATAGCTGAACTGGTGGGAGGCGTATTGTAAACCTCTTTATCCGCATCGTTTAAACTTTAGATAAAAACAAATGAGTCATAGAACGAGATTGAGGAATTTCACGTAATTTGAAAACAACTCACTGAGGAGATCTCCGATGTCTGTGTCTCCCGTCATGCTCATCTGTTCGACGGCTTTGACGAAATCATCGTCCGTCATCAGCTCATCGAGCTGAAGTTGCGCCATCTTCTGAAAGAAAGTACAGATTTTGGACTACTCCTGACGAGGAATGTAAAAATACAAGTGACACTTGTAAAACAACGGGGAACGAGGGTCTGTAAACAAGAAAGACAGCTGTGACGTCAGGGCACCTTGTGGTCAGCTGGCCAGGAAATGAGGATCCGTGGACTCAATGTAACAGCCGTCGGCGTTCAATCGATGCTGCGATAGAGCAGTATCGCACGGAACATCCGTCAACGCGCTGCATTTTGGATCCTGCTATACGGCCGGCAAATAAAAAAGAGCCCCCGAACGCAATGGCACACGCCTGTTGCAGGTGATGGCAACGCAAGGAAGACATTGATTTTGTTCGATAAAAACGAAACCGTTACAATTGAATACAAGGGGTTCGGATGCGCGCCAAGTAAATTATTTTTACACCCACTAAAACACACAAAACTGTAAATGCTAACAAGAGTAAGAACAAACTTTAAGACATTATTACAGTACATTGCACACATTTAAAAGGAAGGTAAGAAGGTTTGTTCGGTGACGGATCCGAACCTTCGATGTTTTTCTGGTACGGGTGGCCGCGCAACTTTGCTGAGAACTTTCGGCACTGCATGCGTAATTCTGTAAAATTGGAAAACACCGTTTTAAACTATTATAAAAACTAGGATTAATATAGAATTGCATGAAAAACTTGTAATAGTCTTTTCAAAGATTAATCATCTGGGCAGAATGTTTCTTGACTTTTCTATTCTAAAAGTAAGTAGATTTAACAGAACTAGTTTAAACTAATACAATATACATATTACAATGTTTGAAGTCCATTGGCTAAAAAACTGTTTAAAAACTACTCAGGCATGCAAAAGAAGCCAAATCAAATCATTCAGGTTTGGCAGAAAATATAAGTAGGCAATACATGTTTCAGCCGAATACCTTGAGGACCAGTCTATAGTGTCAATTAAAATATACATTTTGTGAAGTTAACATTAGGCCCCCAAATTTGTAATTCACAGGCTCAGAGCTTAAACCATTGTTTAAACCTCTAATAAACTGCTGTAAATGTGACATTCAAAGGATGACTCCAAACTACAAAGTTCTGGCAACAAGAAAACATTTGAAAATTTAGTGTGAGATGAAACCCCGTTAAAAAGTGACGGTTTTTCTTTTAATAATTATGGTTTTAAATTTTAAGAAAACTTATAAAATAAAACTGAAAGTCTAAAATCAGCATTTTGTGTACTAACTCTTTTTCTGTCAGTTGAGTTCATTCGGCGACCTGTATTTACACACCGAACCTCTTGAACGTTTAATCTCTTAGGCGATCAAAAGACATCGGTCAGACAATACATTTTTTTGGGACTAAGCTAGTTAAAATTGAGCCCTTAAGTTTATGTGCTACACTAAGAAATATCATTGAGGTCTTTTGTTTTAGTTGCCCGTCTTTTCACATTAGACCTCACGCTTTTGCTCTCGCGTAAACCCATTCTCACCAGATGAGCCAAACAGAAAAACTTTTCGCTGCGTGGGACAGGAAGAGCACCGTGGAATTCCTTGCGGAAGAGCCACTTGGAAAGGATAATCGGCATGTTTACGCAGCCACTCCTGCGGCTGTAAAGCTGGCCGCCGCTTAAAGGTCAACTCTTATGCCAGGAATCGATGATTCTAGAAATATCTGATGTTTTCGATGTGAAGAAAAAATAGATATTCAAATTTTCAACAAAAAAACTTGAAAAGGATTGAAAAAGCGGGACGTTTGTGAATAAAACATTTTAAAAAGTCTGCAAGAAGTTTGAATTACCTAAAACCTGCAAAAGTGGTGAACAACAAAACATAATAGCGGAAGGGGCGAGAACAACTAAGTCAGTGCCTAATCTGTGATTGTCTCTGTCTATTTGCCCAGACTCACGCAGGACGCTTTTCTTCAAGAGAAAACAAATAATTGGGGGAGAAAGTAGCGATAGGCACAAGGCTGTTTATCCGTCGGAAGATTTTTTCAGGTGAACTGTGGTGGGAGCCACTTAAGAGATTGGGCAAATATAAAGGTTAATTAAACTGAAAACCATAAACACAAGATTTTAGCCAGAATACGGAATAAGATTTCGCAAAAGGAAAAATTCTGAAGTTTTCCATACCCACCAATAAAAAAAGCAAACAAGAAGTTTCGGAACGACATTTAATGCTCTTGTACATTCAAAATGAAACAATTGAAGAAATAGGAAGTATTGTTTTCAAGAATTGTCAAACAAATAATTACTTGTTATGAAACTGGCATCAGAGTATAAAGTACAATAATAAACCTGCTTTTAAGTGTAAGAAAAGGTATTTTTTACCCATCAAAAGAATAATTGTGTATTTAGTAAAAAGAATCATACTTGAAATTCGATTATTCTTTTTTAAATTTTATAAAGAATTTTTGGAGCATGGATGAGTTTGAAAACATAGAACTAAACATGACCTATGTTTGTTTACGAAACAAGGACGTTTCAAAGAATCGCCTGTCATTATATTTAATCGCACGATTGCTAAGTTCAAACCTTCGACGTTTATTTTCATCATTCTCAAAGTTCGAAAATTCACAAGCAAAAGTTTTAAAAAGATTATCCAAAATGTAACAATACAGAAAAATCAAAACTCGTTTGAAATTTGATTTGTTAATATAAATTTTCTTATACATTTGAAAAAAAAACAAATTTAAATATAAATTTGGTTAATATAAATTTGAGTGAGTCAGTGATTGTAAAATAGAGAAATAAATACAAAAGTTTGAAACTAGTCGCAGCTAAGAACGAACGAGAAGCTCGGCAGACGCAAGGATCTCCCATTGACTGATTACACAGCCGTTGCGAGAAAAAGATGTGCCAGGAAGTGCACAACGGCATTTTTCTTCTGTGCGCTATAGGATATCAATTTCGAAATGTCAAATCGATGAATTGAAGAAAGAAGGTAAATATGTCAGAGAATAGCTGGCAGTAGACCGGGCTGTGTTGACTGGAGGAGCTCCTTCCGTCACATGTCGACGGGGCACAAACACCAGCCGGCTG
Organism: Oscheius sp. G VE-2021; assembly: GCA_022343465.1. Lineage (NCBI taxonomy): Eukaryota > Metazoa > Nematoda > Chromadorea > Rhabditida > Rhabditidae > Oscheius > Oscheius sp. G VE-2021. Next base: position 312,299 of record JAJQXH010000051.1, read on the forward strand.
TCACCGGCGTGGACACCTCTGACCCCAGGACACCTGTTTCAGGCTCTTTGAGACTGACGGTCCTCGATCGGCGTTACGCAATCGGGATGAGTCAGGAGACGTTTCACTTTACAGCCGATTGGACTTTCAAAGCGCGGACAATTCAATGACAATGAAATCCTCAAGCAAACAAAACGTCTCTAGAACAGACGTCTCTCGAAAGTTTTGATGATTTCCAGTTCAAAAACTGTTCAATAAATTTGGTTCTACTCGAAATTGTAAATTTAAAAAATTTGGGTAAACACGTTTTGCATCTAAAGCAGGGTTAATTTGTAAACTTTAAATAACATAGTTTAACATTTTCAAGGTGAAAACCAGAACTGAGTATCATTAAAACATCATTGGCAAATGATATTGAGCCATCCTTCTTGGCATCCCTGTTGTAACATAATCCTAACCACCAAGTACAACAGCTGTTGCAGTGGCCACCAGGACCTTTGCCACCTCAGCACAAGTGTTCAAAGTTTGAAGTTTATTTAGCTAATTACTCTATTACGGTTAATTACAAACAAAATAGAAGAAATGTCAATAGCGAAGTTTCTGCAAATCAGACCCGGATTCTAATCGACAACACATGCGCGCTGCGCAAACGTGAGATTGGCAAATAAGTGTCAATTGCAATGGAATGGATAAACAATCCAGGGAAAAGAGATGGATAAATACAGTGAAATAATCAACTAATCCATAAATTATACAAACATCAGTTTAAAACTGTGTAGCGAGATCGAATGAAAACCGAAACAAGTGGCGATGGGATGGTGTTTGCGAATCGCGTTTTATGAATAACCATGAGTTCAGTGGACGAAATTCCTCGACGCAGTAATGTGACAAGTCCGCCTTAAAAAGATGTCAATATTGGGGGGGGGGCAAACATTTTGTTTGTTTTTAACTTAAAAACTTCTGAATGTTTTTAGAAGTTATTAGCTTTATAGTTTGTTTAGTTTTTTATCAATCGTGATACAAAATTGACGGTATTCTTGCGCAGACTTTTTCTAGGACCATTATCATCTAATGGAATTGCGTTTGGGACCACAAATGCAATACTCATTTTTCGCATTCTTTCATGACTCCGCTGACCTGGTTGGGGCAAACTAGCAGGCAGTCACCCGGATTTAGAGACTCTGAGACAAGTTACCACAGAAAAAATAATGCGGCTAATGGCCTCTTCAAATGTTTTGTACAAAGTTATAAAAAGTCCCTCGCGGACCCTATAATTCTGAATCGTTTTTGTTTTTATATCCTGAACTCCTTTTCATCAAGATATTTAAAATTACTTTTGTTTTACTAAAAATGCCAAACTAACTACAGCGTATGTACAAATTTTGAGGTGATTTTATATTGTTGCAAGTGTCACGTTATCAAAGTAGCTTGGAAAGTAATGAACACTTTAAATGAGTTTAGGATTTATGTCTGCAGAAAGAACACTTTTTATACTAGACTGAGCACAATATCTAAAAAAAAAAATTAAAATTTACACCATAAAATATAAGAAAAGACTGACAATTAATGAATAAAAAAGCTCAATACACAAGAGAAATGAACGCCCTTGCGCAGTTCTCGAAAAGTGGGTGTCTTTCAAGGGTTCTGGTATCCAAGTGTGATCAAAAACTGACGCTCTACAAACAAAATGCTTTGCATGCGCACTTCGCTTGAGTGGGAGATGAATCAAATTTTCTCAGGAAATGCACGAAGTAAAGTAAACGTCAGATTACCGGTAACGGTTTCTGTGTTGGAGTTCAGGAAAAGTCCTGAGAGCGAACGCAAACAGTAAGCAGTGTACTTTTCGCCTAATCTGTATGTCAACCGAGCTTAAAATAAACGAATGGCAAAAAGGCTGTTCCAGAGAGCCAAAGGTGAGATGAGTTCACGTGGCAGAGTGGATGTCCACGGCGGCTTTCAAATAGAGATCCAGTCGCGGCAACCGGCTGGTAGGCGAATCCGCGCACACCGAAACTTTTACTTGCTGAGACTGGCAGAAATGTCTTCCGACGGCACGCGTCGTAATTATGACACCGAAGGCCGGTTATAACAAGCGAGGGTGAATGAGACAAGGCGGACCGTGGCGAGGACGAGTCTCGCAGCGGGTTACTTCGGGACACTAATGGGTGGCTGTCAGCAATGACTGGCACTGGTTTCCTCTTGATGATGTCACCCGCAAGCTAAAGGGAATGTTTTGTGTTTTCCTCTAGAAATATGAATTTTGATGATTTGAAGGAACTTGAATAAAAATAAAATTACAAAAAATGCTTTTGAAATTATAAAAAATTGTGTGGGCACAAACATTGTTTAGTTAGTGGGCGGTTAATTTCTCCTCTTGTGATGTGAAACGTCTTTTGTTTAAAATAAATTTTAATACTATTTAGTTAGCCGCATCAATAAAGTAAGTGATTCCTGACGGTACCTTTAACGTTCTACACATATGTCAATGCGATTACTAAATATTTTAATTTTTTTAACGTTCTGTGGTCGACAATGCAACTTTTTTTAAAAACCGGTTTTCTGTCTAGACTGTCTGGTAACTGAATGATTCATTCTCTGAGTCAAATCGGTTAAAAGTATAATTGAATTCATATCTTCTGAGCAATGCAATTTGATGATTATTACTTTCTCATGTCCTTTTAACAAAAGTTGTAATTTTCCTCGATATGAAAAAGCTGTCTCGGAACAAAGTCTGTTTTTCCTTGTTCCTTGTTAACCGCCCGCGCGCTTTTTGGCAGCAGTTTGTTCGAATCGGAAAATCGTTGACAATCAAGCTCTAGGCAAATCTCTAATGAGGTCGGGCCTTGTTTGGCCGTTGCGTTTTACGTTCTTGAATTAGGACAATGTGTTGTTGTTTCCAATGTCTTTTTTCTTTGGATACGCTGATTGACTTCCCTTGGCAGTTGAGCGGCGAGCTCAAATTGGAACCCTTCCATTATTTAAGGAAACACCTTTTTTGTTATGAAATGCATACACTTTATTGATGTAACACGAATTGTCGACTGTCACCAGTAATATAACGTTTTGCTTCCATTTTGAGATATCAAAAACGTTTCCCCCTCATAATCAGAATTTGATTTTAATATTTAGAATTTCCATTGAAAACCTCCAGTTTGTAAGACAGTTTGTAGTATTTGTTTTTCAAATTTGCAACTTTTTACCACTTTTTCAGCATTTCGCAAAATGTTCCTTTTTGAGAGCACTAATTGAAGTAAATTCCATATTCTGCAAAAACCAATAAAAACCATTCTATTTTTAGCATTCCTTTCTTTTCGAAGCGGAAGGCGAAAAGAACGCAGACACGGCGGGACGTCATTTACTGAAAGGCTCTTAATGGACCCAATTCGGCTCGATGTTCAGTTTCCTGTCTAAAATTAAAGTGCGCAGCCCAACCACACAGGCTTGCACTTTCAAAAGATTGAATCCACCGTCAGTCACTTTCATTAGTCTTTCATTTTCATTCTTCACTTTCAGAAGTCGAAGCGTTCAAGTAAACGGTGTTTTCCAAAGCTTCTTGACTCGAAATCGTGAATAAATCGTGAACCAGCCATGAATAAACATGCTTCGAGGGCAAGCGAACATCTGCAGCCTAGGCCCTTTAGTCCAGCTTCTTTTTTCATTGAGCTTATCAAATGCCGACAGTTCTTGATCTACATAGGTCACAATCCCTTTTCCGTTCTGTGCTTATCACGGTCTAAATATGTGCTTTAGCTTCCGATGGAATTTGGGTGTGGCCTTTTGACAATGACAAATCGTTCACTTGGTGATTAACCTTAGTCGTAAAAGACTCACCAACGCCATTTTGAATTTTTTGAATGGAAACTCTACATAGCGATTGTAATTCAGCATTCAATGGTTATTCAGCAATGCGAGTCGGAAGATAATTTCCTATTTGTTCCGTTTCTATGCAGATCATTATAGGAAAGGCAGGGTTGGCACTTCAAACAAAACACCGCCTTCTTTTGATGGAGAAGGCTCTGGCGTCACATTTGCTTCCAGTTTCATTTGAATCATCCTTAGGTAGCAAACACTATCTTTTTCAAGGCAAACACTATATTTTCCTTTTAGCAAATAATTTTCGGTATTCTCTTTTCTTTGAGACTGAAAATCAGTTAAAAAAGAATAAGACGTCCTCAATATCAAACATCGAATTACAATTTCAACGCCATCTTTTGCACATCTTCGCATAATCGCCTACATCCGATTGGAAAAGGTTAAGAATAGAAAAAAGGTAGAAAGTTTTTTTAACTATCAAAGATCAATAAAACATTTTTCTTGTCTGGCAAGATTGCTTCTTACGAAATGATCGTTTGCATTGTAACGTTGAAAAAAGTGTAATGCATTAGCTGACAAAAGCCATGTATTCCTTTAGCTTTAGAGAATCTATAAACAGTTAAAAACTGTTTAGTGTCCTCTAAAGCTTTCACGGAAAAGGTGAGCAACAATCCTAGTTTACCATTTTAGGCCTATTTTAGGCCTAAGAGCTTTTTAAATTAAACAAAATACCAAATTGTTTGCAAATAATTTGTTTTTAAGCACATTTACGCAAAACTCCGTCAGGGTTCCATACGCAAATTGCAGGGAAAATAGGATTGGCGACTACTATGCAAGTTTTCGCCGAACTAGATTTGGCGGTGCTTATAAAATTTTAATGTTTTCTATTCAGAAAGGACAAGCTTTGTTTTTATTTCAATGAAAGTTTGGTTTAAATAAAACACCCTTGAGTTTAACGAATGTTTTCAGCCGTAGTAAATATATTATTTATTATTCCAGCCCAGGTTCTTGAAATATATAAATTTGGCCTATTTTAGGCCTATTTTAGGCCTAAGAGCTTTTTAAATTAAACAAAATACCAAATTGTTTGCAAATAATTTGTTTTTAAGCACATTTACGCAAAACTCCGTCAGGGTTCCATACGCAAATTGCAGGGAAAATAGGATTGGCGACTACTATGCAAGTTTTCGCCGAACTAGATTTGGCGGTGCTTATAAAATTTTAATGTTTTCTATTCAGAAAGGACAAGCTTTGTTTTTATTTCAATGAAAGTTTGGTTTAAATAAAACACCCTTGAGTTTAACGAATGTTTTCAGCCGTAGTAAATATATTATTTATTATTCCAGCCCAGGTTCTTGAAATATATAAATTTTAATAACTAGTCTCCCTGTTGATTTATGAATTATTCGCTTTTGTAACACAGTTTACCTTAATTGAGTTAAAGAATACAATGAAAAATGCATAATTATTAAAATACTGCCTAAAATTTGGAACATTTTTAAATGAACGGGCACGCCAAGTAGAAATTGAAAATTTTGAAATAATAAGAAGTTTTTTGTTTTTCCTTATATTGGCCCATTTGCAAAGCAATGAAACATTGAAAACTTGCAAATGCGTGTCTATCGAAGAGAAAAAAATTATATCTTAGCCGATAAGAGAGTAGACGGTGTTCGTCACCGATCAAAGAACATCCGCCTCTGCCATTCCTGTGGTTGATCGTCTTTCTTTTCCGGAACAGTAACGGTCATTACTTCCTTCAGGTCGTTGCTGTCAGCTGCCGACCGATAAAACGCCGGAATTCTGACGAAGTCGTCCTTTCGCGGAGTCGGAACCGGGCTGGAACCCTATCTGCCAAACCGTCAGCGTGCGTTATCAGACCCGCGGGGCCTGCCGGTGACCGATCCGATGCAGGTGCCAAGCCACGAAAACTACTATGACTACTATTCTCAATCGGTGGGTTCTATATTTATTCTCACACAATAATAATAAGAAACCTGTTTACTCGAATATGTGATAGTGCGAAAGCGGTTTTTCAACATTATAACTTCAAAAAAAATAGTATTTCTCAGTTAATTTCGGTCAACAATCCAGTTTTGGTTTAATTAAATATCATTGAAAGCGTGTAAGATTATCTTTATATGGTTTAAAAATCATAACTACTTATTTTATTTTTATTTTATAATTTAATTTAAAGTTTAATGATTTTTTTACTCATTTTAATCAAACGGTTTATAAGTAATTTTTGATGCAGAAAAATGAGCATTGTAATCAAAACTTTTTTGAGCAAACATTTATAATTGTCACTTCACACTTTTAGTACCAACTAAAAGTATTATTGTTATTAAAAGTACAATAAATATTATAGTATGCACTATACATAACGTATATATATAAATGCATTTATAGTAAAAACTAAGTCGTGGTCCAACCCATTTTTAAAGTCATAAAATTGAAAGTTTTTTCTAATATTTTGGATGGATAGAAAATCTAGTCCATGAAATAGTCTATTGTTTCAATATTTTATGGAAAACACAATTTAAACAGTGTTTTATCGGATCTAGATAGATTTATAAACTTTAATATACATATCTGTTTATTCTAAATTAAGTTTTTGTTTTATTTATAAAATTTGTATGTCGACATTTTTTTTGAAATTTAGAATTATATTAATTGTTTTCGCCGTTTTTGCGGAAAATAAATTTTTAATATTTTCAATGACAAATATATTTTCATTTCGAATATCAGATAGTTATCAAATTTTGTTATGCCGTCAAATTTTTAAATTTCCTTTAAAAATATCAAACATGTCAATCCATATTTTACCATTGAAACAGTATTTTTCAATAGAACTCTCGGTTATTTTCGTACAAGGCTACTTCAGTCATCTCTGTTTACCACTAAATCATGTGGCTTTGCAGGACCACCTGCGAAAAAAGTTATCGTGCAAGTTGAAGTGACTGCTGTATAGTCAATTATTTCCCCACGCAGTAGGCGTAAATCATTGTGTAATTCGGTACGACCCTTTTTACGCCTCCAGGCTGCATGCGAACTCGCGTGACTTGTTATGGGTGGATAACGGCTTCCGAACGAGCATTATCCCCGTCGGATGGCGCGTCATCGACCTCCTCGACCTCTCAGGGCCGTCGTCATTTCCGCCAGGAGGCTATGTGCTATTTTCGGAGTTTGCGCGGTGAGAACCGAAAAAATATTGACAAATCGCAGGCGTTTTTCACACATTAGCGAGGTACTTTCGTTCTTCGAATGTTCTCCCAGGGAGAGAGTTGCTTCATAACAACCATTCACAACCTTTTGAAAATGTATTATAATTCCATACATTTGTAATTCACGCTTTAAACTCAAACATATGTATAGGAGGGTAAAACAATTTCATTGAACTCTGACAATTTGGCATTTCATTTTGTTCTGCGGGCAGAGAATAATTGGAAAAACGATTCGGCGTCTTTCGGGGATTAATTTTCCACGAAATGAGGACAATTTGGTGTGAACATTTGATTCAATGGTCTCTTTTTCTTGTTGAGTTTGAAATTTTATATAATTAAAAAACGGTTTCGTGCTTTAAAAAAAGAAACTACCAGATTCTCAAACAAACAAAAATAGTTATGGTGGACGAAACACGGGCTAGTCCAAGAAAAGTCGAAAATGGGTCGCCCGGATGTTTTGTGTAAACTCAATTTGTATGTTATGGGTTTAAAAATTAGTAATTTGTAAAAAAAACTAATTTTGTTGAAAAAAAATCTTATAAAATACATGTCATATTTAGTTTTTTCTCATGGCCGAGTAGCCATGGAGTAGGGTAAGTAATTCAAAATTACACTAGTTTGATCCCTGTCTAAAAATGACGTTTCAATTGTTTTTTTCAACTAATTTAAAAAAAAGTTTTACTAACTTTTTATTAATTTTTTTTCCAATTTTTTAAATTATAATAAAACATTTTACCATTTTTATCACGTAATGAGGTCTCACTATGTAAACAATTTTTTAAAACTTTTTACATTAAAAAAAGTAGAAGTTTTGCTCTATAGATAATTACAAAATTCCATCCGAAAAGAACTATTAGTAATTTATTAATTTATTTAGTTGACTTGAAGCAGAGGTTTTGCCTTCTATTTTCAACGCTGCCAACCAAATATCAATCATTTCTTTCATTTTCAATGAATGGTGTTCGCCCATGCTCATTCAAACGTAACGCATTGGGTATGTTTCACTTTTGCACAACACACGGCTGTAGTTTTCACACCTTCGCTCTCTGTTCTTTAGCATTTTTTTTTCCTTTTGTTGTTAATTTTAATTGAAAAAAAAGTAAAACTCATTTTTAATTCGCAAATTAAAAATGTATCGATCGCAATCAACTAAGAGGTGTCAATTCAGCCATGTGCACATTTTCTCGCCAAGGCTACCAATTTGTGAGCCATTTTGAGGAACAATGTGACCCATTTTAGTCGCCATTCAGTCGGCCTCCTTAACTGCTTTACCCTGAAATACGTTTACGTTTCGAACGTAAAAAAAACAGAAAAATAACGTTTTTTTTTCACACAATTTTACAGAATGGAACAAAAATTCAAGTTATGATGTCATTTGTGCAATGGGCAAAGTATATCAGCGATTGTTCAGTCAATTGATCAGTGAAACAAAAGTGCACACATTTTCTCATTTTATCACAATTTATTTTGTAAAAACGTGGATTTATCTAGTGAAAAACATTAATTTTTTTAAACAATTTATTAACATTTAAATACCAGTAAACAACACTTTTTCATGTCATCAAAACAATTTTAAGAACACATTTTAAGAAATAATAATTTTAAGAACACAAATACCGCTTTATGAGAAACAGAGACATCATCTCAATTAACAAAAATCAATATAAAAAAAGGTTGGTAGTACTAATTGAAGGCCCCCATAATTTTAAAAACGTTAGCAAGTATTTTCAGTAGTAGAAGATTTTTTCTATCTGTTTCACACGATTTGCTAAACTTCTGCTGAAAAAATGCGCATTCCAGTAGTTAGAAATTTAAAAACTTTTTGTATAAAAAATACTTAGATTCAATATACACAATGAATTCGATTAACTTAGAAATTTGATTTCTTGTCATCATATTCCTAGGGCACCAATTCAATTTTTGCTTTCATGATTTACGAATATAACACCTGATCTTTTAAACAAAATTGAAAAAAAGGGATTGACGCAGATAATTATTTAGCTTGCTTACATGGTGATTTGATTTAGATTTGATTTATTTACAAATAAGTTTGTCATTATGGTTAAATAGCTCAATTGTAAAAAAACATTCATAAATAACATATTCAACTGAAAATCCTTTTAACATTATTTTTATCATATCTAAACTCCATCGTTTGCAGATGCCATCCTTCTCGGATTCTCGATCTGAGGGCTACTTCAGTTCCTTCTACGAGAGCCTCTACTCCCGAAAATCGAACAGGTGGGGTCGATAACAGCGCGTGCAAAGCTTGTGACGCACAGCTTATCAGTGTTGTCTGTGAATCAGCCATCTTTTGTCCCCCAAGAAATGCACGGAAGCGAATAGATATACCACAGTCTAAGGGGGGTTTTCCTAAACTACTTCCTGTTTACACTGACTGGTGTAAACCCAAAATGGGTAATCGCAAGCAACAGCTTTTCACTGCTAGACACATTGAAAACTCAGGGTTTTGTACTTTTCAGATTCAGCAGGCGTCAAAATGTTAAAAAAAAAACGTTTTGCTTTTTTTTTTGAAAAAATATATTTTTAGAATTTGAAAGTTAAAACAAAATTGACAAGCACCGTCTGAATTTGTTAGTTTTTTTCATTTACGATTAGATTTGGAATGGTTCGTTGCCTCAAACATGTTCTCACATTTGACCATGTTCTCACATTGCATGCGAATAACTTCAAGTTTTTTTAAATCTTACACTTCTATTGAAATTTCTATCTTTTAAATATTATATACATGGTCTGGTATTTTATTTTCGGCTATATCATTTGAATTCCAAAGTGCAGAGGGCTTTGAACTTTGGTAAAAAATCGATATCACGAAACAATTCGTTATCAATTTCTTTTTGGAAGCATCTGCGAGATATGCCCAAAATGTTTATTGGTGAAATTCTGAAAAAAAAACAATTCAGGTTCAAAGATTTATTCAAAACTAAGAGTTAAGGTGGAATGAAAATTGCTGTTTACCTGAATTGATCGTTGAAAAATATGAGAAATATGTTGTTGAAGCACTTTCAAGTCCCTGATTCACCACTCAGTTCCATACCCGTGACTGTATTTCTGTTTACAGCTAACCTATCTTCTTTTCCACAACATTCTTTAAATGTATTTCGATGAGCAACCTTTCACAAAACTTATAAAAATTCAAATTCAGTTTTCACAAGATGAAAACTGAATTTACTAAGGAATCTACGCACACGTCGCTATCATTATGACCCCCTCAATTGGTAAACACGAGACACGTCATTTGTCTGCAATTCCGCATTTATGTGCTATTTGACTTTATTCCTCTTGAGAAACTTCTATTTCATAAAGCTCTTTTTTTAAACACATACTCTGAAATGTATTTTGTCACAGTTCACGCTTGTTCGTTTTCTAATCCGGATTCACATCACCCTACTATAAAGGAGAAGCGGATAATTGTTGTGGAGTATGCTACCAGCCTCCAATTCGGCTACACCAGAACGACACTAATTACGATGGACAGAAATAGCCATTTGCCCTGATGTCATCAGCTAGACTCCCTCGCAGTACTCTTGAAAAAAGCTAAAGTAGCATTTTAAGCAATTAGTTTTAAGATTTCTAGCCCTTATTTCAATCAGTTACGAAACGTCTAAGATTTTAGCTTTCGAAAAAATTGTGTTTTTGAACTTTATTTTCTTTTTTTATTAATTAAAAAAAATAATCGGGAAAAAAATTGCTTCTTCCCTCATAATATCATTTAAGGTGCTTTAAGCTGTTTTAACGTTTTTTTTTAAAGTTTTAAAGCAGATTAAAAAACATTTTTGTTTTTGCGGATTCGAACTCTCCATGTGTAGCTGGTGAGAACCACCACCCAGCCCGGCAACTAGCCGTGCTTGATCCATTACGCAACGTTCAAACATTAAACAAACAAAAAACATATTCGTTGACTACATTGTATTGCCACCGTTTGCATATCGGAAAGAGAAAAATGATTACAATACTCAGAAGTCTGTCCATGTAGAACAATGATTGTGTAGTTTGATCGCATAGAAAGGTTAGAGCCAAGTTTAGACCTGTTTGTTTGTAAAAAGTAGTTTGGGGACCTTTACAAAACACAAATTATGAATAACGGCAAAAATTGCAGGAAATGATTGACTATAAGTTTAAAAAATTGCTATTTCCACGTTTTTGACAACCTTTGCAATTTGAAAAGGTGTAATATGCTTGTAGAGACCCGGTTGTTTTTATGCAAAAGCGTAAACAAGGCTTTTAAATGCGTCACTTTCTTTTAAATAAAACTTTTAAAAAAAGAAGAGTATAATACCCTCTTGTCGAATGGGTCCGTAGATTTGCGGTTAATATTTTGCTGTTTGAAGCTTATTTCAATCATTTTTTCACTGCTATTTTTGTACTAAAAATTTAAGGTTTCATTTATTAAAACAAAATTTTTATAATTGGCAACTGTTTAAAATCGCGAAAGTTCTTAAACCCTTCGCTCTAAAAAAGGCTACTTTACGTTTTATGTGTGATTGACAAAACACTAAATATTCGAAGATAGATTTGAAAATGTTTTGAATTTTTAAACCCAAATTAACTAGGCACACATTTGTATAGATTTTTACAGATTGGTTGGTATTATGTGCCAAAACACCCAGAATTCCAAAAAATTTTGAAGTGTTTGCTTCGCCGTGTGATGTTGTTGAGGTGTATGCTGTGTGAGTGAGAACATTCATTGAAAACATACGGCGTCTGAAAAGGGCCACAATTGTTTCACACCGCCCATAACATTTCCTATTTTTCAAAGCATTTTGATTTTCTGAAGGAATTGGAAGACACATTCGAAGATTTCAGGAAAGTAGAAATGGGAGAATCTGACAATCTAGGCTTTGATTTTTATAGCACTCACCTGCTTCGTATTATGGGCGCCCAATTCAAATTGGCTTCCGTGGCTAATTATGCCATAACGCCTACATCTATTTAGGGAGAATACGAATGAGCTTTTTCTGACAACTAATCCGGGGCTAATCCAAAGATTTCCGGCAAAGATTGAGGCCATCAAGACGACTGAAATGCTGAAAAACCGCGCGACTAATAAGCGGGGTGGTAAAGTTGCGAGCAAATCGCCAGACCCTCCCGATTCAACGTGCTCCCTCAGTCTTCTCTCGCCCGATCAATACTAGCCAGCTTCAGCCGCTGTTTCTCATTCTGCAGCCAACCTTTCGTCATTCACTACCTAGTTTGAATATACAATCATCTCCGGGGGGCGTTGGCCGCCGGCGGTCTTTCCAAGGGCGCCCCTGTTTTTTACGCTCCGGCGCGCCTGGAATTGCCAGCGCCGATTGGGATCCCGCCTCTCGACAATTAGAAACACTTGTACTTTTCAAAGAAGCAGAGGAACTGCGTTTACACCAGGACTTGTGATTTGCATTTTAGTTCATACCTTCTTTTTATAGGAGGACCTGTAAAATCTACAAATGTATGGCGTTTTTCGAGAGTTTAGCTTCATGTCAATCACTTTTTGATAAACTAAGTTATGAGAACTCAATTTTTTTTACATATTAAAAACCATAAAACTAAAAACTTAATTTAATAATAATTAGAAGTGCTGATTTTATAACCTCATTGTGTTAAGAAAGCCAATTTATGCATTTTAAATGAAAGTTTTTGCCGTTTAAAAAAAGTAAAAGTTAACCACTTTGTCAGTTGTTACTTTTGAAATTATGAAAATTATTTAAAATTGTTTTGTATACGTTTTTTATAGATAGATTTAAAATTGTTTTTTTTAAATATAAACGCAATTTTAAGAGTTATTCGGAAATAAGCACAGTTTTGTAGGTAAAAGAAATTTTAAGTTTCAAACAAAATAATTTTGGATTGTGTATCAATATAAATATCATATTTAGTCAAATACCGGTTCTGCTGAATTTTTAAAAGTTCTGTGATTTTTAGTGTTTCAGTTCTTTCGCTCTTATTTATTTTTTTGTTAAGTTAAAAACGAGCAAAAAAAATCACAATTTTGCAACCCAAACAAAATTTAAAGAGATTAGACCGGGCGATAAAAGAAAGGACGAAAACTTCGATAAGGCAGAGAACAACGGCCAAATAACCGAGGGAATTTCGCAGGGTGCGGTGGGAAAGCGCACGAATTGTCAGATTCTAAGAACTTCAAGGGAACAACATCAAAGTTCTTTGCTTCAATCTTTTTACTGAATTTTTCTCCCTAAAACATGTATAAAAACAAAAGTGCGCGCCTGATTTTCTAGCGGAATGTGCATACAATATCACAAATGAGCTTCAAATTTATGTTTTTCGTGGCTCTCTTTAACGAACGTCGACCAGATGCGATAATTAAAATGTTTATTTATTAAAAGCGATGACGAAATTCGGGTGTTTTCCCATTGGTCCTCTGATTTTCTAAATCTGTTGATCCCCGTGTTTACGTAAACATTTCTACACAGTTTAGCATTATCGCTATTTAAACGTTCTCACAAGTGATCTGTTTTTCAAGCGACAGAATGTTGTAGAAACTTTCATGCGTTAACCTTTTCTTAAAACATTCCAATTTGTACAATCTTTTACTTTGAGATACTATTTGTTATTGTAATATTCTATTTTCAATTATTTCATTTTTGTTAACGTTTAGCTTGCCTTACGGCACATTTCCGAATCAAAACTGTAATTGTCATTCCTCATTCTGAAGAATGAAAGAAGAGTTACGCTATTTTTCCGTTCATTAGAGAAGAATCGAATAATTGCATAAACATAATGAATAATAATTGCATACTGTTCAAACTCTTCCCCCTTATCTTTAGTCAAACGAGAAAAATTTTCTCATGAGCTTGAAAGATTTCAAGAAGAACTTTTGTTTCTCTGCTCTTGTACGTTGAGATGAATGACCGATGCCATATGGGTGCAGTTAATCGCTTTTTGACTTCCTCGCCCTGCCTGTACCCGGAAAGTTGCACCCGTAAACATTGTTAAAATTATAAATACCTTCATAGTTAGGGTAATTCGTAAAATCCGAGAGAAAAATATTTTCGTTGGCAGATCATTCATGCACAAAAATGCTTACAATTTCTACATTGTGTAGATTAGTGAATGTCCTACTGGGTAATTACGGTAACCTTATGTTTGTCAAAGCCTACATCTATTCTAAGGGAGAATCTGAGGTTGATGGCATTGCAATGAAGGTGGTAAGGGAAAGAAACACCAAACAGTGAGCCTACTAAACAAAGATTAAACCACGCTGACGAAACTTACAAAATCTATTTTAATCCATTTTAATAAAAAAGATGAGTTAAATTAGAAAGGCACAGTGTTGCTCCTCTGGTCTGCTCTAATGGCCGACATTCTAAATATAAATGGGGCCACCATATAAACGTTGTGAAACGTGCCAATTATTCGTTGCCGGCTGGAGTGCTCCGATTTGGTCACGCCTCCTTCACACGCACTTTGACAACTCACAGGTCCACACAGGAAATGTCAGTGCAGGCCCTTCGGCGATCTTCGGAGCGACGCCCGATGGCATCCTCATATGCGCGTCTAGTGAATTATGCCCCTCGGTCGGCACCTCATCGGCGTTCCCCCCTTTTTGCTCTGTTCAAGTAGTGCCGTAATATAACTGGCGATGCGCGTGCCACTCATTCGTCGTGCGGCTCGTTCGGCCCACATTTTGCCCGTCTAATGGAATTCCCGAACGCAGTATCGTGTTTCCACGTAGTCCTCGCTTCTCGCTGAATGCCGTCCAATTCCCTTTTTCATCCGATCTATGGCGTTCGAAACAACTATTTTATCCTAGACTTAAACCCATTTCATTTTTTCGACAGCGTTTCGCTTTTTTCCTTTCCTAGACCAATAGCGGATGCACTCTACCTCAATTGAAAGGAGAGCTTGAAATTTGAAACCCTAATCGGACAAAACGACAACGAATAACTAAACGATTGCCAATAGTCGTCCAAAGTTCTCTTAAAAATTCCAATTTCAAAGGGGGTTTCCCGCCAAAGTTTCACCTGTTTCAGAATAAAACAATATCTGAATTCAGCACAATGAATTGACATTCAATTTTTTTCAAGCAAAATATACCTTTTTAAAAGAATTTTGTTTTATTGCAGTTCACCGTAACGCGTAAAAAGAGATATGTAAAAATTCTTAATTCGTATTTGTAGGTAAAATTTTATAACTACAATTTTCAAAATCCAAAAATTATTTTTGTAATTACATTCTAACAACTTAGCCATTTTAAAGCATGGAATTTTTAAAAAAAAGATTTTAGTTTTTTTCCTTTTAACTTTTTCTTCAAGGATAAAGTTGATTTTTATACTTTGGTTTCGCGGCCTTTTCACCTGGGTGAAGTTATCGTGATAAATTTTTCAATAACTCAATTTAAAACTAATCATTTTTCTGATTGATTCTTATGTCTTTTTTCTTGTTAAACAAAACAAAACAGAAAAAAAACCACAAGTTCGTGATAAAACTATTACTAGCAAAAATTTAATATTTTAGCAAAAATTTAATATTTTAGCAAAAATTTAATATTTTTAACTGGACATGAAGATTATGTTTCGATTAAATTTTTTTTCTAATTTTGAAGTATCACTAGGCTTTCAAAAAAATTATATTTGTAAAATCTTACTTCCTTGGGAAGTTACTCTAGTGACACCTGCGCGTGGCACCCCCTAACCATCAATCACGTTGTCCTAACTACAATTTGTAAGGGGGGCCCGTGTAAGTGCCTTCAGCCCCAGTTACATTTCCTACAAATCCACCGATGCCGGCTGTCACAATGGCAAACGTCCCTAATTTAACGACGCTCTTTGCCCGTCACGTCGGATGTCAATTCGCTCGCTCGTCGTGTTGTTGCTGGTCAGCTTACAATTTAATGATCCTCCTTCGGCGAGTGACATTTGTCCGCCAAATTAGTTTCCCGTAGACTTTTGAGCGCATACGTCCACAAAAAGCACACTTAGTCGGCTTTCCGACGCTTCATCTGCCAATTTCCGGCGCGCCTCCGGGATATATAGGTTATAGCCTTCATTACTGCGCCCATTTGGCGCATCGGCGCCGCATGGGGCGCCGTTTGCTCATTTGCACTTGCCATTTCCGACGACGATTTTCAACTTGAAACTTTGGGCTAATAGATCTCAGCAAACATTTTCACACCGGAAATTCACATAAGATGGAAATCACACCAGATGGCACGTGTATATTTGCATAATTGCATTTTCGGCTGTTTCTCGCTGTTGCTGTTTTTTAAATTATTTCAAAATTTGAAAAAGGTGCGCTACAAAATTTATTGAAAAAACTATTTTTTTAGAATGACAATTTTATTTATTTATTGTTTAATTCAAAATTAGCCCATTTAAGATCCCTAACGTGCTCATTGTTAAAATACCATTACACTTTAAATTGATCGAAATAAACATAAATAAATAAATAAAATTTTAGCTAACAATTTAAATTTTCTGTTATTTTTTTCAATTTTCATTAAAAATTTGAGACTGCGAGATAGAGAGAGAGTACACTTTAATTTGTTTTTGAAATTTGGTTTAAAAATTTTATTTTACGCTTAGTGTATTTCTGATGTTAATTTTTCTTCGTTTTTCTATAACTTTTAATTGATGAGTGGTTCATTTTCTGACCTGCGCAACCAGCATTTCATTCGGAGACCACACGTGTCTCTAAAATCGATAGGCGTATCAATAATTAATTGTTGTTATAAGAAAATATTGCTTCGGCTCCGCGTGGCTCCTACGTCGCCTATCGAATTCCCGGAGGAGTGATCCGTGCCAAAGACACAAATCGCGTAAACACAAGCGCTGAGAAGGAGTCACAAAATACACACAAACAAGCGTGATTGTTTACCATCTGGGCACTCGTAATTCGGCCAATTTTGCACTCTCAACGCATCCGTTGATGATTTGGGCGATTGCTATTTGGGTGGCCTAGCGAGGGTCTCTTTTTTCTGAACCCAGCGAAGATACGGGGGAATGCAATTTCGACTAAATGGATTTGCATGTTTTGCGAATTGAGAAGCATTTGTCAATGCGACGTCGCAATAACGTTAACGCTGTCTGTCTGAGACTTCCACATTTCCTGAAATTTGTTAAAATATATATTGGATAAGCAGTTTTAATACAACATACATAAATAACTTTTTTAACACAATGTAAACACGATTCACTTAAATATATCTTCTACTAAAGCTATGTGTAGAAAATGAAACTTGGTTGAACTCTATGTAAATTACTCATCCTGCAAACATGAAAACAAAATTAATGTTCATATTATTCAAAACAACAGGTAAATATGAGTTTTCGGATTTATGAATAAAATTTGTTTTGAAACAGGTGTTAGTTCTAAGGGTTGCCATGGAAAAGACGCTTTTAAAAAGTAGATTTTCAAAGAAAAACATTTAAATTCCCAATTTTCCACAAAAATGTTATGGACCGTTTGCTAAAACAAGATGGCATGTAACATTTTAAAAAGAATTTGAGGCAACTGTTTATCCAAGCCACATTTATTATCATTTTTTGTTCTTAAACGGTTTCCACTTGGCTTTTTTTTTAAAACTCTGCTTTGGAACTATTAGTGTTTGCGTATTTTTAAAAGGTGTACAACTGATTGACGAAGCAACACAAGCAATTCTTTATTTTGAAGATTTAGTCATGACTTCGCTGATATTTCCCAACTTTTTAGTTTTTTTTCATAAATGAGTTTGATATATCAAGCATTTGTGTAAACAGAATGCATGCAAGCAATAAAGTTTAAATAGCTACAGAAAAATAGTTTCCTAAAAATTGCAACAAAAAACAAATATGGTGAAACAAGATGTACCCTAAGCTTGAAGCTTAACAGTTTTATCTCATTAGATAAATCACTAATTTTCTATTATTTTTTTCCAGCTGAATGTCGGCTCTAATTTTTGGCTTCTTAGTTTCTGTAAAATCGTAAACGTTCATTTTCCCTACTCTGAAGTAGACTAGGAAGACCTTTGCGGTCGAAGACTTTTTGATTCCGTAAAAGGGCTGGCTTCTCCGAAGGATCTAACTTACACTCCCAATCCGGCTGATCCCCTCCATTGGCAGATGGTAATGGAAGAAATGCCACGAAGCTCGCCTACTACGTCGCAAAGCTCAAGCCGACAGAGCATTTGAACACGCATACTTTTCAGACGTCTGCAAGTAATTAGGACACTAGCCAATAATTTCTCTTCAGGGATATTCGATGAAATTGATATAAATGTAGTCTTGATTAGGTTTTACCTGATTGAATACAATTTAAATGAGCATGCCACTATTGCCAATGCACTTGCAAGTACACAGAAGGTGTTGTGTCACATTTATCCTAGGCTAGTTATTGGCCACCCTTTGTGGTTTTCAATCTCACAAAAAAGAGTATTTGAACAGTTTTGTTTGTTTTAACCAATTTTCCCATGTTTTGTTTGCTATACCTCGGTTTGGAACGCTAGAAATATTTTCTACCTTCAAAATATGATTTTTTTTTAAAGAATTGGAGTGTTTGATTTTCTGTTAAACCTTCAAAACTCAAGGACTCATTTCTGTTTCTTTGCCTGATTTGCTTTTTGCTGCCTGGTTTTGCTCATTTGAAATGCAGTGTTCCAGTCAAACAACAACACTTTCTTTATGTGCAACACCCACCCCCGATTTCTTTCGGATGTCATTTGGGTATATTGCATTCTGCTGTCCTATTTTGGCTGAAAGGAGATCCTAAACGATGCCAGCAGTTTTCGTCGGCAAAGTCAACACGATTCCCACGGGGCATTGTGTTTCGGAGTGTTGCGATGCGCGTTGCTTTTGACATGTTTATTTTGAAGTTCCTCAACTGAAACTTCAAATGTCCTTCAGACAATCCTTCTTTTCTTCCAACCCCAGAAACGATGTGAACGGATTTAACTGCTTTATCATTCCTAAACTTTAGAATATTTCTAACCCAAACAAAGTGTTTCCCACATGATTGCCTCACGTTTTAAAACATTTAACACTTGCTCATCTTTGGTTCAATGACAAATACACCATGTGACGAAAATAGATATAAAAGAGTGATCACATAAACTGTTCTGATTCTTTCTTAAATTATTATTCCATTCATTCAAGTTTAGGAATGAAAACTTCGGAATTCATTCTTTTCTTCCAGTCGGTCAAAAAACTTTGATGCAACTTTATAAAGATTTTCTAGTCTAATATCCAAAAAGTTGTGGCAAGTTAATCAAACATTATGTGTTTCAGCAATTTTTTTTACAAATTTGAAATGTTAAAAAATGAACAAACCTGCTGTGCAATGTCTGATCGAATTGTGGTTTCAAAATGTATATTTGTTTTATCGAAAGAAGTTAAATCTTTCAAACATTAAAAAGGCAGTTTTTCTTTACAAAACTGTTTTCCTAACTTTTTAAACCGTTGGTCACCAAAGTTTTTCAAAAAAATACAATTTGAACAAATATTCAAAAAAACTGAGTTCGAAGTTCGAAAAAAGAAAAATCGTTTGCCAATCTGTAAAAGAAGCCGTTTAAACCTTTGGTTTGAAAAAACTGTTTGAGCTATTGGAAACTAAACTTTACTCAAAAATGTATTTTTTATCAGAATTCACGGAGCTCAGATTTGCAAAAGTTTTAAATAAATCAGCGTCTATAGAACTACAAAACTGTGTCGCCATGTTACATTTCTATAAATGTATAAATGTCTATAAATGTACAGGTGTACAAATCTAAAAGTTGTTTATATTTTGATAAAAACTGTAAAAAAAATTGTTTTCCCCTCCATATCTTCAGCTGTCGGTCAAAAATCAGCGACCGGGAGGTCTTTATGAGACCGTTTACGTCTTGAGCGCGCACGCCCCGATGCACCTTCTGAGAAGTGTTCGTCGCCTGATTCCACGCCGCCTAATTTCGCGTGTCGTCTCAGCCGAATAATCAGCCGTCGCTTTGCATCATTGCCCGAATAACGTAGTTGTCATGCTGGCTGCGCGTGTGCTCTATTTGCTCGCCGTCCGCACACCACGAATTAATAAGCAGCCATCCTTTGAAGCACCGATAAACTGTGTTTTCTACAGTTGTCCGACCAGCTGGAAGCCAATTTGTGGTGTTTTGCGACTTGCTTGTTTCTGTTTCTGCGGCCACAGCCCCTCCTGCGGGGACATCCATTTGCCACGTTGTAAACCGCGACGCCGTTCGGATCTTGTGCTCCGGTTTATAATCACCGCTTAATATATCCTATTCCATTTATATTAATTTTAACGTAATGAGCCGGGCCATGGAGGATTTATCGCCTACGCCCGATTAGAGAAAATTAGCAAAAAAGGCTTTGTCTTTAAAAATAGAATGCACAAAAACATATTTTGCATAACTTGTTTGTTTTACATTATTTTTTCTTTAAAAAAACTTTGACCTCAACACATTTAATTAATATCAGCATTTGCACATTTAAATAAAAATGAAGAGTTTTATATACAAGCGGCTTTATTAACTACTTTTTTTTTAAAAATTTACCTTATGTTTAATAATATTGCATTTGTTACCCTAAAGCAATTTTATCTCTATACAGTATCTGATTATTATCAAAATATAAACTTGTTTGATATTTAAGATTATGAAACCAGTTTATTTAAAAATTTTAAAAATTCAATTTAAATGTGTGTGTTTGACAAGGAACTGCAGAACCTGAGAAAGTGTAAATTATGTTTAACAATAGTACTAGTTCAAAATTAATATGAAAACTAAACTCACTTTGGAAAATATAAAAATTATTGCTTGTTAAAGATAATTTTAAAGATTTAAGTTGTTTTTGAGGAAACTCAAATAATGTTTGGTTGGTGTGGTGATTTTTTGGAATAAGAATATTTTTAAAGAAAAAACTAAAAACCCAGATTGATGCAAATGTTTTTCTTTTTTTATAATTGAATTTTACTAAAAGATATCTAAAAGTTTAAAGTTAATTTTAAATTACATTTTACTGAAACATTTCTTAAAGTTTAAAGTTAATTTTAAATGGCATTTAAATGTGTTTTATGATTAAACTAATCTGAATTTAAAATTATATAATCCTTGAAATCTTATCGACTTTATTAACTGAAATGTTTTTTATAGCTAACGAAGGCAAGAAAAAGAACGTTAAATTGTGATCACAGTTCATTTTTTAGTTTTACTTAGACAGCTTGTTAGAATAACCAAGAAAAAATGTTTTATTCACAAGTGTCTCCGCTGAGAACAACTAAGCTTGAAACAGAGTGTCCCTGACGGCGTTTCGGGGGACTAGGTGGCGCGCCCCTTCAGGGCAGAGTTACTTACGAATTCATGGAGTGCTATGGGCATAATTCCTTACCCGTATTGGATTTGCTGCTGCGACGGGGATCGATGGACACCGCATCGTTCATTGCGTGCCCTCCCTCACCTTAGAGTGGGGACTTCCGGGTTCGCCGAGGCCAAAGTAACTAATGTCACTTGGTCATACACACCACTGACCGAAAGGGGAATAACATAAATAACTCTTGTTTGCGGGGTTTCTTGGATTTAATCGCATTGTAACGACCTAACCCACACACTTCTTGCAGGACATGCAATAGTGGGCCGCAACGACGCCACTTCGACTGGGATCTGACAGTGGCCATGAACGGACTCAGCTTCACTCTCCAGGTAACAAATACAACGAATTTTCTTTGTTATATTAAAAGATATTCCGTAAAGAGTGTAAAGAGTTTGAATCAGGCAGGCGAACAATTCGCAGTAATCGTGCCAGCCACATTTATCATACAAACAACGAGTCTGGATATGCCTCAGGTCAATCTGTTTCTCATTCTAAATAAGCATAACGTAATACAGTAAAGTTTCCAGAACATAGAACTACACAACTGTGTCGCCAGTGTTTATAATGTCCGCAAAAACTTACCCCGATGGTCAATGTGTTTTGAAAACCTTGGTCGATTCTCTCCCGAGAGAGAAAGGATTACCATTTTTCCCTTTCCACAAAATTCCATGTAATGTTTGAAAAATTCTCTTACATCAAAAAGAAAAATCGCTTAGGTTGCTTTTATCTACTTTAAAAAATATAAACATTTCATATAACAATTGCCTTTCTTGTATTATTACCAATTCAGATATAGAAAGTGTTGAAATTTATTGTAGTTGAAAGCATGATGTCTAAAGTAAGCGTTTTGCTTTTTTTTGCAATTTTGCGCTTTAGTTCTTAGAATTAAGAAATATTCTCACAAAAATTTAAAAGTTTAATATTCGAGTTATGAATTTTCACTTAGGCATAGGTAAATAGAGGTTGTTACCAGATTATTGCCAACACAGGCAACGACTGTTTTCATGCTAAATTGAGTGACATACGCAAAAAGCCATCAGAATGCTGAAACTTACAATATTAAGTAGAATTTTATAATAGTATCAGATAAGATGTAAAAATGGTGCGGACAAATAAGATAAACATTGATAAAAAAATACAAACTGTTTTTAGTCCGGTGTGCACAAGCGGTCCGTTACAATCGAATCTCAGGAGATATCTCTACGGGATCTCAGGGCTGAAGCTTATAAATTTGTTCAAGAATCGGTAGATTGTTTTCCTTCACTGATTTAAACAATGTTTTCAGTACCCTGAAAATGCTTGTGAAAATTTGCAAGACCATATCCTGCTCTACAAACATGATCTTCGCTCTATTAATATTTTGCAATTGGTCACCACAAGTGCTGAGATCACCGAGGGCACCTTAGTCGAAGTTGTGATTAGCTGTGAGTTTTATAGATGATTTTAAAATGCAGGACACATAGATAGATAGATGAGAAAGTTGGAAAGAGAGAGATAGAGATGTATACATAGGCATACAGAAAGAGAGCCAAAAGCATAAACATATGACAACAATCCAAAAAATCCTATTTACTAACCTCGAGTAAAACCAAATACGGGCGTTTCTAGAAATCATAGATTTAGTCGAAACCTTGAAATAAAGGTACTTTGGAACGGATTAAGAAAACATTCTAACTTTCTAACTGTTTTGGTTAATCGTCAAAATATGGTTTTTGTCATCGTCAAACTATGGTTTTCCTAATAGACGGTCGTCTACAGATTTTGCGGCCGTCGGCGGCGGGGTCTGGACAATAAAACAATGAAAACCTCCCGACTAGCCCTTTAAGGATGCTACTATGATCTTAAGATCATATATCTAAAAAAAAGTGCTTGTTATCCGTTTGTGTTATCCTTTTAAGGAATGTTCGGTGTGATGGCGACCTTAACCTGTGCGTAATGTTTTAGTTGCGTCCTTGAGGTTGGCCTAACAAAAAACATGCTTATCGGTATTTTTGGCTTGAGTGCTTTTTTAACAGAACCGTTGAACCGTTGAATTATTAGTCCATACAGAACATACGTGTTCAATTGGGTCTTTTCGTTGAACTTCACCATATATTCCCTTCTATCACCAATTTCTATTTTTTGTAAACTCCAAGTGAAGCTTTCGTTGGCTTCATTAGAATAATCCGTGACCTATTCATAAGCCTCAGGAAATTCCTCTCGAACATTAGCCAACATTCATCGTAAACATGTTTACCGGAAATGTCCGTTGTTTTCCAAAATTCTCTCTACTACCCTTCCAAACAGTCATTAGTATATCTTCCACCTGAAACGTCTGGGGATGTGTGTGCTTCGATGACCTTTGATGAGACATCCCGAGGGACGTCCACAAAGCTCCTTTAAGGGGGTCCTTCATTACTCGGACCACCGCTGCCCTCAGTTCACTTCCTCTCTCTCTCCTTCTACCGTGCCACTGCGCTTCTCAATACCGCTGCGTTCCCCGCCGCGAAATCAATCCAGAGGATGATGTGTCGTCTCCAATAATCTGCTTCTTCACATCACCGGACGTGCGCCGGCGTGCGCGCTACTTCACAAAAAACTGCGAAATTGCGCTCCACCGCTACTCTCTGCCTATTTCTCTTTTCCGCCTCTCGGCATTAATTGGACAACCCACCCACGGAGTTCAAACTCGTAGGTCCGCGGAATGTCGCTGGCTTGTCCCAATCGTTGCTCCTCGCCCTGTCGAGGGTTTTCCTTCGATATGAAGCCGGATTGCAACAGACGAACTATCATTCTAGACGGTAAGCATTTAATCACCTTAAGTAAGCCCTAAAATGAATTACCTTATTATGAAAAAAAAAACAGTAAGCTAGATTATCTGTGAGAGAGAGACAAAGAAAGATGCAGAGACAGAGACAAAACTAGCATTTCAATGTGGAAAACTACGAAACCACATACTTTGAAAATTGATTACCTTAAAGGCCTTATAAGTCAAGGTGAGCTGTTTTTTTCCAGCTTGTCCACAACATGAACGTCTTGTGGTCCATCCTCACACCCTCTACGTCCACTCCTACAAGGCCCCTACGTTCTGCGACTTTTGTGGAGAACTTCTCTTCGGTCTCGTCAAACAAGGCCTAAAATGTCAAGGTAAGCTGTTTTTCTTGCTTTTTAAAAGTGAGCGGCTTCAAATAACTAGATGTTCTAAACATTTGAATTTGAAATATAGTGGTTTAATAATTCTTGTTGTTTGGTTGTTTGATAGCTATTTTTAACTTTCGCTTTGCGTTGTTTCTCTACGTAGAACTAAAAAACTTCCCAAAGGGCGAAATGATTAGTGTTTTTTTTCTTAGAAGGCAAAGATCGGTATAATAAGGACAAACGACTTTTAGTACATGAGGTTTTCTTCGAGTAGTTTGAGAATATGCAAGTACATCAATCATCAAAAAAATATATCAAGTTGTACTATAGATTTTATCTAAAAATAACCTTAGTCTTCTGGTACCTGTTTGCTTCTTCTATAGTGAACAAGTCGATTTTTCAAGTTGCATTTAGTACTTCTACTGGACAGAGTGCAATGCTCATTTGCGCCGCCTGAGTTTCAGCAGAGTTACTAATTGTTTGCCTGGGGCCAGTTGTTAGGAAGCCTTTCTGGGCATGCGTCACGTCTTGGAGATTAACCATGGCCAGCTGCGATTATCCTGCTCTCAAAGGGCGCCAATCATGTTATAAGCAGAGACCTACACATGAAAAGCTATTTTATGTTCTACTTAAGCCACCGTTTAAAAAATCTCTACATAAATGTAATTTACTGATTTTAATTTCAATGTTAGTATCGCCAATGGATCAACAAAAGCATGAAAGTAGTTGAAATCGTTAATCAATTTTTCCACAAAAAAAGAAAAGAATGTTAACTTAAAGTTTGTGCTTGCATCTTATTGGATACATAGACAAACACCATAATGAGTTTTGTCCTTTTATGTTTACACCCCAATATTCGCTCATCCTTTCTCAGAACGTGTTGTGTCAACAAAATCTTAAAGTTCAGAGAACGTTTAAACACCAAAGGTTTCATGAAAGTAGCACGTATTACGCAAAATTGATGTCGAGGGAAACCAAAGGCAATCGTGCTTTTCTCCATTTAAATCTTAAACTAACTTTGAAACTAAAAAATTGTTGAAATTCGATTAAAGGTTGAGGGCGATAACGTAACAATGTAAATTAAAGGTTCCATTAAAAATTGGCCGAAGTGCGGACATGTCCGTTCTGGCCAAGTCGTGTTGAAGGGACAGCAAGCTTTTGTCTTATGGGCGCCGCGGCTGACACCCGTGGCG
Organism: Oscheius sp. G VE-2021; assembly: GCA_022343465.1. NCBI lineage: Eukaryota > Metazoa > Nematoda > Chromadorea > Rhabditida > Rhabditidae > Oscheius > Oscheius sp. G VE-2021. Next base: position 337,916 of record JAJQXH010000051.1, read on the forward strand.
GATCGGCAGCGCCGCTGGTAGTGGTCTAGCCTGCGACTATAGACTGCCGTTTCTGGAAATTGAAATACGAAAAAGTCCCCTTTAACAACTAACCTGGTTACAAGGCAAACATCGAGAGTTCGAATCCGCCTGAGGCTTTTTTGAAGTGATCGCAAAAATTATACTTGGGCGTATCCGAACTTGAAAAAAGGCAATACTTTGGTTTTTGTTGTTGCAAATTTGGATTAGTCTAAGTTATTCAATAAAATGAAATTACAAACAATTTTTGGACAAACAATTCAATGGATTAAAAAAATAACTCAACAACGAAAGTTATGTTTGAAACATGGAAATAGAACGAGTCTGTGGAGTTCAGTCGGCCGTGAAACAAAAGTGTTCCTCTCTTAAATAATTGATGGTCGTTCAATTTCCCGGTATTCCCCTTTTTTATGACGCAATGAACCTTCGTTTGCACTCCTCCGCCATATGAAAGTGGCGCAGCGGGGGCGATCAAACTTTTAGCGCACTTATCATTTGAAGGAAAGAGACCTCTCTAATTGGACCTCGATTATGACCCTACGTTTGCAGGCTGCCGACTGAACTATCACAAGAGATGTGCTTCAAAGATCCCTAACAACTGCAACGGCTCAAGGCAACGACGACCCAGTGCGATTCCCCTCTCTCCCACCAATTCCAACATGCTGGGACTCAATGAACGAAGGGTTAGTGGATTTGTAAAATCATTGAAATGTGGAATTCTTAGCAATCGAGAAGGGATTCGTGTCTGGAGGCACTCGACGCAGCTCGGCCTCAATCCACTCTTGGAGGTCAATTAACGCCGAACATTTATATAACGTCAGATGACTGTGGAGATCCTGTTGGAGGCAACGTAAGTCAATCAGAAATAGGCTATCCTGCTGTGATTGACGTTGTTTCGGTCAAACGTCAAATATGATGACAACATAATTTCCATTGTTGATGGAACTGCAGTAAGAGCATTTCGAAGAGCATTTCGAATGCTGCCATGTTAAATTATGAATCAGATGGTTTTCTTATTTTTTTTATTTTTTTTTGCGGCAATTTGGTTTGGTTAATTGCTAAATTTAAAAAAAAACTGAAAGTATATCAAAATTTTTTTCAAATGCTGATGTTTTATTCCTTAATGTTATAAACACGTGGTTAAATTAAAAACTAAAATTGAATTTTTTTTAAAACATGATTTGTTTTGTTTTGGTTGGCAATTTTGTGATAGTCTTGCATGATAATCGGTGAAGAAATACATTTTTCCTGCGCGTTCTCACAAAATCTAAACTTATAATTTTTGAAGTTTCACAAAAACACATGCTCTTTTTTAGTTTTCGAATTAATAAAAAAACTTTACGCCGAAGAGGTGTTTAAAGGCCTACGTTTTAAAAACGCAGATTTCTGATTTGAGGATTTAAAATAAATGCAGTTTTAATTTTTAACTTATTTTGCGTTTTTTAAAATTTTCAAAAGACAATGAAAATGCTGGAATAATTAAAATCAGCGATTTTGAGCAAAAGTATATTGTTTTCTTTTTCCACGTGGTATCCAAAGAAAAAATAGATCTTAAATCATGGACTACAAAACAAGTTCAAATTGTAGTTTGTACCCGGAAATACCTTGTGCTGGAAATACTTGTTTTTAGAACATTTCAGCGTTAGTTCACGCATAAGAAAAAGAAAAGATCGCAGCTAAGCTGAATTTTTTGCTTGTAAAATGAAAAATTTCCCTGTCCAGAACCCCTTCATTGAATATTAACTTCCGTCTGTCGCGAATTGGTTGATGTGAATTGCCTTCGGGGTCATTACCCTTTTGCAATCAAACTGACAATGGGTAATGGGGTTGTTTTTATAAACCCTGCCATTTGCAAGGGTGTAACTAATCCAATTATATTTGATTTTTGTAAAGGTAGATCGGATTCGATTTGACCGCAATAAGGTTAATCTTTTTGTAGTTTAATGGAAGTTATGGGATTATTCCATTGTCTGACGCATTGGAAGTCATATTTTTGTAGTGTTTAGAGAAATATTGAGCCTCCAAAAAGAAACAAATTTATCTTTTAAAAGCAAAAATTAATTTTAAATTTCAAGTATCTTCAAATGCCGCGAAAAGATCGATCTTGTTCCTGGAGTGGCCGACCCTTGTGGATGGAAATAGCAGAAGCTACCAGAATGAAGGTAACTCTTTCTTTTATAATTTCTTAATTTTAAATTCAGCTTCCTCACACCTTCCAAGTACACAGCTACAAACGTCCCACAGTCTGTCAGCACTGCAAAAAGTTACTCAAAGGACTAATCCGTCAAGGACTCCAATGTCGAGGTTGCCTTATCCATTTCTGTTTGTTTAATGTTTTGTTTAGATTGCAAGTACAATTGTCATAAAAAGTGCAGTGACTTTGTGGCAAAAGATTGTCCTGGAAACACGGCGGCTACCGCCCAATTGGGATTGGGGGCTTCTGATGATGGTGGGTTTTGAAATAGCAGCAAAATTATTTAGTGACTGAAAGAAGTTCTGGTGAATTCGAAAAATCTGATAAACTCGAAATTCAAAATTTGCCGAATTTGTGAGAACAAATAGACAAAAAATCTTTCCAAAACCAATGAGGGGAATATTTAGTCATACCATGAAATTTTAGTTGAAGAAATCATTTTGAAGAAATATATTTTAAAAGGTAACAAAAAAATTTCCCAGAGGATCCAATCTTTCAATGTTTATCACCCTTGTCTAAACATAAATTTTCTAAAACAAAACGTAAAAAAAACTTTTGGCAAATGATAAAAAATTTGTTTACATTTTCAAAATGTGCTTTTAATACTTAAAATTTTGTTTTTTATTAAATTTGAAAACGACAAATTAAAAAATCATTCGAAATTAATTTTCCGTTGGATATATTCCAATTAACAATTATATAAGTTAATTAGTATGCTTGCCTGAATAAAAAGAGAAACCTTGTATAACTGCAATTTTACAACAGAAAACCAATAATCAATAATACACGTTTTAAAAAGACAATATAAGAGAAATACAGATGAAAATGTTAAACAAGAGATGTTTATAGTTGACTCAATACATTCGTAATTTAATTCAGTCAGCTTCCGATTAATTCCATGAGCTTCTAATTTAGATGACCTTATCGTTTGTTCAACTTAATCCTCGGGCTTTATTTCCGTAAACCCTCTTTCAACCCACTCAAAACGTCACAAATAATGCTCGAATTCACCAGAACTTGCAATTTCTGTCGCTTTTTGCATCTTTTCGGGTATGAAGCCTGCCAGATTCTTTATAAACTGCCGCTGTTAGGTCGATCGCTAAGCGGCAGCGTGGAAAACCTTCAGATGTGCTCGATGCCTTTCGACCAGACGGGTAGATCATACGCATTTCGCATATTCTCACCTCAACGCACCCTCACCCGAGTCAGATTCTCCCTTTCTCTATTCTGTGATCTATGGGAGAGCCTGGCTCAGTCAAAGCCTGCATGCTCCAGTCCTTAACAAGCTTTCATCATTGTGCTGTGGTTTAATGACTAACTTGTACCGCCCTTAGGCATGTTGCCGTTCCGCGCACCTCGGCTTCTGCCGATGACCAAGGCTCACCTAATCACAGATTTAGGTACTTCGGATGAAAGGGAAGACGAATTGTCTCCTAGAAGACACAAACAGGCGCAGAACACCCCGTCGGCCCCTCTACAGGGGACAGACGGAAGCTTTGCTTCAGCTGATCAAACCAGCCCTGATGATGACATCATATCTGCAGACAGTCAGGTTGGTCCGAGATAAAACACCTTCATTGAATAACAGACAAACACAATGAATTGATATTATTGTGAAAACGGGATATTTTATATAACTGAGATAAATTGGGAAATATTCAAATGATACTGCACACTCAATGTTAAAGCCTATAAAAATCGTAATTTTCTGTATCCACAATAACATAATTAAAGTAAACTTTCATAGAAGGAAAGTTATTCGGACGGGGTGATTCACAATGTCAAATTTTACATTTCAAGAGTTTTGAAATGACCATTGTTTGAAAAAATAATTCTTTGAAAAAGTGTTTTTTTGTGTTTCACGTCGATTTACTTCCCTTTTTGCTGTATATTCTAAAAGTTATAAAAATGAACATCAACAAATTCTTAACCGAATTCCATTTTTAGGTTTTTGGTATTAAAACGTGGCAAATCATAACAAGACGCGACAGAACAAACCGCAAGCTCAATACACCTAATATTATCTAAATGGGTCAACTGTGAAGGAGGGATTTGACTCTTTTGTCTCATGAAAAAAATTTTTTTTTAATTATAAGAAAAGTGTTTTCCTTTTTAAAATAATGTAAACATAAATTTATTGACTTCAGGAATGGTTATTATGTTAAATAAAAAAAAGGATTATATATCAATTTCTGCTTAAATTTTATGCCTTAATTTTTGAATTTAATATAGCTACAACCCTAATGTTAAGAAATAACCTAGAACAATTGGTATTATCGCTTTTTACACTAACATATCTTTATTTTAATTAAGAGTTCAAAAATTAGTTCCCTTGCTCAGACAATCTTTGAATTAGTTCTGATTCTGAATCATGTGTTTTGAGCCGTCGGATCTGAAAATTGTCTTTAAAATGTCTCAAAAACAATTAATAATTTGTACTGGATGTAATAATCAAGGAAATGTTATGACCAATGTGAACAACACATCAGAAAACGGCTTTATTATTCCGCCTAGTTATTTAGCGCAAACTGTTTTTATTCAAATCCCAGTTTTCAAATCTTTTTTCCGTAGTTTATTTTCTTTGAACTACAAAGCGGAACCTTTAAGATATACAAGTATATTCAACGTTCAACAAAGCATCATCGGAAATTATTCTTTGAAAGGACAATTGTGGACGAAAGTACTAGGAAACATGTATATTTCTTACGTACCAGACAGAACGACGACCGCCAGTTTCAATCAGCCATGATTAAAAATCTTCTAAAATTGGAGCTTAAGGTTTGAGGTTTTAAGTAAGCCATATGTGTAATAGAAGAAAAGCATGATTTAAACGGTCGATAATGACATTTGCTTCTGTGACTCTCTTGCGGAGACGCAATTCCAGACGCAACAAATCCGCTACTGACTCTCTTGCTAGTGTTTCAATCAAATTCGTAATTTCCCGTTTTAAGCTAAAAAAAATCATTAAAATGCTCTGCTTCAACCAATGACGTTTTATTGTTCAGTATTTAATATTTATTTTGTTGGATTCGAAACCACATTTTAATTTATTAAAATATTGAACTGAATAAAATTCAACGTGAAAGATGACAAACGTTCTTAAACAAACCATGTTTGATCTATTATTTAAATGGTCGCCGAATAGAAAAAAGCACTGTAAAAATATCGATAATCATTTTTTGCTTTTATTCTTGTGTTTTTCATTTTATTTTGCCACGGTACTATTTCACACACACAACAAATTCAATGGCTCCTCTACTTCCTTGCTGGGTAAATAATTTCATCAAAATTTTCCAAAAATCCGATTAAAAAATCCTAGTTCTAAGGAGTGGAAACTTGAACGAATACCTGCAAAAACATTTAATGTTAATTATGTTTTTGGTTTCACAATATTTTTTTATACGTTTAATTGAAATGAATATAGTTTAAATTAATTTAAATTAAGTGTATTTTTCAATTTAAAAAAAAAACAAAAAAAGAAAGGAATTTTTTATGGTTTACTTGTTCTTTATTGAACATTTTTTGTAAAGAAAGTTTTTAAATATATATGTAAAGGTCCTCATCAATTTTTTCGAATATGACCATTTTTAGAGTTATTTTTTAGTGACGAAGAGCAACGATTAAAAATCAAACTGCAAAAAAAAGTTCTGACAAGGCTGTTAAAGTTTTACCCCTCATTAATGATTGTGGCACAAAATAATTTTTATTTCGTACATGGTGACCTTTGTTCTCAATTTCTTAATTAATTTATTAGCATGTCAATCAGTCAAAATTCCGTTATTTTACTGGAACATCTAAAGTTTAACGTTTTGTACAAACCAGACAACCAAAACATGATCTGAGTCAGGTAATAAATATCAAAACGACAAGAAATAACGAAATGATTACCACAAATGCAGGAAAAACGTAAACACAGGGAGCGAAATCCGTATTTTCAATATTTAATGTACGTGTTTAGAACATTCCACTGATGCGTGTGGTGATGTCAAAGAAGCAAACGAAGCGCAAGAACAACAAGGTTCTAAAGGAGGGCTGGATGGTTCACTACACAGACCAAATGAATATGGTCAATAGTTCCCCGAATCAGGTTCTATGTAAACATTTCAGAGGAAGAAGCATTACTGGCGGTTGGATACGAAGAATATCACCATGTATCACGACGAAGCCTCCAACAGATATTACAAGGTAAGGGGACGTTCCTAAATGTAGATGACTTTGCAGGTATAAACTATACAACTATACCTTAACCAAAACTTTTGTTTGTAGTTTTTTTTTAATTATTTAAAAAGCCACTAAATTTTGTGAATCAATTAACACATTTTTTTCGGGTTTCCTATTTTAATCCGTGCAATACCTCACATATGTTCTTATTCGCCCAATTCTAAAGTTTGATAAAAATGAACTAAGAAAATTAAAAAAATGAATATAATTATTATTTCATTTATTTCAAAGAGCGAGATTGAACCCTCGATGTTTGACTGCCAATGAAAAATAATGAGAAAGTCTAGTTTAAGTTTAAAGAAGCCGTCTTTTGGAATGGTACTTTTTTTTAACCTAAAAAAAGAAATTTACTCTTTAAAAATGAACTTCGATTAAATTTCGCAATCACGAAAGCGTCTGCAAAAATTGCGTAAGAGACTAAGCTTCAGCTGCGCACACAAACAAACGCAAGCCATTTGTATTTGTCCCCAAAAACTTTGACAGAAAAGGATTCAGCTAAAAGGAGCAGAATAACCGTTTCAGGAAATCCCTCTGAACGAAGTCCTGGACCTGAAGACAGTGGAACACGAGAATCTGAAAAAGACCCTCACTCACATCTTTGAGATCAAGACCCAGGACTGCACTTATTATATAGGTAGGTTTTTCTTTTTGTTAAATAGATTCTCCGGGAAAGCTAGAAAATGTTTCAACATACGAAAAGTATAGCGAAATATTGCTTTCTTCTTATTGTATTTTCGGAATCCGATTGAATTCGAGGTGTGACTATTCCTACGACTCATCCTCTTTCCGCGGCAGAGTCAGCCCCCGTTCAGCTGCCGTTGTGTGCTTGGTTGCACTTCGCGCCCTCAGGCGGTTATGTCTGTTGACACTGTGCTTCTGTCATGCCCCGCGTACGTTCGCAATAAAGGGCTTCCTCTGCCGGGTCGCATTTTATAGCCCTGTTCCGCATTTTATGCCGTTCCTTGGAGCTTTCACCTCACAGGGTCGTACTTCCTGGAAAGATATCTCTTCCAACTTCCCCTCTCATTCTTTTGCCAAAAACGGAAAACTTTGAAAAGGCTATATATCTTTTATATAGCTTTTTGATTGTAAAAAAACTTCTCTAACGATAAAAGTTTAAAAGCTATGTTAAGCTTGTTAACGTCTAAAACTCTTATCTTTTTACATTTTCATTTTGACAAATTCTACTATAATAAAAGTGCTCTGTGAAAGTCTTTAAAAAACGTTTTGTTAGATGAGTTATTCACCAAAATTCAAAAAGTAATAGTTTTAAGATGTCTTTTAACAAACTTCAGCTTAAAAATTGATATTTTTGAGTTTTCAAGGTTGACTCTAACGAGGTGTTCGGTATATTTTTGTATGTTTCGAAAAAGTAATAACGATTTTCCAAATTCCGTGCGCGTTTTGTATTCATTGAACTTGTTGTCGCAGTGTTTTCTATAATTGAAATTTCGCATCTCATTCTTCCCTGTCCAGTTATAGAAGCCACAAAAAGCTGTAGTTTGTTGTCGTCCACCGAAACAGTGTCTGTTGTGACAGAAATTCGAACGAAAAACCCTTCGCTCTCGTGAAAATTCTTTGTCCTATCGTACTCGACTGATTTCCTGTTTAGTTCCGGTCTGGGATTCTTTCCGCGTTGAAGGTCACTCGCATGTGAACTTCATAAGACAATTAAATTTTCGCACGTCGCTGAAAGAACAGACACTCTCGGATACTTTTTCACCCGCTTTACACGTACGATGATTCAAATCCCGTCGTATGATTTGAGTAGACACAGTTCAAACTACGTGGTTTTTCGGGAAATACGCCTACAAAGCCGAGTCTCCGCGGGTGGCCAAGGTGCAGAATTGTAGTGAACTGGTTTGATTTTCTACTTTGCGTTAAACCAGGAACTTCTTAGTTTAAAGACTAAAGAATGAAGGAGTTTATAGACCAAAGAAAGGTTACTGCTACGGCTATGATAGAGTGCGGGAAAACAATGCGCGGAAAGAATGTTGATGGGAAAGTTACTGTAGCGCCCTTTTCCCAAAACAAACGACATTTTAATTTGATGTTATAAGTTGAGTTTCTAAAACCGTGACGTCGGCGGAAGCGGGAGCGGATGGATAGTTTGCAGAGAGCGCTCTCTGAAACAGATACTTCCTGGATGAACTTTCGTTTCAATGAACTTGCTACTGAAGAGATCCCAATATACGTTTTCCAAAACAATAATGTTGTTCGGAAGACCACCCATGTAGGAAATTCATATAATGAGTTTAAAATTCTTTTTTTTAAATTTCCTTTTCATCGGGGGAAAGAAAATGGGAACCGACCCAGTTTCTTTTGTTGTGGGTGTTGTGATGCTCCCACGCTCACATTTTCAAAAGTCCCGTGCGCAGCGTGTCGTCAGTTGGACGAGAAAATGCATTCTCTCTCCCACCTGGCGCCGCCGTGACGTCGGCGGAAGCGGGAGCGGATGGATAGTTTGCAGAGAGCGCTCTCTGAAACAGATACGCTCTCATCGCATTGGAACATAATGTGACCTCAGCGGAGGTTTGCTCAATTTCCGCTCGCCAGAGATAGTTTACATTCCACTGCTGTTTTTACCAGAGAAAGTGGCAGAGGAACAGGAATTTGAGGTTCGCGGTCGAACTGCGCCACGGGGCTGTAGTTGCAAGCAGAACTGGAACGAAAAGCCATCTGCGATCTGCCCCTGCGATTGCGCGTCTTCGCTCTGCCATGCACTTCTTTCGCTCTCGAGCCCACCGGAAATGGTCGACCTCGTCCTTCGCGCCTCACTTTTGCCCGGGCAATAGCCGACCAGCCCTCAACAAGCACCGGAAACGCGTGTTCTTAACCACGCTCTGTTTCGCATGGTTGGGCAGCGAAAGTCGCTGCTTGTATGCAAATGCGATGCTGAGAAAATCGGCGGACCGGTCCCCGCCGACCACAAGTAGCAGGCATATCAGCGAAAAGCCGTCGGCTTCCGACAATTCTCGCATTCGCCTTTAGCGAGAGGTGTTTTTACGGATGAGAAGCGTTGTTTTTGGAGTGGACCTGTGTGCACACGCGGTGTTTTCATTTTACGTCACTTCTCAATCGCTCTGCCCTTTCTCCACAGACAACCTTTGTAGCCTCGTGGGACACGTCGTGAACCCATTCTACCCTTCACCCTGGGAACCTCGATGCGAGACACCATCTTTGCTGTTTTTTCCACGATCTTTCGCCATAAAAACGGACGATCCTGGCTGACAATGGTGCAGGCGGCCAGATTCGACCTTGATATTGGGCGCGTAATAGGTGCACGCGGTCAACTTTAGCGCCATGTCTTGTGAAAACGAGAGAGAGCCGGCGCGCAGCTGAGAGATTCGCCCGGTCCTCGATGTGCCTCTGCCACGTAATCAAGTCTCTGCTAAGACACTATAATCTATTCTGCGGTAGGCTTTACTTTCTTTTTCTTGCTATATTTCACGGAAGTCCTTCGGCGACGCGTTTTTCTCACACCGACGTTAGCTATCGCAGAGTTCCATCTCGGGTGTAATCTCGAAATGGCGCCACTCAGCCTTCTGGTGCCTCAAAGCACCCATAGTTCTTCTGAAGGACACTTCATTCCAGATGATTTTGAACTCAAAGGACCTAGATAACCAAAAAATCGCTATGCGCTTAACATAGATAAGTAAATCGAAAGTCTCATTGTCCTTCAAAGATTGGTTTCATTCTAGCCCTTTATTTCACCTTACTTCCTAAACATTTTAAAATTAATTTTCACAGTACCTTTGCCCTACTTTTTCAGTAAAAACTTTATTTCTGTCGTATTCTCAAAGTATCAATCAACTGAAGTGCAGATTTTTTTCATTACAGCCTGCGAACGTTGTTTTCATTTCTAGCATTCCAATTCTTCTTAAATACCGCTACTTTAATTGATTTCAACATTTCCTATTCAAATTCGATCTTACAACTCTTCCTAAAAACCCAATTATACCATTTGTTTTGTTCTACTAATTTTTTTTATGACAATCCCTTACCAACCGGAACATATTTGCTAGTAAACGAAGTGTACAAATTTTCCAAACAAATGCTACAATTATGCATAATCTTGGGAAAACAACAAACTAAAAACCGCCCAAAACAACAACAACGGGCGAAAACTGTAATTGCGGCTTATCTGGCCAGTGAAAGCCACCAAAACCTGCTCCAGAGTAACTTCTAGCGGAGGAAAGTAGGGGAAATTGCAGAGAGAAAATTCAAAGAGTTAAAAAATTATTCTTTTAAATAAATAAAACATTTCAATTTTTTTCAATTATTTCGAAGATTTAGTTTTTAGCACATTTTTTATATAAAAATAAATTGAATGAAGTTTTTATTATATAAATGCAAGATCTCTGTCAAAGTAAACTGTGTTTCAATCAAACATCTATCTATCAATGGTAAAAACAATCGCACCCGATACGTCAGTTTCTAATTTCCCGAAGAAGAAAAAGTAATTTCAACGTAATTTCCGTGTGAAACTCGAAAAATAGGCCATTCTCACTTTTGTTCTCTTGAATTGATGGTCTCCTATTTAAAATTCTTTTTTTAAAATTTTAAAATTCTGCGGCCATTTGTTTCCATCAACCTTTGCCGAGTTCCTTGTTTTCGCCACCCAAAAGGTCCCGGAATTTGCTAAAAACAGTGGGCGGATTACCGTCCGATGACGCATTCTGTTCTCCCATAGAATATACGTGCGGCGTGCATCATAATCGGCCTGACAGTCTCACAGTGGTCTTGCCGGCTGTTTTAAAGTCACCTGAGGCCTTTTCCTTTGTGTCTCAATTTCCGCCAGTGCGTTACAGCCAAAGTTCTCGCTGACCGTTGCCGAGAGAACAATCGCCGCTTGTTTTGGCACCCGAGACCGGGGATCGCTCCCCGATAAGTGTGCTGCGCTTTTTTCTGATCAGACTGCCGCGTTTCAATCGCCATATGATTGCCTTGCCGTCTTGCCATGCATTTTGAATTTACTTTTTCTCTCTTCCTCAATTTGTTCTTTGCTCCAAGTGAATAGAAAACAAAACCGCGAGAGAAAAATTAAATTCTTCTACTTCTTTAGATGCAAAAAATGAACATTCTCAATTCATAAGATGCAAAATCGATAATTTATGTGAATTTTGCTTCCTTTTGCGTGACATGAATTCAGTTGCAACGTCTTCGTTCTCGAGTACTTTATATTCTCATTTTCATCAAAAACCTTCTTGACTCCCAAAATAATATAAATTTTTTCTGTTTGTTCACAAATGGCCACTTTTCACAAGATCATTGTTGGCGTGAGAACTGTAATTTGCTGATTTTCCGATGATGTATGAAAAAGCCACGTGGAGGCATAAAAACAAAGATGAAAGTTTCCATAAACGTTTTTACACATTAAAAAAACATTTTCGTCTATTGAATCAAAGGCCAAAACTCAATTCTTGAACATTTCTTGACCTTTTTGTTTAGTCGGTTTTTCGTTTCACTGAAAGTTTCTATTTTAAACTGCTGCCACACTTTGTTAAAATGTCGTTAAAACAGGAAAACCTCGTGAAAGTGCCATTTCTCTTCCGACGGAGCTCATTTCTGCTCACCTCGCCCGCGAAACATGTGTTATATCATTGATTCCTTGCCCTGATCTTGTCCTCTCTCCATTCTCTTTCCTTCTCCTTTCACTTTCTAAAATGCAGAGAATGCTTCTCGACACCTCGCACTTTGCTGCGTACGACCTTCCCCTGGTGCACTTTTCTCCCCGCAAGCGGGTGAAGGTGCTTGCCGATCAGTTCGAAGTACCCACCACCAGCCGAGGTTTGTTTCACTCTCTGGCGCCCCACAGCTGATTATCGCCTTTTTCTAAAACCATTTCGCGCGGAGGTTGCCGGGCATTGTCGGACCCGCCCCTTGCAGAAAGGCGCGCTGGCTCGCTCTCTGCTCAAACGTATCCTCCGCCGCTTTCCCCTCAAGGGTAAGAGTCTGCTTATTTGGTACACAATCTACTGATAAGGGCCCTACGAACAAAAAACGAATCCGTACCCTTATCTGGTTGTGACATAGTGAATTCACATTTTGGTTGATTGTGGCTGATGCAAACATTTGCTATCAAAGCCTCCATAAACAGCTGGCACATAAGCAGTTGCTTAATTACAATTTAAGGTTTAGAACAAAATTAAGGTTTCATCCAGATCTTTGCTAGGTAGATGTTTTCCAGCTTTGAAAGAAAGAAAACGAAAAATGTAAATATCAAGTGTCATGCGCATTGCAAAATCCCGGAGGAGACATATCCAAAACAAAATACACTCGTAGTAACCGTTTTATTTCAGCGGGATCGCCCTCGGACGACAAATCTCTGCAGACTGCGCAATCATGGTCTTCTGCAATCCAGGCCGCTCTGATGCCTGTCACCCCACAGTCCTCCACGGGTGGACAGAAGAGGGACATGGCAAAACTGAAGGTCCCGAATGAAGGAGAAAAAGGACAGCTGGGAGCCACAATTCAAAGCGAACAGGAGTTCTCACAACTTTATCAGATCTTCGCCGAAGAGGTACGGGTTCAAAAACTGCTGAATCCCTAAGGGTAGCCTATTTCTGGAAAATGATTTACGAGCATATATATCAGACGCCCAAAAACATAATGCTGAAATTCGAGACGTTTTGGCGCCCGGGTAGAATGACAAACGTCCAACTTTCGCTAGCCAAAGGCTAAGCCACCTTTTCTGGCCGCTGATCGCAGGTGTATCGCCGTGGGAAATTAATAGTCCGTGGCTAAAGGACAGCTGGTTTAAACGTCACAACTTTCAGATCTTGGGTTCTGGTCAATTCGGAACTGTCTACGGCGGAATTCATCGTAAATCCGGTAAACATGTGGCTGTCAAGCTGATTGACAAACTGAAATTCCCTCCAAACAAGGAAGATCTCCTACGCACTGAAGTACAAATCCTTCAGGTAGAATAACACAAAAGTAATGCATACAAAGTTGTTTTCAGAAAGTACACCACCCCGGAGTTGTAGAATTCCAGCAGATGCTAGAAACCCCCGATCGTATTTTTGTAGTTATGGAGAAGCTGAAGGTACAGTTAGAAACTGGACCCCTTAAAAAAGAATTTTAGGGAGATATGCTAGAAATGATCCTGTCTTCTGAGAAGGGACGACTTAGCGAAAGGATTACTCAATTCCTCGTAACCCAGGTTAGTCACCTGTTTGATTCAGGGCTTCAAAAACAACACACTTTAAAAACCCTAGTGGCAATTTCAAAGGCCATAAAACAAACGAAGTTGTTCTATTTGTTGTTTTCCGCTGGCTGTATGTTTTGATTGTTTTCTGTCTCACGGCTTGCAGACTGCACAACTGAGAAAATGTAAAAGATCATAGAATACGCGAGGTTTTTTTTGTGAGAAAATGACATTTCTTGTTATAAATGGATTGAATAAGTATAATTTTTATTTTCAGATTTTGGTAGCTCTCCGGTATCTCCACAATCTGAACATCGTCCACTGTGACTTAAAGCCAGAAAATATTCTCCTAACTTCAAATTCTGACTTCCCTCAGGTAGTCAAACTTTTTTAACAAAAATAATGTTTTGTTTAGGTAAAACTGTGTGATTTCGGATTCGCCAGAATCATCGGAGAGAAATCATTCCGTCGCAGCGTCGTCGGAACTCCAGCCTACTTAGCCCCGGAAGTCCTTCGAAACAAAGGATTCAACCGCTCTCTGGATATGTGGAGTGTCGGAGTCATCGTCTATGTGAGGTGCGTTCCGCGGCAGATCTCCTTACAGATTTCTATGAATAATTGGACAAGTCCTTTTTTAGTCTCTCGGGCACATTCCCCTTTAACGAGGATGAGGATATCCATGATCAGATCCAAAACGCAGAGTTTATGTATCCCCCGAATCCGTGGAAGGAAATCACAGAAACTGGTTAGTTCAGGGGGAATGATAAAGACTTTGTTTGGTTTAGCCATCGAGTTCATCAATGGTCTTCTTCAAGTAAAGATGAGCAAGAGGTTCACAGTTTCGAAGGCACTTTCACACGTGTGGACACAGGTAAACACTTTTTTTCTTCTGAAATGGCATATGAAATTAGGATAACAAGAAAACTACGTCATTAAGCAAATTCAAAATCGTTACACTAACCGACAATATTATAAAAATAATGCCGCATTTTTTTTATTCCACGAAAGTTAATTTAAACGAAAATGGCGTATAACCTATGACCAGACTACGTGGAATTGAGTAAATTATCCGGGTTGCTCAAGTTGCGTTAGCTGAAATATTAAATTTTTCCTTCATAAAGCATGAGACAGTGATTTTTGATATGAAGTCAGAATTAATTGATACCAAGACTTTGGGGGTTCTTCCTCTATCCAAAATTTAGATCACCCAAAAAATCACGTTTTCGGTCGCGATACACCCCATTAAATACGGTCTTTGCTTTCATCGATTTCTGGATCTGAATGAACTTTCCGGGGAAAACGTGTTTTCCGGCGTCATTTTTCTATTTTTAACCATGCGACCTAGGTGAACCCATTCACCGCCACAATAGCCCCAAACCAGTTTGTAATAAACGCAATTCGAGAGCAAACTCCAGCGACTTCCTTGGTCTAAAATGACCCCCGCGTTAAAATCGGAAGTCGTAAAACTGGCACTTTTGTTTGTGGCGATGTCGTAAAGATCCTCCTTTAAAAGTCTTTGTTTCGAAGCATTGCGGAGAACGCCGTTTTACACTTCAGGACAATGACCTGTTGTGGCCAGGGGTGTATCGGCCGATGCTATGCATAGCCAATCTTCGGCGCCACATCAATCATCAAGTTCCACCTAGGTGCTAGAGAAAAAAGCGATTGGCAAACATTGTTTCCGGTTTCTAGACGGATGGGAATTATTCATCAACGGGCAAATACAACAGGCGATAACGAGAACGGAAGGAAGGAAATGGTGTTATTTCAGGGGTATCAGCTGTGGTCGGATCTGCGGTTGCTGGAGAAGGCGGTGGGAGAGAGGTTCCTGACGCACGAGAGCGACGACAGCCGCTGGGCCGAGTACGAGAAGGAGCACAAACTGGAGCCAGTCTATGTTTGAGAAGGCCTTCTGTGCGCAATACGGCCACATATCCCTGCGCGGCCACTTCCCCGATATCATGTCATGCTGCATATCACTGCACCCAGTGTCCCTGATCTCCAACTGACGGATTTTTTTCACAGTCTCTCTGCCGCGTTTTCGCTTTCGAGGACTACGAAAATTACTGGTCATTTATGTACTTTTCGGTAATTCCACGACAAATGTCATTATGTTTCCGGTCTTCTTTGTCTTTACTAATAAAATCTTTTACTACTTTCCCATGTTTTATAGTTTTATGGTTTGACCGCCTTGCACAACAATGGATCACTGGTTTTGTCAATCCAATTCGCATATGAAGAAATATCAAATTCAATTATGTCCAATTTCAAAATACTTGAAGTCCTAAACAAGTGTGGCCGAAACAAGAGCCGAGCCGAAAACATAGAAGCTCGAAGTTTTTGCGAATATCGATTTTATAATATTACTCGTTTCAAACATTTTTAGCTATGCATGATGTAAATAACAGTTCTAGACGCAATAGATAATGTGTGAAGGAGGGTTCGAATTAACCCACATATATTTTTGTGGTTATCTTCTATATAGTAATTGTCAAAATGAAATCAGGGGCTAAAATTTGGCATATCAATTAGAATATCTAAATCTCCTCATTCAAACATTGTCTCTCGCATTGCGTATCTCATTTCCGCTGCACTTTTAGCAAGAATCCAGTTTGGCGAAAGCTATAATCAAGTGGCTAAAAGGTCGGATTGACAAAAAACCTACCCGAGTTCGATCCCCTTCGGCAACAGTTTTTTTTAAATATATTTGTGTTTTGCAACATACACAAAGAAGACTCTTTTTTTCTAACTTTTTAGGTGGCCAAATTTTGAATATCTTATTGTTGATATCTTTCACAAAGTTAGTGAACATTGTCCTTATTTAGTGAAAATCAAAGGTAAAGGGATTTTTTGTAAAGAGCGAATGAGAGAAAATTGTGAAAGTGAAGAGAAACTTGAGTGAAAGCCTGCAAACAATGAAGAAACACGGTGGCCCTATCGCTGAAATCCACAAACCGCCATGTCAAAAACGGAACAAAAATGAAATATGAAGCTTTTGTCGTAATGTTTATTTATATAATAACTTAGAGGTGTACTCAATTAAAATTTACGTTTAAACCCATTTTTGATGGATTGCTAATTTGTTAACTGTCCTTCGTTGCGTCGATTATTATTCTGTTATATACAGAACGAACTCCATTCAATCCCCAGATAAAATCAAGATGATTGAAGGTGGGCAAATACAAAATTCCCTGAAATTGGCTTTGCGCATGTAATAAGTATTTGCAATTACTTTCAGAGTTCTAGATAGCTTTGGAATCAGCCAAGTCTCCACGTCCCTTTTGTTCACAAGGGCATCATTTCCTCCATAAAATATCATAGTTGGGCAATTGATAGCAGTGAAATTGTAAAATGGCGGTGTATTCTATAGAAAGAGAGTTTTTTTTTTAAATTTGACTTACTTGGCCATAATGTTGGTAATTTTGCGAAGAAAAACCGTAGTCAAGTTTAGGTACCCCGACGACGGATAGCATTTGTCCCCAATGGATTAAATTTAGGTTTGAAGTTCCAGCTGGATAATGTGCAAGGTAGACTGCAACTCGGGACTGAAACAAATTATTGAAATGGACTTTAATAAAAAGAAAAACAATTGAATTTTTGGATTGATCTGCTTAACTGACCGAATTCCAATTGCCTTGTTCTCTGCCTGCAAGCGTAAATATAACTTGAGAACACAGTCCATCCACAAGCTTAAAAAATCAAAATGCCCATTCTAAGGTTGATTTACATTGTTTCCACATAGCAGAAAGAACAATTGGGAAAGCATTTTCCATGATGAAAGCACAGGCATGTTAATTTTCGGAAGGTGAGTCTGAAATCAAATTTACATTATAATTGAAAAGAGGTTTTCAACGATAAGAAATATAAATAGCCACAAACTTGTCCGGCAAATAAACGGAATAATACAGTGGCAAGGCCATTTGAATTCTTTAGTGATGTGGCAGGAGCCAATGCGTAAAACGTTTTTATCTAAAAGTTAAAATTTGCCTTTTTTCAAAACAATTATAACCTTCTCTGCAAATGATGGATTTTCAGATATGTAAGCAAACATGGTTGTGGCTCCCTGAATACTATTTTTAATACCCAAAAAACCTTACTTGTGAATGACCAACGTAATACAACCGTGGTGCACTAGTTGTCTTTAGAACATAATTTATAAGTGCGGGAATATCGTATCGACTCATTTCATCCCAACTGGAAAAAAAACAAAATGTTATTGTCTTAATAAAAATTGAAAAGTATTAAAGTTTATCATATTAAAGTTATCTTAACGTAAAAACCCCGAATCTTGCTCAATTCCAAATGTTACTTGCCGTTTGCCGCAATTGAAACCCAATTGAAAAGAATTCTTCCGTAAACGACCATGTGGACAAACCTTGGTATCCACATTGCTGCATATTTCCGATTAAGCTGTCTCCATGTTGCTATGGAGCTCACATTTTCATGCGTACGCCAAAATTTATACTACGCTTTTACGACCACGGAACGTAATCTTATGGAAATTCGATAGTATCAAATATGCTTAAAATTCAAACTAAACATTCCAGCCTTTTTATTAGCTTCAGAAAATTGTCATTGCCTAAAAGCAAGGTGTCGTGAAAGCGAAAATGTTTCAATTCAAAAGGTGTGTTTACCAAATGCAGTTTTATAAACCGTTTGGGATAAGCCTGTTGAACCATTTAGTTATAAAACATGGTTTTTGCATGAATGTTTTCAGTTTTGTTTGTTTTGTTTACAGCTCACTAAAGCAAAGTTGTTGTTGCAAAGATTACACACAATTGGTAACATTTCACTGATTAACTTATTTCGTTAATCGATTATAAACAAAAACAGAAAATCTTTTTTTAAACTCACGACCAATTCCAAAACTTTGAATCTCGAGAACTTAAAGTGGTGTGTTTAAGACAGTACGTGTTTCCTCTCATGTTTGCCAACCATACGTCAAAACCTGCATCAGCAAATACAAAACCTAAATTTAATTTAACGATTAAGTAAATTAAATTGTGTATGCAATAATTATTTAAAGGGACCATCAACCTCTATTACAAATGCGCTGCTAACACTATGCTACTCAGCTCCTTTGTGAGAACCCGTTGCTTGGAGCGGTATTGGAGAAAACTATCCTTTTAAATAGAGGGTGATGGTCCTTTTAAATAAAATTTTAATTGGATTAAATAAATACCTGCACTTTGAAAAGGCAAATCCATAACCCAATCTGCGCTGCTAGATAAAAGCCCATGTTGAAGAAAAATCACAGGTCTTGGTTTCTTTGTTGGGCCTGGGTGTAACAAAAGTTTTTTTAAATTTAAATGTTAAAATACTATGTTAGTACCTTTGATTCCATGAGGGATTCTATGAAGTTCGAGGATAAATCCGTCTTCTGTAACTGTTTGATGTACTTCCACCGGATAGTTCCATCTTTTAATTATTTGAGGCTGAAACATTAGTTTGTTCAAAGCTGAATGTGAAATATTTGAATGATTGAATGTGAAATATTCATTATACTTAATTGAATGTGAAATATTCATTATACATTACAAAAATATTTTAATAAAACATTTTCAAATTCCACAAATCAGTTTTACATGGTACACTATTTTTATCATTTTTTGTCATGAATGTGGATCTCACGAGGCGCTTGTATGTCTGTGCGGCGCCTAGCGATAGCAATGCATACGACCATACCACGTTGAATGTACGCCATCCCGTCCGATCTGGCAAGTCAAGCAACGTTGGGTCCAGTTAGTACTTGGATCGGAGACGGCTTGGGAATCCTGGGTGCCGTATGTTTTTTTTAATTGTTTTGCTTATTTTTGTTGTAATTGTTTGCTTTTTTAAAGTATTTTTTTAGTTTATATAAGTTTTACCACTTTCATGTTGATTTCCGGATCCATCGACAAACCCAGAATTGGTAAAATGATTAGAATTGCAACAATCATTGAAGTCACTAAAGTAAATTGTAATGTTTTAAAATTACAATTTAGATAAAATTATAGCTTAAAACACTTAGTAAAAAAAGACCTTGCAGCTAACAAGACCACAAAAATGGTTCACTGGAACCGGTGAGTTCTCAATAAATGATCGGCAATAATCCATGATTGGCAATTTCGGCTGTTATTCTCTGTTATGGTCAACACACAGCAAATATTTGCTATTTCAATTGTTATTCCATTGAGAGTAACAAATTAATATCAATACTAAAGACCTGTTCATGCCTTGAAACAGATAGAAAAGTGTTATAAGAGGTGTCGCTTTAAAAAACGCAGCCTTGAAGCTGAAAAGCCTTACCTTGAGTTACCTTGATCTTACCTTGAGTTTTTTTCAAAGTCTATTCGGATCCTGGCCCAATATGTTCAAGGTCACGCATTCTGTATTCTAAGATTTCCTAGCCACTACCCCCAAGAGCGGTTTATAAAAAGAAAAAATACAAAGCTAGAACTTTTTCCTTTGAACACTTTTTCGTAGAAATCAAAGGGAGAACAATTGTGAGGGGGTTTCTGTTTTGACGCCAAGAATAATTTCTGATGATTGGAAAAAAAGTGAAAATTATAAATAAATAGGAGAATACGCAGCTTAGGTTATCCGAAATTACTCTTTATCGCCAAATTAAGAGAAGAACAAAATTTCAAATAGCCAGAGCATGTGCATGACAAAGCCGTAACTCACGAGATATACATAACTTGCACTAACAATGATTACATTTTTGAATGGAATTCAGGATTTGAGAACCATTAACCCCAATTTTTCTAACCAATTTGTATAAAATGTTGCCCGGTTCCTGCTGCTGTGATTAACATATATCTTAGTTAATCTATGTTCTTTTGGGATAGTTCACTAATACAAAGAGGGCACGTAGTGTCAACTTTATTTAAACACGCTTGTTTCATGCATAGTTTATTTACAAGGAACGGTACGTATTTAGTTAACTGTCATTGGAAATGTCGTCTATAATTTTGTTGTAAACGGAAGGAGCTCCATTCAATCCCCAAATAAAGTCGAGGTGATTGAATGTGGGCAAATACACAATTTCCTTAAAATTGTATAATCTTTCATATTACATTTGAAAAGCTTACTTTCAGTGTTCCAGACAGTTTTGGAATCAGCCATGTCTCCACGTCCTGTTTGTTCACAAGCACATCATTTCCTCCATAAAATATCATTGTCGGGCATTTGATAGCCGTGAAGTCGTAAAACGGGGGTGTATTCTATTGAAAGAGTGTTATATTGAAATTATACTTACTTGACCATAATGTTCATGGTTTACTGAAGAAAACCCGTAATCAAATTTTTGGACTCCAACGACGGACAGCATTTGTCCCCAGTGGATTAAGTTCAGGTTTGATGTTCCATCGGGGAAATGTGAAAAATAGACTGGAACTCGGGACTGAAATATACTTAAGTTTCAATAAGAAAACTTGAAATTTTTTTTTACCACTAACCGAATTCCAGTTGCCTTCTTCTCTGCCTGCAAATGCAAACAAAAGTTGAGAGCTCAGTTCATCCAGAAGCTGAAATAAACAAAACGTCAGGTTTAAGTATATTTTACATTATTTCCACGAAGAAGTGACAAGACATGAGACACGATACTGTTGGATGGTAGCACTGGCATATGAATTTTTGGCAGATTTGTCTGAAATTTTTCCTACCTGTTGAATAAATAAAAAGAAAACCTGTCCTGCAAATAAACGGAGTAGTAAAGTAGCAAGACCGTTCGAATGCTTGAAGGAAGTAGCGGGACTCAAAGCATAAAATGTTTTAATCTACAAGTATCCACAATTTTTATGTCAATCAGATTCATTCGTTCTAACCTTTTCGGCAAATGATGGATTTTCCGATAGATGACCGAACATGGTTACGGCTCCCTGAATGGTATAAGCAAAAACGAGTAATCCTTACTTGTGAATGTCCAACATAATACAAATTTGGTTGTCCAGTGGTTTGAAGAGTATAGTTTATTAGAGCCGGAGTGTCATATTGGCTCATTTTATCCCAACTGAAAACGAAATCCTGTTTTCAATATTACCGAGATTATTGAAGTCTTTGTTAAATTAAAAGACTAATTGTTTAGATTGGCAAAACACCGGGGTGGGCTGTTTCTCTAAGAATTCGGACCTTGGTTTATTCTTATGCGGGAAGTGATACTACTTTTTCAGAAGTTGTACGCGCAGAAGTGCCAAAACTTTCTAACCTTTCTTGTTTCTTTCTAATCCTTAGAAAATGAATAAAATATTTTGAAAACAAAAACGGAAGATGACTTTTGACAATAGACAAAATTCAAAGTTTGGTATTTACGCCTAATTTGGTCTTTACGCATTTAAAAACCAAAACATGGGCCTGGACGGTTCAGACCGGCTTTTAAGTCCATCACCCCGTAATACTTTCTAAAATTTTGCATATTCGACATACAAATAAAACGTAGTCTCCCATAACTTCATCTTTCAGAGCGGTGGTGGTGTCCACATAGATGCATATGCTCGGTTAATCTGTTTCCATGTTGCTATGGAGCTCACATTTTCATGCGTACGCCAAAACTGGGACAACGAATTTTTGACACCGAAATGTAATTTTATACCAAAATGAACACTTCAGACAATTCTAAAAATCACACTGCGCAAATGGTTACTTTTATTGGTTTCAATAAATTGTCCTTGCATGAAAAGGTAGTGTCGTGAAAGCGAAAATGCTCACAATTTGTTAACTAAAAACGCTTTTGCATAAACAGATCTGATTCACACATCATTTAATCTCAGACAACATTGCGAAATCATCAAAATAGTTCCTTTTGCAAGGTTAAAATAAACAAAACAAAAGAGGAGATACTTCCCTTTGTTGTCTTCGGAGTTTCGAAAAGTTACCAACCACATCGAGAGAAAAAACAAAAAACAAACTGTAAGACGGTGTTTTGAACTCACGTCCAATCCCAAAACTTTGCATCTTGAGAGCTCAGGGTAGTGTGGTTCAGAGTGTAAGTATTTCCTCTCATGTTTCCCAACCATACGTCAAAACCAGCATCGGCAAATACAAAAGCTAAAAGTTTATTAAATCGAACGAAAGTAGATAGAAAGCTATACCTGCACTTTGAGAAGGCAGATCCATAACCCAATCGGAACTGCTGGATAACAATCCATGTTGAAGAAAAATCACAGGTCTTTGTTTCTTTGTTGGACCTTTTTTTTCAGAAAAGATAATAAAAATTTAATGTTTGTACCTTTGATTCCATGAGGGATTCGGTGTAATTCGAGGATAAATCCGTCTTCTGTGACTGTTTGATGTACTTCCACTGGATAGTTCCATTTTTTAATTATTTCAGGCTAAAAATAAATTTTAAAAAAAGCAATTTTTTTGACAAAAAATATATTAATTATATTTTTTTAAAAGAAAATGCTTCTAACTGGGCGCTCGTATGTCTTGGCGGCGCCCAGCGATAGCAATGTATACGACCATACCACGTTGAATGTACGCCATCCCGTCCGATCTGGCAAGTCAAGCAACGTTGGGCCCAGTTAGTACTTGGATCGGAGACGGCTTGGGAATCCTGGGTGCCGTATGTTTTTTTTCTTATTTTAGAATGAAATTTGTAAGTGAATGTATTTCTCACAATGAGCTCCCAGAAAGGAATTTTTAAAAAAGGGTTTTTGAAATGCGATTTTAAAATCGCTTAACCCCTCAGAGAGAGCCTCCTTCTGACCCTTGGAAAGGAAGACCCCCTTTTTGTTATTGAAAATAAATCTAGGTTTCTCTTTTCTAACATTAAATACCGTTTATTATTATTTACCTACCACTTTCATGTCGACTTCAGGAACCATAGAGGACGCTGAAGTTGGCAAGAAGTTTAGAATTGCAGTAAGCATTGAAGACACTGAAACGTTATTACTTTAACATTACAAAAGTTATTGCTTTCAAATTACAAGAATTGTAAAACTTCATTGGTTAACATATAAAGTCCAAGCAACACAATTTGTTCAGCTTACTTTTTGTGTAGTTGCAGTAGCAGCTAACAAAATCACAAAAACCATCCATTGAAGCCGGTAGGTTGAAAATGAATTGCCGACAAACATCTTTGGCAAATATTTGCAATTTTAGTTGTTATTCAATGGGTAGTAACATCTGATAGCAATATCAAAGACACGTGAGAATTGGTGACTGGCGGGCCAAATAGCCAGAAACCCTGTTTTAAAGGGATGTAATTTTGTTTAGAGATGAACAAGGCGAATTACATACATTTTCATTTTTCATTTTTTACTATATGAAAAACTTTGAAAAGTTTACTTTTTCTGATACCATTGGCTACCAGTTTAGTTTTCGGAAATGAAAACCTAGAAATCATAAAAAGCCAAAAAAGGTTTAATTCATATTAGATGTCAATTTTGGAATTCTTAAAAGAATACAATTGGTGACGAATTAAGATGAACAGTGTTGAAATAACTGAAGTCACCAGGTGTGTTGTTTTCGTCGGCCACAAAGCAATCATGTGTTAAAGTGCTGTCTGCTACATTGTTATCCAATTCCAGTTTTTCTTAGGTACAATGTCTCCCTGGAAGTGCCGTCATACCAGAAAAAGAAAAGTTTTGCAAACAAACACAAATAAATGTAACATTTAAAAATTTTGTCTCATGGAGGCTCGGGTCGGGCGGTAGATTCGAAAACGGAGGCTGGCCTGGCCGTGAGCAGCTGTTGCTTAAGTGTACGCAAACGGAAAAATAAAATTTTAAAAAAAAGTAGTGAGAATTATTTGTCCAAACGTTTGCTTAAGCATGAATTAACACGAGGTAACAAAGATTGAAATGTATATTTTATTGGATCAAAAAATCATTTTCAGTTGAAGAATATTAGGAAATGGGCGATTTTGAAATTTGTAAAATAACAGGAAGCCAACATGTTGTTTTGCTTGTTAACTTTAAAGTTAAATAAACCAGTCAATCACCCAAGTTTTTTTACCCCCGCTACTTTGAATTGTCTTTTACTCAAATCTGTGCATAGGGCAATGTAACATATGTAAATGTTACACGTCTCTATGCACAGATTGTAGATACCTTTGCAAGAAACGACCTAAATATTGCCGCCCGTTATGACAAGGTCGTGTCCTCCAAGACTGCTATGTCAGCTTCTTCATGCTCATTTCTTACACCTCCAGCTGCGCTAATCGCACTCCGCGCACTTTGCTTGGTAGCCTTCAGTTATTTTCCTGTGAACAACGTCATACGACATTTTGGAATTCACTGGTTCGTTCAAAAGTATTTCAGTCAAAATACAGAAAGTATGAAAGCTGTTTAATTGTTTTGTCCATTTCTCAGTTTTTTTACATTTAAAAAATGGTTTTAGACGGTTTTTAAAGGGACCGCCACAAATTTTTAAAGTTTCCGTCTTAAAAGACGCAGAAAATATGTTTGTCTGACATGGTAGCGCAGTGAGATTCACACCCGTAAGAGATCGGCGGCCGCGGCAAGGGTAGTTGCAACGCATGCAGTAATGAGCATCATAGGCAAATACAATTAGCTTAAACGTCCTTTATTTTTCAACAATTTGACACAACGCATGCAAGGCCGAAGATACTTCCGAGAACACCTCACGCGGCTAATGCCTTACAATTCAAACATTCATGGTTCGGATATATCCAATTTAATAGCCCGCACTATGAAAACATGGAATAACTGAAGCTATAAGTTTTACTATAGAAATATATTGCGAAATAGGCTGAAACGTTTGCAGCAGGGTGGATTCGAACTTTCTACGTTTATCTCGTAAGCGGTAAAGTCTGGGCTTCTTCTTCATTCCGAAAGTCGGAAACTTTTGATAACGAAGTGCATAGACCATTCTCTAAACCAAAAAGGCAAAGATGAGTCATGGTGGCGATTTTGAATTGGGCTACTGATAATACAAATCTTTTCACTTTCGAAATATTAGGGTGAATCATAGTTGGCTTTGTGGTGCAACATGAGTTTTTGATAAAATCTCTTCTAATAATCAATTTTTTAACAACCACGGTCCTTCTACACTGGTCATCCTTTTGGTCATCGCTTCTAATCACGGCGCAGCGTAGTGTTTCCCTGCGTTGTTTGCGACCGCTGAGCAAATTTCACACGCGTTCATTGCATATCGATTGCTGAATCTTCTCGATCCCACGCCATCAAATCGGCGGTGACGACCCGATATCTTCGGCAATGTCTCGGCGGACAAAAAAGCCCTGCGCCTGAGTCACAGACATGTTTGTCCTGCTATCAGCTGATTGGAGGTCACACTATCTCCCCCACCTGCGTTCTTTTATTACCAATGTCCTCCGCGATTCACCCCATCAATTGCTGTTGACATCTGTCAATTTCACACTCGTGTTAGCTTTTGTTCTTACCAAAAATCTCAACTTTTCACAGTTTTCTAAATTCTCCGCCAACAGTGAAAATATATCTTACATTTCGATGTACATACGGTTTTTCTACATCATCCGCTGCGCCCGGAGAACTTAATTCACGGTGGAAACATTTGTATTCAGAATATCTTTGCGAAGGTGTATTGCGGCGCCCAGATGGTTATTTCACTGTAGTCCTCTTTCATGTGTCTTTACGCTCTTCTTTATCACTCCATAACCGTCGCAAGTACCCTATATTGCCAGAAAGTATGAAAATATTTGAGAAACAGCCCGTTTGGAGTTGTTCGATCTTTGTTCAAAAACATTTCAAAGCAACACTAATTTTAGTAAATAGACAACACAATTGTATATATGTTTAGTTCACTTTTACACATTTATACATTTTGATAAGCTGAGCGGAATTGACGGTTTTTTTATATTCTTTTTAATTCAGAGCATTGACTTCAAAATTGGAACAGATACCGTACATTTTCGTAGTGTGTTTTTTTTCAATTTTTTAACCAAAAAATAACAATTTTACTTTATAGTTAAGCCTATTTTTGTTGAAGAGCTTTTAAGGGCGTTCCAAATTTTGGCGTCCCTTATGCCCCCGATTAATCCAATTTTCAAAATGTAAATATTTTTTGTTGTTGACTACATTTTCACTTAATTTTTTTGAAATTGTTTTTGAAATCGAAAAAAAAAACAAACGAAAAAAAAGAACTGAATAGAAGAGGCTAATGTTTGTTTTTGGCCACGATTTTGAATGAATTTCGAAATTAATTGTCAGTTATTTGCTTATTGCGTTGTCGTAATTTGAAGTTTTTCCATGTTAACCGAGAAATTTGTATAAACCAAAAATTTCCTGTTTGTGTGCGTGTTTTATATTTCATGAAATGTGGAAGAGCATTTCTTTCATTTTGACATTTCGGGTGATTTTGTTTCTTGTCTTCCTTAGATCTAGATATTCATGACCCTCAGTTATTCTCAGATTGCGATAAGCCAGAAAAATGTTTAGCGGCTGACTGCGAAATAAGTTTCCCATGAGCATGCAAATGCGCCTAATAAATAATCACGGTATCTGGTACGGGCGGATTCCTCCGCACCGTTACATCGATTCCTCTCGCACTTTGGCAGTGGCAAGACCGTGGATTCCAGAAGTTCAAAGAAATTCTTTTTAAAGTTCTCTATTTCACATATTAAACAAGAGTTGATTTTAAAACTAGGCAATTTCCAAAAAGCCGCTTTATCGGTGTTCAGTTTGCTTGTCATTGTTGTGATCGCTTCCATTTTTGATAAACAGTCTTTGCCCACCGCCGTTTTCCCTATACTTCTATGCCAAACACGGAACATTCGCCTAACACTACTATTTCTTGTTTTCAATTCATTCTTTTCAGAATGACCCTTACGATTGGTAAATCAGCCACTGAGGTTGAACGACCCCAGGTGCCACGAGGTATCGTCCACCAACGAAGAGCACTGTTTGCTGGTCAGAACGGAGATAAGGTTAGCAGAAGCACCTCAATTGATATTGTTTTCTATTTAGACAGTTTCTTTTGCCACTCCAGAAGAACCCTTGCCTTCCACGTCTGCAATCCCTTTGGGACAGGAGCTTTTCGAAACGTAACCCTGCAAATCAAATTAAGTAAAGTTGTTTTCAGACGGCAGAATCATGTTAAAATCGAGGTTACTCGTGTTCGAGGGCCTCCAGAGCTGTTCCGAAGAAGCACGGACGAGGACATTGCACAAGCGGAAAGAAGGATTATTCTAATGAGGCACGAATCAGGTTTGTTGAAGAGAAAAAAAGAAAGATGAAACTTTTCAGAAAATTCGCTTCGAATTCAAGAGACTCGCTTTGAAACACCTGCACCTCATAGAGGATTGAGGTAAAAATCTTTTTATTTTCCCATAAAAGTTTAATCTTTCTGAATTTTACTTACCTTGCATTTTGTACGTTTCTAATTTACTTTTCTCGGGACTCTGCCGACCCGTTTCCCTAACATTCTAAGTACTACATTTGTTTTAAAATAAATTAAATTTTTTTAATGTCGCACCGGATCGAGCTAGAAGTAGAAACAGAGCTTTATTTGACCTTTTCGAGAAAACTTTTTCAGAAGATACCCCATTGTGACAGTGAAATTAGGAGATCCGCCACCGCCCAAATTCAACACTGTAAGGAAACTCAGGTTTATTTCCTTTGATTACTTATTTTCAGAACTGGCAAGCTCTGCCGCCAAAGAAAAATTTGCATAGCCCTAAGTCATCAGTTCACCGGGGATACTCATCCACTCCATCAAGATTGAACAAGATCAGAGCGGTTGAAGGGTATGTTTCATGGCATATTTTTTCAAAAGCGAAGCATTGTGATGCGACCCGGTCCTTGGGCCAAACCAAGAAGTTTGTCGGCTGATTTTTGAAATGAATTTTGTAGAAACCATTTTGTGGTTTTTGTCTATTGTATCTATTCTTTCTTGAAATTAGAAAGAACAGTGCATCGGTTGTGATCCAACCTTGATTGCGTAGCCACTGTGTGGTACGAGTAGACAAACTTAAAAAGGGCCGAAGGTTGTTTTTCTATTTGGCCCGTGAGTAGAAGTTCAAGTTTCTTTCACTTCATCCACTTTGAGCAACATTCACTTTTTAACGTTCTCAAGAAACTTGAATTTTCACTTTGAAACCACTCTGCTTTAGAACTGACTCGGTATCCGTGGATTACTTTCCTAACCATGTTAAACGTCATCAGTCCGAGGATGAAACATCAATAACCGATGAAGACGTCGAAAACGAAATTGCAGCCAGGGAAGAGGAATTGGAGCAAGCAAAACTCCAAATAAACAAACTCTCGATGGACTTGGAACGGTGAAATTAAAAGCGGCAACCAAAAATATATAATTTAGGCTAGAAAGAGATAAAAGGGCTTTGGAGGAAACAGTTGTAATCGAAGAAGATTTAGATATTGAAGGTAGAACAAGCCATGTAGCCACATGATTTCACTTTTCAGAGTTGGTCGCCCACAGCGATGACGATAGTGACAGGGACCGAAAGGTGATAAATCTTGTGGTCTGAGACACGTCATTAATACAGGTGAAACTGGACGCGGAAACGATTCTCAGAGAGTGCAATCGGATGATGCATAAATTGAAGGAAGAGGAGGAAGCGGATGAGAAACTGCTGGAGAAGATTCAGAGGGGAGACAGCACAAGGGAGGAGGTGGAAGAAGAGATCATGCGTCTTCAGAGACAGGTGCGCGGCGGTCAGGCAAACAAAGTGATGTTTCAATGCGACAACATAATTCGGCAGGACCCGTTCTTTTTTAGCGCGTTCTCTGTCCAGGACTTGTGTTGATAATTTTCTCTAAATGTTGAAAAACAGCCCAACTTCTATCGATAATTGAACTTTAACTCTTTTCAAAATATTAACACTTCGTTTTGACTGGTTAACCTGCAATTTTTATTTGAATTCGCAGTGAAATATATGATTAATCTCATTATTACACAAAGTTAAGGTAAACAACTATAAAACCAAATTCATTGACAACTTTGAAGCCAGTTTTTGTAGTAACATTGTTAGCAACGAGGCGACTGGAAATATGTTTACCAAAACCCATATGGACATTATTCTTTTTCCCTTTATTGTTTAGGCTATTTTTCAAATTTAGTTTTCAATTTAATGTGGTATTTTCTGCAATTGAAACATTAAGAAAATTATTTAATGAACAATTTTAATATAGAGCAAAATAAAAAATGATTTAAGTGTAAATTTGTAATTGTGTTGCATTATGAAGTGGTAAACTAACTTCATTACATTGTGAAGATTTTTCGAACAATGATTGTTTTCTATTGCTTTTAACGGAAAGAATTTCTTTGAATACTTGGTTTTATAGAGAAATAAACTCAAAAAATCTCAAAAAAAAAGTTTTGGCTGTTTTTTTAAAAAATTTTTTTGAATTTTAAGAATTAATACGCCATTTTTTTCATTTTAACACATAAATTGAAAATTTGAAAGAATGGATTCCTTGTCAAATGACATTTTAATCTCTTATTTCATGAAAGTGTCATGTTCTTTTCAAAATCATAAAAAATGAAATTTAAATTTAAATTTTGAAGCTAACAAACTTGAAAATTCAAAACACTTGTTTTCCGGCATTTCTATAAAAACAACATCTCCTCGGAAGACTCAATGCTATCCTTCTGATCGGCTCTGGCGTGTGTCGGGTGGATGTCCCCCGTGACGACCGGTCGGCCGCCGACCACGCCGCCGACCATCCGTCACCGATTTGGGCCTTATTCTGCTATTGCTTATTGCCTAATCGGCGCCATTTCTAGTCTGCCACAAGTTGCTGATTGTTTCTTTCTGTGTAATGGAAAACAGACTTAAAAGACGAGGAATGTTCCAGGTTGCCGAGTTGAATGCGATGGGCGTCGAGTTGCCGTCGCTCAGCGTTAAACAGGTAATTCGAGTGTAAAAATGCCAATTTTTCCGTCTCTGTTTCTTGAAATTCGGACTTTTCGAAAAGTTTTCTAAAGTTTAGTTTTAAGTTTTTTTTTAGTTTTGTAAATTTAAATTTCCATTTTCAGGGTACCCCTAGGGGAAGAGAAGACACATCCCAGGTAAGATTTTTGGTTTAGTCCCTGTTTCACAATCTAAAAATACACTTTCGTCGGAGACCTTTTTGCCACAAGATTAATATCACCCAGAACCGAGATCCGCTGTTTTTGTGGAAGACAATCAGCGCATTGGCGATTTGTTCGATTTGTTGAACGAGAAAGCGCGCGTGCCGACCGGTCGTCCAGTGATTCATGCGTAATGAGTGCTTCCGAAAGATATACACACAACACCTTTCATAAACAATTTCTTTTCCCCCATAAACTCATCGTGAATTGGCGAATGGCGTATGAACTGGTTCCACAGTTCAAGCGACCTATCCGTTCTTTTCAATTTGACTTTTGATTGATGGTTTTCAAAGAAAAATATTGATTGAATCTTCATTTTGCAGAATACAGAAAACTGCACTTTCCAAACTGGTTTATTTTTGTTTTGATCACTCGTTTCCCCAAATCCTACATTTTCTGACAAATTGTTTGTTTAACGATCCCATAATTTTTTCCACTTTTTGCGAGTTTCGGGAAACTTTTCCAACTCTGTCTCATTTGAAAAGGGAAAGTCATCCTTAAACAAAAAATTGAAACCACGTGCCATGAATCCCTGACTTGAAGGTATTCCACATCAATTGACCAATTGTAACTGGAAATTTGCAAATCACCTGGCCCGAACAGTCAGTGTGTCCTGCGTTTAGTGGTCCTGGCCCTTGCAATTCTATTCAGAACGACACAAACAGAATGAAAAATATGCGAGACAATTTAACACTTTACAATATCAATTTTTTTTCAAGAAAAACTGAAGTGACAGGAGTTTGGCTTTTTCCGACAAGGAGTGAGCACACACAGGCTCTTGAACAGCACACTCCTTTTTCACACCGGCTGGGGTCACAATCCATTGCAACAGATTTTTTGTCTTCGCATTCAAAAACTTTGGTTACAAACACAAATCTTTAATACATTTAAACTATTGATCTACGTAATGTACCGTCTAATGTTTACATATTGATCAGGAGTTTTCTCTCTCTCTCTCTCTTTATGTATCTCTCACTCTCTATTTTTCTTTCTTTTTTTGCTCACTTTCTGTCTCCCTTTCCACAAACTGCTAAAGAATCAGCTGTTCTAGGAAGTGTTTCACATTGGCTTTTTTAAACGATAAACTACCAATACTCCCAAAACTTAGTTTAATCAACACATTTTGCTGTTGCGAAATTCGGTATGGTATTTATTTGTGATATTAAAAAACATTTTTCTAGGCAAGTAAGAACAAAAATTCATCTGTGAATATGTCACCTACACACGTGTTTACCATTTTTTACTGTTAATTTCCAGATCCTTTCTCTAAAAGACCAGGCGGTGATGTTCTCCACCGGGTCCACGGCTCGTCAAGAGGCGCTGATCAGCAAACTCGAGAGAGAACTGACTGATGCACAGACCTGCGTAAGATTTATTCATCTCTCAAATCCAAATAATTGTGAATTTAGAATCATCGTCTGAATGCCCAACTGGGATCTCTGGCTAGTACCGGCGACTCGGCGCTCAAACGGGAGTATATTGAAACAAAGGTGAGGATTTCTATAGAATCATAGTTAGTAGTCGACAATATTGAGAATAGCGGCCTATAAATAGAATTTTAAATTGAACAAAGCATAATTTAACCTGCTCCAGAACTCGGTAAATTTTACTCCAAAGCTGCATGAAGGGCTCACTGACGTTCTCCCCCAAAACTTTGGAAAGCATTGTGATGAGCCCTAAAATTTCAAGGATTCACGTTAGAATAGAGATTTTCCACCTTCCATAAAAGCCTTCCTGATCAAAGTGGGACAAACATCCAACATCATGAGAGAAATAACATAGTCTTTGATTCGTTCCGGCAGTTCTATGAAACCAGCTGGTTCCCGGTGACTTTTAATCGTTTCGTCAATTGCCTAAATAGTGAATTTTAGATGATTGTAGTTTAAAATTACCATCATTGTGAGTTGAGAAAACCTTGAAAAAAGTTCTTGGTTGTTTTGAAAATCGGGGATTTGCATATTGAGGTTATGTCGTCGGAGAAGGTCTCTGTAGGTCTGTAAAACACAATAACTTTTGTTTTTCATTGTTTTTTTAATCCTTTTCATTGCATTAAAGAAAAAAAAATCACTGCAGGAACTGGTAGAGATCTTATTAGGTTTCAAACCTTTCACCTAGAAAATTCCTCTAGCGTTTTCAACCAAATTCAGACTTTACATGTAACACGCATGATGTTTACAGTTACGAAATTAAGTTGTTTACCCGATCTTTTAAAAGTATTGGGCGTGCCAATAATCTTGTCGTGTTCGTAACTGTCAACCATTGTGTAAGGAAAATGCCATTTAGCAATTTGACGCTTCATTCTCGGTTTGTATTTTTCTTGCGCGCGCTTTAAATTAAACAATGCCGGTTCACACCTACGCCCTACTTAGTCACACCGGACTGTTTACAGTTTTGACTCACCAAAAATGCGGTTTCACACATCATTTGCCCCGCCTCCAAAAGTCCGAACTCTTCTACCTGCTTCCACTTTTCCCTAAAACTTCATTCATTTAATAAATTGCCACAGATTCACGTGATCGTTGCCATATCCGAAGGAGTGAGACACTGTCGTAAATAATTCGCTCTTTGAATTCCAATTCCTTCGCTCATATGATTTCGGATTTTTGATAGAAGCTGAAACTCTGGGTTTCTGATACGAAAGGGTACTGACACATCTCCATGATGCTTCTGTGTCTTTGTCCATTGTATGCACTCCGTGGAGAACCTTCCTCATTGATTCAACCATTCCCTCCAAAAAGACCTTAATCGGATTTTTAGGTTTGGCAGAGAATTTCGCAAACCTCCAGGTGGGGCTCAGCAGCATCGTAGAAAAAATGATGAGCCCCAATTTCATTAAGGAGCTTTTTCATGCCATTTGGGTCATCCTTGTTTTCCATAACCATTGTTAATCCTGCTTGAATTGAAGCGCAATGGTGTCTAAAAGCAAGACTTTTTTTTTAATTTTATGTTTATATTTATCGGTTTACCAAACTGCCTCGATTACGTAAATTGTATTTTTAATTAATTTTTTTAAAAATTTATAATTAGTCCAAATCTCATTTTCACCAAGGAATTATGTTTCAGAAGAAAACACCAAAAATTGCTGTTATTTCGAGATTTTAATTTGTTTTTGATTTTTTTTTCTGAAATTTATTTTTATTCGAGTGAAAAACTAACGGTAACGGCTTACTATGTTCAACTATACTATCTTCCATTATGTTTCAACAAATTGCTTGGACTAAACCATTTGCTCGTAACCATTATCCTCAACTTTGCGTTTGAAAATCGTCGCCCATGGGATTTTGACAAAATTTTGAGCACATTTTCCTTAAATGTTGAACGGCAGCTATCAGAATTGTGTTTTCTTAATGAGCATTGCTTAGTTGTCACAGGCAAAACATAATATCCTAAAGCGGATTCGAACTCGGGTCGCAAGATTGTCAAGCGAAGACGCAACCATCTGACCGTCTGACGACATATTAAACATTGGGGCTAATCGCTGCCGTAGTGTGACCTCGGCCCAAAATGAGTTTCAGAATAAGATATTTGGGTCATAGGGAGTGACGTACAATTGTCAGCCCATTCTAAAACCTTGCATTTTACTCCCTTCTTTGCTGCAGTCTCACCATTATCGCTTCTTAAGCAAATTAGTCTTTTTGTTAATTTTAAATAGATAACGTAACAATTTTTTTTAGAAAAGACTAGGGTACTATTAAAATAATACCTGAAATAAAAATCTTCATATAGCCGAGCTTTCCAATCGTCCTTGTTATCCTCTATCTTTCTTCCAAATTGCCACACTGGACGCATATGCTTGTATTTGGTCAGAATATGGATGAAAGCATTTTGAATTACAATTCCTTGCTTGTTTGTTTTCTGTAGTTGCATCCAATGCGCTCTAGCTAATTCATCCTCGTCCACTGTAGAATCCCCAGATGACTGAAACCTTTTCCTTTGTTAAACCCATTTGTTCACCTCTTCGGTATCTCCACATCCATAACTGTCGTCGTCTTCATCATCTACTTCTCTATCGATCTCATCGTCTAGGGAATCTCGATCTACATCTGTTTTTAATTCATTAAACTCTGTGTAAAACACAATCACCATTGCCAACGTTCCCAACCACAGTGTCAGCTGTTCTTTCGTCGTCGGAAGGTGTGGTTTGTAGCACATGGTGTAAAGTTTCATCAACCAACTGAAACTACATTGCACTGTGACCGGTATTACCTGTTTCGCTCCTTGATCACAAACAGCGTTCGCAGCCATTCTGGGGCAACTGAAAAAGGTTTAAAAAATCCAGAAACAATTTCATAAATGAAAGAAAGAAGGAGACTTTTAAATGAACATATTGCGGTTAAAGTGAAACGCAAATGAGATGTCAATTTTTTGTTTGTAAGCAAAACGCAGAAATCCTCGACCCTTGTGGGGTCGAGAGGATTTTCTTAGCCATGGGGGGGGGGGGGAATATCTGTCAAAACAAATATACGGGGTTCGGATCCGCCGCGGGGTAATTATTTTTTCTCGTTATAAGTATTTCTAATGTAGCAAAAATACATTTTAGTTTTTAAATTTTTTTTGAGAAATAGAGAACTTTAATTGGAGCGGATCTGCTGGTTTTTGAAGAAATGGGCCAATCCGGCAAAGCCCTTAGCAACGCGCAGTTTTGCCGCTCTAAGTTTGCTCTAACTGACAAAAACAGTTAAATGAACTTTCTTTAAAACGCGTTCTAGCTCACTAAATAGGAAGGACAAAAGATCATGTTGATCTTTTTTTAATTACAAAGGAAGATTTTCTATAATCTATAATCACCCTAAAACCAAAGCATTTATTTGCGCGTTTTCGTTTCTTAAAGTTAAGAATTGTTTTTCTTATGCAAACAATGTTG
The DNA here is from genome assembly GCA_022343465.1 of Oscheius sp. G VE-2021. NCBI lineage: Eukaryota > Metazoa > Nematoda > Chromadorea > Rhabditida > Rhabditidae > Oscheius > Oscheius sp. G VE-2021. The sequence goes on from JAJQXH010000051.1 coordinate 373,379, forward strand.
TCATTGAACTGATCCTTCTCTTATGAAAGCCGTGACTATGCATTGCCTATAACAGCTAGTTTTTATCTAAGTTGCCACCTGTCATTGATAAGAATACAACATTCCATTGATTCTGTCTGATCTAAACATCCGCATAACATTTTCCATGTTCTTTTTTGCTTTTGCCTTTTTTCTTTCTACTAAATTGCAATTTGAGCGAGGCCCGTTTTGGGTTTGCAGGTTTGGCTAAACACTTGTACCCTGTTTGCAGATGTGTGCAAGTGTGCGCTCAGCCTCAGAACCCACAATGTGTCTCTCCACGGGCAACCCTTGATTGATTTATGGCTCGCTGTGGTTTGTATCTAAACTCTCTTTTCTGACTTTAAAAACAGTTTTAAACACCTACTGGTAAAAATACTCAAGAATTGCTTTAACTACAGTAAATTAATAATGCGTTGAGACTCAGGGATTTATTGCCTAACTTTAAATGATTCACGTTTGTAATTTAATGACTGTTTTAAAAATTCTCCACCGCTAAACTTTTTTAATGAAAAAAGGGGAAGTAAGCAAATTGACAAAATCTCCACATTTCATTTTCTTATCACTTTAATCCGTCCCAAAATAACCTTGTCAATATTCGGAATCAATCCTTAGGTAATCTGTGGACAGGGAACCTCAAACAAAGCTTTCCTCCGTTTATGTTCGCTGTCGCCTGTATTTGTTCTCCGCCGCCTTCCACTCGACCTATCGATTCCCTCTCGCCGCTCTTTTTGCCTCCGGGTAAAGACCGTCCTTGACCGCGACCTTTTGTAGCAATGTTTTTATTTTCTGCGTTTCTCTATTGTTTTATTTGTTTTCATTATCATAAATTGGATGTTAGTTTACATTTCGCGTTTCCTATCTTTGTCCATGATCGCGCCTTTGGTTGTTGTGGTTACCTGTTTGGAAATTTGAGCCCCGGTTTACCCTCTCGCGCGCCCATCGCAAATCAGCGCCCAGTCCGCCCAAATGTCATCAACAATCATTTGCGTATCTACCAGAAAGAATCTCCTATCTGTTGTTTTTATCGTTATAATTATGCAAATAATGTTTAATTTGTTCGTTTCCTAATTCTCTTTGAACAAAGAATTTACGTAATTTTCATGTTTTGATTGAATTGAGAGCCCACGTTCAATCATTGGCACTTTTCACTTTTACAGCTATTATTCTTATCAAAGCCCGAGACAAACGCAAATGATACGATTGTTTCGTGTTTTCAAACGAACGCGGTTTTTCAAAACAGATAGGATTTTGTTTCGTTGCCGTTACGATCTTAACCATTTCATATAAACTTTTTTGTGTATAATTTAGTTGCCTTCGTATTCCAGTGAACCTGTAGACTATTAGCAATAGTAAAGGCTGAAATATAGGCTGTGAGGGGACTACCCGCCTGCATTCACGCCCGCGTGTTATCGAGACTTTCTTATCTTCCTCCGTGGCCATTTTCGCCGCCAGTTGTCCCACGTCCCAGAACAGTGTTCTACTACGCTTATAACAATATACATTCATATATATTTAATTTTGAGAGTTACTTACAGAAATGATTTCTCTTGAAACAATTTTTTTTGCAAAAAGAAAGTGTAATTCAAAAATCTACATGGCTATGCGTTGAACTTTAGAGTTACCGAAATATTTGTTTAAGCTAGGTAAAAAAAATGATTTTTAAAGTGCTCTGTAGCCAGTTTCTTTAAAAACTGGATCAGCAGAAAAAAACTCAAACATGTTTCAAAATTACATGAAAATGCAAAGTTTGTGCTTCATTTGTTTAAAACACACAGAAAAGTTAAAGTTTACTAATTTTAGTTTTTTTAGATTTCAAGATTGTCAAACATTTAATTTCCTTTTAAGTATTAACATGATGCCATTGTATAGTTTTTTTAATTATTTCAAAAGAGAAAAGATTGTTTTATCTTAATTATGTTTTAATTAAATGTAACTTAACATTTGCCAATTTTTTAAGCAACGTTATATTTACTGGTCCAATGTCTTTTTTCGCATCGGCGACTGGCAGTAATCCGCCGTTGGTCTCGGCGTCTGTAATTACTGCTTGACCTGGGAACCACGTAATTAACGGTGGGCGATTTGCCATCAAGGCCACGCCGAATCCACTCTTCAATCTTGGTTTTCGTGTACCATTTCGTGTTTCTTTCCATTTGACACACAATCAAAAAATGGGAAACAGAATCAATGTGCCAGTTTTCCTCTTTTGTGCCGTAAATCTATTCACGATCAGAGAATTCGTTCTGGCGGGGGTCTGTGCCGGTGTTGTCATCGGAAACCATAATCCGGCAGCGATTCAGAAGACTCCCTCTGCCAAAAAACAGCCGACCTCGGGGGAATCGCGCATTCGGGTATTTATTCCGGTCAATTACGATCCGTCCTCGGCTGCAATTTGCTCCCCACCGGTCGGCGGCGTCCCTTCCCGAAAACACCTCCTCCCCACCGAGTATCCATCTGTCCTAAGCGGATTTTGCCACCTTGACCTCACAGAACACATTTTCCTCCGTCCGCAAAGTCTGTATGCGTTTTCACTGCCGTGTGTTCGGATTATTCGACCTCGCTCCCGACCGCCGCCAGCCACGGTTATTGATTTTTGGCCACCTGGCTCACCTTATGAAGTGCACGCGTACATTTATGACTAATTACCAGCCGTTGCTAATGAAATAGAGGTAGAATGGGGTTTCGGAGGTGGCATAAGCTTTGTTTGTTATCAAATGGGGGACGGAAACGGGTTCGGCAATCGGATTGTTTGAATGAATTACGGACAGGAATCGCTACCGAGCTCTTTTTCCACTGAACAATGCATTTTCATCTCGCAATTTCAAAAGAATAGCAAAGTGAAATAAAAAAAGATAGTATTCTCCTTTGTTCATATCATTTAAAAAAAAGTAATTATTCTTGCTCGATGTTTTTGTTGGCCAAGTTTAGATTTTGGAGTAACATTTGTTATTTAATTGTATATTTAAAAAATAGTGTACACATTGCATGAAATATATAGCTTTTTGATCGTAAAAGTTCATCTGTATCATTAGAATCAGCTATCACTTTCTATTTTCAAAAAAAGTTTTTTTGTTAACTTTTTACTTTAAAAATAAATTAACTTGAAAACGTTTTGTTTAAACAAACCCGCATTCTACACATGTTGCATCAATCACTTTTGTACATGTTTCGGCAAGCACAAATTCCTTTCTTTTTTAATTAAACAAAGGTCTTACGCATCGCGTTCTTTGTCTCCCTTCCGCCTGTTTTCTGTGAATCATCTTTCCTTTGAATGAAAACATTCGTAAATCTTCCCATTGCGCCTTTACTGACTTTTTGTACTTTTGTTATGCAGCAAGGAAGAGAGTCCCTTAATGTTTATTTTCCGCAAAATCGTGTTTACACGTGGGATTAAATTAGAGATTTAAAAAAAGTAAAAGTAAAACAACTTTTCTCTTTTATTTGTTTTTTTAAACGTTGGCACATTTGTTTTCTTTACTGAATCTTTACTGGAATTAAATTGGTTTCGTTTATAAGCTTTTGAAATAATTTTTTAATCATAAACACAATTTATAAAATCTATTGAAAACATTAAAAAAAAGTTTTTTTAATTGTAAATTTATATAACTACAAATTACAGCCTACTTTTTACAAAGTGTTTTCTAAATGATTATTCGCACCCTTTTTCCACCTGGTGTCTGACCACCCGGCTAGATTACTTAATTGCACGTGGATCAGCTGGCCCTCCATGTCTACATGCCCCTTTGATTTTTTCCCTTCTATTTTTGTGGTTTTGCTCTTTTCAAAAAAATAAATTTAGGTAACTCACGGGCTATGTGCAATAAATAAGTAAAATAATAATAAATTATTGTGAGAAAAGAAAATGACGGAAGTAGAAGTGCTATGGGTGAATACTGCATACTTACTCTCTAATTGTTTTGTTTTAGAAAGCACTGAAGGAACGGAATGATGAGCTAGACACGCTACGGAAGAAAGTTGAGAGGTTCGACAAAGACAGGTGAGATCTTTTTATTTCGAAAAGTTAACCCCCCGAATCGAATGCCAATCGAGAATGGCATATGGATGAGTGACCGACTTTTGGGCCCTAAGCCGAAGGGTAAACAAGACCTGGTTCCTAGCGATCCGGCCATTAGCTAAGCGGGTTGCGCAAGAGGCGGAAGGACCTGTGATGGTCGGATTAGCCAAAGGTGCGAAATGGTGGGAGTGGTAACTTGAAACCAGCCATGGAAAACTATGAGAATTTGGAACTCTGGAACAATAGCAAATTGCAGTAAGGAAAATAGAATTTTGGGGCATTTTCTTAACAGTAGTGTTCTGAGTTAAAAAGTGTTATTTTCTGAACTTTTTTTTCAAACTCGAACTTCGCAATTTTCAAAAAGAAAACCCCACTTTTAACATATGATCTTGTCGCACCCACATACTTTTGCCTTTTTCCGACAGTGGCATGATCAAATTGTTAAATTTGTTAAACTGTGAAAGCAACGTGACATAGCACTAAATTAATGAAAAATTGAATATGAAAAAAACAATAAGCTTACATCTGAAAATTGGGGTTTTGACGCAGTGTCATTGCGTAATAACTGATTTTATGCATCTTTTGAGGAATGGTAGTAGCTTATAACAATCTTCGTCTTTTTTCGGTCGTTTTGGTTCATCTCAAAAAATCACTAATGAATATTTTCACTAAATGCAACTAACTACGAACATGTTTCGTTACTTTTGCCGATTTCAAAACAATCACATTCGGAAAAAGAAGATTCTTTTTTGTTGTATCGGGGTTGTACTAAATCTTTGAATACATGTTGCTCATAATGAGGTGTGGACTATAAAATTACATTTACTCTTTCAATGAAATTCGCTGTAAACTTTTATATTTAACAGTTTATTTAACCGCTCTACCTTGAAATGCTATGCTCTAGACGTTGGTTCTTTTCGGTTTGTACTCATATGTCGCTAAAATGTCTTTCCTTTGTCCGTAAAACAGTCATCCCATTGTTCACACACAAAGAGAGAACACTTGCGGCCGGTGGGTCTTGGGCAAACACAAGAGAACGTCTGGGGATATATCCGAAATTTTAGATGGATATCAGAAACTGAAAACTGGGATTCCTTAGCAAAATAGCGCAAAGAAACATTTAGAAAAATTGGGTGGCTTTGATAGAAACAAAAAACATTTTGCCTGGATTTCACGTGTTTCAATTGTGGATGTTAATGACGTTAGTACAGGGTGATGTGATTGAAAAGGTTTTTGAGCGTCTGGCTCTGCAAATCAGGAAAGTAATGGCCGGCGTTGGATGGCAGAGGCGAAAGCGTCGACTGCGGCGGATGTCGTGTAATGTGTGCATTAGTCAAATCATCAGCTTCTAAACGATTCCACACACCTCAACGTGGAAATTTGAAGAAGCAAAAAGTGACCAAACATTACACTTTTCGCGAAAACGATTCAAGCTCTGCCTAATTAGGGGGTTACTTAATTCCTTTCTGAAAACTGATAATAGTTGAAGAGGACTGTTTTTGTCTAAATTCTATTCCACAAGCCAGTTTCTGCCAAATTGCGGCCTAACTGCGTTTTCTTAAACGATGTCGGAGAACACCTACGACATCCTGTGTCGACGCCAATTTTAGACATCGCGTGCCTCCTAATTCATTCCACTAACTTGCTTTCCTATCCGACGCCGTGTATAATACGCCTGTCATGTTCACATTTATGCGAAATCGGTGAAAAAGGCTTCTTTTTTCAAATTAACGGGGTGTTTTCAGGCAACAATGGGATGCTCAAAAGAAACAATTGGAGTCCAAGTTGCCAGTGGATGTGAAACAATTGATGGCACAGAAGAAGGAACTAACGGCTCAGTTGGATAGGGAACAAACAGAAAAACATGAGCTGTTTATGCAGGTTTGTGATTTCCAAAGATATGCGTTTTTCTGACTCTACTGTTTGGCCAATTTCTTTGGTTTTTCTTAGATTAAACACGTACTAAATTTACACTTCCGGCTTTAAAACACACTTTTATGAGTTTTCACTAACATCAATCAAATGAAGGTCTATTTTCCAGTCTTTTCTGAAAATATTCTTTGAAAGTGCAATCATATAATCTATACTTAAGAGTTTATGTTACTTATCAAACTTGTTGCTTCCAGATGAACACTTACATTGCCCAAATTGCTGATGCCAAAGACGCTGAAGTTTTCAAGAAGGAAGTCGAAGTGATGAAATTGAAGAACTCTGAGCTCCAGGTATTCGTTTCATTCTTTCCTTTGGAATAAAATTTTCCAGACCAAATACAATCACTTGGAAATGGACCTGTCGCGTTCTAAGGACGAAGTATCAGCTGTGAAGCGATCGTTTGAATCAGAAAGGAGACAACTTACCTCAGAAGCTGAAGACGCAAGAAAAGAGTTGACAATGAAAGCAGCTGCTTTGCAGTCTCTCATGCTTGCCAAACAAGACGACGGGAAGATAGAACAGTTGACGGAGGAGAACAAACGCATGGCTGCTTCTGTGGACGAGCTTCAGACGAGTTTGCGAGATGCCCAGCTCCAGATGGCCCAGCAGTTGAGTAGCAAGTTGGAGCAAATGAGCACTAATAGGTAGGTTTCAGTTGTTTATAGCTGTTTGTTCACTGAGAACCGATGATAAGATGATAAAAATATTGTGTTACAGTTCAAATGCTGCACAGACGGAGCTGCAGCGACGACTCGACGAGACAGAGGCAAGACTGAAGGTCCTTCAGGAGAAGATTGACGTTGCGGAAGAGGATAAGGTAAGCTCTTTGAATAAACCAACGCCATTCAAAAATTCAATTGACATGAAATTCATTCATAATCCCGGGAAAACTTCAAAACAATAGCTATAAAACTCCTTTTGAATTCATTTTTTGGTGCTAGAAAACCATTTCACCGCTGGTTTCCCTCCAAACTCTGTTTACCCAAACAATTGTCGCTTATCATAATCTGCTTATTGTTGGCGGTATTCAACAAATGTATTCGTTTAGTTTACATTTCCCCCCATTCTCAGTCCACACCCATGGCAAGTCAATTCTGGGTAATTCATTTGACTAAAGAATAGCCACCCAAGTTTCAGAATTCATGTTTTTCTTACCAACTTTATTTCAGAAACAACTCCAAAACAACCTAAATTCCAAGAACAGGGAGCTCACAACCGTATCCGAACAGCTTCGTGGAGCACAGCAAGAAAACGAGATTTCGTCGGCTAAGCATAGCGCAGACCTTGTTGTAAGTTTTATTTTATCTGTTAAATTTTTCATCAAGACTATGATTAATTTGGTAAAATCTGGTTTAGCAACTGAGGACCGAACTTGCTGACCTCAAACGAGGAGGTGACGACGAGACAAGGCAACTGAAGGAGCGGGAGAAGGTTTTGAATACGACAGTGGAGGAGACTTGTGCTAAACTCGACGTAAGTCACACTGAAAGTCATCTAACCCTTCATTTTAGGCTGCTAAAGTTGCCCTCTTTGCCGCTGAATCCAGAGCAGAGCAGGCTGAAACCGATTTGAAGGCAATCGATGCGCAGATGAAAAACGCCGAACGTCGGTCACAACAACTACAGGCTCAATTGAACGCCGCTGGTGGCGAAACTAAAGAGGTATGGTTTATGTATTACCAAATAACCCTGCAAATCAGATGGAGTTGCTCCGAGATGAGCTGAAGAAGGCAGAAGAGCGCCATAATCTCCTACTGGCAAGACATCAGAAAGCTGAAGCCGCTGTTCAGGTGCTGTTATTGTTTTTTTTACTTTCTAACTTTCTTTTCCAGGAGAATACAAACTCTCACCGAGTGCAGATGGATGAACTTCAACAAAGGTTGGAAAAGGCAGAGATGGAAAACCGGGAAGTGATGATGAAGCAGAACAAACTGGAAGAAAATGAAAGGCAGACCTCTCAAAAGTTGACCTCCATGGAGCAAGTCAGAGCTCAAGCTGATCTTGAAAGGGAGCAGAGTGGGGAGAAAATCAGGAAATTGGAAAAGGTATGCCACAATTATGCAGCCGGTTTAAAAAAAGGTTTGTTTTAGGAATTGGAAACTGTAAGAAGTGAGAAGCAAGGACAAAAGGTCGCGGTAGCTGAGGAAATTACTACTCTCACAAACTTGACCCACTCCCTGAGAACTGAAAACTCAACTTTCCAAGAGCAAATAAGCCTCCTTGAAAGAGATAACCATCATATTAAGGAAGAGGTACTATTTTTGCAGTGAAAGTGTGTTTAAAGAATTATTTTTAGTTGGAAGAAAAGGAATATGAGAATGAGCAACTCTGCAAAGAATTGGAGCAGGCACGTGCAATGGCCGACACTGAGAGACATACCATGACCATGTTGAAATCGAGCCAGCAAGTGGGAGAAGAAGAAACTGTGAAACTGAAGCAGGATCTTCAACATGAGAAGGAAGCTAGAAAGAAGGCTGAAGCCGAACTCATTGCCAAGTCAGGAGCTCAGATTGAGGAGGTTGGTTTTTTACCAAGATTGAGGAGGTTGGTTTTTTACCAGTTGTAGTGCAAGTAAAATAGAAATTTTTAACCAAGTCAGGAACTTGATTAACTTTTTGAAATGCCTAAGAGAAAATCAAACTTTGTGTATTTAGATGTGGGTGATTTTCAGATTGCAAAGGAAAGAACTCGTTTGAGAGAAGAGAAGGGCCACCTCGAAGTTGAGCTTGCTGATGTTAGAAAACAACTGAGCCACCTGGAAGAAGAACAAGCCACAAGCAAGAGCAGGCAAATGGAGGTAACTTAAAACGGTAAACTCAAAGCTAGTTGTTGTTTCAGGAGGAAACCAAATTGAAGGCTGAGGCAAGCAAACTCCAAACAACGTTCACAGTTTTGGAAGAAGGAAGAAAGGACATGGAGGAAAAGCTGAAGGAAGCCAACAACGCCAAGGAAGAACTTCAAAAGACAATGGAAAAGAAGGTGAAAGAAGCCAAGGAGGAAACAGAAGCTTCGAAGAGAGAAACTGAAAGCCAAAGAGCCCGTGTGAAGGAGTTGGAAGAGGAAAGGACAAGGGAAGTTGGTTCAAACGATGAAGAGAAACATCGTCTACTGGAAGAACTTCGTTTCTACAGAGAAAAGGCTGACAACCAACAACTGGAGGTAGCCAATCTGAAAACGAAGCTTGCCTCTTCTGCCAGTGAGATTACGGCCCTTCAATCGAAGATCGACCAGTTGCAATCTCAGTTGGAGAATCTTCAATCTGAATATGAAGAAATGAAACAAGTTCTCCATTCATCTCAGGAATCCGTCGAAAAAATGAAGGATTCCGAGCAGATGGCCGCCAAAATTAAGAAGCAGCTGGAGGAGCTTGAAAATGAACACAGAGAAAAGATCAAGGCTGAGATGACAAGGAGGGAGGAACTGGAGAGGAAGATAGATGAGCTGCAGAGTAGTAAAACTCAAGTGGAACTTTTGCAACAGACAGCCGCCAAGTCTCGTGAAGAAGAGTTGACGTCAGCTATAGAAAAGGTAAGGGTTTTCAGTTTATTCAAGGTTTAATTGACTATAAAATCATTATTTTAAAGTTTAACAACTATTTTTCATATTTCAGATCACCGACTTGGAGAGCAGGCTGTCCACTGCAGTGAAGAAGCAAGAAGAACTCGCAGTTGCTGAGCAGAAAGTAGGTTTTTCATTCAAAAAATATTCAACAAGTGTATCTTTCTATTTTAATCTTTTCAAAGGCCACTTTAATTTCCGTTTCAAATCGTATTTTTCAGATATCTGACTTGGAAGCTAAATTATCTGGTACTTCGAATGCAAAGAAGGAAGAGTTGGCTTTAGCACAACAAACGGTAAGTTGGCTTGTTCTTAGAAAAGATTTTGACTTTTGTTTATTCAAAACCTTTTTTTTCTAGTTTGCATGAGTTTGTTACCAAAGTTTAGGCATAAGAAATGTTCCTTTCAGATCTCGGACTTGGAAAATAAACTGGCTGGAGCTTCAAACACAAAACAAGAAGAATTGACTTTGGCTGAACAAAGGGTGTGCTTTATTATTTCAGAAAACTTCTTTATGTGTTTACTAAAAAATTTTTTAAAAAGAATTTAGTCATTTCAAATTTATTTTTTCAGATTGCCGAATTGGAAGGACGGTTAGCCGTTTCATCGAAGGCTCAATCTGAACTCCTCGTGAATGTGAAGAACCTCACTGGATTGGTTGAATCTGAATCCAAGAGGATAGAAGACACCGCTGCAGAAAAGAGAAAGTAAGACCTCATTTTTATGATGTTTTAGAAATATTTCAGATGGCAGGCGAAGGCCGAAGAATTGGAAAGGAGTATGAAGAATGCAGAAGATAACGAAGAAGTCCGACACCTCGTTGCTGAAAATGCTAGAATGGCTGGGGAACTCCTCCAATTGAGGTCCCAAAGAGCGAATGATGATGAGAGCAGTGCAAAGGAGTTGCAAGAACGTCTAATGGACATGGAGCAGGAGAAGAACCGTCTGATGTCAGAACTTCAAAATGCCAAATCTAGGACTGAGGAGCTCAACCGAAGCATCATCCAGGGAGACAAACGGTAAGAGAGCGTAACCATTTGCATAATTGGTTTATTTCAGGAAACGTGATGAAATTTCCGCCGTTCAACGTGAATTGGAACGCGAAAAGTCGGAAAGAGAACGGCTGCAGGAGAAAATTGACCAGTACGAGAGTTTAAAGAAACTGTATATTTTAATTTTAGTATGTACCAGAACGGTAACTCCAATGGTCCCCAACGTACACTTTCTAACATGAGTGGTGTAACTATGTTGACGAGCCGAGATTTTACTGAAATTGATGACGTCGACGAGCTCCATGCCATGTTGGACAAGTAAGCCTTTATTTTACCTAGTATTATAGTTTTATTACCGGACACACCAAATTTTTCAAAAAAAAAAATAATGGCAAGGTCCCTTCACTCTTATTTCTCTTAATTGGCCCCTCGATGCAATGTTTGGGGTCATCTCAATGCGCCTTCTAATTAATGGGCTCCCTGTTTGGACACTACTTTCGCGCTTTTTGGCACAATGGGTCAACCACCGCGCACTTCACGCCACCCCCTGCTCTTGAATGGGAAAGGTCGTGCAAACTTGGCCCTGTCCGCTAGGACATGCTTACAATAAGCAAAGAACAGTTTGCCTGACCATCTAAGCTTCGGGTCGGTACTTTAAAAAAACTAAGTCTCAAATGAAGAGGTACCTTAGCTATCTGACATTTGTGTTGAAAGTTTTATGTCATCCATCAAAGAAAGAAGGTCCAAAATTAAACGATGTGCATTTTTCAAGACTTCAAATTCTCTGCTTGATTAGTCAGCGATTTCCGGCAGTTTTTTGTGAGCGCTTTTTCTGGATTCCCGCGGCGCGTTCCCAGAGTGCAATAAACGTGGCGACAGGTTTGCCGGGAAATAGCAACAGCGACGTTTTCCCTCAATCACTTGAAAAAACACCATGTTTGGGAAAATGTAGTTCTTTCCTTTGTAGACACAGTATTCCGGTCTGAAATTGTAAAAATACCCATACAACACATTGGTGATAATTTGATTTGGATATAAAAAGGCGACGAGAATGTAGTTTGAATGCCGCAAAATCCGTCGAACACCATTTTATGAAAACCCTATCTTAACGCCTTAAAAAGGATGACCCTGTACGGGTGGTCGTAAATCTCCATTCACAGGGGCGTTATGTCATCGCATTCTCTTTGACGCACGCGCCGGATGTGCAAAACCGACGCATTCTTCGCGCACGGTTAACGATAAAATGCCCTATCGTTAAGGTTAACGAGCAGCCGCTTACGTTTTTAGCATGTCTGCCAAATGTTACTTCATACGAAACTGTACAAAGAAAGACGATACAGTGTTTTTTTAAACTCAATTTTTCAAACGGAAAATTGTTCTTTGAAGTTTTTAATTCACACAAGCTTTTTTTCCCTTTTTCTTACCATATCAGCTTTTTTGATTTGCTAAGAATTATGTAAAATTTTCATAAAAAGCTGTTTTTCCTCCTCAAAACACTCCATTTACTATTATTTGAGTAATTCGGTAGTGGCGGCATTTTCTGATAAAATGAAAGATACCTAAGTTGCCAAATATCTATTTCTAAATAACTGTTTTAGTCAGGGCTATTATAGTTGCCCCAGTCAGACTTCAATGGTTCAGATACGTCCCAATGATATTTTTTCAATGTAATTATCGTGTTTAAAGTACTTCATAAGCATTCATTAAAACTCAACGAAAAATCCCACGGGCGAAACAAACCTTTCTGTGTTTGGTAAGGGGGGTGTTTCATGTCAAATTGTTTGAGTAGGTAAAGACAACCCAGGTAAATTGACCCAAACGTTTTTGCGAAATAAAGTTGATGTGAACTCAAAAAATTCGTAAGATGTGTTCATCACCACTTCAATTGCGTAAATCTTTTCTTTTCAGGCAAGGACGCATTATCACGGTTCTTCGTCGCAAGCTGCTCAAACTGCAACAATAGTCCCCGCGAATGCCCCGTGTCCTCCTTGCCATAGTTCCCGTGTATCGCAGATGAGTCATACAGAGATTTATCCTTCTACTTATCCCTCCGATGGCCGTTCCCCGGTGCCAGGACACGTTCCCGCGCCGCTTGTTTGCTCGGAGCATTAACTTTGACTTGCCTTCGGTAAGTCAAAGGTCCGACTGTTTGTGCGCGACCCCGCGCGACCTGCCATTTCTGACATGGCGCCGGATGCGACCGTAACCGGGAGACGACCATCGGACTGGCACCATTTGATCTCGATGTTTTGTTTGCTTTCTGTGTATATGCCATATTTAAGATAGACGTTAGTGGTATGCTCAAGTGATAGATGGCGTGACTTATATCGTGTGCCTTCTTGTATACAGCAAAGTGCGCGTTAAGCAATAAAGATTTTGATCCTGGCGTTGTTTGTTTACTCAGGTACGGAAATTCGATTCCACAGGTGGCGGCGACTGCATTCGGTAACTGTGCCCCATCACCATATGGGTAATTGACAACGGCAGGTGTTTCTCGTTTCAGAGTAACTGGTGCAGTTACAAAACATTAGCCTGAAAATTAACCATTTCCATTACCAAAAAATTATGATTTCACTGTGAAGGTTGGGTTATTCTCCTGGCAGTCTTCTTTAGTCCATAAGATTTGAAATTTAGCGTTAACTTTCTTGTTTCGATTTTTTGAGTATTCGCAGGCAACAAGACCAAAACAATTGTTGTATTTCAAACAAGTGTGGCAAATTTGCAGTCTATCTTGGGGAATTTGAAATAATCCTCGAGTATGCCAACATAAGGGAGCCTAAAATAAGTCGTGGGCGGCTAAAATAAGGCCCTAAAATAAGACATCGGACGTAGGCGGCAGCTCGGCTTTTTGGTCCTCTATTTTAAAGGCTATATAACAAAGAAAAAAACGTGAAATTGTGAAAATAGGTGACTCGGGATGATCTCGGTCAAAAAATCCAGAAAAGTTGATGTTTTTCCTATCCAATAAACAAACGTGCCCCTTTGGTTAAAAACACTTTTCCATGTCGTTGTCCTTCTAGTGTTTTAAGAACCACAAAATATAGAATACTTGGCTTGAAGAACTTGAATGGCACGAACTTGAATGTGGTTAAATCACGGGCCGGTCTGGGTCCAAGAGCAGGTCGGCCCGATTAACGTTATAACATTTTGCGCATTGTTCTACAGGACAGAGTTTACTTTTTTCAGGCGGGCCGGCTCCCGCATTGGTTGGAACAATTCGAGACTAAAAAAGAAATGCTAAACAAAATGTTCATATAAAGCCACGTTTTCATTTTTTGATTTGCAGCTGCCCAGAAGAACAAAGTGACAAACTTTAGCAGAAGAAAAGGTTTAACACAAGTGATAAACTAAATATTATGCATCTATGTATTCACTTCACGAAAGTTTTATACGGGTTTAAATACGGAGAAAACACTAAACTGAAGTTACTTTAAAGCACAGGCTTTTATAAAGTTGTGTTAATCCAGATTCTACCGTATCTTGCATTTAAAGAACACCTAGGTGGTTACTTATCATAGTGTTGTTCGGAAACACATCCTTCTACAATTCTTGGTTAACCAGGGTTTGGTGAATCAAATCGTTGACAATCGATTAACGAATAAAGGTAAGGATACGTCGGAGGCATGTTCGGATAAGGAGCGAACGCGCGCCACGCTTTCTCGGATATGTTTGCAGTGTAGGTGGACGCAATGTTATCCAAACTGAGAAAACCAATATTGGTTCTGGGGTGTTCGGCGCGTGGCCGATGCGCAACCTCCGGTCATCTGAAGGTCTTCCTCCCTCTTCCCCACGTCTTCTGACCGTCAGATCAACCGTTTCGGTCCCCACACCGTCGTATACGTCGTTGGCGAATCAGACAGTGGATATGCGCCGTGTGTTTGCTTGAACACGTCAGCGACGCGAATAATCCAGCGCTCGAAAGAGCGTGTGGACAGAAGAGAGTCAGACAGTGACGACTGTACGCCCGAGTCCCAGGCACGAGACTACCGTAACCCGATACGTGAGAATCGGCCTGTTGACTTCGAGCAGCGGCCGGCACTGCTCGGTGCTTCAAACCGGATCTATGAACAATGAAAATATCAGGAACAAGAAAGGAGGCAATGAGTTGAGGTTCACAGAGGGCAACAAGCAACTCAATTTTAAATTTAGTTTACAAAATAAAACACAGAAAAACAGGTTGCAAAAAAAAAAACAGGTTGCATTCGCTGAAACATTTTCGAATTGTGTATTTGATCTTTTGTTTGATATCAAGTTATATGTTATTTTATTGTTTAAATGAAAATTAGAATCTTTTTTCTTCCAAGCTCTAATAGAATAAAAACCTGAAAGATTAGACTTAAAGTTTAGTAAAAAGAATTCCATGTACATAGATAGTTTTCGTGTTTTCAATTAACCACTAGCGGAGTTTATTTTTAAATACATTATATGTTTATATAAACTGGTTGTTTTAAATTGATGGAAATGACTCGTTGTGGACACAGAATATAAAAGGAAGATCTCTAAAATGCATTAATTAGCATTCTCCGTGAGCATATTAGACTGAACAAGGTGAGTTACAACTAGAGGGAAAACCATATTTGAAAAGAAATTAATCATGAGAAAAACAACCGTTTCATAGAAGACCAAAGAAAAGAATGAAAAGGGAGCGGGGATGCCCTCCTCTCCCAACACTGGCTGTTTGGATTCCAAATATTTAGCCTTGTTTGCAACAGTGTCAATATGTACAACACACGCGTCTCTGTGTATCAGACGCAAATATTCTGGAAGGACATTCCCACGGTTGCGTTTATTCCCACGCTTTGTTTTTTCTTTTGACCACTACTTTGTATTTTTAACTTTACGCATTTCGGTCAAACGTGAAAAACAACCTTATATCCCAGGTCATCGACACTGCACTTGTCACTTCGGTTGCGCCACGCTGGTGGGAGTGCCAACGGCCCTTCGCAGTTTTATCTTGGGTGGTCAAGAAAACAGGGTTAATGAAAGGTTTGAAAATATAGTTCTGAACCTCATAAGCGGTAAAAAGTTGCATAAAAGTTTTCCTTAACTATCAAGCTTCTTACAGGAGCCGATGCCATAAAACATCAAAGGTCCAACCCGGTGCAAACTTTTTTTTAAAAATTAATTTGTAAGATCTAGTACAACAATGTTTAATTAAAGCGTTTGTGTTATCATTTGTGTTTTTTTCCAGTACGTTTACATTACTTGGGGCGGAAATTAACACTTTATGATTTGTAGGACCAACGGCCAGCGACTGTGCGGGCCGAGAACTTTGGTAGACGGGCCGGCCGGATCCCGCAGGCAGCCTTTGCTTAATTAAATGAATTCATTAATTTGAAATATGTCGAATGACACACACAACTTTACACGAATCTCCCCAAACCTTTAAGTTAATTACCCTTGATCCCTGTTCTTGAATCAGATTTTTCACGGCTACACCGCAGTTGTCATTTCTCCGAAGTTCTCACTTTTTTCTTAAATGCCCTTCCGCCGGAGACAATCCCCCGCTGCGCGTTCCCACGAATATGGGTGTGGACCGGTCCTACCGGAAAAGCAACTCTCCCTTGAGCAAGGACGTCAAACGACACAAGTCAGAGTTCTTGAAAACATGGCACAGTCAAGGGTTAGAAAAATAGAAATGACTAATCGAGTAAATGTTAGGCGGGAGAAATGCAAAACAAAATAAGAAATCAGAGATCTTGTCTTCTTGCAACAAATTTTAGAAGCGAAAAAAAACTATTCACAAAATTTTATTATCTTTTATAAATGAAAAACTTATTTTCTCCAATTTCAACTTTGCAGTTTAAAAAAGTCGCAGTTTAGAACCCAATTTTCCAAAGGAAGCAATAAGTTCATTTAACCAATGAAAAGTTAAATAGGTTTTTTATTAGTTTGTAACTGGTTGATGATTTTGTTTTGGTTCTTGTCATCCCTAAGACGATTGCGGCCGATCCCCTAATTCTCACCTGGGGGATTAGTGCATTCGATTACGGTAATCGGCTGCGACCCTGGACGAAGCCTCGTAAATCTGCATTTATGTGCGCGTTATGTCACCGCCTTCGCTTTGAGACAGGCGTCGGATATGGAAAAAGCGGTGCATACTTCGCGCACTGATAATGATTATTGCCACGGCGTTGAGGTTAACGAGCAGCGGAAGAGAGGAGGACACGGGCTTCCACTGCAAACTGAACCATACTATCAAATGTATGCTAACACATTAATGTTTAAGGAAACATATGTGTACTAAGTGAAACCTAGTCCCTTCTTTAACTCTCTTTTGTAGTTCTTGACTGTAGTAACCGGAGCCAGTATGTGACCCCCACTCATGTGTTACCGTACCCCGTTTGGGTATTGAGTTTCCTGATCAAAACGACCGCGGCGGCTCAAGTTCCGCCGGCATGGAGGCCCTCATGACATAGTGCCCTCACCTGGGTGACAAATTGCTGCGGCGGATTGGAAAGCGACAAATGAGAAGATTGATGAGATCAAACGGAGTTGTAATATAATTGGTAAGGCCATAACAGAACTATTAAACATTTAGTATTTTTGTGAAATTGAAGTTGCACAGTTTTGACTCAATTTTGTTGGGAATCCAAAGTCTGATAAAAAATACGTTTTGATAAGTGCAGCTAGTGACAAACAAACAGGCCAAAAACCTAAAAGGTCTGCCCAGGGCGACCCAAATCAGAAAAGTTTAATATTTTAAGCTCAAAATTAGGTTCCGGAAGGGCCGTTTGTCATTTGAAATTATATAAAGTTCAACACGATTAACAAATCAGTAGAAAAACACCTTAGAAAACTAATAAAGACGTAATTTTTAAAAAAAAAGTTTTAAAAGAGGTAATTAATGGTATTACAACCACGTCACGCTAACATATTAAAATTTATCTCTTTCGCAAACCTCAATATTATTTGAATTTTATTTGAATTGGTAAAATATTAAGGTGAAATGGATAACTGGATGGACGTTAAGTTTTTACAAAGCCTGTTAGAATAAGCAAAACAAAAGCAAATTGTAATCGAATATCGTTATTCAAAGAAATCTTCTCTTTTAGTTGTTCCTTCTAAACCTATCCCTCGAATACTTCTTATCCGAGATTTCTTGTAAGTTACGTCTTCGGATCGCGGCGGCCTCCCTTTGGCGGGCATTGCACAACCCACTTGAGCCCTTGTCGGTGCTTGTCACCCACCTCGCAGCTACCTGTGCGCACCCGGAAATATTATAATAGACATCTCCCCATCAAAGACAATGAACCGCAAGGGCAAGGGTGTTACCTATTGTGTCCGTTCATCACAGAACAAACGCAGAAAAAGACCTTGCGATTAAAAGACCAGCGACAGTGTGAACTAAGTAAATGAATTAACTTGCGCAGATTTCTTTTTTTCTCATTTTCCCATCTAGTATGGAAACAACTAAACTAAAAGTTACCCTTAGTTTGCAGTTTCCGGAATTCAAAGATTTCACCGTTCTCATTGACCAAAGTTTGCTTATAGACTCAAGCTCTACTTTTGCTTTCGGTAACCCGTGGGAGTGTTTGTGCTCCGATTGAGATCGACCCCCGCGCGGCATTCCATTCCAGGCACCAATTTTCAAAGCAACCTCTATTCTCTGGAATTTTCGTAAAGGTTGATTTTCAAGGCGAAATGGTTCGATTTGAATGCCACCCAGGACGCATGTTGACTTAGCGGGAATGTGATTCCACAGGTGGCGTCCGACAATGGCTGCAGGTGCCCATACGCCAGGAGAATCGAAAATAGAAATAGGGAATGGAAATAAAAATATTAAGTAAAATTTGAACTGGCTAATGCTGAGAAGGTGATCACAAAATGGGTGAAACCTTCATGTTCTGAAGAACATGAATATTAGTTTCTCGAGCTAGGCGTTGATTTGAGCAACTTGTTTTTAAGAAAAAAATTTAGTGGAAAAGCCAAGACTTCAAGCTTCTTAAAATGCTAATATTTTTGTTACGTCACAAACATCGCGCCAAAAACTGATTCTTAAAAACGGAAAACAGGAGGGAATGTAAAGGATACGTCGGAGGCATGTTCGGATAAGGAGCGAACGCGCGCCACGCTTCCTCGGATATGTTTGCAGTGTAGGTGGACGCAATGTTATCCAAACTGAGAAAACCAATATTGGTTCTGGGGTGTTCGGCGCGTGGCCGATGCGCAACCTCCGGTCATCTGAAGGTCTTCCTCCCTCTTCCCCACGTCTTCTGACCGTCAGATCAACCGTTTCGGTCCCCACACCGTCGTATACGTCGATGGCGAATTAGACAGTGGATATGCGCCGTGTGTTTGCTTGAACACGTCAGCGACGCGAATAATCCAGCGCTCGAAAGAGCGTGCGAAGAACGAGACGCAGATGGACGAGAAGAGAAGTTCAATGCGGGGGATGGAGAGACTCAGACAGTGACGACTGTACGCCCGAGTCACAGGCACGAGACTACCGTAACCCGAACGTGAGAATCGACCTGTTGACTTCGAGTAGCGCCCAGCATTGCTCGGCGTTGGAAACCGGAACAGGGTCCATGAAATCACGCGTGTACACTTTGTCACGAAGTCACACATTTACTAGAACAGATGAAAAAGTATAAATCACAGTCGTTTGCGTGTAGTTTAATTTAAGAAGAGTTATGTTTAGGCCTGGTTTAAGGCATGAAGACATGTAAAAAAAAGTTTCAAAATACGATGAACTTACGCTAAGACTTTAAGCCTTTTGGTTCTTAGCTGATTAGAAACCAAACTGTAACAAAATCTATTTAATTGAGCATTGCGCATCCCAAATGCCTCATCTCAAAAAAATCTATTTGTTGACGACACGTGAAAGGCGCAAACACAGAAGTGGCGAGCGCCAACGGCTACTATTTTACAAATATTTGAATTCCGGGGGACGGACACACACATCTAATATTTACCAGCTGAACAAGGGTACACAGACAAGGATAGTGTGGGAAAACCAACAATCTCGTGGGAAACGGGGCTAGCCCATATTGTGCGTTACTTTTTGGCACTTCCATGAGTCCACAAGTCATCGGAGAGGTGCGAAAGTTGGTGACGAGTATATAGGGCAGGATAACATTACGTAACGAGCAAACATTCTCATCGGATAATTGGTTCCGTGGCCAGAAGCATCTTAGCGCCTGGAGTACGCCACAAAGTGACTTCCTTGTGGCGCAACGCGACCTGAGGGATTACTGTAACGCAGGTGGATTTGGGCTTGCAGGTGGACACTAACGGAGTGGACCATAGCAAGCCATCTCCAGTAGCCATGTTTTTTAAGCTGAACCATTAAAGAAGCTGTTACTTAACGACGCTGAAGATATGGAGTGAACTCTTTTTTTGAAACGATTGAACTCCCATTCAAGATTTTTCTCAAAGTTGTGTCTTTGGGCGATCTCAAGGCGTTTGCAGCCTTGTGTTTCGCATTGACGACCTTGGTCTTCCCTCAGTTGTGCATTTCCGTTTCCCTGCGTCAGTCGCTGGGCTGAAAGTCGTGAGACACGGCGGAGTGCCGGCCCTCCGCTTGCGCCGCGCGACAGGAACCGGTACACACCGGATCCGTTTTCAGGAAATTCCGTGCAATTGCACTTTGTGCGATTGGAGCAAAAGAAGCAGGTCTTCCCTTCCCCTCACTTCGATGTGCCAGCCAGAGTTGTACTCGCAAAACAAAAGAGCAGACAGGATTGGGTTTCCGGTGCAGCTTCCGGCCGGCGGGGAGTGATTTTGTTGCCGGCAATATGATCCCCACGTGTTATCCCTACAGTGCCCGTGTTGAGATCTCTTTCTCATTGAGGACAGCACAAAGGACACTCGCAACGGCAAATAGGGTCGCCGGCGTACTTGACCAGGGTCCCGCGCCACCCTGTGGCTCGCGGTCCTTGAGACCATCTCCGAGCAGCCGAGGAACAACAACAAAGACCAATACAAGTTCAACTTGCGGTTTTTTTCTCATCGAGCCTTAGTACCTCAAACTTCTATGGGTCCTTTGACTCCCCTCTTGGAAAAACTAAGAAAGACCAAAACTTATATTATCCTAACAAACGTATTTTTAACTTGAGACCCTTTGAACCCAATTAAAACACCAAAAACATTGTAAAATTTAACATTTTTATTATTTTTTTTGTCAAACCATCTAGCAAAACAACAAGAGACTGCTATAAATGCAGGCTGATGACACAAGAACGACGAGAGGAGCGGGGAAGGGAATAGTAAGTGAGAGCGTCTGCATCCCTGCTGGTCACAACCAAGAGGACTCGATGATGATAAATAGGACAAAGGGGAGGATGATGCTCAGAATATTACGCTGTGTGAAAGAGAGAGAAAAAGAAGAAAAAGGGGCAGAGGAACCGTAGAAGCGAATCGAATCAAGGCATCGTGTGAGTGGCTCATCAACTAGGGGTATATACACACAGAGGTTGGGAGATTGCACACATTGGGAAAGGTTCGAAGAACTCCAGAGTTAGAGATTTGACGCCGTACTCGGGTTGCTCGCACTGAAAAAAGACAATTATGTGAATCAGTGATTGCTTTTTTACCTGTATAACGTGTTCTGGTACAGATTCTGCGAGTAATCCGTGCCGACACCGGTCCCGTAGGTATTGTAGACAGAGGTATAGTCAAAGTTCTTTGAGTCCATCAGGGTGTTGATGGAGAAAGTGTTCTGCAGCAGGTTGTTAGTCGTGGCCGTTGAGAAATCTGGCTGGTACAAGTTGTAGGCTGGGTACTGGGCAATCTGAAAGCAGTTTATTAGTAAACTCTTGGTAAGCCTTTGGATTAGAGTCTTTCAAAATTACTCACCGGTGCTTGGCTGCTGAGGCCTACAGAGGAGATCACAGAGGTAGGTTGAGAAAGAGTGGAAGGCGTCGAGAGGGATATCGACTGAAGCTGCTGTGGAAGCTGTCCAGGTTCTTCCTTCAGTCCATTGACCTCATACTTGTGATCTTCCTTTCCATCGTCCAACTCCTGCTTCACCACACCGTACTCCTCCTTGATGCCATTGCTGTTCGGCTGCTCTTGTTGTTGCTGTTGGGCAGCCGCGGCCTGGGCCTGTGCGTTCCTCTGAAAAACAATGACGTTCCCTCCCTCCTTCATTGAATCTCACCTTCTTCCTGCTGGGCTCCCTCTCCCTGACCTTGAATCTCTTTTGTCTCCTCAGGTAGCAGCCGTTCTCGAACATGTTTCCGCACAGATGATGCAGAGTCCAGAAACTTCCCTTTCCCGGCTTGTCAGGGGTCCTGTAATCGATCAATAGATTCAGCACTAAAGCCACCGTAGTGGTGTGAATTTCAATGGGGCGCTGGTCAATGGGCGCCGAATGGGAACGGGGCCATCTCGCATACAGTATGGCGCTCACCTTGGCACCTTCACGAAGCAATCGTTGAAGGAAAGCGAATGGCGTATCGAGTTCTGCCAACGCTGCTGGTTGTTCTCGTAGTAGGGGAAATGCTGCATAATCCACTGGTAGATCTCCGACAGAGTCAGCATCTTGTTCTCACTCCTCTGGATAGCCAAAGTGATCAAAGAGATGTAAGAGTATGGAGGCTTGGCGTTTCCATAGCTTCCTCCCTGTCTGCCAATCTTTCTCTGAAACAATCGATTAGTTTGCTTTTAAACTATTTCTTACGTCGAATTCAGCAGCTGTGAGGTGAATTTCGCCACCCGCATTTCCATAAGTTCTATTGGAAGGGGATGAAATTGCAGCCACAGACGCAGAGGTCGCGGCAGACGAACGGGAGGCTAAAAAAAGCCGAGTTAGGCACGAATTGCTTTTGAAACTCACTAATTGGGGAAACTCCTCCAGTCATTCCAAAGTTACCGTAGGTGTTGCTCATTGGAGCAGTGTTAGCGTAGGTGTATCCAGGGTAAGCCAAGGTGTTCAACCCGCTAGTTCCGTAGTAACTGGGGTAGGTGAGTCCATTTGTGTAGCTGGGGATGACTGAGGAGTAGTCCTGTGCGGTCATTCCCTGAAAAAAGCAATTTAGAAGGAGTATGAGTTCCCGCTTAAGGAATTCGCCCGGATCGATACCCACGCCTTCATGTAAATATTTGAGCAACACAGCAGCGCTTCAACACAAATACGACGTCGTCGTTTACTTTCCGGGTTTACATAGCTAATTGGGGAGACGGAGGGGATTCCCCCGTTCCCACGCTCTGAGAAAAGGAAAACGCTCGCTTTTCTCGCATTTCCAAAGCGGTGTTTTCAACCCAGTCGGCCAAAGATAAGACAACGCGCGGCGGCGGGTGGTATCTCGTTCCCCAAAAACACCTGGTACTGTATCAGGCGCAGTCGCTCATCGTCAAAATAAGCCAAAAAGTTCAAAATCCAACAAGGCATTTGTGATTTGGTGATTGGTTTCTCTACAAAAATAGTTGACTGCTTCTGTTTTGGGTATTCTGTGTCAAGTAGTTTCCCTTACCTGAGCTGCGACTGTGTGCTGGTAGAGAGAAGCGGTGGTGTCGGTGGCCGAGGTCGATGCGGCCAGGGAATTCGAGAGTATATCGACCTAAATTGAGACCTAGACTAGTACAGTGTCCAAGGACGTTTGCAATTCACACAATTGATGACCTACTTAGGGAGAAAAACTTTAGCGACCCGAAAAAAATAGCAAACGGTTGGATTTCTAACCAAAGAAATGTGTATAACTACAATAAAACATAGAATTCATAGAATTTAGTTAAACTGAAAACTATGGAACTTTTGCTTAATATTTAAATAGCAACCGTTTACAGTTATAAATAGTGTTAGATTTTTAAAAAATGTCTTATTGTCTTTTATAAGAAGTATTGCTTACTTTGACTTTGTTAACGTCGTCCGAAGCGCTGTTGTCTAGAGCCGAGCCTTGGGCAGTGAGTCTTCTGAGGAGTTCTGGATCCGTGGCGTAGTTGGAAAATCCGTCCATGCCCGAGTCCTACAAGAGATGGCGTTAGCTCCGCCCACACACGAGTAACGGCAAATGAGAGAAGTCAACGCCCCGCCCCTCCCCGACCGTCACGTGAGATTTACAACTGCTTAAGGTCAAAATACAGTAACAAAGACGTGACGGATGTGCATGTCAAAAAGGGGAAATTGTTAAAGTTTAGTAAGAAAGCCAATTGGCTGAGGGAGCATTTAGCTGTTGGCGGTCGGGGGACGGAAGCGGAAAACGGAAGGTAACGATGGCAAGCAAATGGAATAATGAAAGATGCTGAGAGCGAGCCTGCTTTCTCATATCAGGTTTCGGCCGGCTCGATGAGCCTACCAATTTACGCGCCGAATGCTGCCGCGGGCCATATTGCGGCCGGCTGTAGGGCTCGACTACCCGGAGTCAGCCTTAGGTTCGCCCTTATTGAATATCTACGACCGAAGGGTCCGGGTGGTCCATTGGCCAGGGGTTGATTACCAGTTGAAAGAGACAGTTTAGAATCCAAATATTTAACCGAGTTTGCAACTATGTCAATATGTACAACAAACGTGTGTATCAGAAGCAAATACACGTTTCTGGCAGATTCCCACGGTTATTTTAGATGTTTCTTTGTTTTATAACGAAAAAACTCATTAGCTCTAATTTTAAAAAAAAAGACTCAAACGAAGAGAAAACGATTTGGAGGCAGTACTGAAACACAAAGCTTTTAAATGGTACCTCCCGTGATTTCCTTTAAATTTTGTTGTGAAAATTTAACGCCAGAAAAAAACCTTAAAACCCCTGCCGCATGTTGCATGATTTTAGGTTTACGAAACTTTAATTTAGACTGAACTTTTCAAAGTATGTTGTTTCGCTTAAGGTAAAAAAGGAAAGCTTGATATAAGAGAAATTTTAGATAAAACGTCAGTAAAAAGCGAACGAGAATTTAATTTTGAACGCATTGAAGGTAAGCTTCTTGGGTCTACGTGAAGATTTATGTATCTAAGATGCATAAGAGAAGGCAATGGATTCCTCTTATTTGGTAAAAAGGTTACTAAACTGTTAAAAATGTAAAAACAAAGACTAGTAATCGCTGGGATCTATTGAACTCATCCGCCAAAGGCATTGGCAAACACAAGAGAATGGATGTTTGCCAAGGCGAAACAAGCGACGGCACCTAATAAAGTGAAAAGTGGTTTGAGGAGCGGAGGTAGATATCAGAGTGACAGTGGTCGGCACTGCACCGGTGCGCGCAAACAGTACGGCTGGAGAGAGCGTGCAGCCGACGGACGGGAAAAAGATCGCAGACGGGGAAAGGGGGCGGAGAGAAGTGAGACGGACAGGCAGTGACGAGAGAGAGAAGCGAGGGACGAGTTGACGTTCGAGCACCGTAGTGCGGACAGGCACTGTGTCAATAGCGGTGCTGGTGAGGCAGGAGGCGGGCTGGGGGCGGAGCCTCCCCTGCAATTGGCCGCGACTGAGATCTGCCGCAGGCTTGATTTGTTAACTAAACACTCCTATTTGTCATTTTCCGGGTAAACAAAACCCGAGAAAGGCGATAAGCTGTTGCGAACCTTGAAAATGATCTGTGTGGCCACAAAGTGAACTACCAAGGGTAAAAAGTAGACAAAAACTTAAATCCAAACGAAACAACTGCCATTCCAGATTAGAAGAGGGAGGAAGTATTGCAGAGATTGGGAAAGTGGCTTACCATCTACCGTTATCTCGCTTATCAGGAGGTTACGGCATATGCTTGACCTTCTACCGCCTTGATAAACTCAAATATTTGTTGTTTTCAATTTGTTGACTAACACTAGGAGACAGTCGGCTAGGTGCACCAGCCTGGGACCTAAGATTGGGAAATGATATTTCAACACACGAAGGAAAAGACGTTTTAGTCACATAAGAAAGATGAGAAATGATTTAGCAGATTATCCTAAAGTTTGTAGAAAACTAAGGTATTAGCTTGAAAATTACTTTTTAAACCTTTGAAAAGTTTAAGAGTTTTGGTCCCAATCTTAGGGGAAGATGTAGAAACAGTCATTATTCAACGATGTTCAGAGTTGAGCGGATTTAAGGCTAAATACAATTTGGCGAGTAAGGTTACACCTAAATACCCCATTCCTTACTACTAATTAGCCCTACTTTCACATATTCTTTATGCAACTACTCTTCTCTATTTAGGGAACT
This sequence comes from Oscheius sp. G VE-2021, assembly GCA_022343465.1. Lineage (NCBI taxonomy): Eukaryota > Metazoa > Nematoda > Chromadorea > Rhabditida > Rhabditidae > Oscheius > Oscheius sp. G VE-2021. The sequence goes on from JAJQXH010000051.1 coordinate 398,967, forward strand.
CCTGCGAGTGCCTTTCTGTTTCGGGAGGGCTGGCACACCTGGCTGATCCCACATTCTTAGAATATTCACAGTGACCTTCCTTTCTCGTCTTTCACTCCCTGACTCAGTCATCTTCCCTGGAAGCGGACACCTTCGAAAATCCCCAATTTGTGAGCCTAACATGTATCAGCTGGTTGGAAGTGAGAAAGTGCGTAAACAGATTCTGTTTGGTTTTCAGGGTCAACAATGACCGGGGAAGGTGTCTTTCTGTCTTTGCTCGGAAGTGACCGATTGGCAGAGATAAGACAAGGCCAGAAAGGCTCAAAGGTGTTTTGCGGGCGTTCTTGTCGTCAAAAAGACATTTCATGATCGCAGGTGATCAATGTGTAAGAGGCAGCCGCAGGATGATGGGCCTTTTCGCGCCTTTCCCTATACAATGCGAATGGTTCTGGCAGCCGGGTTTACGACGCCGCCGGGTACGGTATCACAATTAGGTAATGGCTGATTGGGCTGAAGCGGGCGGACGGCGGCCGCTATTGATCCAAAGAGCTGTTTGCTCAGCAGAGAAGCCTCCTCCGCCCACGGCGGCAGGTCAAAACCGCACCTGCGCGACACTCCTTCGTGGAGCCGACACCGCCCGGGACCACGGTCAAGAGGTCACCGATAACGGGGAGTAGTAAAAGTTGGGGTTCTGGGGTCTGGAGACCCCTGGATATGGTTTGGGGAGACCGGAAAGGGAAGATCGTGTTTTGTTTGAGTTCTTCTGACCGCGAACACTTTCAATATTTGACATCTACCACCAAGGACGACCCGCCTCTGGCTCCAAACGTGGTCATGTCTTTGACTGCTGCGTTGGCTACGCTCTTTCTTCTCTAACTTTTGTATTTTTCCTTTGAGAAAAATGTTATATAAACATATGCGTATCCGTATCTCATTCCTACAACGCAACAGAACCAATATGTAATTCCACAAGACGTTCAGAAGGCAAAAAGAGATCTCTAACTACATAAAACAACTTTGATTCACTTCAGATTTGAAACTTTACGAATTCTGTCATGCAAATATAGCATGATTTTCGAGAAATGGTAGTTGGGTTTTCAACTGGGTCATTAGAAAAGTAATGAAAATTCCAATTTTGAAAATTGAAAGTCAAGCATTAACTGTGTTTGGCTACAAAAAAACCTTAAATTACCTCCAACCCTATTATTTTGAAATAAAAGCTCTTAAAAACTTGAAGGTTTACAAACGTTAGCTTAAACATATTTTCAAGCTCGCTTTTTTTAAAGTCGTTTCTCCGAGAAATATCTTATAAAGATCATATTTAACATAAAGAAACTTAGATATTTACATATCTTAAAGTTACAGTTAGGAATTAACTACAGATGAAGTAAATAGTAGTGTTACTCTAAATTTTCAAGAGTAGGAAAATAAAAACAAGAATATGAATTTCCATTTCAAACGATTCTTGAAAAAATGTTTTTGAAAAAGCGTTAAAAAAGCCGTTCAGTAAATCAAGGATAGAACTGCTCACGGTTTGAAATTGATTGCTGCGCAAAAACTAGCTGATAAGCCTCTGAATTTTGACACGCCACACCCACGTGATTAATGATTTACAATGTAGGAAGAGCTCTTAGCTTTAAGAAGAAAAACAGTAGAGGTTCCGAGTCACAGGCCATTGGGGTCCGAAATGTGAGAGTGAGGCCCTTAATGGGATCTTCATTGAGATGACCCTCGCACTTTGCCGTAGGTTTTGCCAATGGCATCGAAAGGTCATGGGTCCTCTGGGTACGCGGGTAATGAATAGGTGCGTAAATAGAGGTCCCTATCACCTCAGAAAGAGGCTTTTCTCAGTTTTGTGCGAAATCGATCAGTCAACGTTCATAGGCAATAATTTCACAACCTACCTTATCTGCGGGAAGAAGTTTGAAGTTGGTCAGCGCTGCGTGCGTTGTCGATGGAGTTTGTCCTGTTTCGGTCATCTGAAAAGGAGTTTTTCATGTTTTTAACACTTAAAAGGAGAAAAAACTTTTCAGATAGAACTATTCCCAAAATTGAGAATAAATGCAATGATAAGGATTTCGCAAGAAGAATCGATGGTTTGTCACGTTCTTTTGGATTTTTGTCGCATTTCCGGTCTTATCATCCCTGTTTTTGCCACGATTCCTTCCAGAAAGCTTCGGTGGGTTACTGTAGAGGTGAGATTGCCTGGGGTCTGAGTACCATTGACCACCTATCACGTATCCATTCAGACTGTGGACCAACAATGTCGCGCTAATGGCATTAGTGAAGGACCCCGCGCGAAACTCGCACCCTAGCCTTGGAAACTCTCGGAATTGAGAGTGGTCATGGTTTGGAAAGGGATAGGGCCGATATGCCACCCAGTAGCTGTCAATGATGGCATTGTTTACTAAATCGTAGCTTATCGCCACTTTTTCTCAAAATGGCAAATAGAAAGGAACGATAGTCGTGTTTGAATTTGGCGAGGCCCAGCATGTCTTATCAGCGACAAGCAGCTGATAGCATTGATTTCAAGAGGCATTGTGCAGGTTGAGAGGGACAGAGAAAAAGACGGTGACTAGCACTCTCCCTCGCAGTCCCTGGCCCTCCTGGCTATTTTGGGCACTGTCCGAAAAAACTGCGAAAATAACGCCAGTTAGAACCGATGTAAAACAGCAATTTCCAGACTAAGTTTTTCATGAAAAAAGAAATGTAATTCAAAAATACTGGGGAACTCTGAAATAACTTTTCAGAGTTCAAATTCAAATGGTAAAATTGAGTCATTCAAAAATATCTAAGTGGTCATACGGACCATTTTTGACGATTTCAAAACTAAGTGGGCTGATCGGGGAACAAAAAAACTTACAAATTAACACGGTTTGAGCAAATCCAACGATTAAGTTTGAATTTTTGATGTACTCTTAAATATTATAATTTTGAGCTATGGTACTATGGTTTTTGTTTTTGCATAAGGATTTTGTTGGACAACTCATTATAACTTTGGAATGGAAAGTACATTTTTTAATCACCTTTTTAATTTTTATTGTCAATTTCTATGTCTTATTCCGATTGAAAAATAGCGCGTTTTGAACTTTAAAATTTTGTAACGATCTTTGAGACGCTTTATTTCAAAACGCGTAAGCCAAATTGATAAAGAAACCACGCTCATGCTCATTAAAATTACAAAATTATTCTAGTAGCTGCCTTTTAGGTTGATAAAAAAACGTTACTTCAATTTTTAAAGACGATAGAATAGGGCAACGGGAGTTGAAAGAATACAATTTGAGGGAATTGGGTTAGCGAAAGACACGGAGTTAGTGATGTTGATGTTAGGATTTTGAAAGCTAATATTGTTTAAATTGTTCGCCCTAAAATTCGAAACTTTTCTCAAGGCTCTTTGTCTCTCTGGCACCCTCTTACAGTACTCCACACAAACATTACGCCATCCGCAGTTGCCAGTCTGACCCCCCTTCCTGTGTGATGCAACTTGGCGTGTTTTGTTAGCAAACAGTGGTGCAACAGGTACAATTGACCCATCCAAGACAGGCCTGTCAATGAGGTAATGAGCGAGAAAGGATCGCGTGCGAGGGCACAAAATTTAGAGGATATTTGCCTATATCAGGACAGTCGGACCGCGATGGACAAGGTTTGCCCGGACGTCAGTCATCTGCAGCTGATCAAGCACACCGCGCCTGCATATTCATAGAAATCATCCTCAGTCGAGTCATCGGTCTGGATAATGCTCTGGGGGAAAGGGGAAGAAACAAGTAAACAGTTCTTTTAAAAAACCACTTTAAAAAGCTTTTTCATCTTTCAGACACTTTTTCCGATCTGCCCTTGAACAAACATTGATATGGCATATTTACACAATCACGAGATCTCTGGATTGTTTTAGATAACAATAATAAGAAAGACTTGTTCATACCACAAAAAGTGCTAGACAATCATTGAATTTTTTCTTTTGTCTTAATCAAAAAAACACAATCTATTAAGCTAAAATAGATAGAAAGGAACATTTCAAACTTTTTTTCACAAAAGTAGACAAAGTATGTAAAACAGGTCATATTTCAGATTTTAAGGAACATTTTTAAGGAATTTCAGGGAAGAGGGTGAAATGACAAATGATAAGCCCACACGTGACTTCATCAAATTCCTTATCAAGTCTTGATCTTCCTTATAAATTTAAGCCTTATTTTTGTCAAAACATTTCAAAATCTTAAAATTTACTTCCATTAAATTTTGTAATTTATCGTATTCAAATTGATTAGTTAGTCAATTTATTTGTAATGTAAAAAAACAGTTTTTAAACTTTACTTTAAAACAAAAATTTTGTTATACTTATCTATAGACCTGTTGACAAAGAATTTTAGCAAACTTGAGGTTGCTGATTTTGAATCAAAACGGAAAATTTTCAATAGTTGATCCCAGTTTTCTAAAACCAATTTTGTCAAACGAAATATTTAAACGGCAATTTTACGAACTGGGCTGAAAATTGAAAAATGTGGAATTCAACTTTTCCCATGTTTCCTGAAATGTTTCTTTAATTGTCTGACAAACTATAAAAATTGAACTTCATTCTGAATAATGAAAGTGAAAAAATAAAATACAAAAAAACATCCTGAATAAAACTTTTTGTTTTGTATTTGTGTGCCGAAAATGGGTTTGTTTTAAAAGTTATTTGATTTTTAAAAAAGTGTTTTTGCAACTTCTTTTCGAAGAGTGCTTTCCTTTTATTTTGTAGAGTGAAATAATTAGTGTTGAAAGATAATTGCTATGCACAGTCAAAAAACATTAAAATTAGCCTTGGCAAAAGTAAATGTGAAATAATAAAGGAAATTTATCACTATTTTGCCATATCACAGCGTTCTCGGCCGTTTTTGCCCACTTTGGTATTGAATAGGCGTCACTGATATTACGAGGACCGGAAAGTGACCATTTCATGGCTCGTAAGCGTCGCGACCGGCCACACTACGGTAATTTGTGGCGGCCAAGGACTTCGACCTTAGTTGGAAAGTGCAGAAAACCACAACTGCTCAAAGGGAAAGAGTGTTAGCATAGATAATGATGGTCATTTCACCAAAAAGTGGACCCTTCCTCCTACGCCAGATACGATAACGCGCCTCATTCTGTCGTTTGATGTGATGGTGAATCATGCGGACTATGAAGAACTCGACTCTGAATCATGAAGGCGATCGCTCCGCCGGAAAGGACACGCGCGACAACTGGCGATGGGGCACATCGGGAGAAACTGGGGGACCGACAGAAAAATAAGACTTTGATATCAACGAGGAAGAATACAAATCCAGGGCTTCAATGATAAAACAGATGAAACCCTACTCACTTTTAAAGTTTAGTGCGTAACTGTTCGTTTTTATTATTTTTTATTCCACCTCGCGCAGCAGATGTTTCGGTTATACAATCCGGACGTGCAACAGCAGTTAGAACTTCCGGTATGAGCCGCCCGGCGCTTCCTCCTTTTTTATTTTCTTTGTCAAATCCGGCCCTTACAATACCGTATCGGGTCTTGAAGTAAGAAAACCAACAACCAAAGCAATAGTCCGGTTAATCCACAACTTTTAACGATAATGTTTAACATTTTGCTTAATTTACATCAATCAACTACTGTTTCTACTGAAGTGGTTAGAAGTAACGTTTGTAGAAAATCCACAAAAAAATACCGATACATAACAGATAAACACTAGTGCTTCTTAGAATTTGAAGTTTTAAAAAAACCGTTTTATTAGAAAAACAAACAGGTTCATGAGGAAGTTCCAATCAAATGTTGTGAAAATGAATGGTGAGGCTGGTCCTGGTTGAGTCTAAAATATTTTGAGATCGGGCCGGTCTCGGTGACAGCCTTATATACCTGCCTGCTTAAAAATAACTAAATGGTATAAGCATGTCGGACTGGGAAACTTAGGAAAGCCTTTCGCGCCTCGTCCTCTTAATTTTGGGTTGTATCAGTTTTAATATCGTTTTTTTAAGAAACAAAGGCCACTACTGTATAATTGCTTTAAACTCAGCAGAATTTTAAATCTACAGTGCGCGGCATACAGACATCGTAACGCACTTCCATCACTAGCCACTAGAAAACGTAACGGAACAATAAAACTGTTCAATTAATGTAAACAGAAACAGACGCGACAAGAACCTTTGACTTAAACAAACTGGCACCCTCTGTACATGGTGAAAGTGAGGCCAGAGACAATGTGAAAATTGGTTAATCTGGGAAGGCACCGCCCGTTTCCATGCTTGGAATAATTTGGATTTTTCCTCAGTTTTAGGAGATTTTAATCTTCATTGAGCCTTTTTTTTCAGATTTGCACGTCACCTTTGAAAACAATTCATTCATAAATAGTTTATGATTAAAAACGGATATACATACACGCTTAATAAAATGCACAGGCAAGAATAATTATTAAATACAATGACTAGCTAAGAAGCCCGTAAATGTGGATGAAGCACAGGAGAAGAATAAATAGAAAATGAACTGTACATTATATTACATAGTGTCAACGAGTCGTGTCCTGGGATACTTTTCCTGAAGTGGCATCCACTGGACAAGGACTTCATCCGCAAGACCAGTGTAGTAGAGAATGGCACCTGAAGAATAAAGATAATGACGGCGTCAGACTAAACAAACCGGAGAGGGAAAGGGTTTTCACCCGACAGATGGATTCTTCGTAGATGATACAGGTGTCGATGAGCCTCGTCATATCTAGGAAGGCAGCCGTGAAGGCGATTGGGATGCAGGTACCAGGACCGTTGAGAAGAAGCAAGTCAGGTCTGAAAATGACAGATTTATAATATTCCATCAGTGATTTATTGAAGGAAGATTCTATGGTAGCCGAGGAACATGATTGGATGAGCAGGAGTATTAATCTTCTAACGAAAGTTGCATTAAGTTTGAAGAAATGAAAGAAGTCGGTGAAAAAGGCTTTCGGACATCTCTTGTCACCGGTTTTGAAAGCTTTCAATTAATATAATACGCGGATAGTAAGTTCATAAATTATGATGGTATACTGAGCAAAAAGGAAAATGGGATGTACTTGTCCGGTTGATTTCCAAGCGACCTTTAATTAGTTAGGTACTAGGAAATCATTACCCCTTCTCACAATATGAAAAATAATGGAAAATAACTCAAGCTTACAGTTTTTAGGGATAAAGACCAAATGGTTGGCAACCTACGATTTGCAATCTTTTTAGTTTCGCAAAATGTCGCAACCCCAAGATTTCTCTCCCAAAAGCCCCAAAGCAATCGATTTTTTTCTCTTGATGAAATGCCTTTGATTTGTGTTATCACGCTTCTTTGAAAAGTCTGGCTTGTTTGGCAGTTCGCGGCAGATTTGGGAGTATTTTTCTATTTTGCATAATTTCCATAACAACAATTTTTGTGAAGGAATGTTATGTAAAAGACCACAAACTGATTCATAGTCATAACAAACGCGCCATTAAACGATCAGTCATCGGCCAAAAAAGGAAAAACAAGTTTGATGGGGAGATCAAGATTTTAGCATTTGATAATTCTAATCAACATTGTTTTGCTTATAGTCTTTTTTGAAAAAGGAAAAAAAAAGAAAAATGACAAAAAATAACTTACTTATGCTTCCAAATCAACAGGAAGCTATAGTACGTGGCGTAGATGGTTGTGAACACAGAAGACACGTAGCTCTGGCCAACTTCTCTGCTCCGGGGGATTTTTTCAATTTGGAAAGCAATGGAATTTCGCGATTTTTCAAACTCATTCACCTGAAAGGAAAATAAAAGGTTGATGAGAAATAAAAAAACACTTAAAAGCAAATTTAAAATCCATAGAAATCCAACCTTTGACTCGCTCATCTTATCAGTGTTGGCTACGACGTAGGTCCGTGGCTGGTACACGTCCTCGTCCAGATGTTTCAGCAGCTCGATCATTTCAGTAGTGTGGCCTAAAGATAAAAAAGAACTAAAATTAAGCAAGGATCATACCTCCAGAACCCAGTACTGACATGACGGTCGCCGATTTCTTCCCACTTCTACTGCGTCGATTTGAATGCCTAACGAGGTAGCTGAGGTAGGCGGTGGCACAGAGAACACCAAACAGAATAAATGCCAGAACATGAAAGAAAATTACGAAGCTCATCTGAAAACTACTTATCTAAACATAAACTTATACGAAAACTAAGGAAAAGGGTAGAAAGGGCGAAAAATTTCGTAAGAAGGCAACTCGTGGTTCCTATTTGTTTAACAATGGGACAGGAGGCAATTTCCTGACAAACAAGACTACGTTTTTGTGCTGTTTTCTGCACATTTGCGTTCATAAAACAGATAAAACTGATAAGCGGGGTCGAAAACAACGGAACTAACAGAATCGACAAAATACTGAAAAACAAAGAGAGAATACTTATCTTAAATTATACTTCATCATATTCTAAATGATTCTGAATGATCAGTTGTGGATGAATGTGAATAAATGTTTACATAACTTGTTTATATTACGAGCGGACAATTTAAAAATAGATGACGCAGCCGGTGCGCAGTTTCTGCTAAACGTCGGGCACGCTCAAAATTCAAGTGTCTTTAGTCGATGGTGGTGGCCTAGAATTGCGAAAAAGCTTAGTATTAAATGGTACCTGGCTTTGTTTAAGCTTTTAAAAATGAATAAAGTTCAGAATTAAGATAAAAACAGAATGCAGTTTATAATGTTAAAAGAATGGGGGGAAAAAGCGAAAAGGCTTATCAGAGGGAAAGTGAAAGCCCACATGGCCCAAAACGCCAAACAAACAGTCATAAAATTCAGGGAAGTGTTGAAAGTTGACCTCGGCTAATGGAAATCGATAAATATAATATTAGCTAAGGACAAATGTTAAAAATTGTTCAATTTAACAAAATAATAACACCAGATAGTGCCGCTTATTCTAATACTTGTTGTGATATAGTGTTCAAATTAATGGCCTATTTTGTTTTTACTATGTAGCCCAATTTATGGCATAGTTCATGTTACAATTATTACCTTTTGAAAACAAAATCAATAAAATAAGCAATTTCATGGAAAAGCTGATGATATATTTTTTTCATTGTTTTTTTTTGTTGTTGAAAAACTTAGCATATGCTTTCGAAACATTTCGCAAAACAAAAACAAGAATTTTAGTCGGTTTTCACTTTTGGCTGTAATTACAACTTAAATACATTTTCAAAAAAGCCAAAAGTTGACTGTGCAAAATCAAAGTTGTGTCTCAATCGTACTAAAACATATTGAATTTCAGGTCCGTTTTATGGAAATAAGTAACGTAAAAAACAAGGCTTTTATCAATGCTTTATTGCAACCCGTTGGGCAGGAATGTCACTTTGGCTGACGAAGGCGATTTTTCTAATGCTTCTTCATTGGCGGCACCGATCTTAGAAACGATTGTTTGTTCAGCATACACTGACAAGCCACAGGCAGCTGAAATTATCAATAAGCTAGACGATTAAAGAAAGTCTACGTCTAAAGTTTCCACAACCCAGTCTTCACAAGTCATGTTTCCTTTGTTCCGCAAGACTTGAACTACCAAAGTTTCTTTTTCGCACTCTCCGTGGGCTGAAAAGTTAATACTTTAAAATTTTCAAGTGTCAGATGACCTATGCTAGAGAAGGTTGTGTAAATACATCCGGTTTCCTTCTTATTGCATTGAACAGCGTTGTAATAACTCGGAAAACAGTTTTTACTCATGAGGTAGATTCCTCGGCACTCTGAAATATAAGAACAATTTTTAAGAAAAAATAAAATTACCTGAACACAAACGTTCATAGCCATATGCGGCGTCTGCTCCCAGATCGGTACAGTTACCCACGGGCGTAAAATTATCTAAATGGGTATTCACGAAAGGTCGATGTGCTTACTCAAAAAGCAGGTATCCGCAAAATCCATGGCAACTGCGTCTTCTTGTGGATCTGTGACTTCTTGGTTGTTTTCGGCCGCTCTGACCGTCTGCTTGATTAACTCGCACTGTGGGCTACAGTAGTTGGGATCGTAACTCTAAAACCAACCGTGGATGTAGTGTTTGAGACAAACCCTTGGAACAGCGTCAGCAGCCAATCTATGATCGGTTGGGTAGCTGTGGACGAATCCTCGGGAAGCTTCTTCAGCGGAGTCGGCCATTAGGAGCTAAACAGTATGGTGAGCAAACTATTAAATGCTTTCACAGCAAATGTGGAAAACATGCTGGTCGGCCTGGCGGCCCGCCACTGCTGCCAGAAAAAAAACATTGAGGGTTCGGATTCGCCCCAGGAATTCGGATTCAAACCTTTATTTTTTTGTAAAATTATTATAATGCAGGATTAATGTATTAATATTGTTATTTAAACTACTATGTCGCTCGAAAAGGTTTACTTTTCCTTGAACGGATCCGACTTCATGATGGTTGATAAATATTTTAAAGAAAAAAGCCACTTTAGAACATGGCTTTTTCGAAATTAAAGCAGTTTGACAAATTTAACCATGGGTCCAATTTTTTATTTACTTAAGTGTTTTACAAGAAATACTAACTTTACAAATCAAAACGGAAATGTGTTCAGATTTTGCAAAATAAAGTTGTTAAATTGGAGCCGGCAATGCTCTTTTGAAGGCAATCGCAAAAAAGAGGATAGTTTATAAAAAACGTTTTGCACTAAGTTTGACACTTTGGCTTACTTTAAAAGTGATAGTATAACCGAAAATTGTTAATGGTAATTTAAAATAAGATTTATGAAAAAGGGAAAAATTACCTGATTTCTTGCTCCAACACTTTCCAACATTGCATATTTCTCTTTCGTAGTGTACTTTTTGCACTCAGCCGGCTTTGCCTTGGGTCGTACCCTATTATAAAATATACATTAATTATTAAATGCAGTTTGTACAACTTGTGGAATCGCGTAGCTGTCTTCTCCTCAGTCTCGGGGAACAAATCCTCTCCAAAATCAATAAGATCCTCAAGTTCCGTGGAATTTCCCTTGAAATGAATTTCGAAATGAAAGTAAATTTGACTTACGTCAAATCCTTCAATGATTTCGTAAGTGGAGTTTATCAAAAGAGTAATTTCACTGTCGTTTAGGGAAATTTCTCCTTGTTGCATTAGGCTTGCTGGAATGTTTTTCAAAATAAGTTTTAGAATAAAACTCACGTGGATCAGTTTTTGGCTGACTCATTCCACTAACTAAGGCTATGATTAGCGTAAATTCCCACATCTGAAAAAAAAAACTTCTTTAAATATCTTGAATAGGTTTTCCGGTCTTCAACAGAATACTTGACCGATTGACCGCAGGAAATGCAAACAAGAGGTTTTGAATTTGGAAAAGAAAAGCTAACAAACCGAACCAAAAAAACAAGAATTTAAAAATAATTTATAATAGGTAAAAACTAACGCTTATTAAATTAAGTAATAATGTGGGGGTTAAAGGTGGGATTGGCAGGGGGCGCCGTGGCGGAATGCATGAAATGTAGTCGGCTGGAGGACCGGTCAGGACAAACAGCAAAAAGAGGCAGCTGGCTGGTCAAACGATCAGAGAGCAGGCGAAAAGAGAGACTCAGACAATGACTTCCTCTTCCCCGAAAAGGCTTACAAACGACCGACGAAGCGAATACATCGGCGTTTTCTCGCGGAAATTTTTCAATTTCCCCGCCAAACACCGGATGCCTATTGTTTTCTTTGGTCAACGACGTCTCTTTTTCATCGGTCTGGAATTTATCAAGACAGCTTTGGCCGCTTATTGGCTTTTTCAATTTCTGTCGTCTCAAACTGATAATACATCACGCGATGATAGAACATATTAGGATTGGAAAACGAAAAAGAAGAGTGAACAGTGTCGGCAGTTTGTCAATTGTGTATGACGGAAAGTTTTGATTTTGCAAACATCGAATTCGAAATGTGTTTACATGTCCTTTTTGGAATAATCAACACGAGTTCAAAAGGAAAATACAAAATAACAGGTGAGCTAAGGTTTTAAACGTTGTTTGATTTTTTACTAACAAAAACGTCTTCAGAAGTTATCATTTAATTTTTCTCTTGGACTTGTCTAAAACAAGTTTTAAAAATATCAGTTATAAAAGTCAATTTCGTCCTATTTGTGCGTTAAATTTAATTGGCGCGGATATGACGGGTCGGCAAGCTTTTTCGCCACGTTTTGTTCACTTATTGCTTACCATTCTGTGGCTGCAAAGGCCAACATTGACCATGTTTAACAACATTGGTCAGATTGTCTCACGTGGCAAGTTTTGGAAGGAAAGCGTATGTCTAGGCGGCGCCCTGCGATTGCAACGCATACGACCACACCACGTTGAATGTACGCCATCCCGTCCGATCTGGCAAGTCAAGCAACGTTGGGCCCAGTTAGTACTTGGATCGGAGACGGCTTGGGAATCCTGGGTGCCGTAAGTTTTTTTTGTATATTTTTGTAGGATTAGTTTAAACGTTAAAAGTACTGGATTTTTTCTAACGTTAAAAGTTTAATTGGTCAAGGGAGAAAAGGGGAAATGAGACGGCCAACTAAAATGTTTAACAAAAGCGAATGTTGGTTATATATACGAAAAGTTAAGTCTAGACGCCGCTATTTCGTGAATTTCAATTATGTTTACATGTTCTTTTTGGAATAATAAACAAGAATTCCAAAGAAAAATACAATGTAATATGCGATCAAATGTTAAAAACATCTTTGCAGTTAAACGTTATTGCTTTTAAAAACTAGAAAAGATAGCCTTTGATTATTTCCATTAGATGTATATGGATTTAAAAGATTCTAAGGAAAACTTCATCTATTGAAATCACATTCGATGATTCATTCAGGTTGGAATCTACAAAAACTTTTCACTAAATTTTACACTTCTTTTATTTTCGTTTTGCACGACTCAACCCCAGAATAGGGGGATACGTTTGGGCGCAACTTCAAATTAACTGCATTGGATGGTCAGTCTAGACGCCACGGCTCGATTTTGAATTTCAATTGTGTTTACATATCCTTTTTGGAATAATAAACATAATTTCAAAAAACAAATACAACACAACAGGCGATCTATCGCGCACTCCTCATTTTCCTCAATATCTCATTCGAATTAGAATGCAACTAAACGCAGGACACATTGACCGTTCGGGTCATCGTCACTTTCTGCTTTTGTAAACCCGAAACACCAAATAGATCAAATTGTTATTAACAAAAGTCTTGGCAGAAGTTATACTTTGTTTCTTTCTCTTGGAATTACCTTGTTTCAAAGCCACTTGTCAATGTGATGAGTTGGCCAGATTTTTTCGCCATATTTGAGGCCCTTCTTGTCACCAAAATGAGTAAGGTTTGTTTATCTATCATGGTTCTGGAAAGGCAAGCGTATATCAATAGGGCGCCCAACTGGAGCAATGCATATGACCATACCATGTTCAATGTACACCATCCCGTCCGATCTGGCAAGTCAAGCAACGTTGACCCCAGTTACTACTTGGATCGTAGACGGCTTGGGAATCCTGGGTGTCCATATGCTTTGATCTCTATTTTTATAAGGTTAAAATCATTTTCGTATTTTGAGACTGAGACTCACAAAATGAAAGGTATTTGGTTTTGGATTGTTAACGATTTTCTACTAACGTCAAAAGTTTAATTCTTCAAGGGAGAAAGGAAAGCGGAGAAATATTTAATCATCGGTTTGAAAAGAGGGTTTGAAAAAAGCAAAAAGCCAGCTCGAAATTTTTTAAAGAAGCAAAAGTAGAATTTCTGTGGTATATCATCTTTATTAGCGAAGAAGGGATAAAAATTGAAAAGATCATAAAACCAAGCAAAACGAAGGGATCGTACGTTGCCGCGGCTCCTATCTTTTTGCTTTATGATGTGAGAAATGGTGACATAGCTGTACAAACATTTGATTTATTTCGGTGGGCAGCCGAAATGAATTTAAGCAGTGTAGCCGATAAACATGATTCCCAGAAAGAAGAGGGTGTTCGTCGAGAGAAACAATATTAGCAAAGCGCGGTCGAGTTCTTCACAAGCAGCGGCCCATTTGATGCGGTGGCGATCCATGGCGTTTCTTCTGAAGAAAAAGAAGATGGAGGATTTAGATTACTTACTTCTGTAAGCTTGACGAAATCATCCGAATGTTTGATTCGAAATTGTTGATCTGGGCAAAGAGTCCAGTTTTTCGGTCACCATCCTAAAAATATAGTTTTTGAAATGCCAACCAAAAATTACTTACTCTGCAGTTTCGAGAACACTGAACACTATTCGATTGCCTCCATTCCTCTGCAAAGATTTCTCCTTCTGACAGTCGTCGAGAAGCTCTTAAAATGTAGTTTTTTACTGGTTCTAAGATTTCAAACTCACGTTTTACTAAAAATTGACAATCTTTCCAAATATCGAAGAAACAGAGGAATTTTGCGTCCTTTTCTCCATCCACCTGCAAAACACCAATTTGTTTGTTTCCTTCTTAGACTTAATTTGCATATGCGATACATAAACAGTGCAAGCTGTCGCTAAAGCTCCGATGAAGATTTCAACAAGTACAAAAACTCCTGAAATTAAGTTTATGGCTAAAACATTTTTAGTTTACTAACCTAGTAACGGAAGACCTTGGTTTGTTTTAGGCAAACTTTCGGATATCATCAGGAGGAGAACCATCATTGAGAGCAAACTGGTTAGACCCATGGTGACCTTCTCAGAATGCTCTCCAGAATCATTTGTAGGAGAGAATAACCCCAGAAGCGACAATTCCATGATGATAAAACATGGCAACATAAAACTTGCAACATAGTAATTGGGTCTGAAGGATTTGAAAGTTATATACATGCTTCTGCTCTTAAACCCAACCTTCTTTTAATTATGATATCGTAGAAAATGCGGCTTGTTCTGTCTTTCAGAATTTGGGGGTACAGGGTGCTGCTACTGCGTGTAGAGTAATCTACCAGCTCCCATTCTGTACGAATTGGATTAGATGACGATTCTTAATAAGGTGAACATTTTTTAAAACAAGCCGGAACTAGCGTTTATCGGTACATTTCGGTCATATCGGCCATGTTACTTTAATTGCCATAATAAACAATTGAATTTACAAAAAATAAAGAACAAATCTGGATCTAACCGTGGTATCGTGACAATTTGACTTGGTTGTCTAAGTTGACTGCTAATTTATAGGGACCGTTATCAAAAATCAAATTAAAAAGCTTGAAAGTTGTTTAAGAAAATATAAAACATTTTAGGGGTTTAATGCTCCGTTTCGAAGAAACCTGCATCTGAATGGCATTTCTTGTCCATTTCAGGCAACAGGATCCTGTGGAGAACTGGTATTTTAACGAACTACGTGCACGGTGTTTACAAGTTCATTCTATCCATCATTTATCGGCTTTTTGGTTGTCATCTTCGAAAGTTTGATGTTCCCGCCAGAAGCGATGCAGAAAACTCTGGTTGTCTGGCATGGTAGCGTCGCGCGTTTCACACCCGTACGAGATCGGCGGCCGCGGCTAGGGCAATCCCGGCGCCTGTTTCAATTCTGCCATTAATATTTAACATATGTGTAAAAGTCACGATTACAGAATATTTGATTATTATACCCATTCGTCAATATGGCTTTTGGCAAGTAATTTGATTCTGTTGTTTTCATACAAGGTCTACAACATTATGTTTTATGAAAAAATATGTGAAATTGGTTCTGACCTGTACTCGGCCTGTAGTTGCTAATGTCAGGTTGACTTCCAGCAACCAAAAGAACCTCCATCTGTGTCGAATGCCAGGGTTCATAATGAACACTGCAGTTTTGTTGATCAAATGGAAACCTAAATCTTTATATTCTGAACCATATCTGCTTACATCGTGATGTGATAGTCGCAGTACACTTTGACCACTTGATCTATTGAATGGCTGACATGGCCGGTGTGTTTCACAATCACAAAAGATCGATCATCTTCAAGGGATTGTTTCAGATCCACCCTGAAAAAAAGGATTTTGAGGTGCTTTCACACAATAGAAAACTAACAAATCGATTCGGGTTACATCTGGTAGCCAAATCATACTCCTGGGCACTTTGATTTCACTGATTCCTTCGAACTCCTTTGGATCCCACTGAAGGAATTCGTCTTTCCAGAACATTCTCAGCCACTCTTTGACCATAATCACTTGATGAACTGCATCCTAAACTACTTTGTGATGTCGATCTTCAGACAAGGTTTACGGTTCCTAAGATGCCTCTGAGGCTGTTGTCCAGGAGGACTTGTGTCACTTGGCTCGCATTAGCCACAGGACGAACGTGTCGGTTGTAGGAAGAGAAGAGTTGGGCGAAGAGCGCGTGTGACGCAGTAGCGTGCCGGATGAGTTCTGCCATATTCAGCGTAATACTCAATTCAAATGTGGCTTACCTTTCTGTAAACAGATGCCAGAAGCCAGAGAAAGGACAAGAAGAAGAGCAGAGCGAAGACCCATCGCCGACGCATACGTGGTCGTTCGGGAGTAATTTTGTACCGAATCACGAGAGCAATAAATGAAAAGGGCTCGTAATCACATTGGAACATCACTGAATTGCGCGGGACCACCGCGGAAACGCAAAAACGAAGCAGGAAACGTTGGAAGAGCAGTGGATGGAACATCGGAGATAATGAACTGCATTCTAAAGCGGATGATTGTTTCTCGGAAGGCGGAAGAGCAACAAGGGAGATGGGGAATTATGCATGCCAAAGAACAAAAATAATATTTTGATGGATGACAATGCTCAAAATATTAATGTTGCAATGCATAATTTAAACGAGATGTGGTTCAGTTAACCAATAGGTTCATAAAATACGTTTTTTGTCGCTCGTTTTTTGTCACAAAGTAATGAGAAACAGAGTAATCAGAAATTCAAATTTGCTGGAATACTTGAAAAGACAACTTTTCAGAAACGAATGCAAATAATCATCAAAATATGAATATACTACCTGAAAAAATGTTAAACAAAATCTTATCTTCCCTTTAAATTGAAAAAAAAAGTTTTTTTACTTATTAAAAATGGGTAATCGATATATTCCTAATTAGTTTCCATTTCCATTTTAATTGTGCCCAGTTCCGTAGGGACTTGACAATTTGAGGTCTGGGACGAGAATAAAAGAAAAAATAATCGTAGACCCCTGAAATCATTCTTTGTTTCTGGTTTTTAATAAGTGCAACTGTTGAGGAATTAAATTTTTGGGTGCTTTACCCATTAGTGTTTTTTATGAAAAGGTAGGATGAAAGAACCTTATCTGAAATTAAAAGCAATCAAACAAATTAGAACAAATCTTTATTGTTCACTTTAAGCTCTTTTTTCAACGTGAACAATCAAACCTTTTCTAAAAAGAGGGAACAATTGTGTTCTAGACCATTGTTTTTCATAAACACCATTCTCTAAATAATCTCGTTTTACGAATTCAAACTGGGGAAGTGGAACCATTGGAACTGTCTGTCTCTTCCTTCTGGAGTCCGTCGTGTCTTCCGATGCCGAGACAATCACGTTTCTCAGCATGGCTGGCTTTTGCTGAAAACAACAAATTTTCAAGCTCAATCTCGCCGAAAACCTTTTCCTCTGCTTCCGCTGAAGTATCGTTTATCTCTTCCTGAAACAAGAATCTGATTTTTTAAAGATTTCCAAACCTTTCTGTGATGAGTAATCGTAGTGGTAATCTTTCTACTCGTTTTCACAACGCGATGAACAGTTGTGCCGTTAGGAAACGTGAATTCCTCCACATGTTCATCTCCATCTCCTCCATGAGACACCTAAATATATAAACATTTTTGTATAGTATTGATAGTACCTCTTCTTCTTCCCATTCTCGGAACTTTTTCATTTTCTGCATCTCCGCTCTCAGCTTCTTCAACTCTTCAAGTGGAGACAAAGTGGTCGTTGTAGTTTGCTCAGTAGTCGTTGAAGTAGAAGTAGTCGTTGTTGTGCTAGTAGTTGTTGTTTCTGTAGTAGACGGCTCGGTACTTGCTGTTGTTAGCTCGGTAGTGGTGGGTTGTTCCTCTGTCGTAGATCCAGTAGCTGGAGGTCTTTGCTGGGGAAGATCGGCGGCCATTGCATTTTCCAGCAGAGGATCAATCTTGGGTTTCTGCTTTTCTTTTCCCTTTTGGGACAAAGTTGTCTCAGTGATGTTTGTTTTATCTTCTATAATAGTCTTCGAATCAACAAACCCTTTAGCTCCGGGTAGTCGAGTTGCAGCTGCTGCAGGTACCTCAGACGAAACACCTTCTGACGTTGTCGATCCTTCAGTTGAAGCTGTCGTTTGTTCTTGTTCTTTTTCTACTACTGTCGTTTCTTGCGTTGATACCACTGTCACTTCAGTTGTACCCTCTGAACTTGACGCTTGTGGCTCAGTTACACTATTGTCTGCAATTGCCTGCTCTGAAGTAGGTCGTGCAGGCTGTGGTAGATCAGCCGCCAATTGTCCATCTAATCGAGGAGGAATAGTACTGGGACCTTCAGCTGAAGTTGTGGTTTCTTCAACCGTTACCGGCAAAGTTGTTGCTTCAGAAACTTCCAAAGTTGGTTTTTCGGATGCGTTGGTTGTTGGAACATTTTCTGGCCCCGCCGATGTTTCCGGTCTTTTGGGTTGTGGAAGATCGGCAGCCATCATCTTGGCTAGCAAGGGGTCAATGGTTACCGGCGGTTTTACCGAAGATGTGGTTTGCATTGTAGAACTTGTGGTTTCAAGTAACGTTGTTGACTCTGTTTCTACAACTGCTGTTGTTAAAAGTGTCGTTGTCGTAGTCTGTGTTGCTTCAGATGTTGTCATCTCCGGGGTGTTTCCTGATGGCAAAGTTGTGGTTGACCCTGGTGACGAAGGAGTAGAAGGTCTTCTGGGTTGAGGTAAATCGGCTGCCATCAATTTGGCCAGAAGGGGATCGATAGTTATTGGTGGTTTTTTAGTTGTGTGATCCATGGAAGTTCTTGTGTCCGTGACGTTCTTCTCGTTCACAACTTTTCTAGTTTCGTCAGCTGTTTCAGGTCGTCTTTGAGGTAAATCACCTGCCAAATGTTCTCTCCCAATTGATGGGTGAGCCTGGGGCACCTGTGGTGCTCCTTCACCGGGTGATCCAGTACCTTCCACACCTGGAGGATTTGGAACCCCATCTCCTGGAGGATTCGGGATTTCGTTCCCAGGAGGAATCGGAACTTCTGTTCCTAGAGGTCTCGGAACTTCTGGTGTGGTCTGGGCTGGTAAGCCTTCGCCTGGCGGGTTTGGCAGCTCAGCTCCAGGTGGGTTAGGAATTTTTTCCCCAGGACCACCTTCAACTGGAGCCGCTCCTGGAACAGGCGCTGGGACTTCTGTTGATGGTTCTGGCGCAATTGGCGTAACTGGAGGTGGTGGAATCGTTGGCACAGGGAAGAAGCCAGGTGGTGGAACTCCTTTAGAGAAAGGCCCAACGTCCGCAAACTTGTCGGGTCTTGGTTTGAAAGGTCCTAGTAAGTTTCCAAGTTCAAATCCTCCGCGAACCGCAATTATTTCAACCTGGGAAATGCCGGGATCCACAAGAATGTGAGGGACACCGTCGTTGACTTTCAAATTGTGTCGGGCAGCGGTCAGACCAACCTAAACAGATCATGCTATAATTCAAAGTTTTTATAGGTTTACTTGTAATGCATGTATTATACCATTACAGACGAAATACCGATACTAATTTGAACTGACTTTTTGAATTTAGGCAAATCTTTAGATTTTCTGAAAATCACAAAGTCGTGCGTTAATAAGAATTCTCTTTTAGAATAGCTATCTTAAAGGAACCGAGAGGGATCGACTTCTGTTCACCTAAGGTGCTCTGAAGGTCGTGGGACTATTACTGAAGGTAGTGGGACTACCCTTGCCGCAGCCGCCGATCTCGTACGGGTGTGAAACACGCGGCGCTTTCATATCAGATAGAGTTATATGCGTACCTCGAAGCGGGAACATTGAAAATTCGAAAGTGACGACCAATGGCCAAAAACCAATTAGCAATGCCCAAAAACGAGGGAAAGTTTTGGCCAAAATTCTGCCCGTGGAATTACTACCATTCTTCTTCGTTTACATTATTTTAAAGTTTTTTTTAAATTGCGGTTAATGCATTATCGTATGAAATGCAAAATTTACTCACCGGTTGCAAATTGCTTTCCACAAGAACAAACGAGTTTTCTGTGTTTGAGTCAACCTTTCCTTCATTGTTCATATCGAGGTTGGTCTTTTTCGCCGTGATCTAAAAGAAACTTAGTTTTCAGTAAGTCAATTTATATACCAGAACTCCATTTGCAGTAATCGGCTTTTCTCCAAGTACTGTAATCTTTCCTCCGCTTCTATCAATGTGCGTCCAGCAAAAATGTGACATTATCGTAAATTCTGTCTTACTTACTTTGTGAGTTGCTTTGAATTTACATTCACTCCTTCTAGATGAACTCGCACTTTCGTTTGTTCTGCAGGTAGTTTGATTACGACTTCCTTGTTTTCAAACGACAGCTGAAATATAATGAAAAAAAACTTTAAAATTCTTAAATTTTACCTCAAATGGCGCATTTTTAGTCCTTACACTAACCGTGTATTTTTCTGTGTAAATTTCAATAAACTTGTAGGTAGGGTCTAGTTTTATGTATTTGCCAGCATATGCAAAATAGATCAAAGCTCCTTCAAAACGTATGGTGGCGTGATATGGTTTGTCAACAGCTGAATAACAATTACGTTTTTAAGAAAATCAGCATGCACACCGTCAATTATCAGCCGACGTCCGCCTCCTGTGATGGTTTCTGCCTCCAATGTGATCTTTTTCTCAATGTCGCGATTCCACGTTAAGAGATCCATTTCGATCCGTTTCCCATTCACTCCCTTAAATGTGACTATTATGAGAGTTTTAAAGTTCATTTCCTTCATTCAATAACGAAAAGTTTCATTAAGCGGTAAGCTATTTAACAAGGGTCAATCCTTATCAAAACAGTTCTGGGAATTGGCGCAAACGGTTGAATCAAAGCGAAACTTTCAACTGAATGTTGTATCAAAGCTGAATTCTTATAATGTTACAATTTTAATTGGCTCCTTTCATATTTTTGTTAAATTTAAATTTTATTGGAAATAATAATTTTTTAATTTTTAAAAAATGAAAAAAATAGATTTAATTAAAATTTTGCTAACTATTAGTGTGTACATTTACAGTAATTTCCATAAACAAACGACAGGGTTTTAATGTACGTTCTGTTACGCTACCGTTAGGTAGCTTTCACTTTTTCAACAATTTTTATTTTAAATTTTTGTTTTGCCTCCGAATTTTTTTGTCCACTATTCAAAATAGGGAAAACTACATTTTGGACAAATTTCTGAATTTTAAAAAAAATTACATAAGGTACGTTTTATTAATAATCAAACAGTTTTTTTTAAAATTCAGATTTCACAGAAAAATGTCGTTGATAGTCATATTTTTACATTGTTCATTCTACATCAAATTAAGAAAAACATTGTTTGGAAAACGGGAAACGAAAGGTGTTTTTTTAATCGGATCTTTTTAAATTGACCAAAACCACTCACCTGCACTTTTAGAACTCCGTCGTCAAAACTAAGGTTTGCGGAGCCTTGGACAAAGTGATTCATAACGCTGTGTTGATCCGTTGTCCGATTAGTTTTGAGAAACACCTGCAAACAAATTTGAAAACATTTTAGTCTCTAATTTGTCACTTACATCTCCAATCGCTCCTTGACTGTGGACCTTGGCATTACCCTCCACGTCGAAAAACAGTTCGCTGTTTTTGGCTGACAACTTAGAAAAAGTATCTTGACTGTTGAAGTTCAGCCTAGAAGAATCCGACCAAACTGAGCCGTTTAAAAATCTAAAATGTTTGGATTGAAATTTTTCAAGTGAAAGTCAAACCGTTCATTGAAATCAATCCTATTTTCATCAGATTGAACAAAGGTTTGTCCACCCAGCACGACACTTGATTCCAAGGAATTTACCTAAATTTAGATTTCCAGGAAAGTATGTTTCTTACTTGAAGGTGCTGAGAAGGAACGCTTTGTCGTTTCAAACGATCTTTTGCAGTAGTGATCCCAACAATGAAAAGCATGAATTCCGGTTTATACCTCATTTTCTGAAAAGATTTTACTGAATTAAACATGTGTGTTTCAAATATGCATTTGTAAATTACATTTCGAAGCTAAACAAAAAAATTAAAAAGAGGTATTGAGTCCAGGTTATGATGAAACTAAATGAGACAGAAGGAACAAGTTTGTTCGAAATGAAACTCGTATCGTAAACTAGACTATTGGTTTGGGTCATCATTCATCATCAACGCGTGTCTGTGTAGCTAAGTGTGCTCCATTTATCGATTACTTTTTATTTTATTACTTTATTCTTGCAAAGAATTATGGTAAGATACATTTTTAAAACAGAAAATTTCAAATAGACATTTCGGTTTGGTAAATATACTTATGGTGTTGTTTTTACTAAAACTTTATATCGGTTTTTTAACATGCATTTTTGCTAATGTTTTTATTTTAAATTTCTACTTGCCCGGATAATTTTTCAAATCCTTTTTGGTGGAGACAAAAAATTTCACTTTTTGGTTTCTCTTTGTTATTGAACTGAGTACAACAATGGTAGGTTCAAAGATCAGGAGACTGCATTTACCGTATTTCGTAAAGCGGGTTGCGCAAAAACCTTTTTTCACTTGTGTTTTTTTCAACTGAGTGATCAGGGACTTTTTCAGCTATTTCAATTTTGCAGGGATTTTTTCAATGGTCTTTTTAATTGAACCTGCTACCATCTTACTTGCTTCTCGCCCCAATAAGACTCTTCCCAAACGTCAAAACATTATTTTTTCACGTTTATCAATGCCGGATGACTGTAAAGTGAACTTGAGATGTTTTTTTAAACTTGAGTTTTACTTTAGAAACAGTTACAACGGCAATTGATCACATTCCAGAATCTCAAAAAAACCAACAATATTTACAATTTACAAAGAGCTATGTACAAGTTTAAAGTTGTCGGTCTTCAAACAGTGCAGTTGTACAGCAAATCCGCAAATTTCTGGCGACGATTGTCCTCTTTCTGCTGCAATCGAACTTTTTTAAAAGTCAAATTGAGCCTTACCTTTTCGGCAGCCTTTATGAACTCATTAGCGAAGGGGTTGAAGGAGTCGGGGACGATTTCGGGGCTCTTTGGCTCCTATAAGCCAAATTTTCCTTCAAAGTGAATACTTACATTTGTATCGGTAGATGTTTCTTTGAAGAAGGAGGTGCGACTGAAGAGAGACTTCAGGTTTTCCATTATCTAGAACAACAATAAGATAAGAAAAGACAGCTTGCGAGAGAAAGGCGTTGACAGGAATAACAAACGGATAATATGAATAACGAATTAGAATCGATTCTGATCGTCGGCGTGATAAACAAGTCGCTGAGAAAAGGAATTGTTGATACCCAGACTGTTTTTGTGCTGTTGGTCAAAAACAAAAGGAAGCAGTGAACTTTAGGTCAAACATCAGGAGTGTTTACTTTTTTCTTACCGGCTATCTTTTCAGGCAAACATTGAGTGTTCAGATTTTAAATTATTTTAAAGACCAACGTAGCAAGGGTAAACGAAAAAGTGGGCTAAGACTAACTTTTACAAATAACAGGCGGAAATAGGCTTTCTGGAAACAGAAGATAAAACAATTTCTCGTTCTTAAACGATATTGCAACACTATAAAGGATAAAACGTCCACGTGCTTGCCATATCGACGAGCATGGGATTTGGACCGGTTAATTAAAAGGAAAGCCATAGACAAAGCGATTTAGGATAAGATCTGGCCGTTGAAACGAATGCGAGACGCGATGTTTACGTTTGCCACATGGAAAAGGGCAAAATTACGAAATGGCCGCCAAAATGGGAATCGTGTTGACTGCTTTTTGCAGGTTCCGATAAAAGAACCAACAATATCAGCCTTTATCTTTACAATATTTACTTTTCATTGGAAGGAGTAACCTTTGATCTGTCAAAAAAATAGATAAAATTTATTACATTTTGATTAATTGGAATTCTATTAAGTAAAGTAATTCATAGTTGATGTTGAAATTAAACAGACTTTTAAACAAAACATACAAGTTTCTATGCAAAATTGCAAAAGTTTGTTGTGAAGTTTGGTCTGGTAGAAACACAATTGTTCCGCAACACATTCCAGTTCTGGTTCCAGTTCTTTGTTGTTGATTAACGTGCAGAGGTAAAAATTCTTTCTGCTCAACCAAAGATAAATCAATTTTTAATTTTGGTTGTCTTTAAGAAAACTAGTTCTAAATTTAGCCCTTCACAATATATAAGTACAATTTTCATTGTAAATGCAAAACAGATAATTGAGAACTTCAAAATGTGCACTTTCTTGAGAAACAATCAGCCTTAACAAGTCAACCAGGAACTTTAAATTACACTAATGTATTAAAATGTTTGATTTGATACTATTTTATACATTATGTTAGCAAACAAGATAAAAACAGAGGAAAACGTAGAAGTTTGCATAGCTTTGCTTTTGTGAATATGTGTATTTTTAAGCTTTCTTGATTGAAAAAAAAAACAAAAAAATAGTTGCAATTATAGGGCTATTTAGAAATTTTTAGTGTCTAAACGCTTTCATTCGGCAGGCATTGTGACGCAGGTGAATTAGTTTGGAGCGGCAATCGCTAAAAGCCAGCGTGGGCGTATTGGAAATCGATAATTATCAATATGCACATTTACGCTTTTATCAGCCAGAGCATAATTTCTTCAATAATGAAAAAACGGTTATCTTACCTTAGACATTTACATTCTACTTACTTCTGATTACCTTTGAAAACTAATTATCCACGTTTCCCTCAGTTGGGATTCGAAGCTAACGCAGTGTTTGACTAGCTGTGTTATATGACCTTGGTCCCGCCGCGAAATCTCAGCGTGGGCGCAGTTTAAGTGCCCACCCGCTGCAAAAGCCAATTTTGTTGTTCTACCACAACGCTTATTTTGTTTAAATTAGCTTTTTATGTTCTCAATTTCAATAATAATTTAAAAAAACACTAATACTAGAGATTTAGACATGGAAGAGGCAACAGCGATTCTACCCTGCGCAACGGGAGAACATCAGCCGTCTGATAGGGTATAGAAGAACGAATAAAGGACATCTTTTCCCAGTGAGTACCCTTTTCTGTTTTTTTTTCTTTTTTTGCAGTAAATACAAATAAAAAACAACACAGGTAAATATAAGCACATGAGTATTTTTCTCGGCCATCTATCCATTCTTTGTAGAAACAATAAAAAACAAAAAAACCGGTGAATGCTACATTTTGAGCAGCCACGACAGTAATTTTTCCTATACAACCTGTGATACGTATCACAGAACAATACTTTATGCTTATTTGATCTTTTGAATCATTTAGCAAAGGTCTGTAAGAGTAACACGTAGATTGAAACTTGGCACAAACTACGACTGCAGTGCATATTTTTGACAAAGAATCAGTAATAGTGGAGCAAATAACAAAACCCGCGGACCACGAAATTTTATATTTGTCTCAAACTCCTTAAAAAGGTTGATTTGGACCCAAAGAGCCCAAAAATTCACAGTTTTTTTGCCAGTTTCACCCTTAAGGTCTTTAAGGAGCCCTTAAGGCCTCAACTCCATAACTCGGTTCATACCTAATTTTCGTTTTTACTACGTGGACGCACATTCACCTCACTGATCGTCTGCGGTGACTGGTATTTTCGTAATCTACGCGTAGTTGCCGTTCCCACTATTTCAAATTATTACTTCTTAAAAGTGGTTGAAAGTTCGATTTACAAAGAGCAAGTTATGCTTTTTGACTCTCACTTTAGCGTAGACTTAAGTAAAAAAGTGAAAACGTAAATCCAATAGCACAGCAATTTTTGGTTATGTATCAACGGAGTTATGGAGTTTATGCCTTAAGGGCTTCTTATGGACCTTAAAGGTACAACTGGCAAAACAAGCTGGATTTCTAAGTTGTTTGGATCCAAAACACCATTTCTAAAGAGGAAACTTTCGCGGTCTGTTGTGTTGTTGGCCCTTGTAGAAGGCGAGTCTCAGAGTGCTGGCATACAAATAGTTTTGTTCTCAACTAACAAAATCCATCAAAAGAATGGTTATTAAAAATCTTAAACAGATGTGGCAAAAATATAAACATATCTCATTTCGGAAAACATTTGGCTTTCAGTTCTGGTTATTATTATATCCACTGGTTATTATTCTATCTAGAACTCTGGCCCTTTCAATGCAGTTTAGTTTCAACCATAAGTTCTCTGCCGACATTTTGAATGCATAAAAACAAATTTTCTTGAAACTGCGCTTGATTCTCGCATTTACAAAGCATGCCACATACACTTTGTTGATTTTGAATGAAGACTCCATATCTAATCATTTTTGTTTCAGGAGTCGATGGGTCAATCTTGGATGTCTCTCCCACGCCGAATGAATTTCCTATGACAGCGAGCGGTTAGTAAATCTTTTTTACTTTTTTCTATGGAAACCATTTGCAGTGTTTTGGACGTCTGCCGAACAAATCTTGGCTTCATTGGACACACAGAAGCCTCAGCAGTTCCTTTCTATACGATGGCCGGTACAACAACAAGAATACCTTCTGGACTTCAACCACCTAAATCGTCAGTGCGATCTTAGTCTGTGAATTAATTTTAACATAAAATTAGATTTTTTTTAAAAATTTTTATCATTATTTTTTTTTATTGTCTTTATTTCGGTATGCAGGTCATTTCGGAACTGGGCACGCCGACTTATCGAACAAACATCGAATGTTCGGGATCACCCAGAGCAGACTTTTTGTTTCCGCTGTGACCGCTTACATTTGGCGCATCTACACTGTCGGCCTAGAATTCTTGGAGCATGCAATACCCGAAGTCATTGCAATAATAGGGTACGGAATATTTAATATTTATAGCCAATTAGGCGCAGAGAACATCCAAACCGTTCTGCAGAAAATTCAAAGCATGGAAAAGTGAGTCATTTTATTTAGGCCAAATAAAATTTATCAAAATATGCAGTCTAGTTCCTTTGAACGCGAAAGGAAAAGGATTCTACACTTGGAATCTGGCCAATCCTTCAGGTGAATAAGTAATGACAGAGTAAGGCTCAATGTCGTTATTACTGAGGTTGTTAAGGTTCAACTCCTGCGGTTCTTCCTGAAAACGGTTTTTAAACGGATTAGAATCAAAAACTTACGATGGAAACTCTTCCTCTGATGTCAGCGTACCTGGGGTTTCTTCGCTTCCACAGCCAGCTAATTGAACCAACGCCTGTGAGACAAATAAGTAAAAATGGTAAAACTTAATGTACTCACAGACGAAAAGACAACAAACGCAAACGATGACAAGCAGTGCGGAAACTATGAATACAATTGTCCAGGGAACATATAGGGAAATATGAAACGCATTCCTAGTGAGACTGCTTTGATCATAATCAGACAGAGCTTGCTCTAAACGAACCTTTGAAGTTTAAATGAGTTCAAACCAATGTATTTAGCGATCTTGATGTCTCCCGGATTGACAAAACACATAGAACCCGTACAAAAGGTGACATCGACGTGGGGCAGGCCTAAACGTACTTTTGCATTTACAGGAAAAGAACATAGCTGGCAGGTTCAAGTAGTCAAATCTGGTGTAGTTGCTGTAGTTGACTCGCTTCTTTTCTCCATTAGCATGAATAAATTCAGGGTGCACACAGCCGCGCATGAAATTCTCTAAACCTCCTTTTCCTAAGGAATTTTGGGTGGCTCACCAGGATCATTGCCGTGCTTCTCATGGATTTGATAGCACGCAAACTCGCATGGAATCTGAGAATTGGATGTTATTTTGTGTTTGAAATACTCACGATGAGTTAAAGGCGATCAGGACCACTGCATGGCTTTGGTTCAATTGCGAAGTTGAGGGAAGGGGCGACTACGCCTTTGGATTGCTGCTGAAAACAACTGAATCATATACTATTTATTGAGGATTCATTGTTTTTGCTATTTGCTTCTTTGAAAATACGTTCGATCTTGGTTCAAATGGCAAGTCAATTATACAAATTTAGTTCAAAAAATAATTTAATTTGACGTACAGAGATCAAAACATACGGCACCCAGGATTCCCAAGCCGTCTCCGATCCAAGTACTAACTGGGCCCAACGTTGCTTGACTTGCCAGATCGGACGGGATGGCGTACATTCGCGATCTTGCGGGCCGAAGGCGACCGCGCGGACAGTTACTCGTTTTCAACCAGTTTTTATTGAAACGAATCTGCTTAATTAATTGGCCGACTTTTAGGGCTTTTAGGGAGGGAGGATGCCGCTCAATTTAAATAAAATATAGAATGAGAATGAACCGCGTGTAAAGAGCGTCAGTAATTTTACAAAATAAGTTAAAAATCTCACGATGAAGTTCAGCTTAGGGTCCTTGCAGAATCCGCAGTACCGTGCCGGCTTATAAATATTATGGTGGTGGCCGGATGGATTGACGAGAGGGGTGTTGTTGTTGTTACTCACGATGACGACCGCATTAAATTCATAGTACACAAGAAGGAGGATGAATTCGAAACGCATTCAACCTGAAGTGTTCAATTAGTTGTAGGAGATAATAGATTAAACATAAAAGCATCGAAAGATCAAGGGTGAGAAAAAGAGTCCCTCCGAGAAAGTTCGTACCAAAACATCTATAGCTGTGCCGCTGTCAGCCAAATTTGTCTTCGCATTTAATTAGACATTTCAGGTATTGTTTCAAGCGTGGAATCACCGAAAAAGTTAAATAGAGAATGCGCCAAAACAGAAAACAAACGAAAAGCATGACCAAGACAGCTAAACGGAGAAATCCATAGCGCTCTCCATTGTCGAATCAGCTGGAGGAGGAAGGAGGAGAAAAGTGTAATGTTTTGCTTCTTACAGTAGTCGGTGCCTCTTTCCTATCTGATCTTTGACATTCCGAAAACGGAGAAATGAGTCAGTTGTTCGCGTTGGTAAAAACGGTGCGAGGATCGGTAGCCGAAAACAGCCAGTGTGAAGTTCGAATTCTCGTTTTAATTTACAGAACTTGAAAGTTACCCAGAAAGAAGAAAAAAAATGGACCGAATAAGAAAATATGTGAAAGTGTGTTGAAAACAGAAAAGTTAAAAAATATATTTATAAATCGGAATGACATAATCATTGGATTAATTATGAGGGATACCCCTCTACCGGTTTTAAAATGGAATACATTGGGATCAAAGTGAAAATGAGGGGAAATAGAAATATCTAGGAAGTGAGAATAAAGTTTAGAGGACAAATGGTACCTATGTCAAGAAAGTTTAGAAGATACTAAATGTGGGAAATCTAAACGAGGGTCGAACGAATGGAGGCCGCCGAAGACTCGCTGGAGAAGTGAACGTGAGAGTCCGAGGGATCAGCGCATTCCAAGGAGGACTTGTAGGAGACATTGGAGAAGGTCGGAGATTGGACAGGGGTGTAGAAGTCATCAAGTCCTTCGTTCTAAAACCCTTGGCTATTTCATTTCGAAAAAGATTTGTTTATATATTAATGAACAGTGAAAATATGTACTTACCGGATGCGGGAGAGGAGACTTGAAAATGTTCCTCTTCTGTTTGCGGTCGCCCATCATTTTCTTGACAGCAACACCGGAGCACAGAAGGACTGAAAGCAAAACTGATGAAATATTTCTCTTTCTCTCTCTCAATTGTGTTGGCCAGATTCTGCATTGATGTTGCCCGGGCCCGATGTTGCCCTAGTTTTTTCTCAGTGAATCATTTTCGGGCGACCATAGGCGCAGGAAAGAGAGAAAACGAGTGAATGCGTAGCATAAACAATCTTGTTCAACTCCTGTAGTGAGTATGCAATCACTTAGGAATTTAAGCGTCTCTCTCTCTCTCTCACCCTCTCTGTGTGTGTGTGTGTCTCTCCATGCTTATCTCTTTCTGTCTCTCTCTCTCTCTCTATGTATTCATTTCTCTCTCTCTCTCATCTTACAGATGCCGATCATAAGAAAACCAAGAACACTGCAGAGGGCAACCTTGAAGTTCATCCAGTCGTAGTACTCTAAATCGTGATATTTAGTAGCAATCCTTTCAACATGCCTTCAATCCACGGTACGGAAGGCAGAAAACAACCGTCGTCAATGCACATTTTGATCTCCACTCTCATACCTTAACCAAGTTATATGATAGCTGTGTCTAACCAAACCTTCAATAAGATCAGGCACGAAGGAAGTCTTTGACACCGTGCAGTACTTGACATCCACGAGTTCCCGAAGGTGGTCAATGTCCGCGCAGCCTCTCAGGAAATGCTGTAAACTAAGTGTTACTCCGGTTTCGCTACTTTCTAACCTGTGTTCTTCTCCGAGTTCTTGAATACGGCCCTCATCTCGAAACACTCACTCGTGCACTCCATCTTTAAAAACGTTTAGGGTCGAAAATGTTATAAAATACCACGTCATCGCTGAGGTAAAAGGCGCAGGGGCGCTTGCTCATGGAGATGTTGCTCAAGAGGATCAATCAGCTGGCCAAAGATTGGCTGAAAAACAAAAGTTGATTTTCAAAAATTGGTTATATAATTCGTTTCGATTACAGTTTCACTGATGTTTTAGACCAGGTGACTTGGAGCGGCCTGACCCCGCTTTCAAATGGTTTTTGATCTTTGCAGACCTTTGTTTTTTTTTCGCCCTTGTTGTGGCTCTACGCAAGTTTTTTGCGTGAATAATTGCCCAAAACATGTCCAAAAGTAAATACCGACTTACGTCTTGGTTCAGGTAGATGGGATCCATGCAGGACCCGCACCAGCGACTGCGGCCTGTAGGTTTGGGCGGCAGGATCAGATCAGTGTCGTTGTAGTCGGGAGTAGTCACAACGTACTGCTCCAGCGGGATAAGGTAAGCCGAAACGGCACAGACAGAAGCGATCAAACTCAAGAGATGCAACAACATCTGAAATTCACAAATAAGTCTGAGAACAAGCGTCAAAATAGTACACACACGAAAAATTGTGAAACCGGGAAAAAACTCCGCTTATTAAAAATGATAATGGTGATTTTAATCAATAATCGTAAGGAAAAGAAGAGGGAAGGGAGGGAGAGGAGGCTGGCCGTAACAGTCGGATCGGCCGCAGACACAGAACGCGGGAGGAGCCAGCGGGCGACAAAAAATTCCCAGCTGGCGAAACACTAAGCAATTCACTTTTCTTATGCGCGAGATCGAAATTGGGGGGGGGGGAGTTTGCATGGTTCAGTTTTGGAATTGTCCCCTCAAAATAAGGATTGTGGCAAAAGCCTACGCATGCACATTGTTTTCTCACAAAACGCGGATGTTTTTCTGTTTTTCATCGAAAACAGACGTGCATTTGAATACTTCGCAACAAATCTGTTATTTGTCAAATTACGGAGAGACAAAGGCAGCGAAACAGAGAGATAGACAGAAGAGAGAGAAAGAGAGAGAGAGAGAGAGAGAGAGAGAGAGAGAGGGGGGGGGATCGAAGAGAGAGGGGGAAGTGAGAGATGGACGCATGGAGGCAAAGAAGCAAAGTGACAGAGACCGAGTCCTCGTTTACAGGGCTTTCACAAGTTCTGTTGTAACAACAGAAGAAGATCCCCTTTGTGTTTTCGGGATATTGCACAATCATCGGCGACATTTCCAGGGATAGGCCGCCACCAATTCCACAAAATATCATGTGAGGTTAGTCACCCGTCTTTTTTACTTTGCGGGAGAAAAACAGGTAATGAACCAGGACCAAAGGATTTAAGGGATTTTAGTGGGGGGGGGGGGGGGGGTGATGTAATATAAGGACCACATAAGAAAGCTAAACTTTGATAAAGATTTGATATTCGCTCGCGGACGGATGGCAGACTTTTGAACTTCACTTTCAAGGCAATCGACATTCAAACAGTGTTTCGAACTCAGAAATAGATACAAATGAAGAGAGGATCAGCAGAGTATACGGTAGCCGACCGCTGCGAAGGGGAAGAACAGGAGAAAAGAGGCTTATCACCGCCTCTCGCTGATGCAAATGAGATGACTAGCTTCTGTCGCGAACGCTTATATAAACTATGCATCTACTCTGGACCGTTCCAGAACCCCGCAACCCGGAAGCGATCAATGATCGCATACAGTCACACGCACTCCCATCTTCAACAGTAAAAAAAAACTCCCCGAACGCATGGGTACCCACGGGTTTGGGAATAATTGCAGTGTGGAAGAGTGCATCTTGTTTAAACAAAACTTTGTCATTTTTAACAAAAATGAACCCTTATTTTGAATCGCTTGTTATTTAAAAAACCTTAAAAAGCCATTCAACTTAACTTGAAAAGTTTTGAGCACAATCCTTTTGTTCACACACCATCAAAATGCGAAATTTTGTTTTTAATGCCGTTGAACGCCGTTATTTTAGTTTCAAAAGCTGGAATAAGGGTTTGAAGGGCAATGTTTTCGTCGATATCAACTTTTGGGCTGTTATTTGATTAGATTATATCAATGGAGGTAAAACGCCCGCCAGCGCAGAATCCCCGCAACCGAACTCACTGGGAAAACATCGAAAGTTCGGTCTCTTAATCAAAGGCCTTGTCCAATATTCTTCATTCACAATGTTTCTACTTGGAGATGATCTGCCGGCAGCTTCTCAACGACGGTAGAAGGGCAAGGGGTTTCCGAAGTACTGCTGACCTCCGGCTCCATTCTGGCGGAACTGGGCACCCGACTCCTGGTAGAACTAAACAATCTAATTGTCCTTCAATCTAATCTCATTAAGACCTGCTCTCCCTGCTCGTAGAACATCTCCAGCTCGGGGGCAGAGTGAGTTCTGATGGACGACAGCTGGCGGTCGAAGAGCGAGTGCTGAGAATTCCAGTTGGGCAGAGAAACCTTGTAAACAAACCAGAGTCCTGGTGGTCTGCTGCTCCCTCTCGTGGGTGTTGTCGAGCACCAAGTTCTTGATCCTCTGCTGAACGATCTGAAAAGGCTTTCAAATGAAAGATGAACTTTTAAACTAACGGTCTCTCTGGACTCTTTATATTCTTCCTCCAGAATGGCTAGGAAGTGCTCGAATGCGAAGCAACTGTTGCCATACTCGCGCTCGGAGACACGACGATCACGCAGATCCACCATTCCCTGACACGGAACATTGGAAGTGTTCACTCACAACACTAACTAATAGGATGTGTTTAATCAACAAACATAACAATGCCGTTTATGTTCACTTTTCAGGCTTTTTGAAGCGCACAAACTGCAACGTTACTCGCTCTACCACCAAACTAAATAAACGGCGGGCTATATATATTTTTCAATGGGTTAACGAATTAAAGGCACTTACTGGCGATTCTACATTTTTAAAATTGGCCAATTGGGCAGTGTGGGAGGCCTAGCGGCCTCCCAAATCTGTTTTTTATCTGGCATGGTTTTTGCGTGGGATTTCTCACCGATCGCTCGTTAGCAGAGGACAGTGCACAGTTGGCCGACTGGTGTAAAAAAAGGCGCAAGTGGAGCCCTAATTGCCACAATTCTTTTTTAATTTTCCTAACCGTGAATCTTGAACATGTTTTAAGCAATTTAAAGAGCAGATACTTTCAAGTGATGACCTATTTAGGGCGAACAACATGGTATAGTAAACTATTGCGACAAGTTTGAGTTTGGCAAGCGATACCATAAAACACGAAAAAGATTCGAACACAAAAAAAAGATACAAAAGCTGATTGCCCCACAGACAGCGCCCTTAACCATTACGCCGCGGGTTCATACATCACACACAGTCCAGGGGTGTTCAAGATCTTGCACACGCGAATATCCAAATGGAGCTTTTTTCAGATGTCAACAGGGAAATTGGGCTTTTTCTCTCAAAATTATTGTCTAATTTTTGTTGGCTTGTAACACGTGTCACGTCCGCACAAATTTTTTGTTTTCCATGGATGCGCGTTTGGTGATTAATCCCACGCAGAATGGAACTGCTCATTTACCCGGAAAACTGTTTTCAAGTCACAAAGCAAACAAAAATAGTTTTAGATTACCCCAGCGGTCACCAAGAAAGCCCCGGATGGTCCTGTTAACACATTCAGCGCAATTTCATCGGTTTTTCTAAACTTCAAAAACTCTTTACCTGCTCGGCGTCCTCCTCCTGGCGCATCATCTGAGCACCTCCAACCTCGTAGAAAGCAGCCTGAAAACATTTCATTTAATTTGAACGCCCTTATCCATACCCTCTCCGAATTTCCTCCGTGGCCCCACTGGCCGTTCGTCTGCTGGGCGGCGTACTGGGCGGCACGGAATTCAAGCTCCTGGCGGCGGTTGAAGTCGTTGTAGTCGTTGTACTAAATTGACCAATCAGGTTGAAACTGACAAAGCTTTTACCTGCTGGTATCCCAAGTTCCTAGCCTCGACGGGCATGTTGTAGCCTCCCTGACCGACTTGACGGCCGTCCATTCCCGACATCAGCTGCGTCGCCACCTGATCATTTCTTATTCTAAGAGTTGGTTGTTCTACCTGGAAGATCTGGCGGTTCTCCTGCTGGATCATCTCGCCGACACGGTTGTGATGGTACTCCTGGAACTGGGGCTGCTCAGTGTCTTGGCGAAGCATTTCCCGAAAGGTGAGACGATGCTGTTCGTGGATGTTGGCCAGATTCTTCACCTTGCTCATTTCCAGCATGATCTGTGAGAGAAATGTTTAGAAAGGCATTTTAGCTTTCTAACGTATATTACAGCCCCTACAATGCTCCTATCGCCCTAGTTTTCTTCGGATGACTAAATATGGGTTCCAACTGTTATTTGTAGTTTGCAAAATCAAGCTTCTTCGTTTATCTGAGAGAAATCCCTAAATGTATCTCAGCGGAATTGCGTAATGTCGCCCATCCCTCACAAATTTTGGATTTTTTTTTAGTATTTGTGTATTTGTTGCTCCCTGCGAACTACGCATGAATCAGGCATTTTCATGACTCAGTTCTTGATGTCCCTTGTGAACTTGCCGCGCTGCCCATGCCGTCGTATGCGTTGCCAATCAGGCCATCCGGCTTTATTAGCATATTGGCCACTATGCTTGGAATTAGCTCTTATGCGCCTGACAATTTGCCAGAAACGGAATTCTACTGCTTTGTGCCTAAATTAGAATGCCAATTTATCTTTCCGACCTTGTCTAGAACTCGAACGGCTCCTGTACGGCTGGGATGAGGAAGCGGCTGGATGGAAGTGGGAAGCAGCAGCAAGATAATGACAGCGGCGGCAGCTTTGGCCATTGGGTGAGGGGGAACCGAGGACTTGGCTTATATAGCCCGAATTTGGATCTTCGCGAGAGCAGGCAAACGGAAGAGTACAATCTGACCGGCTCCGCCGTTCCTTTCATTCAGAGGTATGTGGGCGGCGGGAATATTGAAGAGAGGTGCTGATTTGTTAGAAATATAAAGAAACGCGCACTTTAAAAAACTAATTAAAAAACCAGAAAGTTTTCAAAATTGCTTCAAAACCCCAATAAGAGGGCAGCAACCGCGGCGGTTGACAAAGAGCCCCTTCACACCGGGCACCCCCTGATTCACATCTTTTTCTGCCCTTTTGACAAAAGCAAAACGGAATCTCAACATCAAACTGGTAAAAAGAAGGTTGTTGTTTAAATTATGGTAGTTTTCAAATCAAAGCAACTAATTCAGAAGTTATTTCAACAAAAAGGAAACGCAGCTCGTTTTTATTCAAACATTAACGATTTGCAGCCCTTTTCAAGTACTTATTGCAGAATAAAGGCGTTTGACATGGTCATCAAACTTCTTTAACTTGAGAATTTAAAACTTTTCCGTTTCTAAGGTTTAATCTCTATAGAAACCCTCAGACTGTACATATACTTCCTTCAAAATTTGTACGAAAAGTCGCACGCAAACGCGTGCCCCAGCGGTCGGATCGGACCCAACGTCAGTGGTAGGCACGGTTCCGTGAAGCACTGCGTTTTTAACATTTCCCGGGGATTAGGGAAACACGCGAACATTTAGAAATCGTACAGCTGAGAAATATCTGGCAGAAAAGGTGTATCTTTTCCATGTCCAATGAAAAATTGATGTTTCTGCCTGTAAGATGTTAGTGGGTACACGAGATCAAAAGTGGCGCCAAGCTTTTAGCGTTAAAAAGGCAAAATAGGAGCAAGCAGAAAAAAGGCCGAAAACTAGGGCTGAGATGCATTTATGTGCCTTGTAATGTTGGGAAGGCAAATTTCCCCATCATTACGATAACATTTTTTTTGTTTTTGAAACAGGGTGTACATTAACTCACGGTGTAGTAGGCCCCCTGGCAGTGAAAACACCAAGGAGCCTCTAGGTCGTCCACCAGACAGAAGTAGGCCGCGTCCCTCACCTCAGCAAACCACGTTCCGACGTGCTGAAACCACCAATTTCTACTAGAGAAAACAGCTCATTCACCACAAGGAGATTCTTGGGAGGGCAGGTTTCCAACTTCGAGCAGGGACCCAATCCATCAAACTAAACATTTTTATAGTTCGCTTTTTTAACAAAGGTTACCTCCGCCAGGAAATTGAGGGCCCTGTCCACCGACTTCCTCGCCGAGTAGAGGGGGTGCTAAAATACATTACGTAAGCTTTCTAAAAGGTAGCATACGTTCCAAACGGCCTTGATCCAGACAATCATCAGGTCAATGTTCATCCGAAGCGTCTTCAAGATCGCGGCGTAATCGGCGGTTTTCTGAAATGACAATTAATTCAAAATGAAAAATGTCCTAAGATTTAGACGAAAAATAAGAAAAATCTTCTCACGTGCGTGTGCTCGAGGAGGACCCTGGGACAGTCAAGGGTGACATGAGAGTAGGCGAGCAGCTGCAAAAAATGTTTTTTATGGTAAAAGTTTTTTGGTCAACTTCAATTTTTTAAGGAGTCAAACTTTTAGATGTCAGCGCGGTACAAAGGTATAGCGCGAAAATTAAGGTAGAAGTATGTTTAACAAACTAGTTTTTTACTTACATTAGCTAGTCAAAATGTCTTTTTTTAATGTGGGTCAAAAACGCTTTTTTTTAAAAATCACGTTGCCCTTAACGAAATAGGTCATAGAGATAGTTGCAATGTCCCTGGCGGGAATCGAACGCGCGACCTTTCAACTGCAGTCGGCTGTTCTAACCACTGAGCTAAGGGCGCGCTGTTCCCATTGTGTATGAGGGCGTTCAATAGCCACAGTCCTCGCCCATAAGCCGGATGCCACACATAGAGAATACCGTATTCTGACGGCTTAGTGTGCCGGTAGCTCGAAAAGCAATGTCTACAACATTTGAAAGCTCTATAGTATATAGGGCCGAGAAAGTTAATGGCTCGGCCCATTTTGGTTTGTCAACCCTGGCCTGCTAATCTAAAATATACTCGGTGTCCAACGAAAATTTCGGTTTTAACCAGTTAAAGGATAGTGGATAAATGGGCCCGCACAGATTAGAGGTAGATCAAATGAGGTGCCAATCTTTTATCGTGAGAGTGCACGCTGAATAAGAAGTGCGCTGCGAAATGGCTCAAAAGTCTAAATTCCCTTAAAAGCTTCCTTTATTACCTAAAAGGTAAATAGTTTGTGGAACATAGCCATGCGACAAGGGTTCGACCCCGTCTGCGTTGCGCCCGCCTAGTTCTCCCTCTGGTCATTCCGGTGTTTGAAAAGTATAATTCTCTTGGGTATAGTATCTCATGTATCATTCGGGCGGTCGGTAGTAGTGGTTTGTTTCTAGACTTTCGACATTTTGCCCTTTCTTTGTATGAAAAGGTTTTTCCGATGGTCCCGCAAAGAAAGTGCAAGATCAAAAGCGGCGCCCGCAGGACGCTAGAGAGTGGTAGAATGCGGAGCGCACAGACGGTTAGCCACAGATCCTGTGACCCCCGGCTCGTTTTTTGCAGCAGTTTATAAAAGGCCTTTTGTCTGTTTCTCACACCATCTGCGTCGCTAGGTCAAAAGAGTCTCTATCTAGATTTGAAAGCAATGAACTCGTGTCGCAGTAGTCACTGCGAAGTGAAGTATGTGTGTTGTTAGGGACCATCAGCTTCATTTTCAGTCTTAGTAAAACCAACGGCATCATACTGCGTACGGTTATCGTTACGATTATTCCGGAAACACAACTGCAAAGGGGAATGTTCTGTCACAATTTCCTGCGTATATTGGCAGCTCACTAACCACTACACAAAAGGGGCCATATACTTTTGAAGAATAACATGAAAATAAACTCGCATCGTTTCATTTTGTGCACATCAATTGACGTTAAAACAGAGACTGTTATGAGTAGTTGAAAACTTACCTGCTCGATGCTGAAGAATCCCTTGTTGGCCTCTACAATCATCGTCTTCAGAGGCCCGATGCCTCCACCACCGAACAAGTGCTCGTTACGGCAAGGGTACCCCTCCATTCGACGATCTGAAAACAATGTTAGTGTTTTTTAGGAAAGCCAAAAGAAAAAAGAAAAACAAAGTTAGACACCACTAATTCATACGGTAGAAGAAGGAAAAAAAACGCAAAAATTGGGAAGTTCGCTTCAGCGGAAGGGAGCCAGGGCGGATGATGGTGCAGTCGATGGCAAGATGGGCGATTCAGACAGTGAGTCATGAAAACAGGTGGCTTTCGATGTAAACGGTTTGGGGCGAGGTGGATCGATTGAAGTCCATGTTATAGCTTATCATATCAAAAGAAGAGGGGGGGGGGGTCAATTTAAGAGAAATCCGCTCTTTGTTCGGAAGAAAGTTACAGTATCCTGATTGTCTATAAATATTTTAGTTTGACTGACCTTTTTGTGTGCAACGCCAATGATAGAGACTATATCATTCATCATATCCAATCTTTGAAGGGGTTCAAAAATGAAATCGAAAAATGAAATTGTCTTAAATGGTCAAATGAATTTGGAAATTCACTTTTTGTCATTCGGTATAAGGTTGGGTAGACGGTAAATCTGCTTTTTGGAAGTTTTGTGAAAGGAGGTAGCTGACTTTGGGGCTATGGAATTTGTACAGTGCAGACAGCGGTGAGGGCGCGTGCCAGCCGACATGTGAAAAAAAGGCGCGGCGACATCCCGACGGATTCGGAAGCGACGGATGACAAAGAGGCGTGCCCCCGCCCCGACGAAGGGAGTACTGTAGACGAAAACGTTGGCTTTCGAAGCGAACGTACTCTCGGGGTTTAGAAACGCTAGCCGTGTTTCAAAGGGTGGGAGAAGATGAGTTTATAATAAAAAAACCTCAGTTTCCGTCAATTTTTGTTAAAACCATCCCAAACCTCTAATTTGCGTCAAGTTTTAGCTGTCGATGCTGCAAAATGACAAAATCAAGGGTTTCAAACCCGAAACAACGAAACTTTAAATCCTACAGGGCAAGATTTGAGTCAAGATGTTCTCAGACCCCAACAACGCAAAGAAGCGGAACTCTGAGGCCTAGTACACTCAGAACCAGCGGATTTTTAGACTTTCGAGGAGGCATTCAACCTTTTATGTCATGGATTGTCTGATTTGCAAACTCACTCAAACAATTCCTTCACAGGGCTTTGTCTATTTCTTACGCTGCGAGTTAATGGCTCCAGGTGGAAGAGTCAAATACGGTAATCTGGTACCCATACCGACCCACACACCTGGAATCCTCCTGCTAAATTGAGACTGTTGAGTACTTTGACGGGTTTGATTGTTTATTGAACGAGCATCCAATACTGGATCAGAACTAATTCGTGATTCATCCTCCGTTCCGACGATTCGCGGATAATGAGTGTACGCTATCTTTGCTTACAACAGGGCCTACTCATCGCACGTCTTGTGCGAATGCTAACCGCTCTCAATCAATGGCGTCGAAAGGGCACTATGCGGCAAAAGAGAATCGGGGGACCAACAAGGATTTTAAGGGATAAAATAGTGTTTCTGGTGATTTTTCGCAAATAAAGCAAAAGTTTGTTTCTTGAGATAAATTCAGTATCACATTAGGGCGGAACCCAAATCGAAAAGACACAGTACATTAATGAGCTATGACCAATTTAATAGACAAACTTTCATACTTTTGAATTTGTTTCAGGAGCCCATTCTAGTCCTCCTGATTCTGGAAGCCGCGCCTTTGTCCTTCTGACTCCTTAAGTCAAAATCGAGATTCAGGGCTTTCGAAGTAATATGTCACAAAACACGTTGGTGAAATCATAGTTTAAAAGCTTTTTTTGATGATTTTTACTGACTGCCAACCTAAGCGTACGCTTGTAACAAAACAACTGTGGAAATCAGAAGCACTTTATCAGCTCTAACCAAAATGGTCAGTGTATGGATTTCGTAGTTTTCATTTGGTCGTTTCAAATATCGTTTTACTCGTCTGTTGAAATAATCCTAAGTGGTACGGTAGCTTTCTGGTCTCCACTTCCATTTTAATTGTGTTTCGTCCGGTAGAAGAAAACAAAGTCCTCAATGAAGGAAATGTTGGTTGAAGATTTTTCTCATTTCAGCTATTTTTTGATTCCTCCTTTTTGTTTTGAAATATTTTGATTTTTGCCATATAATGATGGTTATGATCTTTTTCGATGAACTAGGTTTTCTGTTTGATACGTATTAGGCCTCATTTAAAATACCCTGCCCGAAGAGCTGGTTAGACGTATTTGCGAATCGCCCGCTTGCAAACTTTTTTATCGTTTTTCCATTTCGCTGTTTGCAAACAACGTTTTTGTTTTAACTGGAAAAAGACATTTTTTATTGGAGTAGTGTTCTACCTCGCACAAATCTCAACACATTAGTCTTTTGAAACATTCCTTCGGGATTTTCAAATTTTATTCATTGTCAGCTTGTGAAGATATAATGAGAGTTGGATTTGCGTATGGCCTGTGCCCTTGAAGGGCTGTAAAACCTATCGCAGCTCTCAGAACAAAGGCGTCGCGCAACTGCCTACTGCCATTCCGCGTACGGTTTCAACATTTAGAATTTTATGTTATTTCACCTCCAAGTATATTCCTTTTGGTTTAACTCGCTTTCCCCAAACTGAGACTTTCACACAACTTTCCCTTTTCAGACTTTTTTGTCTTTGTTTTTGAAACAATCACAACTTTCAGCCAAATTAGTTGAACACATTAGTTGGTCCACTTATTAATTTACGGATCATGATCAAGGAAGTTTAGATTACACATGTATTATAACTTTTATTGACAATTCTTTGTTTTTAAACTAAAGTTCAAACAGAACAACAAAATTCAAATTCGCACATTGCCGCGCATTGTCTTGCGCTCCACCCTCTCAGTCTCTCTGTGCCCGCATGACCACGGTTGCCGCTTTTTGTTTCCCCGAGTATCGCTAATTCACAGCACTTTCTCCTTTCAAACTTTTTGTTTTTGTTTTTGAAACAATCACTAATTTCAGCCAAATGGCTTCCACCGTTGCTGACCACAACCTCGCAGAGGTTTTCAACAAGAACGACCCCAACAATGGGGAATTCATGGTTATAATTGGGTACTTGAAGAAGACTAACAGAGACCCCATTCCGGTGAGTCTTCGAAAGTCATAAAACTTATAATTTCTTTGAAACACCAGAATTTGGTAATTTTAGAGGTTTTACGTTTACCTCAATAGCCAAATTCTCCTTTCTTTTACTATGTTATGTTATTCCTTATTCCTTTCAATTTTTGCCTAATATGCATGATTTTGATCGATAAGAATTTGCCTAGCTGAAGGAACGCTTCTGTTATTTACCAAATAGTGAATGAGTTTTGGTCTGTCCGTTCGCGGGCACCTGACTTTGGCACCCGGGCCGTTTGCGGCGCATCATGCCTTGTGAGGCATTACTCGCGCCTGCCTACTCACACACTGTTTCTGAGTCTCGCTTCTGATTAAGGATTGTGTAAGGCATAAGGCAATCGAAGCAACAGGACCGCAACCAATTTTGTTCTAGGCCAGATCCATACCAACTCATAATTATGATCTTTAATTAGGGAAAAAAGGTTTTATGCGAAATATATAGTCTTTGAAATACAAGTACGAAAATCCTAGTTGTCATGCTATTTATAGTAAATGAACCCATCAGTGTAACCCTTCTATTGACGAAGAGAGAAGAGATCTTTTTTCCCCGGTGTTGACAATATTCGAATGCGCTTTTTCTACGCGTCGCGTCTCCACTCAGGTTGTTTGTAGGGCATGTAGAGCGCGGCGTGTTTTGGCGCGCTGGGAACTCAGCTGGCGACAGTATTCGGTTAACCCTTGACGCCGAGAAACACAAAGAACCCCTAATTGTCTCACTAAGCACAGGGCCAAACGCCTACTGCGATGGGCTCGGCTCGTTGACACACTTAGGGATATGCAATGAACCTTGAAACGGAAGCGTTACAACTGATATATCAACTATAAATTTTTGTTAAAGATTACTATTTCAGATTGAGCTAATCAACGACGAGGACCCGAGCGCCACCCCTGCTCCGATTGGGCAGAAGAAGACAACAAAAGTGTTCACTTTTAAAAAGGTAAACCGATGGAAGGGCAGTGCTAAACTCCGTTTAGGTGACTTTCGAACCAACTAAGTCAACTCCCACCGGAACTGCCTGAAGGGGTTTTTGTCGGCTA
The DNA here is from genome assembly GCA_022343465.1 of Oscheius sp. G VE-2021. Taxonomy (NCBI): domain Eukaryota; kingdom Metazoa; phylum Nematoda; class Chromadorea; order Rhabditida; family Rhabditidae; genus Oscheius; species Oscheius sp. G VE-2021. Next base: position 441,334 of record JAJQXH010000051.1, read on the forward strand.
GGTATGCATTTAAAAGCTTTAAACGTCAAAAAAAACTAAATGTAAACAAGCACTTTCTAGGCCACGAACTCTCGCCCTGCTTTCCTACTTCCAAAGTCTTGTTTTCCCTACAATGTAGATATAGATTGTGTACATAGACCGATAATGAAATCTTGTGATTCTACTGTTGATATCACGCAGTCTCTTAGTCTTCGTTTTATGACTTCAGAATTTTGATCTTAGGCATCTTACAGAGGCAATTAATTACTTCGCTACTCTTTAAATTCCTCAATTCTAAAATTTCTCGAGTTTGAGTTCTTCGATTCTAATATCAGAAGCGAGGGCAGCTAGCACGGCGGCTAGCAAATATCGCATCACAATGGCTTCGGCGGGAGAAATGAAACGACGGCCCATTTTTGAGTTTTGGGGTTCACCAAGTCATACATAAAGTCTTTTTAGTTATGTTATCCAAAGATATTTGAATCAACGGTTTATGAAGGGATTCGTATTGTAACCTACCTAACATTAAAGGATAAAAAAAGCTTTAAAAAAATGGTAAGTTCTTAGGATTCGGTAGGCTTCCTTCCTGTAAGATGATCGGCGAGGAGAGAACGACGACTCGGTTTTTACAAGTCTGTGGCAAAACATGGGACATTTTACATCTTTTAAGTATCTTGATTGGTTAGCTAAACTTGACGAATTTGTATAAAAACACAGTAAAATACAGATTAAGAGCGAGGATCGGAACATGAGACCTTGCGCTTATGAGTCGGCGCTCTACCCTGTTGCGCCACGCAGTCCTTAGCAGTTTTTTTGCAGTTTCTCGGGATTAATAGGTGGCATCAGTCGCTTTCTACCGTGACGTACCTTTATAACAGCTGAGTTTTAAGTCAGTTTCATAGTCTAATTACACAATTACGGGTTCGTTAAAATTTGCTGAATTCCTGCTGGTATTTAAGTATAACTGAGCCAAAGAGTCCTGCCCTGATACCTTTGCGTGCTCTTTCCGCCAAATTTCCCATTCCGTGATAAGATTGTAGTCATCTTGCGTGTGGTCAGCCATTGTAGGAATAAGGGGGCGGTCTCAGCCATTCCTTCCCAGAAAATGGCCATCAACAGGGCTGCCGTTCTCTGCCTCATCTTCCTTCTGGTGACCTCTCAGACGATGTTCTACTTTGAAGGAAGTCGTGCATTCAAATACCGCGTTCAATCTTCGGTATGTTGAAGAATAGGCTAATAATCCGGTTTCTTTTCAGCTGGGAAGCCGGAGCATCTCTTTCATGGCCACCCAGATGCTGAACCTTGAACTGCCCAGAAGATATCGCGAGGATCCCTACGGGCTGCGAAGAACAGACGAACTCCGCCATTTCTGAAGACGGTGGCGGTTTTTGAAACCAGAGACTTAGCTAGATCAAGTGTGAATAAACACATTATTGACTATTTATTGTACCCATATTAATAATATTAGCATCCTAGGATGTTTTAGCACAATGAACTTAAAGTTTAAGAAAAAACTTATGCATTTGCAACGTCTTCTAGAATATTCTACTGAACTATTACTTTCTCCACAACAGCACCACCAAATTAACAAAATAGTATAAATCAAGTGATCCTTAAAACCTATGAAAATGTGATCTGTGTTGGCTCTCCAGTTTCTAAGGAGCCAGCCGTTTTGTATTGTATCCTGGGTCAGCCGCAGCTATAAATTTTGCAGTGGTGTTCGATCCTGCCCACGGTTTCTGGATTTGCATTGACTGATGCTTTTCTCAGTCCCCAAACTGTTGCAACCTCGCAAGATTATGAAAAAAAACTCACGAAAGTGTTTTTGGGGTGGGTGGTTGGAAATTAAAAACAATCGAAGCAAACAACGTAATTCTAATGGTGAATTTGGGCAAACATTTTGCTCAGTATATAGTAGATTTTCTATGCGCAATTTGCGAGAGCAAAATATTGGCAAATTCAACAATGTCACATCAATAGGAAAAGAAATGGGAAAAGTACGACAGACACTGCTTTAGACGTTTTGCGAAAGCCTAATTTCGCGTGCTCACGCTAAACGATTAAACCCATTTTAGCTTTTCCTTGCTCTGCGGACCATGCCCAACCCTCTGAATAGCTGAAATACAGGTTTTCCATTGGACATATACTATATTTTGCTGGTTATCGAACGAGTATATGATATCAAAATACAGGGTTCATTGGCTAGATTATGTTAAAACAAATCTGCTAAATTTTGATAATTTTACAGCTTCACAAATCAAACTTTCTCATGCAGTTTGCCATTTTCCATAAAGTTGACCATTATTATTAAATGTAAAATGGTTTTTTGCAGGCCAAAAACCAAAATTTATTGAAATAGTTTAAATTTCAGCAAATGAATTGTTTTAGTTTTACTCTAAAGTTAAATGCAAATATACACCATATAATTTCATTACATTGCATTACAAATTAAGATTTTAGGTCACCTATTTCCTTCTTTTTTTAACAATTACGTCAGAGTTGCAGAGCTTTGTGCACAATTTTCTATTCTTGGTTTTTATGTCATCAAAATCATTTGTTTGGAAATCAAAAGCTCGTCATCAGATGGTCCCACAACTTGCGTAAGTCGGTGCCACTTCAACTCGCACGACAGAGACATCGTAGTTTGCCCCAGTTAGCATTGTGGCCTACAAAGCGTGCTCCTTCAGGAAAACAAAGCCCAGGAAACAAAGTTTAATTTCTTATCTGTAAAGCCGAACTTCGTAGCTCGAAGTTTGTAAAAAACAAATTATTGGAACTCTACAGAAACCTTTATTGAAAAAGGCAAAAGTCTACTATCGTTTGATACATTCTGGGATGGGGGAGGGTATAGTTCTGAATATATTTCAAAAATATCAAGATTTCAAAAGGCACGTTGAAAACTGAGGAATAAATGACAGGCGAAACAAAATATCTGAGAAACATGGAAAACTTCTGGGTTCAGAGTCATGAGAGCGGAATTCTGCAGGTTATGAGATCTAGGAGATCTATCATAAACCAAGGGAAAATTTTGAGTACACGAGAGGTTGTTTTTGATTTTTTTTGTTTTTTTTTGTTTTTTTTGTATTTATTTGATTTTTTGAGGGGCTGATGGGAGTGGGAGGTTAACAAAAAAACGAAAAATACATGTTTGGGTAGTGGTTCTTGACGTCGATGAAGTGCCTCACTTCTTCATCTTCTTCTTCCTCTTCTTAATCTTCTTGGTGCCCTGAAAATAGGCAATCATAATAATTAAATAATCATTTGTAGCAGAGGTTTTTAAAATGAACTTGATTTTATCTTTGATTATCCACAAGCTGTTAAATGAAGTCTTTTACTATACAAAAGGTGATCCTAAAGTTTTTGTTTTAGGTTTTTTAAGGACTCAAAATGTAGAAAATTGTTTATAGGTACTAATTTTCAAAAATAAATCTCTTTTTTCTAGAAGTTTTATGAATTTCTTTTTGACATTTTCACACAAATGAACCAAAATATTTGGATAAACAAAAAATTCCTAATTTATTTGAATTGCCATAGGCACCTTATTGAAATTGTAAATAAGTTAAAAACTAGGAAAACAGCCTCACCTTGGGGCTGTAGGTGGAGTCCGGCTCGGAAGCCGGTTCATAGTCCGAATACGAGTCGTCCTCGTCAGTCTCAGAGGCCTTTCTCTTCGGCGAGGCATTAGAGGAAGTAGTGCTGTTCTGAAATTTGAATTTTCTTATATCACATTGAAAATCTTTGGTTATTTTGTTGAATGTTTAAGTAAAAGTTAGTCTCATTTACCGAAAGTTACCTCGAAGATTTTGTAACGTACACTTTTAATATTTAAAGCATTTTGTTTAGAATTGTTTTGTCATTACTGTTTATAGATGCACTTAAAAGTTCAAAATGAACAGCACAATTACAGGAAATGTAAGGGATTTTACTGGCGGTACACGCTTAGTCGTCCGCCGCCGCAGCTGAAGCCGTACGGGTGCGACTGTCGCAATTTGTCTTGCAAATAGGCACCTGTGGCTTTGAAGTTTACACCTTCCCGAAGTTTACACTTTTGCGAGTAAATACAAAAGCCATGCCTATCTCCCGAACTCGCCACATATCCAAAAGTAAAATTTCTGGGTTTCCTTTTTAGGCTATTTGATGTTAGGAAAAAAAGTTATATTTTTTTGTTTTTTTTTCTCCCTAACCTTGTCAGGACTGCTCGACGAAGCTGAAGGTTTGCCGTGCTCATCAAAGGAATTATCTGGACTGGAGCTGGACTTCGCCTTGAGTTCAGCCTCCTGAAAAAATTGTTGTGGTTTTTTATCAACCAAAATACCCTAATACGATCCTTTTCTACATCCAAGCGGGTCGTCCATGACGGGATCACCGGAGTATCCATAACATGCGCCTTTTTCTGTAAACAAAAACGATGTTGTGTGTGTGTATGTGTGTATGTGTGTGTCACTTACCGGTTTCAGCTTGTTCCCTCCACTTTTCGTCTTCGAAGAACATAAAGACTGAGTTCTAGTCCTCGGATGACCATTATTTCCGGTTTTTGATGTGACAGAATTCTGAAAATTTGTAACTAACACAAATAAAAAGAAACCCAACCTTCATTTTCTGCTTGTGCGAGTCTTGCTTGCCCTCATTCTTTCTCTGCGCGGAAGAACTGGTAGATGTTCCAAGCTTTGCAACCTTCTGCTGGAGCATAAGTTTTAAAGAACACAAATCTGGCTACCTCCACTGGAGAAAGGGACCTAGACTTCGGGGTAAAACGATCACCAGAAGTGCCAGCCGCCGACTTCTTCGCGACAACCTGAAACGGGATCTTTCTGCACTGGATCTATATTCACAAATTTAAAGGGTTGGTTCTTTTTCTTTTTTATTATGCATGCAGATATAATTGTATATTAAATAATAGGGGAAGGAAATAAGAAACGCCTAGCCTTTCAATCAATCTCTCTTTAAGGGGCATTTTCGGGTTTTTCTTTCGAGAAACCGCCACCTTGGGTAGGCCTCTATCCGCCGCACCGCCGATCCACTACGGGTGTCAGCCGCGGCGCTCTGTGACCCCGCAGACAACTGAGCCGCGATACTGAAAGGTGGAGACACGGCGAGGAATTTTGTTCAAAAATGAACCGCGTGAAAACAGGACGCGTAGTTTGTCATTTACGGCAGAAAATGAGCTTCGTGAGCACATGCCAAAAATGGCCATTTTGAGTTCCGATTTCTTACAAACAAGTGTATCTTTTTAAAAAAACAGTCCATTTCTCTCCGTCTTAGGATAGGAGCAACTAAAATTAGCGGCGACGATTCCTACCGGGATAGACTTCTTTGCCATCTCCTTTTCATTCCCTTTAGCCACGGAAGAGCTGGACGTTACATCAATCTTTGGCTTCTTCTGCTGCAACAAATGATTAAAAGAAGAATACGAATTACGGCTACCTTAACTGGAGAGGAACTTCTGGAAGAGTGGTCATCAGAAGATCGAGTCTTCGGCTTCTTCACGGCGCTCTAAAATCGATGTTTCAGATATATCCAAGACTTCCTACCTGCTTGGCTGCCTCCTCTTTTCCGGTCGTGGAAGAACTAGAGGCCAACGTATGTCGACTGGGAGAGGTAGCTGACGATAGAGTTTTGGAATTGACGTGGGTAGATCCTGTGATCTTTGAAGATGAAGATGCCTCGGGGGTCTTAAAATTAAACATTTGTTTAAGTTTTCTCCTTTAACTCTCTTCTCCTTTTTTCTGTTTTTAATAAGATGGTTCGATTTTTAATTATTGGCATCTGTAAGAACTAACCGTCTTTAACTTCTTGCTTGTCTCGTGTGTGGCTCCGTTGGACAGTACCGAAGAAGTAGCAGAGTGAACCTTCTTAAAAGAAGGTGGAGTCATCTTTCTGTCATGTCCACTGGAGGGATCTTCAGAGGAACTCGAAGACTGGGTCCTAGTCTTGGAATGAACGGAACTGCCGGTTTTTGAAACCTCAGTAACCTGAAAATAACCAATAATGCCGTGCGCGAGTTGAAGAATTACCGGCTTCGACTTTTCGTTTGACTCTCCGTGTCCTCCTTTCACTGACTGTGGCGAAGTAGCAGCCGACATCATATTTCGACCGGCAGGCACTTCGTGATTGGTCTTCTGCAAAACATTTTAATGAAAAGCCTTTTGAATGGAGTCACCTTTGATGGCGAGGACAAGGGGCCGATGTGAGCGGAAGGACCACTAGCCCCAACAGGGGTTGCCTTTGAGGGGCTCAACGTCTTCGCCTTTGTGGTCAGCAGCGGCGAACTACCATTGATTTTCACGGGGGATGTGGTTCTTGTGGTTGAACGGCTTGAAGTTCTGGTTCGTGAAGGCGATTGTGCAATAGAAGTCTAAAAAGAAAAGAAAAGTTGTCGGAGTCATGTGTATGTGATGTGTATGTGTGTGTGTCCATGTCTGTGTGTGGATTGTATATGTGATTGTGTTTATTGATTGATTATCGCTATTTGGAATGCTTACCGGCTTAGACGGACTGCTCAACTCCTGATGCCCTCCAGTTGACAAACGAATGTCATCAGTTCCAAAGTCATTATCCGTAGAAGTTGAAGTTCTCAACTTCATTTCATTGCCATTAGTGGAAGCCGGTGTCCCTTTCATTCCAGGGAAAGAGGTTTTCTTGGGCAAGATTGGTTTGTACTCTTCCTGAAAATTAAAGGATTTTCATTGTAAACAAACTCATTGTAAACAAATTTGTATCTTACCTGGCTAGACATTTCGTTCTGTGGCCCTTGGCTTTGTACCACTTTGTAAGGACTGTGGGGCAGCACACTGTTTACCTTATAGGGCAAGATGTTCTGAAACTAAGCGCATAAATTGGGCAACTGATACCAATACCTTGACGGGTGGAGAGTTGCCTTCCTCAGGATTGTCTTCATTGGTGGCTTTGTTCGGCTGGTCCTTCGCCAGGGGGCTCTTCGAACCAAGAGTTTTGTCATCAAGATTTGTAGTTTCCGCTTCAACAGCTCTCTTGCAGGAGACCTAAAAGCCAATACTTTTACGATTCCTAATATTTTAAGAAGCACACGTGAGGTGTTAGATGTCTGCTGAGACTCACCTCTGTCTTTTCAATAGACTCTTGCTTCTTTCCTTCTCCGTCCGTAGGGGCTCCAATGGAAGATTCATCCATGACAGCGACAGTTCCAATTTCACATTCCTTCTTCGGCATCTGCGGGACCTGAAAGAAAAGCCGATTTCCTCCAAACTCAAATTTGTCTGCACTTTCAATGTCCTTCTGAGAAAACACCCATCTGCGAGTTCAGCGGCTTGATCGCAAATTTACCTATGCCGGTATGAGCCCGCGACGGGCACTTGCCCTTCATTAATTAAGGTTAACTGTTCGAAAAACAGAAGTACGCATTGACGCTAGAAAACGGGCGTAAACCTGAGTACGCTCCAGATTCATCAGTCCGGACAGCCGGACCCTTACGGTTGTGACTGACTGGTATGCTTGTGATACTTGCTTAAGAATACCAACCTGTACTTGGCGATTACAGTCTTCTTCAGTCATAGGAATGTAATGAGGCGTCAAATCGGGATCTCCGTTGGTCGATACAAGGAGGATGGGTATGTTAGGCTAAACGTTATCATTATTTCCATCTGGCATGTGTTATATACCGTTTCGGGGGCGCGTTGAGTTTCCTCATTCTTTTCAGTCGTTTCCGTAGTATTGTGGAGCTTCTCCTTGAATTTCTCGTTATTGCCTTCAGCATTGGACTCCAAAGGGGTGCTGGTTTTAGCAGAAACCTGAAAATGTGTTATTTCCACTGATTCATATTCTGAAACAAAAGCCGTGCCAATCAGGATGCACTTACCATCGACTGGCCCATCTCTTCGTCGATTCCATTGTTGGTAGGTCTCTGATTTTCCTCATGATGGTCGTTTCCATGAGTAGAACTGTCGTCCGCTTCAGTTTCCTCCTCACAACCGCCGTTTTCCTAAAGATGCTCCATTGATTTTATAGTACTATAAATCTTTTTGTGGTCATTTCCGTGGCTATATCATCAATTCACTTCCATATGATGGTAAAGCTCATTTTCGGCTACTTTTTGACAGGCATCAACTTGTTTTGAAATCTGTCAAAGTAAGCGATCAAAGTATTGCGCACATATTTGGTAGCCGGGTCACGCAACTACGTATTGGTGAGCTGCGACAAGTTAAGAATTCCACCACAAGGATGGTCATTGGGCAGGAAGCAGCCCATAGCCAGCAAGGGGGTTTCCGAAAGTTTTGCGAAAAATTGGTTTGTACTCTTCCTGAAAATTAATGAATTTTCATTGTAAACAAACTCATTGTAAACAAAATTGTATCTTACCTGGCTAGACATATCGTTCTGTGGCCCTGGGCTTTGTACCACTTTGTACGGACTGTTGGGTCGCACACTGTTCACCTTGTAGGGCAAGATGTTCTGAAACTAAGCGCATAAATTGGTAAACTGATACCATTACCTTGACGGGTGGAGAGTTCTCTTCCTCAGGATTGTCTTCATTGCTGGTAGTCTTGTTCGGCTCGCCCTGTGCCAGAGGGCTCTGCGAACCTAGAGTTTCGTCATCAAGATTTGTAGTTTCCGCATCAACAGCTGGCTTGGAAGGGACCTGAAAGCCAATACTTTTACGATTCCTAATGTTTTTAAGGAGCACCCGTGAGCGGTTAGAAGTCAGCTGAGACTCACCTCTGTATTTTCCATAGACTCTTCCTTCTGTCCATCATTTTTCGGTCGATTCAGAGCGGCTCCAATTGAAGATTCATCAATGACAGCGACAGCAACAGTTTCGCATTGTTTCTTCGGCATCATCGGGACCTAAAAGAAAAACCAATCTCCTCCAAATTCAAATTTCTCTCCGCTTTCAATTTCTTTCTATGAAAAAAACCCTGCGAGTTTAGCGGTTTTATCGCAAATATCCCTAAGCCGGTATGAGTCCGCGACGGGCACCTGCCAGTCATTAATTAAGGTTAACTGTTCGAAAAACAGAAGTACGCATTGGCGCGGGAACACGGGCGGAAACATGCGTACGCGCCGGATTCATCAGTCCGGACCGCTGGTCCCTCACGGTTGTGTGTAGACTGGTATGCTCGTGATACTGGCTTAAGAACACCAACCTCTACTTTGCGATTACATTCTTCTTCAGTCATAGGAATGTTATGAGGCGTCATTTCGGGCTTTTCCTTGTATTTCTCGTTATTGTCTTCAGCTTTGGACTCCAAAGGGGTGCTGGATTCAGCAGAAACCTGAAAATGGTTGATTTTCACTGATTCATATTCTGAAAAAAGCCGTGTCAATCAGAATGCACTTACCATCAACTGGTCCATCTGTTTGTCGCAGCCATTGTTGGTAGGGCTCTGATTTTCCTCATGATGGTCGTTTCCATGAGTAGAACTGTCGTCCGCTTCAGTTTCATTCTCACAACCGCCGTTTTCCTAAAGACGCTGCATTGTTTTTTATAGTACAATAAATCCTTTTGTGATCATTTCCGAGGCTACATAATCAATTCACTTCCATATGATGGTAAAGCTCATTTTCGGCTACTTTTTGTCATGCATCAACTTGTTCTGAAATCTGTCAAAGTAAGCGATCAAAGTTTTGCCCACATATTTGGTAGCCGGGTCACGCAATTATGTATTGGTGAGGTGCGACAAGTTAAGAATTTCACCACAAGGATGGTAATCGGGCAGCAAGCAGTCCATAGCCAGCAAGGGGTTTTGCGAAAGTCGCAGCGCCCTAGATCAACCACTTTACCTCCAGTAGACCAGCGTAAATGCTTCTACACTTACCATAGCGACGTCTTCTTTAGGTTCATCGTTGTCGGCATTGTTGTAACCTTCAGGAGATAGAGTTCCATGGGAAGGGTGGTCTTCAAGCCCTCCACCATCGTCACCATTCCAAGAAGCCTAGAAAAATAAAATATTTGTGTGGCAGTGAGTAAGTGGGAGTAAAATGACCAATTGTATCATTTTGAACAAAGTCATTTGCTCTACTCAATTCTCGTTTTTTACCGAGAAAAAAAAACAGTTTTGAAAGCTTAGCGAGAAAATGTCTTACATCCTCATTTCGGTTGAAGAAGTCGCAAAATCAGGTAAAAGTTTTGAACCTCACGCGTACAAATAAGTTTTTAGTCGTAGCCCATCGACCATAGCTTCGAAAATGGTCTTACTAAAACTTCATGCAAATATAAATTCCGTGGTTGCGTCTTTGCCGCACAACATTGTCGAAGTGACGCGCGTTACAAAGCATATTTTTGTGATTCTTGTTTAAAACCCAAGAAAGAAGAATATGGAAAGACCTTGTTTTCCTTTTGGTATCTGAGAATAGCTGCGACTAAATTTCTGCTGGCTCAAGGATTTTATGACGGAAAAGTTAAACGCAATGTTAGTGGCGCAGAAGAAAACGCGTAAATACATGTGTGAAAAGACTAACGTAAAGTAAGAGATTTGTCCGAATGTAGAAATGTAATTCAATAAAAAATATGCTATTTTCGAATGAGAAGAAAGCGCTTGATTTGAAATCCTTGAAAACGAATTTCCGGAAACATAAAATAATAAAAATTGTTTCACTTATACAACTGGAACATGAAAATTCCAAGAAATGTAGAATTTATTTCGTTTGCGGATATTCGTTTTCAAGGATTTCAAATCAAGCTATTTCTTCTTATTTGAAAATAGCATATTTTTATTGAATTACATTTCTACATTCGGACAAATCTGTAGCTTTTATACGTTAGTCTTTTCACACATATTGTATATACTTTCTATCTTTTAATTAAACGACAATTATTTTCAAGTACGGAACTTTATAGTTAGCCAGTTTTTAATGTTTTAACAAAAAGCAAAACGATAGCGCTATGGCGGATTCGAACCAATGCCCATTCAGGCGCAGGCCTATCATCTCCACCACTACACCACCATTGGGTGTTCAAAACCGCGGCGCACGCTCTCAATTAGAATGCGCCTATCGAAACAAGGCGAGAGTTCACAGCTTTCGAATTCATATCGTAACGCTACTAGTAGATAGTGAAAGAGAATTTGAACAATAATATGACCTTCTGTTATGATTTTGCTTGCTCACAACTAACGGAGGTCCCAAATTTGCTTTGCTGTTTGGAGCATTTGACATTTGAAAGTATCAAATATTATTGCATTTCCGGAATCTACGTCAAAATTTACATAGTGGGTGACATTTCTACAGCGAACACTTGAATTTGAGGGGGTAAAAGTCGTTCCCGGAAAATTGTTTACGCCAACGGCGGCGGCGGACAGGAACGTCGCCCATTTTTTGAAACTACGCTAGAACGCGGCGAGGATTCAACATCAACCAAATTAACTTTTGATTAAAGCAACCGACGCGTCTTGAAGCGCTGAGTAAGAATATCGCCCTTAAAACAACTAAAAATTGAATATGAAAACGCTGCGCCGGAAAACCCTTGGAAAACAGTTTGCAAACGTCCGATTTGACAACAAATCTACCCAGCGCTCCGCGCTGGGTACAATAGTCACCTCCTCCATTTCATCCTCAATTTCATCCTCCATGTCATCGTCATTTAGGTCGCTATCGCTTGAAAGCTGATCTCCGTCGGCGGATTCGTTCCCAGAATGCGCAGAGTCGTCCACTTCGTCTTCAACGTCGTCATCGTCAGAATCCTAAAGATCCAGTTTGTTTGCGTGAAGGGATCAAATAATCACCATGTCTTTGTCAACAATTCCGTGAGTTCCTTTCTGAACTCTTGCCTCTTCCGCTTTGATCTCTTTGTTCATTTGGTCAAAATAGGGTTTTCGGCCACTTTGAGATGGAGCCACAATAGTCGTTTTCTGAATTTACGGGTTGTTTTACAAAATACCAAATACATTGGGTACCTCAAAAGTATCGGTGTTGGTCTGCTTAGCGAGAGCGCAGGCTCTGTGTGCCATTTCGAAAGCATAGGTTAAACCCTAAACCAATCGATCAATTTAACTGAACCCTTAAGTTCAAACCTCACGAAGCCGCTGATTTCCTTTGCATGCCTCCAGACTATCATCTTCAAACGTTCTATCGACGAACTAAAACTTGGTTAAATGACCTCACGGTAATCTTACCAATGAAAATTCATCAAGAAAGACATCCAACGAGTGGTTGGCACGCTCTCGAGTCTGAAACTTACTTATTGCAAATAAACTGGATGAGGCTCACCAGTGGCTGGCCTTCATTCCTGAAAATAAATCTCTTGACATGCAATGACTGAAACGGTGTGCGTTGTTCATCTGGCGGAGGATCGCCCTCCATCTAAAACTTTTTTCCTACATTCACAAATGTTGGTTCAAATCGATGCCTATGAAGAAAGATACATCACAAGCTCGACGTTTAGTGGACGGTTCTCTCAAAGTGCACTTTGTCTGAGATCCTTGCGGGAAGTCGCTGTCTAGACAGGACATCTGGCTGGTTTTTGTCTAACCGTGCCGAGCCAACATTCGTCTGCAGTTACCACAGATCACATGGAAATCGTATAATCAAGGACTTTAGTTTCAGATAGTCTCAGGCTACCATACAAAAATTATGGGTACTTAAAAAGTTTTTGGAAGCAAATCGCTTCAAACCATACTGGTCACAGGCGGGTTATTTTCTAAACAATAGTGAGTCGCCTCGAAAAAAGCATTCATATTTTCACTTTTTGAATGCAACAAAGAATGACTCAAGGCACTGAAAAAGTTAAATATGGAGGAAAAGTTTGAAATAATTTCTCAGCGCAATATGCGTTTTAATTGTTTTTTGAGAAAATTTAATATTCGAAAAATGATTTTCAGTCACGGAATCGAGCTTGGAATGGTTTTACGTGAGCTGTGCCTGTTTATAAGTTTAGACAAGGGTTTTTATAAGAGTCGATCAAAATTGTTTCACCTGCGGCATAGGAAAATTATTTTTGACCAAACATTCTAATAAAAAAACACAAGATTTCAGATCATAGGCGATTTTTATAACCAAATTTACAGTACATTATATCACCGCGGTTACTGTTATGTACCACACCATGGACCACACTTCGCATCTTAACTTAAAATTGAAACTTTAGAAAAAATGTTTCTTGGATTGAAAGTCTCACTTGAGTCACCCATACAAGATAATCTACTTTTTAGCCTGTTTTGTTTTTTGAAATTCGGAATTTGTTTAGGATGACTGAAGCCTTGGATCACACAAAGAGTTAGTTAGAAACAACTATTTCTATTAGGGGACTTCGTTTAGAAACTATAATAAACGACAATCAAAGAAGTGGGGGAAGTAGTGGTGAACGACATAGTAGTATTAGTACAACTTGTAATTTGCCTCAGGAACTTTGCGTGGGAAGCGTGGTGATGAAATCGATGGGCCTCCGCAACGCACCGCAAAATATTCCACTGTATAGTGGCAATTTGAAAATGATATGATGTTGTGACTAACAGTGGTACCAGAAAATAACAGTAAAATAACGAAATTAAGGTTTCAAAACTGATTTATGTAGCTTTTGTTTGCAAACCATATGGTTGGTCTGTCGGTTTGAGTAAAATTGTATGTGAAATTCCAAAGGGGACAGTAAATCTTGCCTGGAATGATTGTTAGCCCGCGTGATGTCTGGCACTGGCGCAAGGCCTTTGTTCTAAGCTGGGCAAGTTTTACTGCTCTTCAAGGACACTCATCATTAACAAATCCAATCTGCGTTCTGAGGCTTTTTTAACAACTGCTGAAGAAAGAGGCTGTTAGCTGATGAACTAAAACTTAAAACGAGGGAACAGGGATTGTTTTTTTAGATACTTTGAGATTGTACATTTTTAGTGAATTTTTTGCCATCGAAAGTTGAGTAAGGCATGGGCGAAGGGTTACTTGTTGTTCCATTAGATGGTGTTGTCACCTGAAATTGGAACTGCCGAGACCAATTGAACGTTTCTCGCACTCTATGTACAATAGTTAACACGTGGTGTTTAAGGGATGCTACCTTGAGGTTGCGCTTGCTTGTGTAAGTCTGGGAATTTTCATACATGGAACAAGAAAGAAGGCTCAAGAAAGGTTCATCCGTTAAGCCAGAATTAGACCTAAAAGTGTGGCGGTCGCTGAGACTGTGGGACTGCACGATCCAATATAAACAAATAAACAAGTTGGCGGCCCATCTGTGTACGTGACCATAACCGGCGGAGAACACAAAGGGCACCACATCTGGACGATACTTGGAAGAGAGAGAGAGAGAGAGAGCTAGAAAAACAGATAGACAGAGAGACAGACAGCCAGAGGAACGCGTGAATAACTGAACAGAAATCAGCCGGGCACGTGCAGAAAGGACGCTGTCTAGACAATGACCGGCTGTGTTGGCCGACCCGCGAAGGGGAGGAATGCTCTTCGAGGCAGGCGCGCGCTGTATTGTAGACGCATCACCAAGGATTTTGGGGTTTCCGAAAGTTCTCGCATGTTCATTCACAAGCTCACTGTAACTCAAAGGAAATTGAGAAACATCAGTTGTGATAGCTATCTCTAAGCACATAAAATGGGAATATTAACAAAACAATATTGTTTTGCGAGAACTTGGATGTAAGAAAGAAAGGATAAGAACATAGATGTAGCGTGAAGCGTGCATACGACACATTCATATTTTAAGGAGTTGTAGTTTCTAAATTGATTTGACGACAGTTTGCCTAACAGCCAGATTGACAGGCGGGCAACGGCGTCCACAGTCAGAAATAAACAAGTGCGCGGCTTCCTCTGTGTATTGCCATAAGCGACGGTGAAACAAAGAGCTGCCACATCTGGACACTGGCTGAGGTCATTCTTGTGATAAACAATGGTACCGCGACGCAACGGCTTTTAACACTGCGCATAGAACTACGGGAAGCCATGTGGTATCCACGAAGTGAGAAAATGCTAAAATGGAATAAATAAGTACAGAGAGAGGGGGAAGCGAGTGAGAGAAAGAGAGAGAGAATGAGAAAGAGAGGGAGAGAAGGAGAGAGAGGGAGAAGAGGGGGAGAGGGGGAGAGATAGAAAGAGAAAGATACCAAGCAAAGAGCTAAAGATTGAGAAAGAATGAACAGCAACGGCCAAGCAAAAATCAATTGGGTGCCCTGTTAAAAAGAGCGTTCTTAGACAATCGATGCCGGCTTTGGTAAAGCCGTGGGTGTGAGGAATGCTTTCGACGGCAGTGTCCCCGCGCAGAATGCATCACACAAGATTTCTGTGTTTCCGAAAGGGAGAAAAAGTGTCGCGCACGGTGAATCACAAGCTCTCCAAAACTCATGGGAAAATGTGCGCAACGTGCAAAATATCATTTTGGAATGGTTATCGAAGAGTATGAAAGGAACAGTAATGTGAACATGTTATTGTGGCGAGAAAATCTGAAGAAAACAAAAATTAAAGGAGAACCCAGCAGATTTTGCGAACTAGATTTCTTTTACAAATATCATATGCCAAAATATTTAAATGATTGTAATTTCTACACTGTTGAAGCCGCAGCTTTTAATGATCAAAAGTGTTCTGACTTCGAAAGTGGAAGAAATTGGCACTTTCCTATGAAGGAAAGCGGATAAAGGCACATCTGCTCAGCTAGGAGAGGGAGGGGCGGTCAGGCAGGTGGCGCGAGGCGAGTGCGAACTGAAATAAACAAGGGGCGGACTCTCTGTGGGTCTTACCGTAACCAGCGAGAGAAGCAAGGAGGCGGTTCTGGAAGCCCAGAAGAAAAAAGACAGACAGAGAGAGAGAGAGAGAGAGAGAGAGAGAGAGAGAGAGAGAGAGAGAGCGACATAGAGACAGAGATCCAGACAGCCAGAGGAACGCGTGAATAACTAGACAAAAATCAGCCGGGCAATCGCAAAAAGACCGCTGTCTAGACAATGACCGGCGGTGTTGGCCGATCCGCGAAGGGGAGGAATGCTCTCCGAGGCATGCGCGCGCTGTATTGTAGACGCATCACCAAGGATTTTGGGGTTTCCGAAATTTCTCGCATGTTCCTTCACAAGCTCACCGTAACTCAAAGGAAATTGAGAAGCATCTGTTGTGATAGATATCAATGAGCACATAAAATGCGATTATTAACAAAACTATATTGTTTTGCGAGAACATTCATATTTTAAGGAGTTGTAGTTTCTAAATTGATTTGACGACAGTTTGCCTAACAGCCAGATTGACAGGCGGGCAACGGCGTCCACAGTCAGAAATAAACAAGTGCGCGGCTTCCTCTGTGTATTGCCATAAGCGACGGTGGAACAAAGAGCTGGCACATCTGGGCACTGGCTGAGGTCATTCTTGTGATAAACAATGGTACCGCGACGCAACGGCTTTTAACACTGCGCATAGAACTACGGGAAGCCATGTGGTATCCACGAAGTAAGGGAAACATGGTCATCTTTCGCAAGTAACAATTGGAAAAATGGAATAGGGAAGTAGAGAGAGAGGGGGAAGAGAGTGAGAAAAAGAGAGTGTGTGTGACTGAGAAAGAGAGGGAGAGAAGGAGAGAGAGGGGAAGAGGGAGAGAGGGGGAGGGAGAGAGAGAGAGGGGGGAAGAGAGAAGAGGGAAGAGAGAAAAGAGAAGAGAGAAGAGAGAAAGAAACAGAGGCAGAAACAGAGAAAGCGAGAAAAACTCGGTAGTAACCAGACGAAAATCAGCCGGGCGCCTGTGCAAAAATAACGCTGTCTAGACAATGACCGGCGGTGTTGGCCGATCCGCAGTGAGGATCGGCCGCTTAATGAAAAGCGCTACACACTATCCAGGGGTTCTGTGCTTATTCTTGTATGATGCTTCACAAGCTCTCATTAATTCAAGGGAAAATGTGCGCGAGGTTTGAAATATGTTGTTCTATCAGTTTTCGCGGAGTTTGCCTAAAATCCAAGCTAGCCGGCGGGTAGCTAATGCATAGAACAGCGTCGACGCGCGGCTTCCTCTGTGTATGGCCATAAGCGACGGTGAAACAAAGAGCTGGCACATCTGGGCACTGGCTGAGGTCATTCTTGTGATAAACAATGGTACCGCGACGCAACGGCTGTTAACACTGCGCATAGAACTGCGGGAAGCCATGTGGTATCAACGAAGTGAAGGAAACATGGCCATCTTTTGCAAATAACAACAAAATAACGCAAAAATGGAATAGAGAAGTAGAGAGAGACAGAGAGAGACAGAGAGAGACAGACAGACAGGAGATAAGGAGGGAGGAACGAAGAGAGAGGCACAGAAGAAATGAGGGAGAGAGAGTGAGAGAGAGGGAGAGAGGGAGAGAGGGAGAGAGGGAGAGAGGGAGAGAGGGAGAGAGGGAGAGAGGGAGAGAGGGAGAGAGGGAGAGAGGGAGAGAGGGAGAGAGGGAGAGAGGGAGAGAGGGAGAGAGGGAGAGAGGGAGAGAGGGAGAGAGGGAGAGAGGGAGAGAGGGAGAGAGGGCAAGAGGGAGGGGGGGAAAGAATTGGCGGGTTACGGTACCCAGTTTCGAAAATATTTTCGCGCGAATGGCGTGGCTGGACGCAAAACAGATGAGTGTGATCTCAAAAAAGTGGAAAACATTGGTGTTTATGAGGGTTTTATTGTACGATACCGAGTTTACGGACAGTGAGGGGTCGGCGATGTTCGCTGGGTTGCTTAAATACAGCTTCTATACAGTTTTATGGTAATTAGAACCGCTTTTTCCAGAAAATGACGATTTTTTATTGATCAACTTACCCAAAAATATGAAACAGTTGTGTTAAGTTGGTTTTTTACCTATCAAGTAAATGACATTAATCGATTTCCAAGAAAAAAAACATTTGGAAAAATTCAAATTTCGGACAACCAGGGCTTTTTCGATCCCTCCTGATTACCGTTCTTTAAAGAAATTGGCTTAATTAGTTGTATTACTTTGCAGGCGATATGGGCGCGAAGAAAGGAATAGAAACTTCGGGAACGATAAGGACGGTTTGGAGGGGACAGGGGGATGGGGGAGGGGATAATCGATTCCTTACGTAGCTGGGACCGGCGTGCGTCCCTCTGCGGCGCTGTTGCCCTCTCCGAGCACTTTTTCCTTTGTCGCACGTGGGATTTTTTGTGCGCCTGGTGCGGAATCAGACCAAAGGGAGAGGGGACACAAGTTGCAGGGATACGAACGCTTGAATACTTCAAATGAACGGCATATATTGATGGTTTACATGAAAGATAGCTAAAACAAACGTGAAATTAATGAAAACGTTAATTTCAACAACATGTTAATCGATTCAAAGAGTAACTGTGGAACTTTTTTATCAGGGTGGAGAAATAAAACGAGCTGTAACTGAAACGGTAGCCTTGTAGTTGGGGCAAACGTTTTCAAATCCTGCTAAGGAGTCATAATTATCGAATTATCACACTTTCTCTTTGGACGCCCTGTTTCTCTCGCTCTTTAGTCGTGGATTTGTTGGCAGGCTGCGAATTTCGCTTGTTGGTGTAGTAATAGCGCGTCCAACTACTACTTTGCATAAGTCTTGTTGGATTTTTTCAACGATTTGTCTTGCGTTTTTTATTTTGCCTAATCAGAAACCTTCGTTTTCTCAAATAAAAACTTGTAAGAAAAAATATAATTTTATACTTCAAAACGCAAATTATCTTGAGGACTAAAGCTGTCCTAGAAAAAAATGAGAAAACTTCTGGCAGTTTTGGGAAAACCACACCCTTAAAACACAAATATATGGTCACGTTTTCCCGTGTAGCTGCTTTTATTTGGCAAAATCGAAAATAGTTTCCAGGTAAAATGCCCAAGAGAGTGAGTGTCAATGCGGCGGCTGGTCGCATATGTGTCTCTTTGCGGCGTGCCGCCCCACGTCATCCTCACATCATCCGACGGGTTCCGCTGTTTTATGAAAAATTTGGAAAGTTGTATAACAATTGCTTTCCGAAGACTTCAAATGTGAAAATGAATAACACGTTGCCTCAAATCCTGCAACTACATAGAAATACAAAATACAGTTTTCCATTTTTGGCCATTTGGATGCCGGAATATTCAGATTCATTCATCCCAGTCGTCACGATTGTCAATGTGCTACCGTCTACAAAAGCAGGTTGATCCACCTTATATTGGGCTGATTTTTTTGTGTTCAGTGAACCCATCGACACAACTGTGTACTAAAACGTTTATTATCATGAATATGGGTAAAAACTACTCTGGTTTTAATCTTTTCAATTGACTGCATGAATGTGAGCGTATGCATGTTTGATTACAATCATTACTTGTCATTTGATTTTAGTAAAACTTACTTTTTTCCAATAACTAGTTTTTTTATCCCGTGTGTTCTTGCCTGGAAGTTTGTTGCAGTGCTCGTAATTTTATGCCTAAGTGATGAAAAGTACAATCTCCCCCATGTTCTGCAGTTGACGCAGAGGTTGATGAGTAGCAATTAAAAACGCGTGTTTCATCGGAATGAAAAGTGATTCTGCTTTTCCAATTGAGCTGGATGACTGTTGAAGACTTTTTAATCAGTCGGAGAAATAATTTCCTTTTTTACTTATTGCAATAAGTTGTTTCAAAATCTAAAGTAAATTTTCACCTAAATTTGAAAAGTTACAATTCTTACTTAAACTCAATTTAATAGACAAAAATGACAGTATTGTTTCTATTATTTATGTTGCCTTGTAAATGGTTGCAGCTGTCAGATTAATGTAATTTGGACTCACTCTAAAAGTTCATATTACTCTTGAGTTTTAGCAGTTCGGGCAAATGCTGATGAGTTGCAATTAAAAAGTTTGTTTCACTGGAACGAAAAGTCATGCAACTTTTTCATTCCATTGCAGTAAGTTATGATTCATTCAAATTGACACGGGATGACTTTTAAAGACTTTTTAAACATTCAGCGAAATAAATCCCTATATCTCTGTTTGCCATTACTTTTCAAAACATAACCGAAATCAATTTTTTTCAAGGAAAAAAATTGAAACTCGTCAAGTTTCAGTTACCCGGATTTCTAGGGCTGCTAAAAGCAACAAAATTACATTGGCACATTTTTCAATTGAAAATAGTTTTTCTTGGTTTTCAGAACTTGATGTTCCCAGCTAACTTCGAGGTGATTTGCTACTTGATCTTAGCATTGTTTGTTCAACTATGCGTTGTCTTTTGGATATATGCCATTTGGAAAGGATCCAAACAAGAAATGAAAATTTTCCGTCCTTTGTTGATGCGAGCTGCGGTAAGACGTTAGACAGCTTGTCACATACAATCACAGATAATGGATCTGATATCATCTATTTTCCCTAACTGGATCCTAAGAAATGAACAACTCTATCCTTTTCCAGCTACAAGAATTCAGGGTCCTGCAAGTCTTCTAGGATGCACTGCAGTGCCTTATTTAGTAATCGACTTTACCTAATGATCTCAATATATGTTTAGGAAGCAATTTATTTCTTTATTTACGGCTGTGTTGTTCTTGATATTAACGATTGCTGTATTGCACGAGTGTTTTGGATTTTCAACAACCCTGGGCTTGTGAAGAAATTGTTGGCCATTCGGTTACTGTTTATCATTACTTAAACAATTTTTCAGTGGAATTGGAATAAGTATCGGTGCACATTTTATTGTTGGAGTTCTGCTATTGAATGCCTCTTTGATAATGTTTAACGGTTGTTCAGGGTATCAGGTAAATAAAACTACGGAAATAAAAAACAAATCGGGATAGGGAACCGGGGCAATCCTTTAACTTTTGCTTATCAGGAAAAAAACCATAATCCTACATTTCACCTTAATTGAACTCAAAAATCTGGAAAACGAATCTTCGTAAATTGTTATACATCTGGTTATAAGTAAATTTTATCGCTCAGATAATTTAAGCGTAAAATTTAAGCATTTTTCGTTAATGTAGAACAAACGATATGTATTCTTTAAAAAATAGAAAAACTACTTTTGGAACAAATTCCTTGTGTACAAATTCCTTGTCTACTACAGTCTTTCACACATATGGAACACTTTTCTATGGTTTAATCAAAAGATTTTTCAAGTCTTGTTTTGATTTTTTCTATTAAGAGTTAAATAACATAAGTTTGTTTTTAGCTTTTGAGGCAACATGCGATCATTAACAATGTCACTGCTGTATTTCTTAAGTTTGATATTGAGCCATCTGATCTAATCGCCTTTGCTGATTTGGAAAGGTTCCGCATCTCTAATTATTCATCTTAAAACCCATTTTCAGTAAACTCCCTGTAATTACTTTTATTTATCTTCTCATCATATTAGTTCTGGTAAACGTCATATGTACTGCTGTGGTTCACATTCGACTCCGCAATCTATCCCATGTTATGTCGCCTTCAAATATGCAAAGCTACAAACAGTTTACAAACATGCTCCTCTCACAGGTAATTTCCATAGATACACAAACTTTTCACAAATTTTTTCAGCTTCTATTTCTTTTAATCATTGTCGGTTTTCCTTCAATAGTTTTCGCAATTGTAACCGTATTTGCTGAATCGGATGTGTTCCTGAATTCGAAGTTTTACCATTATTTTAACTGTGTCACATCTACTTGTTTTCCTTTGATTAATGTATTTGTGGCTTTTGCCTTTATTCGACCATTTCGAAAGATTTTGGTTACTTCCTTCCAAAAACTGCTGAACGTTCTCAAATGTAAATAACACAAATGTTTAACTTATTACGATATTTTGTTTTTTATACATCCGAAATAAACATGTTTTAATGCTGGTTATGAAGGTTTCCAAAACCCCGCAAATTGTGCTTCATCCAGAGTCCGGACCGGCCCGCATTTAGCTTAACAACACAAGGCAAACATGTCAAAAGTTTCAACAAACAAGTATTAATTATTAATTTTACAAACACTTTATTAACTGTTTCGGTTGCGCAGAAATTTCAGGAGGTCAGCATGGTTTTTACTAAA
Organism: Oscheius sp. G VE-2021; assembly: GCA_022343465.1. Taxonomy (NCBI): domain Eukaryota; kingdom Metazoa; phylum Nematoda; class Chromadorea; order Rhabditida; family Rhabditidae; genus Oscheius; species Oscheius sp. G VE-2021. The sequence goes on from JAJQXH010000051.1 coordinate 463,123, forward strand.
AAAAAAACGTACCATTTGCCGTTTCTGCCATCATAGAAAAATTGAAGATTAACAACTTGTCGTTTAAGCCATTTGTTGGTTCTTCCACTGTTTTTGGTTCCACCACAAATTTTGTAAACGTGCTAACAAGTGATAGATTGACAGTGCTGGATTTGTTAAACGCCAATTTTGTTTAAAAAAATTCAAAATTATAATTGTCCAAATCTAACTTCGGTCGCTCTTTGCTGCGTAATATCCACTCAATGTGAATTACATGTTGTGTCAACACCTTATTAACCTGCCAACACCTTGTTATCCTGTTAACATCCCTTTGCCTTATCAACACCTTATTTATGTGTCAACACCTTGTTGACTTGTCAACATCGTGAGTACTTGATTTATTTAAACGCCGTTTTGGTGGAAAAAAATATGCACCACCATAACTATTCAACTCTAGCCAAGTGTCGTCGGTGAAAAATCCGCTACTTGTCCAATATCGTGTTATTAAAATGATATTAACCTAAAATAAATATAGTAAGACAAGATAAATGAAATACTTTTCAACATTGTACATAGTAACTTCTGAACGTTTCATACTGTTGTTTACATCAAAAATAACTTTAAAAAAACTCTGTTTAAATAATACAAAATATTTAAAACTTTCAAACTAAAAACAACAAGATCGGAATCCTCGATGGTATTTTTAAAGATATCGATTTAGCTTTCCTATTATTTTGTATGCCAAATTTGTTAAATGTGTTCTGTTCCCCAAACTTCTATGAAAAACAATCGACGTAGTCGACTACAACTACCAATTTAACAATCTTGTTTGCATAACATAAAAATAAATTGCCTGCTTAACTCTTCCTCTAGAGAGCATTGTTTACATTATAGTCTTCTACCTTTCTAAAAAAAAGAGTGATTTCACACCGGGTCGACCAATTGTGTATGTTATGCAGACCAGCCGACCCTCTTTCCAGTCCCGAGCGGATCCGAACCCTTTATCTTTGCCTGGAAAAGGGGCCATACCGGGTCACCTGTTCTTCAAAAAATTTTGGCCTGGCCCAGTCCTATCACTTTTGCTCTTGGTACGTTTCACAAGTGAAGACCATTTTTTTAAACCGTAATAATTGCAGCTAAAATTGCAGAGCAATTATCATTCACGAATAAAACCTTCATTTTCCGTACGCATTATGCTAGAAAATATCTATTTCCGTTTCGCTTACTCTATATTGGGGGCTATTGTTCAAATGTGCATTGTTTTCTGGATATTCACAATCTGGACAAAATCTAAAAATGAATTAAAACCTTGTCGAACTCTGTTGCTGCGAACTGCGGTAGACCAACTATTCGGGTATAATTTCGTCTTTTTCAGGTTACCGATTTAATTACTTCTACTTGTGTGACCTGGTTCTTCTGCCCAGATACATTGTTTCCATTTCCAGCTGCGAGAATTTTAAGTCCCGTCAAGTACCTCGGAGAATCTGCTACTTTTGACTTTGTGGGTTACAATGAGGACCATAATTGTGCAATTCACAGGAAGCTTTCTATCTTTTTTCATTCGGTTGCATTGTATCTGCCATTAATGACTGTAGTTTTGTGCGAGCGTCTCTTATTTGTGGATATCACAAAATCCACAAAGCACTTCTTTCTGCTCCGTTTGTAAAGCAAAATGTTGATTAAAAAAATTGGTTACAGTGGGATTTCATTAACTCTTGTAACTCACTGCGTCGTTTTTGCCCTAATGGTAAATCTTAGTCGCCAGACTTTTGGTGGGAGTTTGGGAATTCAGGTTAGCTATATATGATTCATTTTACTAAATTGCTTATTGCGCAAAAAATGTGTTTTCAGGATATCTTTGACTATGCAAAACCAAAAAATCTCACTTACCTTCTTCTTGAGAGGAAAGTGGACCAAAACGACATAGTATTATTTGTTAAAGAGCCCAAGTTAGTTTTTTTTAAAATTAAATATTGATTTGTTAGTGTTTTTCCTTGCGCAGTGGTCATTTTTCTACTTGTTTCTGTTATGCTGACAAACATAACGTGTAACACCATCGTGTTGATTACACTCCATCGTTCCAAAAATATAATGTCCCCAGCAACCATAAAAGCTCACAAACAATTCACTCTTATGTTGTTGGCCCAGGTATGCTAGTCTTCCAACATTTTCAAAAACAATTGGTTAAGATGGTGTTCCCAATTTTATTCTCTGCCCTTCCATTTTCTGTTTTTCTTGGTGGTTCATTTTTGTTAAAGTCGGATTTACTACTTAATTCCCACAGTTATAGTCTTTTGAATGTAATTATATCTTCTATGTTTCCCACGGTCAACGCTGTGATTTCTTTTATTTTCGTCAAACCTTACAGGAACTTCCTCAAAAATTGCTTTAGTTAATGATGTGACTTATTCAAGACAGGAACATGCCATTATAACCACAATTACCTTTCATAAATGTATAATAGTCAGCCTTGCATGAAATGCTAAAGGATTTTTCTTATAAAAACTTTGTGAATTAAAGACAGATCTGAAGCGTTTTATGCCCAAAAAACAGTCAAATGTTGACCAATATAAAGTTTTTCTAAACCCCGTCATGATTATACTCGTTCAACTCCCCAATGGAAATAAAAATGACTGGTATATTGCTCGTTGGCCTAGGACGTTTCGATGAAAAACATCAAATTGTGTCCTTTTTGCAAAAAGTACTTGTCAAACACTATTCTTTCTTACAAATTAAGTTTCTAACTGTTTGATATAAGTTTTCAAATTCGTCTTTTCTAAGTGTATAACAAGATACCATATTATTAATAAAAAAAACTTATAAACTGTGCAACTGTTTAGACAAATGAAATGAACTATTGTTTTCACGATCGCAGTTTTGTGTGAATAGATTAAATAAACATTTTATACTTGGCCGAAGAGCGTAAAACCGTAATTATTACTATTTTGTTCAACCGTGACGCAAAAAACAACGTCAGCATTACGGACGAAACGTACTTTTCTTATTTAAATTGAGAAAACAAAAAGATTACGTCACTCAGGATTCCCAAGCCGTCTCCGATCCAAGTACTAACTGAGCCCAACGTTGCTTGACTTGCAAGATCGGACAGGATGGCATAGTTTCAACTCAGTGTGGGCGTAAGCAAGGTTAACAAAACTTGCCGTATTCACATTGGAACGACATGTTTCAGTGAAAGAAGATCAAATTAGCTGGAAAAGGCGCGTATTGAGCATGCAACGCGTGATAGCAAATTGTTTCACGCCATTTCTTAAGATTTTAGTCGGTTTGCTGACGTCTATTTTTTCGAATAGGAATAGAGCCATGATAATTTTTCGTTCCTAGCCAGACTTGTTTCATAGTATTTCGAATTCTGCTTAGCTATACCGGATCAAAAAGTCTTGATACAAATTGTCTGATGCTCCCCATAATTTAAAAACATTGATATTTGTTTATTCCAGCTATCTCGCGTTCAACTGAAAACATCAATTTCCGACTCTGTCTACCGTTTTTTAATGTTGTATCATTTCACTACTGTTCTCATTATTAGACCACAGGTGGCTACTAGTCAATGACTGGAAAGTAGGCAGGCCCTCAATGTGTGGTTGCTCTGGCTGGATCCACCTGTGGTTCATCAAAGGTTCGGATGGGGCCCAACTAAGCTTTGCGAGTACTTCAAACCATTTAAATGACAAAAACGCCTTAATATGTCATTTTTCACTAAATATAAAAGAAATCAAACTTTCGCCTCTAGGGAGATCGGAATACTCGATGTTTTTCTTCTAAACGGGTCAGCTCTGTTGCTCAAAATTTCCGGCCAGGCCCGGTCTATAAGTTTACCATTATGCAAGTTATAAGTTTATCACTCTTTTCAATTTTGTTTTGTTAAATATTTTTCATAAACACTTCTTGTTTTTGATAACATGATCTCTAAGAACAGACGTTGTCGATTACCAATTTACTAATCTTCTTCGCAGAACATAAACATAACTTGTCTGACTTTCCCCACAATTTAAAAAAAAGTAATACTTAATCATTCCTGTCACCCCGCATTTGTATAATTGCCGGTAAACAATCATTATCAACTCTTTCTGTAAATCCGCACCTCACCGGTCCCACGGTTTCCCTTTTTTGCAGACCAGACGACCCCCTTACCAGTCAAGCATCGAGGGTGCGGGTCAGATGCAAATGATTGTTTCATTTAAAGTAAATGATGGTGAAACACAGTTGTTATTAACAAGTATTTTTTTAAAGCAAAAAGTTTTGTCCCGGGCGGATCCGAACCCCCGATGTTTGCCTAATTAACAGGCCGCCAACCCGGCTCCTCAGTTTTTTCGGCGCGGCCCAGTCCGCGTTTGGACAACTATTACTTTTGGAATTTTTAACAGGCAACAGTATTTTTAAACCGTATTTACGACAGTTGAAATCATCGTTCTATACCAAATATATTGACTTACTGTGTTTACACTCCATATGATTACGTTCAGGGTAGCACTCAATTTTCTTTAAAGCGTCATGCTAGAAAACATTTACTTCCGTTCTGCTTACACTTTACTGGGAGCTTTTGTTCAACTATGCATTGTTTTCTAGATAATTACAATCTACACAAAATCCAAAAATGAATTAAAACCTTGTCGAACTCTGCTGTTGCGAACTGCGGTAAGTTAACGATTAGGAATCATCTCATTTTTTTCAGATTACCGATCTTATTGTTTCGGTTTTTGCCACCTGGCTCTTCTGTGCAGATGCATTGTATCCATTTCCAGCTGGGAGAGTTTTAGGCCCCGTCAAATATCTAGGAAAATCCGCTGTTATTGACTTGGTAGGTTATTTTGAGAACTACATTTGGTACCATTTACAGGAAGCTTTCTATATTTTTTCATACGGCTGCATTACAGCTGCCATTAATGACTGTAGTTTTGTGCGAGCCTCACTTATTTGCGGATACCAAAAACTTCACAGAAGACTTCTTTCAACTCCGTTTGTACAACAATTGTGATCAAAAATTGGGTTTTAAGCGGGATAACAATAACTCTTGTACTTCACTGCGCCGTTTTTGCCATAATGGTAAATATTAGTCGCCAGACGTTTGGTGGGCGTTTGGGAGTTCAGGTTAGTGACATACTTCATTTCACTTATGAGAACATGTGCTTGTTAACGTATAAAAATTAATAACTTCAAAACGTCAAAAAACTATTTTTTAAGGAACTGTTTGACTATGCCAAATTGAAGAATCTTACTTACCTGCTGATTAAGATGCAAGTGGACCGTAACGACATTGTTTTTATTGCTAACGAGCTCAGGTTTGTGTTATCACTTAAATTATTTTTTATTGTTAGTGTTTTTCCATGCGCCGTGATACTTTCTCTTCTTGTTGGTATTATTCTGACAAACATAACATGCAACGGCATCGTTTTAATTACACTTCGTAGATCAAAAAATTTCATGTCTGCCACGACAATAAAAGCTCACAAGCAATTCACATTCATGCTATTGACTCAAGTTAGTTTTACCTCGAAACCAAAATATATTTGATTAGATGATTTGCCCAATTCTATTCTCAGCTCTTCCATTTATGGTTTTTCTTGGTTTCACATCTTTTATACAGACAGATGTACTCCTTAATTCCACGTGTTTTTTACATTTGAATGTGATTACATCGTCTGTCTTTCCCATGGTCAACGCTGTTATTTCGTTTATTTTCGTCAATCCTTATAGGAATTTCCTCAAAAAATGCATTATATCATTGTGTGAATTGTTCTTTTTGAATCGATAAAAGCAGGCTATTACAACCACAATGCTCCTTCACGGAGCATCAACCATTATCGTCAGCCGTGTTTGAAATGCTCAATTTATCATAAATAGTTTCAAAATCGTTTGTTTTATAAGTGTATGTAATTTCCCAAATAGCATTACCCAGAGTTTCATGAACTGTGATAATGTGAAACTAAACAACTGCTCAGTTTTTACGAGGGTTTTATGTGACGGTCGGGGTTATAATTCATAGTTTTGTTAATTCTGTTGAATACTGTTAGATTCTATGCGAAAACAGTTTTAATCAAACATTTCCGTTCTTGGACACAGAAAAGTCACTGAAAGGAAAGAAATTGTTACAAAGAAATGACTCGTAGTCTCCGCCAGACTTTGAATCCCAGCATAGGGTAGCAAATTTTTAAATATCAGCTTTATTTTAAAAACATTTATTTAGTAAGTATAAAGTTAACTAGAAAACAATGTTTAACACATAGAAACAATGTTTAACTGTTATTTTTATAGGTTTCTATTGCGCCATTTGGTCTGGCCTCGAAAATGCCTAGACAATTTATACACGATTATATAGTAAATTCTGTATTCGGTTCCTGCCACGATCACGCGCCAGATAAAGTTGCTAACACAAACGTCTTCATTAAGAGTTGATACTTTACGTTTATATCATTACCGTTTTGGCTTGTGTGGTATTTATCGGTGTTACGCAGTGTTTCTTTCAAAATGTAAATTGAACTATGCTAAAAGTTTGTTTTACAGAAAGATGAACATAATTTTCATCGTATCATTTTTCATCGTGTAGACTTTTCGGTTTGCCCGACTTCTCTGCCATCAAACTACCCCTCGATTCTGAAGTCGTTTCTGAAAGCGCAAGTTCCCCCTCCCACCCCCACCAAAATGTAAGTACTTTGTTTTTATGTGGCAAAATAATGATTTCAGATTGTACTACCTTTGTGTGCAGACGGACGCCTGGAAAGAAGTGAAAATGACGGTGATTCCCCACAGACCGCAATAGTCGGTGCAGTTGTCGATTAAGATAAGAATCATTCTCATCTTAATTTTTTCATCTTACTTCATTGCAAGCCACATCCCGCCAAACGATTCCGATTCATTCGAATCCAACACACGTTACCGCTTCGTACTGGCTTCCCGGATCACATGACGCCGGTGACTTCGCACAAATGGAAGTCCCCCAATCTGTAAGTAGTTTACTTTTGTGACAAAACTAATATTTTCAGATTGCACCACGTTCATGTGCCGCCGGTGGGCCTAGAGGAATTCGAAAATTTTCTTGACCAACAGACTGAATAAAATTGTGCCTAACGCTGTGTTTGATCTGCTGATGCGTTTTTTTCTTGGGGGAGGGACAAATAGTTGAGAACGTCGGTAACGTCAAATCAGTCAAATCGGAATACAGCAGCCTAATCAGACTCGGAGCTGCAAGAATCGGAAACTCAAGCCGGGGTAATGGGCGGAAAAGCTTTTTCCCTGAACAAGAATGGATACTTGCCCTCTTTTGTCTTTATTTTGGGATTCTTTGATGACGATGATTTATTTGTCATGTGTGTTTTATATAAATGAATAAAAGTTTTTGTAGCCAAGAAATCAAATTCACTAATACATCAAGACTAGAGAAGACTTAGAAAAAACAGAAGATCACATGTTTTCCGTTTACAAACTTTTTTCTAAACGGAAACTAGCTCATATGGCTCCTTCCCAACTTTTCTCCGATCGGCCCTATTGTAAGCCCAAGAAATTATGTTTATCAGAAAAGAAAGAAAACAAACTTTCCACTTGCACATAATTCAAGTGATCACTGAATGTATGAAAATTTTATAGTTTGTTGGATTTGCGCAAAATGGAAAGTCAACACAAAGGAACTAAAGGGAATTCAAACTATCTTACTTGGGGCCGGTCGATGATATTCAGGCAAACAAGTAATGTAGTGATTCTTCGAGCATCCAAAAGTTTGCGTTGGTTATCACATTTTCACAAAAAAACTTCATTTTCATCTTTCGGCCACTTCTTTTGACCATTCAACTAAGAGTAAGTTAAAACTGGAAAAATTGTGGTTTGACCCTTTCGCTAAATTAAGAAAAAACACCTGCTCGTCGTCGTCAGGCATTTATGGAAAACAAGGCTGGTTTCGCTAATTGTGCTGCTATGCAAAATTGCACAACTAACAACGATCGAAATTATTAAGAAACAAGAACAGTTAGTTATTGGCCATTGAACACGATTTTGTCAATCACTGTTGGACCTTCTAAACGGGATTGATAATATTGATTAAATTACAACTGAGTTTGTGAAAAAGAATAAGAACAAGATTCCCTCCATACTCAAAATAATTAAATCTGTATAAAAAAGCTCCGCGTGATAATAAATGGCGACTCTTCAAACTTAGTTTGATTCGGATCCGACCCTCTTTTTCATCAGTTGCCCTTGGCCCAAAATTCAGAATACCTGGCGGCACGATTGCCATTGGATACAATTTGCTGAATAATATTTTCACACTAACTTATTTAACATCTACCATGTTCTTTGAATCATTATTTTGCGAAATTGTTTTTTAACAAACCATAACAAGATTATCACCTGTTCCTAATTTGTGAAATGTTCGGCATATGGTGCAGCACATTCCAATATGCTTGAGAACCCTTATATTCTAGTTGCTTACCTAATCCTTGGAGCTTTTGTACAAGTATGGGTCATCTTCTGGATTTGCGCTATCATATCCGTAAAAACAAAAGAGTTGAATGCAATTCGATCAATTTTGCTAAGAGCTGCTGTAGGTTTTTATACCTCCTTTAACGATTTTAAGATAACCGATCTTGTTTACTCTGTCTACTCGAATTATTTTGTCTGCAATGATCAACTGTATCCAATATTGGCAGTGAGGATCCTTGGGCCAGCAAAGTATTTAGGACAAGCTGCGGTTCCTTACATTGTGGGTTCATATACTTTTTTGTTGAATTATGCATAGGAGGCAACATACTTATGGCTGTCTGAATGTATACTTCTGGCAAAACAGGACTGTAGCATTATTCGCGTTTTTGTTGTACATCAATGTCCGAACGTCCTTAAACAGCTTCGATCAGCGCCGTTGGTTGATAAATTCCTCCTGCTTTAAAATTTTTAGTGGAATCGTGGCAAGTTTCACAGTGCATTGTATTGTTTTTGTTGTTTTTTTATATGCTGCTTTCGAGATATTCGGTGAATCTGGATTTCATGTAAGTCAAACAATCAAGCATTCATCCTCCAACTTCTGCCTCGAGAAAGCAACCCGGGTGTAACAAGCAAAAAAAATGTAAAAAGCGTATTTCGCCTTTTGACCTTGATACCTTGGTATAGGGCCGTCGCTTACGCCTCCTTTAGCACAAAACTAAGGTATTTGCGCACACCAACAAAGAGAAAAATATCAGGTACAACTGTTTATATAGTTGACAATTTTTCAGTGATTATTAACAAAACCTGCTTTAGTACTCCATAGGGTTATCTAAAAGAAACAAAAACAATATACAAAAAAAGTATAGCTTAGAAATACAAAAAAAGTTATCGGTCAGTGATATCAGGCTTGTATTCTCCTCTATAAGAATTAGATCTTATTAATCAATAGCCGTTAATTTTGAAAGTAAACTTTATTGGTTATTTTGGCAGATCAACAGCTGAAGCTTCTTTTTTTTGAGCTGCACAATATTTCTGATACACAAATACAAGTTAATTTGAAAATCTGAGAAAAAAATGCGGAGTCCGCTTTGTAGTCAAAAATGGGGGGAGGCTGTTGCCATGAACCAAAAACGTGGGTGACAACAAAATAACACCCAATAGTTTCAAGATGAAACACTTACAATTTTTGATTTGTTCCAATACTATGGAAAGCGTTAGAAACGTCACCTAAGACTTAACGATGGGTTAATCACAAACCCTCTATAAAACGTTGCTAAAATAATTACAAATTGTAAGACTTATTTCAGCAATTACTTGAGTATGCCACATTACACAATCTTACCCAATATATTGATCTAATAAAAATTCGTCAACAAGATGTAATCCTATTTGCAAATATGGAAAGGTAAAATATACATTTATTCCAAAAAACGTATTGTAGTTCTGTTGCTATGATGACCGTTATTATCATCCTGATTCTAATATGTAGCATCACTTTGTTGTGTACAATTCTGGTTATTCTGAAACTACGTCGTTCTGTTAAACTAATGTCTAAGGCAACAATAAAGGCTCACAAGCAGTTTACTTACATGCTTGTTTCACAGGTTAAATAAACTGCTCACGTTACAATTGTGTTCAGATCGTGTTTCCTTTGCATGGCCTTTCCAACGGTTCTCGTATGGCTTGTAACTTTCATTGCAAAGTCAGATTTCTTTTTGCATTCTAAAGTTTATCAACACATCAATTGCACTATGGCTACATGTATTCCTCTTATAAATGTTGGTGTATTTCATGCGAACGACTGGAAGAATTCTACACTGTCGTGCAACACAAGGAACAACAACTGCAGTTATAACAATTACTAAACCACATACACAAAGCCTTTTGTAATTTTTTTCCGGATGTTAGTTTCCCAGTTTTATTTTTTCAATCAAAATTTATGAAGCGGTGATATACATGTTATGAAAATTAAATCTCTTCCGGTCTCAAACACTTTATTTCATTTCGGTCTTTTCGGAAACTTTTGAGCAGGGGCTGTTCTATCCGTATAATAGGAGCGGCGACAAATGAGTGATTAGAGGGATACTTCATAGTTTCACATCTCCGTCAATGCTTGCTTGCGTAAGTATAGATTTAAGGGGATGAAATGTAAGAAAAAGATTGAACACAGATTAAAAATATTTTTTTTCCAGTTTTTTTCAATACTCTAGCAAAACTGCTAAAAGAACAAAAACCATCAAAAAAGTCAAAAAGCTTACGGCACTCAGGATTCCCAAGCCGTCTCCGATCCAAGTACTAACTGAGCCCAACGTTGCTTGACTTGCCAGATAGGACGGGATGGCGTAGTTTGAACGTGGTGTGGTCGTGAGCGGGGCTATTGAGACACGGCGCAATGACATTCGAAAGGCGCACTTCAGTGTGAGAGAGGGTGAAATAGGTGGAAAAAGAAGTGGGGGAAAGCATGGAATATGTGAGATTATACTTTTTTACAACATTTGTGAAGATTTGAGCCAAAGCAAGTAGCTGAAATCCGTATCATCACTAAATGCTCCTTTGTTACCATACTCTTATTAGGCACCTTTTCTTTGAACGCCCAAAGTTTGAATTCAACTTTGTAATTTTTTGGCCAAAATATATAGTTTTAGTTTTATTCACGCAGCCTAAGGTAGCAAATTTATGAATATCAGGTTAAAGGTGGCCTTCTCAAAATATTTATCTAGTCACTCGATAAAAACAGAGAAACTATGTTTTAGGTTTATTACCTCCTATTTTTCTAGGTTTCTACTGGACCGTTTGGTCTCGCCTTTATATAGCCCAGGCGATATAAACACGATTATATATTTGATTTCGTACTTGGTTCCCGCCACGATCACGCACTTGATAAAGTTGCAAACACAAATATTTTTAATCAAAGATGGTACTTTGCGTTGATGCCTTTTTTCCTCTTCTGCGGTTATTTATCTATTTTACGAAGTATTTCTTTTAGAATGCACGTACATTTAACTAAACTATAAAGTTTTTTACAGAAAGATGAACATCAATTTCATCTTAATATTCACTTATTGTCTTATTGCCAGCCGCATCTTATAACCCGTGCACAGTTCTCAATTTCTGGAGTTTCCGATTCATTCGAATCCCACTGCTTCCACATTCCCGATGTTCGAGGCGTACCTGACTCTTCCTTCAGTGACTTCTTACTGTTGAAGTCGCTGCTGAAATCACGGAAGCTCCCCTCCCCTCCTCCTAAGTGTAAGTATTTTGTTTTTATGTGGCGAAAATAATATTTTCAGTATGCACCACCTTTATTTGCATTAGACGGCCGTAGAGAGAGAATCTAAAATCGGCATCGACTCACCACCAAATTAAAATAAAATAATGTAAGAAGACGGTTCTTAGGTCCGTTTTTGAGTTGATAAAGCGGTTTTTGTGGGAGGCAAAAGGAGTCGGAAACGTCGGGAACGTAGCAAAACGTCAAATAAGCCTTTAAATTACTAATTTCCTTTGAAAATAATGGACAATTGTTTTCAATTGTATGTAGCCTTCTAAGCCCCACTCGACTTTTACAGACACTGTCTCTTAACTGGAAAAGACGTTGAATGACCACGGAAAACGTGATGTTAAAATGTTTTAGGACATTTCTAAAAATATCGACTCATTTCGGTGGCTTCTAAAAGTATCGAACATTGTTCCGTTTTAAAAATTATAGGTTAAATCAGTTTTGGTTAAATCAGTTCCGTTTTAAAAATAGTTTTTAACTAAAGTTTTTCATTTTACTTGGGTCGGCTCGAGTTTCCAAGAAATTATGTTTCTCAGAAAAGAAACTGTTCACCTGCTAGTAATTGAAGTGATCACTTCAATTCTCTTTGATGAAATGTCGTAGACAACGCTTGCATAATGCTGGAGAACACCTATATCCTAATTTTCTACTCTATCCTTGGAGTTTTTGTTCAAAGTGGTGTAGTTTGCTGGATTTGCGCTACAGGTAAAGTGAATACAAAGGAACTGAAGGGAATTAGAACAATCTTACTTAGAGTCGCTGTGAGGATCTTTTTAAAATTTTAATTTTGTATTTCAAGATAACCGACCTAATGTATTCTGCTTACTCGAATTATTTTCTAATTAACGATCAACTTTTTCTTTTTTCTGCCATAAGGATCCTTGGTCCCGCAAAGTACCTGACCGAGGCTGGAGTACCCTACGTTGTTAGTTTTTAATAATTGTTCTCAAATACCTTAACTAGGAAACAGTTTATTTATTGTTAAATGGAAGTATCCTTCTTGCAACTCACGACTGCAGTGTTATGCGGGTGTTTGTTGTCTATGATCGCCCGGCAGTCACTAAGCTACTTCGATCGACTCTGTAAGTTAGGAAAAAACTAGGAATACGATGAATTAACTCGAATTAACAACTTTCAGGGGAATTTTGATTTGCGTTTTCCTTCACTTTCTAGCGTTTGTGCTACTGTTGAATACGTGTTTTTCAATGTTTGGAGGATCAGGAATTAAGGTTTGTTCTTTTTGAATGAGGACTAGAAGGGTTTATATATTAACTCTTCGCTAGTCTTAATGTCTATGACCAGAAAAGCGGCGTTTTTGTTGGGAACGGTCCCTTAGCGGATCTCTCCGATGACACCTGTATTAAATTATATATTAATTGAGGGGTGCGAAGACAATTTATTAATCGACTTTCTAAAGGTTAAAGTCGGTTTTTTACCACGTTTTTGTAACCTTTAACTCAAAACTTTAAAGGTAGCACAGAAGTGTTCTTCATGTCTTAAGTTTTTTTTTCTTGTTTGCACAATTAAAATTTATAAGTATCAGCCGATTTCGACTTGCGTTTTTCATTGGAGGAAATAAAAGCGTACATTTAAACCCATGTTTTGTTGTTACAAAACCTGTTAAACAATTTTAGTCCTTGTTGACATACGCAACGATGAACAACTTGACAAAATAGATTATAGAAATGAATGTACTTGAAACAGATGTTATTCTTTTAGCCAACGTGGAAAGGTAACATAAAAAATCTTAAAAGAAATGATTTGTTTTAGTGCTGTTCCAGTGATCCCCGTTGCTGTTTTGCTTTTCCTGATTATTTTGAATTTCGTAGTTTGTACTATCATTGTCATACACAAACTTCATCTTTCAAAACATATAATGTCAAAACCGACACTAAATGCAAACAGAAGATTTTCTTTTATGTTGTTGTGTCAAGTGAATGCTTTTAGTTTAGCATAGACCAATTTGTTTGTTTAGATTTTTATTCCTGTTATTGTGACGGTGTTACCATCCGGAATTTTGACCGCCGAAACTTATATCTTCGAAACTGATTTTTTACTGCACTCGAGATTTTTTCAGCACATACAGTGCACATTAGCTGCATGTACACCTTTTATCAATGCTTTTCTCTCATTTGTATTTGTCCGACCTTATGGAAATTTTCTAACCAAATTTTTGAGAAAATATTTTTGAGAAAGTTTTGTGGAGGAACAAAGGGAAAGAAGCCGTCGTTTGTACAAATATGCAAAATACGAAAAACTACATTTTTGCGATAATTGTCAAATAAATGGTTCAAGTGGTTTTTGAAAATGTTTGAAAAGGAAACTGTGGCTCCGGATATTGGATCTGCTACAAATAAATTGTTTCTTCACGCATTTTAAATAAATTGAACAAGGATAAAAGAAGAGTACTACAAGTTAAAATTACAACCAGCAAAACTTACGGTTTTCATGTCAAACTTTTTTTAAAAAATCAAAAACTTTTTATGTTTTTGTTAACATTTGAGCAATTGTATTGAACACTAGATTGGCCCTGCACTTGTAGAAAAATGTAGTGACCTTGCGTTCCAGATTTGTTACCTCCAACGCCATAAGTTGTCTTTGTTTTCGCGGCTTCTACTTAAAACACTGAAAATTGTGTAACCACTTGGTCACAAAAACATTTTTCTATTTTTGTTGGCCACTTCTTAATCGTTTGACTATATGATGAATATATTTTTTAAAAAATGCAAAAATGTCTATTTGACCTTTTTTTCCCTAAAAAATTGGGAAAATTTGGTGAGTTTCCAAAATCGTCAAAATTCAAGCAAACCCACTAAAACACATATCAATAAACAATAACCATCAAAAAGTCGAAAAGCTTACGGCACTCAGGATTCCCAAGCCGTCTCCGATACAAGTACTAACTGAGCCCAACGTTGCTTGACTTGCCAGATCGGACGAGATGGCGTAGTTTCAACGTGGTTTGTTCGTAAGCGGGGTTATTGGAACACGGCGCAGTGACATTCGAAAAGTGCACTTCAGTGTGAGAGAGGGTGAAATAGTTGGAAAAGGAAGTGGAAAAAGCATAGAATATGTGAGATAAGACTTTTTCACAACATTTGGGAAGATTTGAGCCAATTTTGATGGCTGGCGTCCAGGCGCCTGTACTTGAAGTCTCTCCCCTAGACGCCACTGCGGCGCCCATTCCACCCAATTGCCGACCACTCCGCTGCTCAAAATCTCTAGATTTCTTCTGTTTCTACCCATATTCAAGTGAATTTCTCTATAAATGTCCTGATTTCCACATTTCGGAACGATTTTTCACTAAAAAATGAGGATTTCTCACAAAATTTGACAATTTTCAATAGAAGAATGGGATTATCAGAGGAGACATCTGTGCAATACGGTTCGTATTCTTGTGTTTTTTTCATGCAAAGCTAAAAAAATCTTTTCCTCAAATCAAGCGGAAAGGAGTTATCGGAGGGTTTTGTGTAGCGAGGTCAGACAGTGTTTTCGAGGGTAGATGGGTGAGAATCGAGAAAAGTAACCAGAGTGAGGTTGCAAATTAGAGAAAGGACAAGAATACGAACGTTTCTACACAAATATCTCCTCTAATTATCCCATTTTTCCTTTGAAAATTGTCAAATTTTGTGAGAAATCCTCATTGTTTAGTGAAAAATAGTTCTGAAATGAGGCATTAAGGACATTTATAGAGAAATTCACTGGAATACTCAATGAAATTGAAGAAATCAAGTGTTTTTGAGAAGCGGAATGGCGGCAATTGGGTGGAATAGGCGCCGCGGTGGCGTCTAGGGGAGAGACTTCGTCAAGGCGCCTGGACGCCAGCCAACCGAATTGGCTCAAATCTTTAGAAATCTTAGAAAACAGTCCAATTTCATATATTCCATGCTTTCCCCACTTCTTTTTCCACCTATTTCACCCTCTCTCACACTGAAATGCGCTTTTCGAATATCACTGCGCCGTGTTCCAATAGCACCGCTTACGACCATACCACGTTGAAACTACGCCATCCCGTCCGATCTGGCAAGTCAAGCAACGTTGGGCTCAGTTAGTACTTGGATCGGAGACGGCTTGGGAATCCTGAGTGCCGTAAGCTTTTTGACTTTTTTGATGGTTTTTGTTCTTTTATATATTTTAGCCGTTTTGCTAGACCTTTGAAAAAAATTGGAAACTGGCCAATTTCAGTCTAAAAAGACCAGTTTTGATAGATTTTCTCGGATTAATTACGTTGTCACCAGGGAATTAGGGAAGAATTCCCGTCCTTTTCACCAATACCAGACAGAGAAAGATAATAAACACGAGTTTATATGATAAAAACTGTAAAATTATAATTCAATTATAAAATATCACAAATGGGGAACGTAAAATGAACAATAAAAGTGGGAATCAGAATAAAAACTAATAAAATTAAGAACAGGAAAATCAGCTGGCCCTTCGTCGTAGATGTCCGTCCCGTGTCCCTTGCACTCCCGGCGTCCCGTCGAAAATGCTCTTCAAAACGGCCGGTACCCGCTGCGCCGAGCTCCACGGAATCCACCGCGGGATCCACCCCGGAATCCCCGTCCGTGGGAATGAGGGTGTTTCCAGGGGCCTCCCCGACCCCGGAATCCTACAGATTTTCAGGGCCACGCGAACGCAGCCCCTCACGCAAAATTTAGCTTTGAATGTGCAGTGGATCAGCATCACCATGGAGTATCGGTCTTTTTGATCGCAGAGAAACTCCCAGCCAGTTTATTTTGCCTCCTGAATCATTTTTAGTGGTTTGTTGGAGCACAGCTCCACGATGGATCGAAGTTTTTGCTTAGTATCTGAACGTTCTTGGAATTTATTTTTATTTTTAATCAGTTTTCAGTAATGAATGTTTTGGCCAAACTTTTTCTCTATCGAAGCGGCAATAACAAAATAACACCTGCCCATAATTGATGAATTTCCCAATGTATTGCTTGTTCAATGAACTATCATTGCAAGCTATTGCGATATGCTTGAGAACACTTCTATTCTACTGGCTTACCTATGCCTTGCAGCCTTTGTGCAAGGGTGGGTGGTTTTCTGGATTTTTGCTATCATATCTGTAAAAACAAAGGAATTGAATGCAATTCGATCAATTTTGCTTAGAGCAGCTGTAGGTGTTTAGACTTTCTTTTACGCTTTTTAGATAACCGATCTTGTTTACTCTGTCTATTCTAACTACGTTCTTTGTAACGACCAACTGTTTCCTATTTCTGCTGTGCGAATATTTGGGCCAGCAAAATATCTAGGAGAAGCTGCGGTTCCTTACCTTGTGTGTTAATTTCTTTTTTGCAACTTAAATTATGAACAGGAAGCAAAGTTGCTTTGGCTTGCAGCCTGTATTCTTCTGGCAATTCAGGACTGTAGTATCATTCGAGTTTTTGTTATAAATGACTATCCGAACATCATTAGGCTGCTTCGATCTACGCCGTTTGTTGATGAAACACAGCCCACTTTATATTGGTTTAAGAGGAATTGTGGCCAGTCTCAGTTTACATTGCATTGGTCTTGCTGTTCTTTTAAATGTGTCTTTCGCAATATTCAGAAAATCTGGATTTGAAGTAGGTTCTTATACAACTATTACATTTGCCTTCACTTTTGAAAAAGCAAGAGTTTTCTGCACTTCCATTTATATTCATCGCCCAACGAGCTTTCTTTAAGTTACAGAAACAACCGGTTACAGTAAACATGACGAAAAGTTTGAAAACGAGAAAATTCAATTGCTTCCGATTTCAGGTGTCAATCCAGAATTTGGACATCTCCATACCTTTAACGTCCTATTTCTTGTGCTTTCAAAACGCGTTTGTCTTAGAATTTGAGTATAATGAGACCAAATAGGTCTTTTTTTGTTGAAAATCTGGGGATCAATTAAGAGAGAATTTTTTTTAAAACCCTGCACGTATTTATATTTTATTAATTTCAGCAATTAATGGATTATGCAATGTTACATAATCTAACTGAATATATTGATATAATGAATATTCGAGAAACGGATGTCATCATTTTTGCAAATATTGAAAGGTAAAGAAAAAAACTCAGTAAACACTAAATATAACCTTATAGTTCTGTTCCCATTATACCTTCAATTACGATCCTCACTCTATCGGTCATGATCACTGTGATTTGTACTACTCAGGTTCTTCTGAAGCTACGTGGTTCAGTTCAACACATGTCAAAGGCAACAATGAAAATGCACAAGCAATTTACTTACATGCTTATTTTACAGGTTTAAAAAAAGTAATCTTTTAAAAACTTGAAACTTATTCAGATTGTATTTCCACTGCTGTTTACAGCTTTTCCAACTGTAATCGTTTGGGCTGTAACTTTCATTGCAAAGTCAGATGTTTTGTTACATTCAAAAGTTTATCAGCACACTCACTGTGTTTTAGCTTCATGTTTTCCTCTTATTGATGTTGCTGTTTCTTTTGTGTTTATTCAACCATTTCGTCAGTATTTTGTTCGAACGATTGGTATTCGATGCTTTTGTATAACCAACAAAGCCAAGGCGACCACAATAAAACCAGTCATCCGTTCTTCAGTTATGGCTTAGTTCTTTATCTGATGATAATTCATCCTTTCCCTATTGTTTCAATCAAGATTTTTTTGCGATAAGGATGCTCAAGCTAACCTTCTGTCCCACGAACAACAGCAACATAAGAAACCTGATATTCGATTGAGGGAAATTCAAGCAACTGAAACGGATACACACCACTGTTGTCCTTGCCAGAAACATTGAACATGCATCAGTTCTCAACCGAAATCTAGAGCCGTCAAAGACAAATAAATACCTTTAAATTTGTTGGTACTTTCGAAGATCCAACAGCTGTAATTGAATACATTGTTTAGCATTAGGTTTTCTCCATGAAGTCAAGCGTTGTACTGCTTTCCGCCGTTTTTGAAACGGCAATCGACGAGACAAGCGTGAAAATGTGGTTATCAAAACGTCAAGCCACTTTATTATAGGTTAACCTTTTCAAGGGGTTCATGAAAAAGATCACCTCGTCTTTACAGGCGCAGGGAAGACACTTTCTAATCCATCGTCACCCAGGTAATTTTGAAGAGTATTTCATATTAGCTCATATCTTAAAGAGGTATTTAAACAAGACAAATAAAACTAGCGACGAAGGGACCAAACTGCTGCTTGACATGCAAGCATCTTGCCACTGCTCCACTTGGCCAAAGTGTCTTGTTGCTCGTGCCACTGTTTGATGCTGCGGCTACTTTCAGTGCACACAATTCGGCGGAGGAGGTCGTTTAAAAAAAATATGGGGAAACGAAGAAAAAAAACGTTTGTATTGTCGTCGTCGAGAATTTCGCAACATCACTTAATGAAATACCAAGTAGAACTAATTTTCAAGAATTTTTTTTCTTGGTTTCCTTGCATCAGTCACGATTTTGGATAGACTGTTTTTTTTCTTGGGGCGTTAATAACAAAATAACACCTGCCCATTATTGATGAAGTAAGCAATGTACCGCTTGTTCAATGCAAAAGCATTGAACACTTTTGCAAGATGCTTGAAAACACCTATATTCTTGTGGCCTACCTCATACTTGGAGCTTTTGTGCAAGGATGGGTCGTTTTCTGGATTTGTGCAATCATATCTGTAAAAACTAAGGAGTTGAATGCCATTCGATCGATTTTGCTTAGAGCAGCTGTAGGTTTTGCCTGCTTTTTCACATTTCTTTAGGTAACTGATCTTCTATTTTCCGTCTACTCTAACTACATTCTTTGCAATGATCAACTATATCCTATATCGGCTGTGAGGATTCTTGGGCCAGCCAAATATCTAGGAGAAGCAGCGGTTCCTTACATTGTGGGTTACCTTTTGTCTTTACTTTAATGATTGGTAACAGGAAGGAGCGTACTGGTGGTTGTCAATGTGCATTCTTCTGGCAATCCAGGACTGTAGCATAATTCGGCTATTTGTTGTATATCAACGTCCAAGCATAGTTGCTAAACTTCGATCAACGCCGTTTGTTGAAACACAGCACAAGTATAACGTCATTTTTAGCGGATGCTGTGCCAGTTGTATTATGCATTGTATAGCACTTGCTGTTTTGTTAAATGCTTCTCTTGGGCTATTTGGAGAATCAGGATTTCAGGTATTTCGTAGATCATCAAGTCATGGCGTGAAATGTGAAGCCGGCCAACTGGGTTAGACATCCGCGGCAAAACTGATAGTTTACGGGTTCCAGCCACTGTGCTCTGTGCCCTCCCTGCAGAGAAACGGGGTCGTGATACAAATGGTAGCCAGTCATCAAACCCATTCAAATTTGTATTCTGTAAACACAGGCCCCTAGATCGTCAAAACTGTTTACATACGTTTTACTTTACAAAATGCGCTACAAAATTAAATTTACTCGCTTAAAAGTCTAAAACTTTTCAGTTACTGGAGGAGTATACCACAGCTAACAATCTCAGCTATTTAATAAACGAAATGAAAATTCTTCCAACAGATATTATCCTATTTGCAAATCTAGACAGGTAAATTCAAGTGGTATTGCAAACTAAATAAATAAGTTCCGTGCCTGCCATATCGCTAAGTCTTTTGTATATCTTAATCGGATTCACTACTGTTATCTGCACGACTTTGGTTCTTTTGAAGCTCCGTCGTTCTGTTAAAATAATGTCAAAAGCAACAATAAAGGTTCACAAGCAGTTTACCTACATGCTTGCTGCACAGGTTAAACGTATAGCTTTATTTTTACTATAATGTTGTTCAGATTATGTTTCCTTTATTGTTACTGACTCTTCCAACGGTTGTTGTTGCAGTTGTGACTTTCATGGCAAAGTCAGATTTCTTTCTTCATTCCAAAATTTATCAACACATTAACTGTACTGTGGCTACTTGTATTCCTCTTATTAATGTTGTTATTTCTTTTGTGTTTATTCCGCCCTACGGTAAATTATTTCGTCAAACAACTGGAAAAGTTCTACAATATTGTAAAAGAAAACAATAAACGACTCCTTAAATAAACATAATTTCCATCCTATGAAAGTGCACATTAGCTTCGTTGTTTATAAATGATGCAAAATGTTGATTAAACTTATTTTTATAGCTTTGGTGGCATAAGAAATGTACCCCTAAAAAGAAAATAAATTTTTTCAACAACAACAAAATGCGGTTTTTCAGACCGCCACCTAGGCGGAACTCGCATCCAAAATTAGTCAAGGGGCCCCACCGGACAAGGGGTTATAAAAGTGAGCTCGTACAAGAGGAATATCGATTTTTCACAAAAAATCTTTATTATAAACTATCCGCTGTTTAAAATTTATGAAGAAGCGGTTGATTGAAGACGCCCTTAAATTAGTCAAATAATTTTTTATAGAAATGGGTAGGTTATGCTAATGTGAACAACATGGCACACTTTCCTGTGGAAATAATTGTAAATAAGTTTGTCTTAATTGATGTTCACAAAACACCAATATTAGTTTGTGCCCAAGTTTCAGTCGCAGAGATTGTGTTTCTTGTTTCGTAAATAGGCATGGATCTGACTTATGATGCTAATTCAGTTTAACCATATTTATTCGCTTTTCCAGTTAAAATAAACTTATTTAGCCATTTCTGGTAGAAATAATCATTGCCTTTAGTGTCGAGATTGAATGGAACCTCCAGCAATTCAAAGAACAGCCCATTTCCGCGGTCAGCTACAATCTTTGGCCACCCCAACAAAGGGATATAGTACATATTTACCGTCTATTTGACCACTTGTATCGGTCGCGTAAACACGTCTTGATCACGAACTGCTTTGCACACACGTGTTTTTAACCTGCGAACATTGTTGTTTGCACTCGGTTGTTCCGACTGGGTAGAGCAACCTATAAGTGCGTTAAAAGGAACAAATTGAAACACGTGACTAGGGACATAACTATGGTATTCGCAATGTGAAAGGTGTTATGTAACCCTAAAAATAAGACTTAATAACTCCTCTGTTTCGGTCCAGATCATTTTTGGCAACAGTTTTTGGTGTGAATATGGAGGAGACACCCACTCTTTTCCAAATGTGGTCAAGTTGAAAACAAGTTTATACACCAAAGTTGCATATATAAGCAGAATTCGTCAACGAATCAAAATGTCAATTTTGAACGACCGTGTTTTTGTTCTTTTTCTCATATTTGAATTTTTATAGATCTTCTAAAACTATATTTAAAGATTCCAATAGAATTTTACGTGAGCTAAGTTTAGCGGTTTATGTTGGCGCATAAAGCTATGCGCTAAACGTTTGGCCAATTTTGTTTGGTCGTACAGTGACAGTTTCGTTGGAACTGGAAAGTAGCGTTGTAAGTTTTTAAATAGTCTGCATGTAACTATTGAAATAGTTTGCATGTAACTACTAAAATAGTTTGCAATTTCAAAAAAAAGTTCATTATGTCGGTTGAGTTTCGCACCCGTAATCAGCGGGCCAACAAGATAAGAATTCACGGCTCCCAAAGGTTGAATTTCAAGCTAATTTTCCACTTTGAATGGTTCAATACACGTTTAAATGTTCTGCTGATATCTTTAACTGCGCTTGAACAAATTATGTAAGTTTGTTTGTAATTTTGGCCAGTTCATCAATAGCCCATGTGAAATTGTTCGTGTCAGACATTCAGAATCGTTCGTTTATCGTCTATTTCGAGGTCCATTTGCGGTTCATCTAAAAAGTGGTTATTATGCTCGAATGTGCCCAAACTATGCAAAATCAGTCACATGAGCCGTCCCAGTTTATCGCGAGACCAAATTCGGTGGCGGCCAGTTGCGGTTCCGGCACGCGCGGTTGTTTCTTGTGAGGCGGTAGTCAAACATCAGTCCATTTAGATGCGGCGCGGTGCCTCACGCCGACTCGCGCCGTCTACTCGCAGAGCCGCAACTGTTTTCGTGACGCGGTCGGCTGTCACCCGCATTGTTCTCCACTGTTTGTCTATCATTCGGGGCTGTCCCGGCTTTCTTCGGATACGGCCACCGGACCTCAGGCTCAGCCCTCAGGCATTTCCGGATTTCATCATTGGAAATGTCACAATCCTTCTTGAAAATAGATTTTCAGGATTGAATGTGGCTGGACCGCGTCTGGGCCATCCTCCATGCCGTGCTTTCTGCACAGCATGGACATTCTACTATAGGTTAGTCAGCAGTTCTTCTTTTTGTCTTTTACGGAAGATCAAATCCGCGAATTTTCAAAGCATAGTCTAGACTGGATCCTATCCAAAGATTTTCATATTCTTTGTTGCACGACCTGTTCATAACTCTTATCTCCCGCGCATCTCAGCATAATCCTAATAAAGGCCGCACTCTCCAGCCATTTCACACGTTCACATGCGCCAGTTGGTCTTATTGTTACTTGTCTGCCGTAAGTTTACAATTTTTCGGGACGTTGTTCACCACATGTGCATGTTATAAAAGGCTTAAAAGTTTTTAGTATTTCAAAAATCATTCAGTTTAAGCTTTTTTAGAAAGCTTTTAATTTTTGTTAAATTGTAGTTTTCAAAAAAGAAATCATTGCTACTTCAGACAACATCCTTGTTGGGTCTGTTGAATCAACAGCCAGTTGCCCTCCTGCTGGTAATCACGTTTAAATAGTTTAACAGTTAGCAAACAAAGCTTTGGGATTTTGTTAAATAGCCTTTTATTCACAAATCGTACCAAAAACTAATTTTAGACGACACTGGTGGGTGTGTTGAATCGACATCCAGTTTTTCTTCCACTGGTAAACATGTTGTTTAAATAGTTAATTAGTTTTAAAAAAAGCTTAGGGATTTTGTTAAATTGCCATTTCCAAACAAAAAATCTTACCCAAAATCATTTTCAGACAACACCCTTGGAGGGTCTGTTGGATCGGCAGCCAGTTGCCCTCCTGCTGGAAAATATGGATCTGGTTTGTTCAGATATGAAACTTTAACATTCTTATTTTCAAAGGACCTCCTGCTTCATGTGATCTTCCCGCCGACCCGAACAACCTCCCTGCTTCCCAATTAGAGCAGTGGTTTACAAAGGAGATGTTTGATGTAAGTCTTACCTCCTTCTGTTCAAGCCAATACCTATGTTTCTATGAACTCGTTCAAAAAGTTTACGCTTGGAGCGTTTTAACCAGTTTTCCCCCGAATGTCATCAAAGATAAAACATTATAGTTAAAGTCAATCAGATTCTATTAGGTGTTTTAGTTATAAAAAATACCATTTTAGAAAACTGTAAAGTTTCAACTGTACAGTTTCATGAGTTGAAACTAAATTTAAAAACAAATCAACTTTTAGGACCTCTTCCCTTTTGCCAACCTCGGTTGGGGACCAAATGCCTGCAGCCCCTACTCTTATGAATCGTTCATCATTGCTGCTCGCTACTTCCCCGATTTCGGAACCAGCAGCCCAAACAAGGTTGTATTATTGCGCACATCTCCAATTACATAAAGTGTTTAGATTTACACAGCTGCTGAGAACTACCGCCGTGATTTGGCTGCTTTCTTCGCTCACGCCGTGCAGGAGACGGGAGAGAACAATGCCGGTCTCTATGAGTGGGTTCAAAATTAAAGTAACAAAAATGAGAAATTGCAGCGGAAAGCGATCTCTGGAAGATGCTGCCAATTGCTTCTATCGTGGAGGTTTCTACAACTGGTTTGAGGGAGGACCGACGAGCTCGTTCTTGGATCAAAAGAGTCCTGGATACATGCCAAAAGACGGACAGAAATGCATTTCTTCTGGAAGGTATAAGGTTTAAAGATAAATACAAGTAAAGAATCTCAGGTACTGCGCCCAGTCTGCGGAATTGAACTACTGGTATCCCTGCGCTAGTGCCAACGGTTCTCAGCCTAACTTCTACACTGGATGCTATTTTGGAAGGGGAGCTATTCAGGTATGTGAAGACAAATTATTACTTTAAAAAACCATAAAACTGTTTTATCTGTTGTATAAAAGTGAGCAACAAATCGAGTAAATTGATTTTTGTTTATTTGGCGCTAATGTGTAATTCAACCCATTTTTACGTACTTTGTAGAGCTCGTTGCTATAGTTATGCCAATATTGCAATTTTGAGTACAAGTTCTCTGACAACCCATACCAAAAAAAGTTTTAAAACTAATCATAGCAAACTATTGTCTGACATGGTTTCGCCGCGATTTTCCCACCCGTACGATATCGGCGGCCGCGCCAAGGGTAGTCCCGCCACATTCATTCACGCCTTAGTCAAACTCAAGCGAAAAAAAAGTCCCTGGTACCCTTTTAAGGAGCAAAAACATTCCATAGTTTTTAGATCTCCTACAACTACAATTACGGACAATTCCAAGACTGGCTCAAGACTCAGAATGTCACAGTTGACCTACTCAAGGAACCCAACCTCGTAAGTTTTGTCAGTGGCTTTTCAATATCTCTTATCTTTTAGGTTATCACTAAGATGAACCCTCCTCTTGCGATGATGGCTTCAATGTGGTTCTACATGACTCCCCAGCCTCCCAAGCCTGCCATGCACGACATCGTCATGGGTACAAAATCTTTCGATATTCAGCTGACTGCTTCTAGGTTCCTGGAACGCTGGTCCTAAGAACATCGCTGCCAACTTCACGGGACCTATCTTCGGCCCCACTTCTCTCATAATCAACAATGAGTGCAACGGAGAGGACGCAGGAGAGCCTGGAGGTATTTAGAAGAAATTATGTTTTCAAAAGTTTGTTTAGGCCCTGGTGAGTCGAGGAGGATCAAGGCTTTCAAGTGGTTCCTTAACTACTTCCAAGCTCCCGTTGAGGAAGACCGCCTTCTTTCTTGCAAACGTAAGAACCATGGAAATTCTTAATTAGCTGAATATACAGAAATGGCACAGAAGTTCGATGAAATGCAGTACAACCTGAGCTGGCAGCCTAACTGGTCGTCCACCTGGAAGAATGAACCTTGCGACTGCGCTCCTGCTCCCTATGGAGGTATGTTTTTCCATAATTCTATTCCTAAATATGAATTTCAGGCATGGTTCCTTACTTCGACCCTGCCTATTACCCGGACAAATTCGCTGCAATGAACGAGATCAACAGACTCCGTTGTGTTGCTTCCGTCTACGACAACCCGTCAATGTACAGCATGAACAACGATTCTTCACCCTGCCTCAACTACTGAGATCTCCCTGCTCAACTCTTCTAAATTATGACGTCACAATTGGTATTTATGTAGGACATTCCAACTATAAACCATCTCTTCAAGCAATGTGTGCATTAATCCAGTCTACAAAGAAGTTGCCCTGTCGGCTAGTGCAGTTCCAAGTTTTATGTGTGCCTTCATTTCTTAAACACAAGAGTTTCGTATGTTTGTGAGATTTAAGATAGATCAAACAATACTGAAGTATTTTAGAGTTTGTAGTATTTTAGGGTTTCAAAAAACAGAGAATTTTTTATGTAAAGTCGGTTAGATATGCCTTTGTGTACACAAGTTAGGTTCTATTAGTGATTCGACCAAACTAAATGAACCGTCAGGGACCCCTATATGGTTTGTATTTTTTTAACTTGATTTTTAGAACAAAAATCAAGTAGAACGTGGTGCTGAATTATGTATACGGCGGGACTACCCTTGCCGCGGCCGCCGATCTCGTACGGGTATGAAACTCGCTTAGCTACCAAGTCAGACAACCATATTTGTCTGCGTCTTTTCATGCGGAACATTAAAAATTCGATTGTGACGATCCGACAAACCCATTGCGTGTAAACACAGTGCACGTAGTTTGTTAAATTGCCGGTTATCAACAGGCCTGTCGCCTGGAATCGGCAAAAAAAACATTTTAGATGTAGATTTCACCAAAACATTGCATTTAAACATTAAAATTTCTCAAAATAACTTTTCAAGCTATCTAATTTAAGATAAAGTTTAAAAATAACTAACTAATGGTTCCTTTAATATGGAATATACTAAATATGAAAAAAAATAAAGATATTGAACTATAGAATTCCAGAAATTTTCCAATTTTTGAGTAATCTCAGAATCTCTATGTAATCACGTTCCGCTTCAATTGTGTTCCAGAGCAAAGTACCTATTTCTTTTTGAAATTCGGAACAGAAAAGTTGTTTTTTTGTGATTTCTATTCTAAAAAAAGGGACCGTTCGAAGAGTATCCGGATATTATGAACGGCCAAAACTGACCCCGACAGTCAATAAACAAAGCACAAAAGAAAACCCAACCTTGCACTCTATTCAGTACTCTATTGTCATAAAAGGCGCCATTTGTGAATCAGAGGCCGAGACGGATGTTTTCCTTAATTGTGCGGCTATATAACAAATTCAGAAGACTTCCTTGTGTTCATCTTAGCCTTCTTTTTGGTTTGTGACTTTTTTTACTTTGGGGTTTGCTGCCAATTCCCTTTTTGGAAAATTGAAATTTTTAAAATCTGTATTAACACGGTAATCTGTAATTCCATGAGGACACGGTTATATAGAATTTGCCCTTTAAACCTAGACGATCAAAAATTGGAAAAGGTTGTTTTTAAAGTGCAAATGATGTCTGTTTACATGAATTTTCACCTTGTTTTCGACGTCAATTACAGACGGGTTAGTGTGTAACATTGGTAACTGTTGATGTTCTAATGTCTGTGTATATAGTAGTTGGAGTCTACCATTTGTCTACAATTCGCCAATCACCAAATTCCTCTCAACCACTGTTCGAGATCTTATTTATAACTGAGTGATGTTTGGGGACGAACACTATTTATACGAGGTTAACCGTCGACTGAAACTTTACTTTACTCGTCTAGTTTACAATTGGAATACCCTGTTTTTCTCAAGTTGGGCGCTGATAAGCTCCTTCGTAAGTAGCCTGCTGAATTTGTAAACAACCACATTTACCAAGTTATCATAGTTCTCTCATTAGCGATTGGTTTCACATTCAGTTTTGGTTTTCACAGTTTGCGACTTTTAAACCAATGACTGTATTTTGGTTTTTGTGGATCACTCGCACCCGTAAAGAATCAACTGGCCCTGGACAAGGGGTAATAAGATTGAGTTTGTAAAGATTAAGGTTATCAAAAGTTTATTTGGAAAGTTTAAGTTTCGGCTGTATTGGCCTTCCGAATTTGACGCTGAGCTCTAAGAACGTGTTCTCTCGAGATTTTATTTATTCCGATTTGGCGTTTCTGGTTATTTTGGCTCTTTTCTGCCAATTTTACAGATCTTGAAGATATCATGAAAAAGGACTTTTCGACTATAAAGTGGACATTTAAGAATAAAAACATTTATTCTACACTGTTTACCGCATGAAAAGTGTTATTGAGAACTAAAATTTTCGTTTTTGGCTAAGCTGGTTTCCTTAATTCCGAACTCAGAAGTCCAATAACATATTGGAATAAGTGAGTTTCTCTACTTTCGGACTATTGAAATGTCGGAGCCGAAATCTTTAAACTTTCTGCATTAAGATTTTGCACATTTATTTCATTAGACAAAGTGTAGGAAATCGTAAAAAAAGTTTTGTTTCGAATTCGAACGAAAGAACATTTAAAAACGGCGATTGCTCACTTTAACATCCAAAAAATGTTAACCGGAAATCGCTATAGCTCAACATGATTCATTTGTGACACCTGTCTTTCATTTTTTGTAATGGTACAGCCAAATAACGATTCATCATTTGCCTTCTAATAAATGGAACGCCTTCGTTAGCGCAGCTTTGTGGAATCCTTCGTGCAATGTTGCAGTATTAATAATATAGACATTCCTCAAAGTCAGCTGCGGTTGCCCCATGCATCAGTTGGTTTCTTGTCCTGCCAGACCCACGGAACTCGCTGAAACAGCAGCTGATGCATTACGCGCGCCGGGAAGTGCGCGCCGTTCGGCAGCGCGTCAGCTGCCGTGCCGCGTGCAACAAATACGAGCGCCTTCTTCGCCACCTCCACACAGATTTGTTTGTTTCTCTCTTTCTCTGAATCCCATTCAATTTGTCAATCAACCACATTTCACCGATTTATACCGATTTCCTGAAGAGTGCAGTGACTAATCAATATCGCCTAGTTGGGTAAGGCTTGGGAGAGAACCGGATGAGAAAAATGGATGGGCTCTTGCACTTAGCCTCAAAAACAGTGTCGAAAACAGTGCTCAATTGCCCCCTGCCGAGCGCGCATGCTGAATCTCTACTCTCCATTGGTCTTTCCATTGGCGGCCGACTTTCGCGACATGGTTCACGACTCGGATGCCTTTCCCCCGGAGAGAAGAGCAGAAGACAGCAGCGATGAGGAAGAAGCAGCAGCCGCCGACCCAGACCAACCGCAGAGGATTGAAGCAGTCTTGTCAGACTATCCTGAGCCGCCACACTTCAGTCAGAACACGGACGAGGGATACGACCTGACAGGTGCCAAGTGTGCATGGGCGTGTGTGTGTGCAACTGCTGTCTCATATTCCCCACAATAAGAAAATATAGCCAGACGGAGGCTGTTTTTCTTTTGACAGCTCATCTCTTTTCTTTTCCGCATCACTCCACTACTTTGATTTAGCCAACTATTTTATGCAACTCGACCGCTTGATATTCTCATCAGGAAGATTCACCATCTTTTAAAATGCGAAGATTTCAAATATCCTTAGTAAACTTTAGAAAACCAATAGAATTTCGTTTTTGAAGTTATTTTAAGTGCCTTTTAAGTATTTATACCACCCATGTTAACAATATTTTCACCCAATGAAACTGATCAGACTGAATCACCCAATTGTTTTGAGCGGTTCACCTAAATCTTGTTTTTGGATTATTCAGGAATACGAATCACTTAAAACGGGTGACAAATGCATAGTTTTCATTTATGAATATTTCACTAAGTGATTTCTAATTTCGATTTTTTCATTACTTTCTTCGCCCTGATTCAAAATCTAGAAGCATTGTTTCCCCAATCGTAACTGATTATTCATTTGGGTCCCCGTTTTCCGTGCATAAAAGCCACACCAGAGATCGTCGGGTGGCCGTTACTTTTCGTTCCTCGTAGCCAACTGCCCCGTTAATTCCTTTTCCACCCCAGAAGCGCTTAATCCGATATGGTTTGCAATTCAAAACAGTTCAAATTCTTTCCCAGGCGCGCCGTCGTTCTCTTTCGGCGAAGCGCTCAAGCCGTGCCAGTCGACAAACCGTCTACAAGAACTCGTGCCCAACGAATTTTCTCTTGAAATCCAGCCCAGCCGCAAGCCAAGCATGGTACTTACCCTTGAAAACAAGCTTTACTAACTGTTCAGACAACTGCTGATTCCCCAGAACTTCCCAACAAGTACGACCAGGTAACCTTGTGTATTCTCAGATGCTCATTTTGTGGTACTCTCTTAATTTCATAACAACTGTTGCAAACATCTCATAGACTCTTAGCGTCGTTTATTTCCTAGACATAACAAAACAGCAAAGTTTAGGGCTCTGGGATGAACTTGGTCGATCGGCTGCGGGCCAAACTCAACATCCGCAATGAGCTGTACCGGGCCGCTCTCTGCGAACTCTTCTGTACCGGATTCCTCCTGGTTCTCGAAAACAGAATTTCCGGTAAATAACTTGTTTTCAGTATGCGGGAACATCAGTGAACGCCCAATATGTCCTCTCCCAGCGAAGGAACAACGATTGGATTGGGGTGTCCCTCGGTTGGGGATTGGTACTCATGTTCGCTGTACTCATGGGACACCGCATTTCAGGTAACGTTTATTAACTGTTCCAAAGCTAAAACTATAATTTTGATTGAGAAAAATTCAACCGTAATTAAAATCAAAAAAAGTTTAGAAAAGGTATTAAAATTCAGCTTTTTGAATTCGCCGCTGTTCCGCAATCACATCATTCGGTTTAAGATTATGACGGACTTATGTGCTTAAGGTGCTTATGACGGACTTCATTACACATTCGATACCGGCCACGTGCATGTTTGCAAGCCAAGTTGAATTTAAATTTGTTTTGTGGATAACATTATTGATTATTATTTTTGTTGATAATCCTGTAATGTTTGGTGCCAGCACATTTTCTTTCTAAACCAAACTATAGCCTTAACAATCATTAGGGGTATCTCAATTAGGCTTTGAAAAATCAATCATAATTCACCAAGAGCACTTCATGTAATAGTGAAGTTATGGTTTGTCTTCAAGGGTAGTCGAAACGCGGGGCACTAAGATCAAGATTAAAGGAAATCTACTCGGTAATAAGACATACATCGTATAAAATATTCTTTAATCAATAAAGAAACCCAAAAATATTGAAAATAGCCAATACAAACACATTTAAAAAAACTGATGAAAATGGCCCTGAAAAAAGTGAGTTGAAATATAGCCTGGATAAAAATTGATCCATAACTGAAAACTCTTGTAAACTTTGTCTTCATTAATCTGAGAGTCAAACGAATTTGCACAGTAGTGAGTTTTCAAAGCCGGAAAGAGCTCAGTTACCATCCCAAACAGTAAGCCTTAAATCACATTTAACAATGATACCGCTCAATGTTGCTTAAACGTGTTTTTAACTGACTCTTTTACCTCATTCCATATACCATCTTCAAGAAAGTGAACTCATTTTCTACTTCTTTACCACGTAGGCCAGAGAACGAACGCAATTATTTCGAGATCGCGCCTGTTTACGTTACAAAACGCCCGAAGTTCGCCGCGTGCGTGATTAAACGCTGTTGTCACTTAGAAAAATGACAATCACTCTGCATTCCAGGGGCTCATTTGAACCCTGCCGTCTCGTTCTTCCAACTCACGCAAGGAAAGATCAACATCTTGAGGTAATTCCGTCCCTCTCTTGTTTTCAAAAACAAAATGTTCAGGTTTGTGGTGTTCGTCATTGCGCAAAACATTGGGGCGTTCCTTGGAGCGCTCACTACTTTTGTCGTCTACTACGGTAAGTGCCTTCTAAATGGCCTAATAATTAATTGCGTCTAGATGCCATTAATCAGTATGACAACGGCACCCGATATGTCTCTGGCCCGAGAGCGACCGCTGCCATTTTCGCCACATACCCTCAGCCTCACTTGAGCACTCTGGGTGGAGTAATTGACCAGGTGCGTAATCACAGAAACCTAAGTACGAAAACAAAGAACACTGAATGATTCAGATTATGGGAACCGCTGTGTTGTGCATGGGAGTCGCTGCCATCACCGACCGTCGCAACAGAATTCCTCCTTTCCTTCAGCCAGCCTTCATCGGAAGTCTCTTGGCTGTCCTTGGCATGTTCATGGCACTTAACGCAGGTAGAGTTTAAAAATTAAAATAAAATAAACCAAAGCCATCACATAGCTCTTAACGTGAATCGACAAAGCGGTAGCCACAAAAAGCATTGCATCAGGCAGGAATCGAACCCGCGACCTTCCCAACTGCAGTCGGCTGCTCTAACCGCTGAGCTACCGGCGCCCTGCTCTTACATTATTTGAATGGCTTTCCCTAGTCCAGGCCTCTGCCGTTACAAATTTCTCTCATTGTGAATCCATGTTGATTGCGAAAGCGATAGGCTCATGTCCGGTCTCATATTTGATAACCTCTTCTTGACTACGTTTCTCCAGGTGTTCTGCATATTTTTTATAAATGTCTTCAGGATACGCCATCAATCCTGCTCGTGACTTCGGCCCTCGCCTTTTCACCCTGTGCGCTGGCTACGGCTGGAGAGTATTTAGGTTTTTCCTCAAGTTTTATCAATCCCTAACTTGTTGTTTAGCTACCGTACCTACAAATGGTTCTGGATCCCAATCATCTGCCCGATGATCGGAGCAATCCTCGGTGCCTGGCTTTATGAGTTCTTCATTGGATTCCACATTCCCGACGATCCTGATACCACTTTCATTCACAAGGTAAGCATGGCTCTATGGAATAATTCTGTTTACTTGTTGAAGATCCTCGACGACCGCAACCCTGATGGCCAGCTTAAGGAGGTTCATCTGATAGAGACCAAGCCGTAAGTTTAAGGATATACTGATAAGAGACTGCTTTTAAGAATGAGCGAACGCCCTCCTGAGCACACATCTCCCACCCAGTACCGAAACATGTGAACGACCCTTGCCTAGATCTAGCCTACAGTACTCTTTCTCCTCCCATCGGTCTCCCTACCTAATACGAGAATCGACTATTTCCCCTGTGTCTCCTCGGTGTATTTCCTACTTTTGTAGCTAATAAAGTGCCTTAATTACCTAAAACCTGACGATTACTGGGGAACGATGGTGTTTCCATGCCTTTTGGGGGCGAGGGGCACCCGGGGAGAAGGCTCCCGGGGGACTGGCGATGGATTGCCGCCCTCCAGATATCGCAGACGCTGCCCCACCGTCAATGAGCATCAAACGCCGTCTCAGCCGACTAGGACACTCCTTCCGGGAATCTGTATAGCATTCAGAAGTTCTTCTTAGTTTCTTTTGTTTAGGCCCACCATATCCGCGATCAGAGTCTTGCAAGAGTACGGAAAGTACCTACATGGGTTCGCATTCTGAACAAGGTTTTTTGAGTGATTGGGGGCAGAAACTGTGAATTTCTAGGCCTACCATCAATATGGACTTAAACATGCTCTTTTAATTTGCATTCTGGCTATTTATTTGTTTTTGGGGGCGATTATATTTTACTACTGTGAAGCAGGTGCAGACTTTGAAAAGGAGAGGACATGGAATATTACGTAAGTTTTTAGCAATTTCTATTTTAAATGAAAAATAACAAAAGAATACCAAACAATATATGTTTTACACAAATAAATCATGATATGAGAGCTTCCAAAAATTGTTATTTTACAACAAAAACATCTGTTCTTTCGAAATGTTTTCATAGGAACATCTATTAGTTTAACAATTTTTTTAAAAATAATCAATAGTTTTCATAGTGAAAATTCAGTGATCTAAAGGAAATAGATTTTCCAGAATTGCTCACAATCGAACAAACTTCGTAAACGAAATAATTCCTCTTCTCTTCAACAACACCAAGTACTTGTTCTTCCTCAACAGCAAGCAGACAGATGAAGTGAGTTTAAAGTTCTCAATGCATAAATACCCAATGAAATGAATGCCAATTCACTTTCGGCGATAGGAGATGGCGACCAACTGTCGTTTTTACGAGTTCATCGGCGGATGAGTGACTGAGAGAGCAGTTGTCTCCATTCTTCAAGTGGAGCACAATTAGTCACTCACGCCATCTGGGAACCTTCCGATTCCGAAAGTCGGAACGGATCTTTGATGAATGGCGTTCAATAGCGCCCGCACGACATCTCAAGTAATTCCAGAGAAGTTCGGAGGTCGGAGAACGGTGGAATAGAACACTACCTTATTGAGCTATGCTACCTTGTTCAAAACAACAGGCGTGAAATCGAAAACTACAAAACTACACTAGATTCCAAAGAGGATTTGCTATTAATGGACTAAACTTTTCTTCACTCTAACGGTCAATCTATATTTTTAAATCGTTTTAGTCAAACAATTTGGTTCCTGATCAAGCATGGCACGAGAATCACATCTTTGTGTGTTTTACATACATTATGTGAATTTTCGAATGAGGCGATCAAGCGTTTGAGGCACTTTATTAGTCAAAACAAGCTATGTTGGATGCTTTGGGGCTTAACCCATTAGCTCATTTTTATGGCACTGACCCACCAAAGCTTGGAAAAGGATAGTCCAGTAGTCGGCCTCAATCGCTCAATGTTTTCCTGGATGTTGACCTAAAACAAATAAGTTTGGTTGTTCATGCCAAGCTGATTCGGTTGCTTCTCACTTTCCTCGACACGTACAAACCCATTCCGTCAAATAAACAACATTATCTCCAACAATTCTAACAATTTTAATTAAGAACTTACTTTTCCAGATCTCTGAACAACTTCACTTTGAAGTGGCCCAGTATGAAAAACAGCTAGGAATCAGATACACTGAGCAAAAAATTCGCTGGGATTTCTGGAACGCTATGTTATACGCACAGGTTTGTTCAACTACAGTAACTACAGTATTAACTTTTTAGACGTTATGCACAACCATTGGCTATGGTCACTTGTACCCTTCCACTGTCCCGGGTCGAGTCTTCACCATGATCTATGCCATATTTGGAATACCACTTGTTCTCTCTATTCTGGATGACTTGGGTGAGTGGAGGGCCCAGTTGCCAGCTGCTTGAATTTGCATATGGCGAGACGTCGACAAAGCGGAGATTCCGCCAGCGACATCTGATAATCATCTAAGAGTCAATTAGGGCGACAAGACAACGCGGCTTTCGTCTTCGAGGGCTCTGGGGAGGGAGGGGGAAGGAGAGATTGAGTTAAAGTGCAAACGTTAATGTCATAGTTTCTTTAGAATGGAACATTGCCTGAAGGGAACCACAACCTATTTTTTTTATTTGATTCTTCAGTAACAGCGGACACTTAGGCAGTCCGGATATCTGTTTTCAGCTAGATGGAGACCCATTTTAAAAACTTTGAGGGTGAATAACTTTCCGTGTCTGCCCCATTCGGCATAGCGACGCCGGTCGTCTGTAGGGACACAGAGCGCCGCGGTTAACACCCGTAGCGGATCGGCCGTGCGACGGATAGACGTCTTTTCCGCGACCGTAGGCGGTGGTTTCTGAGAAGTAAACCCCGAAAAAGCACCCTGACTGCCCCTTTAAAGAGTTTTTCTACAACTAATTTTGATCTTTCAAATGAGGCAAAGTTGCAAAAATCGCCTGACTTATTTTCTAAACCGACATGTGTGTTGTGTTTCACCCTCATTAGCCATAAAACAAAAAATCTCTTTTAGGAAAGGTGCTTACGAAATGTCTGAAATCCCCTTGGTGGTTGTTGAAATGCGGTTGCCGCCGGGCATTTCGTTATTGCACCAAACAAACCCTCGAGGAAATCCGACGCCTAGACGAAGAGGATAAGAGAGGTAATTGAATCCTTCGTCTAAAGGAATTTGTTTTTAGATCTCGAGATTTTTGACCTTCCTGTTCCCATAGCCATAATTGTTGTTATTTCCTGGATCTTCTTCTGCTCAGCTACATTCTGCCTGTGGGAACATGACTGGGACTATTTCATTGCCTTTTACTTTTTCTTCATATCTTTAAGGTTACATCTCAGGAGAAGTTTAAACTTGGCATGTTTCAGTACCATCGGACTTGGTGACATCACTCCCACCCAGCCCAAGTATCTTCTAGTACATTTTATGTACATTATAATTGGCCTTTCTCTGGTCTCAATGTGTATCAATTTGATTCAAGCAAAGTTAGAAAGAACCTACGAGGCTGGAGGAACCCAGAGATTCAACAATATGGAATTTGATAGGAAAGGAGGAATATTGTTAGACTCAAATGGAAAAGTCAGAAGGAGAGGCAGTAGTTTAGGTAGGATTTTGAAACCTTTAAATAAGCTAGCTCTTTTTAAAGGTGTTTTTCGTTCCTCTTCCTCTGCCCATTCTCTGACTCGAGAAACAGTGCAGGCTGCCCTAGCCGGCAGAAGGAAAGTAAACAAGACTTGCCAGACCATTCTCTCCTTTCCATCACCCAGCAGCACTAATGCTTCCATTGCCAGAAGCGTGTCTCATTCAAGGTTTTCTACAACTTTTTCAAAGCGAAAGTTGTGTTTCAGGGCCCGATTCATCCCCCGCTCTTTGTCCATTGATGACGTCATGCGAATGGTGGATTCTGAGGATGGTGACATCATTGTTTTGACGGATTTGGTCCGCGAAGAGTCAGGAATCAGCCAGTCTTCGCAGATCTCGTCAGCTTCGTGTGAAGACAGCACCAGCAGCCACGTATGGAAGAACTTTCAGAAATTGAGCAAATGTTATTCAGATTGTCGTTTCGAAATCATTTGACACCGATTTTTGCGCCCTTGTTCGGCAGACTCCTAGGACAATGGGTAAGTTATCGAATATCTCAGGATAAAAAGGATCCTAGGAACGGAGGCTGGGCGGATTGTTCCATCTCGTCCTTCTGTGAGTTCTATTAATGAAATTGAAGCAATGGAAGAAATGGAAGACCGTGTCGCTCTAGCACAATCTGCGGCGATTGCAAACTCTGTGCATTTTCGTTCGAGGTTTGAAAAGAAAGGCCATCATTACGACTATTTTAGACTTTCTCTTATTCCTGAGCAACTTCCTTCAACTGTCGAAGAAGGAGATGAGCCAAGTGAAGAATCCAATGCACTTTCTCCAGGAGGAGACAGTCAGTCCAGCCGGTATCGTTCTTTCAGTACCAAAACAGTGTTCTTTTTTTTTCAGGAAAAGCGAGAGGCGGCCATTCCATTCCATGCTTAGCTATCTATCACGACGGAAAGCAGATCGCGAAGTTCCCATTTCTTAATATCGTATTTGCATAAATATTGCGGGCAATTTGGTCGTTTCAGTCAGATTCAGGTTTTATAGGAAAAGATTTCTATAGCAGAATACCACGGTTTTCTTCGAAAATATTTTTTTATATTTTCAAGCGAAATTGCATAATTACATTAAAAACATAATGAAAATTTCACCATCCTCCATTTGGTAATAATTTTTTTGCAGCAAGTACATTTTGTGGCGTATGATATTTTAATGATAATCTAGACAATTATTTTAAATAAATAATTCACTGGCTAGGTTAAAAAAATGTGGTTGAAAATCAGGCCCACCGAGCCAGTACTACCTGATAACTCGTTGTCGGTTTTTAGCTAAGGATTTTTGAGCCTAAATAAAGATTCTTTGAATTAGAAGAAAAAAAGAAATTTTTTATCTATCACAAAACAGTCGCACAGGTAGGCAGAGAAATTGTTGTACCCACAAATTAGCCCTAACGTTCCGCAAAACCCTCACAAAAATTCCAGTTCACAGAGCGACCATAATTTATCTTTACTGAATTATTCCCCTAAACACCTGTATAAGTTTTTCAGCAATCTAGTGACACTCATAAAACTTGAAGTTTTATTCATAGAGATCAATCCACGGAGACAGTCAGTAATACGATACCCGGAATACACTGCTCGATAGACTCAAGCAACTCACAAACGAGGCAAATGCAATTAGCTATCACTTGGCAATTAATTCCTATTAGGTAGCAGTATAAGGTAAACAGGGAGAGGCAAACTTTGACCACAAAATATGACTATGCAACGGGATAAATAATGCGTGAAAATAAAAGCAGACAGTTCCGATAAGATAAGGCCATTTAATTCCAGAGTGATTTGTTAAAGGCAAGTCCCTCGACGTTCGAAACAATC
Organism: Oscheius sp. G VE-2021; assembly: GCA_022343465.1. Taxonomy (NCBI): domain Eukaryota; kingdom Metazoa; phylum Nematoda; class Chromadorea; order Rhabditida; family Rhabditidae; genus Oscheius; species Oscheius sp. G VE-2021. The sequence goes on from JAJQXH010000051.1 coordinate 500,862, forward strand.
GGGCTTTCCTCTTCGTTGCCATCCTAAAAAAACATGATTACTAATGTAAATACGGTGAAATAAAGTGAATATAATAAAACCCACATCGACAAGGTCATCGTCACAGAAGTCAGCGAGAAGGCCGTTGTTTTTCTTTTCGCCTCCATCTCCACTCGCGTTTCGAAGTCCGTTATTCACGTTGAAGTTAGAATTGGCTGCCGCGAGGGTGGAACTGTAGGCCGTTCGGAGCGAACGAATCCTGGTGAGAAAAGCGACAAGGCATTGTCCGGAGATCTTCGACGACTCGAACTGAAATAACACCTTTATTATTTTACACGAAGAATACCCTACCCTAATCATACGGTCGAGTGCCTGGAGGTCAGCACACATGCTCGAAAGGTAGGACGCTCTGCTTATATGAGGAGTTTTGCCAGGAGGACGAGAAGGACGAATGTCCCTGTTCTCACACGGGTGGGATTCTGAAACAAATCAATCCAAACTTTAATTCAAAAAGGATCAGACCTTCCAAGACTTGATGCGGGTGTTCGTCCTCAGGCCGTGTTCGAGGAGTAGGAGGCATTGCGCTGGTGCCCACATCCGGCTGATCATCAACAACGATATGATCAACAGACTCCACAGACATAGTCTCGACGTTCTTCATGGGAGTGGTGACGTTGGCAAGACGGCCGATGTCATGGCGCAGCTGTGCCGATGCCTTATTGAGCTCCGGCAGATCCACAAAGCCTTCAGGAGTTTTCATCTTAGCAACAAAGACGTGAGGACGTGGCCATTGCTAAAACAAATCGTACAACAAAATGGTGTAAATTCACTTACATGCTCGTCAGCAAGTTCGAAAGTGTTCTTTTCATCGGGTCCACGGAGACGAGGAACACCCTCACGGGAGATTCCAGCTCGGTCAAGAAGTTCCTCCTCCCAAATCTCGCAATCGTTCGGAATGCCAGCCTGCTCCCATCTTAAACAAATAAATAAAAATCACTACATAGGCAAAACAATACTTCCTGGTGGTGGAAACAAGGAGAGTTCGCAATTCCTCCAGATCGACCATACAGACACGCTGAGCGTAGATGTTCTCATGAGCGAAGGGGCTGAATTGGCCTAAACACAAATTTTAAAAAGAAATGACACTAAGTACTTACGTCTCAGGTAGTTTGTAATATCGACAAAAGACTCTCCATCCAACTGCTTCTGGGCGATCAATTGCTTCACAACGTTGGGAAGGCGCATACGGGAATCGTGTCCGTAATGGTCTCCGCAAAACTCAATCGATACACTTCTGAAAGTTAAAAAATATACTATTTAATTTTAAAAAAAAAAACTAACCCGTCAACATGTTCAGTTCCGTGAATGAATCCAGTACAGGTGTATCCAGTACGGAACGGGCCGGTTTTGTTTCGAAGGGGATCCATAACCGGACGGCCAGTATAACCAGATCTGCAACATTGACCGTGATTCTAAGGAATAAATACCCTTACCGATTGCAGGCCATGAAAATTCCCTTGCCCGAAGCGCGTCGCTTAGACCCCGACTTGTGACGGAAGTGAGCACCTCCCTCCATCTCCAACCATCGTATGAACCTCTCGAAAAGAGCCCTACTAGGAAATGAGAGATTGTGAACGCTGGCGTTCACGTCGTGATCGGCCTGAATAATAATTGTGTCATGTAAATGAGAATGAAATACCGATAGGTGATTGAAGAAAGCAGCCCTCGTGACGAATTCCTGATAGCATACACCACAGCAGTAATTTCGCTTACGACTGGTATCACCAAAAGGCTCTTCGGTACCCATACGACACTAAAAACCCCAAAATGAGATAGGGACAATGAAGAAAAACAAACTCCATTCGTCCTGTGATAGTCTATGGTTCTCGACGCTAGCACTTTGTTACAGCCATACGGACAACGACTCCTGTTTCCCAACTTCTGCCTCTTGTACACGATAATGGACGGCTCTTCCTGAAATTACCAATTTAAAGTAAATTTAGGAAAAAAATAAAATTTAATCAAGATTTAAGGAAACAAACTAACCTTTGCTTCGTGGTGAAGCGAGTAGTTATCACCGACGTCTACGTCTTCGGTAATCGCGTTCTCCTCGTCCTCCGACATTTAAAACTCCCTGAATTACTCAATGTTTGCAAAGGGCAGCAAGAAAAGTTCAAATGTATAGAGACAAAGTAAAAACAAATTTCAGCATGATTAAAATATGAATATTTACCTCCATTTGGGTTTAAAACGTCTTAACAGACCAATAACTGCGACAAAGTGAAAATATTGTTTTAAATTCAATCAATTTCATTTTTTGAATTTTTTAAAGCAAAATACTTAGCGAAAAGGTCAACCAAAATAAACACTGACACAGAAAGTTTAAAGATGGGAGAGCGTGCGGCCGCTGCGCATGGTTCCGACAGCGCTGGCTATTTTGTAAACAGCGGTCGCGCCTAAAATGCAAACTACGCGAAAACAATATCTGTGTTTTTCTATTGCTTATTTTTCTTATTTTTGAAGTTGATAAAAAATAATAATAACATTGGAAATCCAATTTTTTAAAATAAAATTCATTTGAGCCAATGCATCCGATTCGGCACCTGTCCTGCGTTTAACGAGTTCTGCGCGGCAGCGTCTCCAATTTTCCCCTGCTTTTTGTCAACCCAGTGAATGATTTTTTCATTTTCAGTGTTTTTTTCTCGTTTATTCCTTTATCTTATACCGTTTATTTCAACAAATTAAAATTAATTTTAACAAAAAGTTAATTTTTAGAACCCAGATATCCCGTTTAATGCGGCTTTTTGCTTTTTAGATAATTTCGAATGTATTACCGTTTTAATATTCTTATTATTACATTAGTTTGCTACTATTCGTTTTGAATATTTTAAAAATTGATAATTTTGTCGGTTTTATCACATCACTATGGCGGTGTCGTTTGAATGAACTAAACACTAACAGGGTATACAAAATTTACCTTATTTTAAAATACTGGTTATTTAATTTATTAATTTTTTTGGTTTTAATTCAGTTAATATACACTTTCCAACAACTTAGATAGTACAGTGAAATACGATATTTGTTCAGCAACTGACTTTTATTTTTCGGTTTTTTGATTTTCGGCGCATCTTTATAAACAAAATGGTGTATTTCGTGTCGATGTATGTATGATTAGAGTGCTTTCTGCTACTTTTTTTTCTGGGTAATTTGTTCTTAATTTCGTTTTTTTATTGAATTTCCCTTTCTTTTATTGAGTATACATTTACTTAAAGTTATTTTTTCAGGAGGGCGTCATGGCGTTTCGTCCGGGACCCCCAGGCTTTCCGATGGGCCCTCCTTTCGGTAAGTTGCATTCTGTGTTCCCTTTGAGATGATGTGCTTACATCTTTCGCCTTCCATGCGCGTTTCTCCCTCGTGAATCAAGGCAATTTGTGCACATTCTGCAGCGTCTCAGCCCTTCCTCCTCGTAGATTAGCCAGCATTAGAGAATATACGACACTTAACATGGAATGACGCTTGGGATTTCGGGTGCGCTTGTGTATTGATTTTTGCGCCCTCAGTCGCCTCGCGAGTCGCATCCCTAGCCTGAAATTCCCCCGCGGCGACTCCACTGTTATTCAAACATAACGGCTATGTTGCCGCTATTTCAGCTCGATCACCTAGTAATGGCCGGTTAGTTGCCGAAAAACCCGGTTTTTACCAATTAATCATCGCTATTTCAGGATTTCCTCAACCGCAAGGAATCTTCTTTAATCCTATGATCGGTCGTGGATTTCCTCCTTCGATGGCGGTGGGTTTTCTTATAAACCCTCAACTAATCCCGTTTTTCAGCCATCTATGCCTACTGCTAAACCTACTGCCCCGCCTCGGGTTTTTGTAGGAAACATTTCTGAGAAATGCACCAACGAATTTATCCAGCGAATGTTGCAAGTGATTGTCCGGCGGGAAATTAATTATTTCTCGTTTTAGGAATGCGGAGGTGTGACTAGCTGGAAGCGGATTCAGGGATCCAACGGGAAATATCAGGCCTTTGGCTTCTGCGATTTCGAGACTCCGGAAGGGACCTTGCGTGCCCTGCGTATTCTGAACGATTTTCAAATTGGAGAGAAGAAGCTTGTTGTCAAGGTAAATTTCATTTCCACGCGGAGATTAACGAAAGTGCAGGCGGAGGATAAAGTGTTGACTGACCTTCGGGCATGGGCTCTGGCTAAGCGGAAGGAAGAGGGCAAGCCCGACTTGAAGCTGAAAGATTCCGATCTCCCTGCCGATGACGACGACATGAAACAGGACGAAGAGGTTGGTTTCCGTTTTGTTAAGTTAAAGGAATAGTTTTTCAACCCCATATAGTGGCATGTTTTCCGTTTTATGTTTTGGTGGCCGCCGTTTGAAACCAATTTAAATCTGAGATTGACGGGTTGTTTGTTGGAATTCGCATGCTTTGGCGCGAATTTTGAATTTACATTCCACTCTATGGGAAATAACTCTGTCTGGCATACTTCCTCCGGGTGAAAACAATGTCTTGTTTACTGCAGTCGGAACACACATCGTAAACGATAGTGCTACATGTGTTCTGAGGCAACATTAGTGTGTGTAAAATGTAATTACTTGCAGATTCGGCTGAAGATTCTGAACTGGATTGAGACGGATCACCCGGAACTGTTGATTGTCACTGAAGGTAGTTTTTACTTAAGTGCCCCAAATCATTAATTTATTTTCAGATGGAGAGCTGTCTGATAAGGAGAAGGATGCCAAATCTAAGGTTGGTTTAATTTTATTAAATAAATTGATTGATTTTTTAAAATTTGATTTCCCGTCTTAATGTATATTTTTTCAGAAGGATGCCAAGCGGAAGGACGATCGCTCCAAGGTGAATTTCTTTCCCCTCTTAGCTAGTTTTTTCGTTCTACCGCTATTCGAAATTCTTATCAAGAGCTTCCTAAGCTCTACCGTTTGAAGCTAAACTTAGATATGTCTCTATAGGTAGCATTGGTCGTCGTGGTTTGCTGAGGTAAGTTTCTACTCTATGTTTAATTATCTGGTAATGATCCCACTCATATTACCTATCCGTTCACATTTCTCGGCCGTCCTGTTGTCTTCAGCTAACATTAAGCTTCTCACACACATACACCAGCCTTTGTCCACGTTTGCTTAAGCTTTTCTGCAGTTCGAGGGTTGTGGAGTGTTCTTGGCACACTTTTTCACAAAAAGACTCGTAGCTAGGTGCATGATGACCTTAACCCTTGATCCGCATGCTGCATGCACAGGTCACTTTGCCTTTGTTCGTCCGTTACGTTTGTGGAAAATAGGCATTCAGGTTTCCGCGGACCCCTTCCCCCTGTGAACCGGTATGTGACGTGAACCGTATGTGGGCTTGGCACTCCTTTGAGCACAACTTTCGTCTGTAAACAGTTTCTCTCATATATTTACCTTTTGGCCATTTCCCCCACTTTCAGATGGAGCTGCGATGCGAACAACGATCAGTGAGTGTATTGCTGCCCCTGGGCGCATCTTTCTGTGCCAATGCCTCTCCCATTTATTCCGAAATCCCTTTAATTTTGCGCTTTGAGTAAATGGGATCGGATGGTTTAGACGGCAAAGGTTGCTATCACTTTCCTTTTTTATTTGCGTGTGTTTGGTGTCCACTGCATGACATGTCCTGACTATAAAACTGACAATATTGCAAACACATGTTCCAGATTACGGTATGTGGCCGGTGAAGGAGACAGGCTGGTTTCATAGTTGGCTTGTCCCCTTACCATTTGTTCGCCGTTTCTGGGGATCACTAGCGGGATTAACTTTTGTGTTTCAGGAGAATCGTAATAGGCGTCGTCGTTCGAGATCCAGGTCCAACAGCCGTTCGAAGTACGACAGGAAACGCGGTCGTAGTAGGTCGCCTAAAAGGAGGTTGGTTTATGGGATATTATCATTTTTATTGGACACTTTCAGGAGGAACAGAAGGTCGTCTTCCAGATCGTCTCGCAGTAGTTCGGAGTCTTCTTACTCATCGGATTCTTCCCGTTCTCGGTCGGTTTCCCCGAAAAGGCGCAATCGTCGGAGTAGGAGCCGGTGCGTTTGCTACCCATAATAGATTTTTTTATTGGCTATTCAGTGATTCCTCGGCTTCTGATGCTGAGGAGCGGAAGCAGCTGAAAAGGGAGCTTAAAGCTAAGGAGAAAAACTACCAGGCCCACTTGAAGAAATGGGAGGAACGGGAGAAAGAGAAGGCCCGCTATTATGAGAAGATGGAGCGGAAGGAGAAAGAGCGGTTGGTTTCTATTGAAGAAGTATCTTAGTTTGAACGTTTTTAGCAAAATGAACATGCTCAAGGAAGCCAAGAAAATGAAACATTTCCTTGAAGACTATGATGACGAAAAGGATGATTCTAAGTACTACAGGTAAGGCATATATACATATGTTTATTACCACATCTGTTTCAGATCGTCTTGTTTGTTCCAGCGAAAGCGCGACTTTGATTGGGAACGTGAGGCTGACACAAAGGATCGATTGAAGGAACAGACGGAGATTGAGGAGCTTAAGAAGCAGATCATGGAGCAGAACGCTGACGCAGCAGCGGCCGAAGAAATGGCTAGGAAGAAACATAGAGAACAGGTTTGTTTTTAGCGCTGCAGGGCAAATTTTCAATTAAGGAGGAAGCTGCCATGCGCCGTCTCCGCGGTGACAGTGGAAGTCCGAACCCTCATCAGCCTCTGGGACAGGGAGACGAAGATAGCTCAAGCAGTGGCAGTGACAGCGAGAAGATGGAGGAGAACGGAAGCAATGTCGGCACTCCACAAAACCTTGGTTTCATTTCGACGACTGCTCAACCTGAGAAATGGACTTCTGAAGAAATTAAGTCAGGTGGGATTCAGGTTTAATTGCAGAATTTTTTGTGATATTTCAGGAGAACCGAACGAGACCAACGGTGTGGCAGTCAACGCTTCTGCACCTGTTGTCAAGCAGGCTACTGTTCCGGCTTTCAAGAGCAACCTCTCGGCCCGCTTGGAGAATGTCTTCGGTACGATTTTTTTTAAAAATTATTTAATTTTAAATTTATTTCAGGAGTTGACGATGAAGAGGATGTGGATCAGCTGAGAACTCGTAAACGTTTGAAGCCTTTTGAAATTACCGCGGAGGACCGCATGGCCAACTTGACGGAGGCGGAGAGGAAGAAAATGATGAAGGATCTCATCTCCAAGATTCCCACTCAGAAAGGTAGGATTTTTATTTCAACGGTAGCAAAACGGTGTTTCAGCCGATCTCTTCGCCTACAATATTGATTGGACGCAGGTGGATACTTCTCTGGCTAACAACAAAGTTCGCCCGTGGGTGGCCAAGAAAATCAAGGAATTTATCGGTAGGCTTTATTTCCTCTTTATTTAGTATATTGTTCTTTCAGGCGAAGAAGAACCTGCTTTGACCGATTTCATCTGCGACAAGGTTGTGGCCAGAACATCTCCTCAGGAGATTCTGAAAGACGTGGCTGTGGTAAGCTAATTTATAGAGCGTCGCTAAGCCGGTATTTGCAGATCCTCGACGAAGACGCTGAAGTATTCGTCGTGAAGATGTGGCGTCTGCTTATCTATGAGAGCGAGTCGAAGAAACTTGGTCTTCAGAAGTGACCTCAACCATATGGATTAGTCCCATGGTCTCCTCACTCTTTGAAAACAGGTATAATTCGACCCGTGCCCTTCTCCCATAATACGATGGGCCCTATTTGTTGTTGTGTACATGTTATGGTTATAATAAGGTTTTCCTTCAGCAACGGTTGAAATTGTTCTATTTTTAAATAAACGTTTATCGTCTTTCTGTTTTCTCCTATTGCTCTGTTTATGTTTCAGAATTGTTTTCCCGTCATGTGACAAATTGGCTGTCATGGCGTCTTGCTGTCCTAGAGGCGCATGTTTATTTCTGGAATTGCAGGCACTTACGGGTAGCGCCGGAATAGAACGGGGTCATTGCTGCGTTGTGCTAGCCATGGGACTCCGCTGGGCCTTCTCTTTGAGCGCGGTGCGTTTTATTCCGATCAGCCATCATATGGTTGGCCTCAACCGGTTTTATGCGATCGGGCCAGTAATGACATGTTTTGGGCCGCTACGTTTCGATGCGACCGATTTACGGGTTCATTCAAAAGGGGCGCAATTTTTCTATTCAGACGCTAAAACAAACATTTTTAAGGCTGAGGCTCGCTCCGATTTTGAATTGCTCTTCCGCAAGGCCCTGCAGTCTCTTCCGAGTGAGGATGCTTCAAAGCAGGACAGATTCCATTTTCGAAACGACGGGTTGGCTTGTATTGTGGGAAGGCTTATGATCAGGTTGCTTAGTTTTTGGAATTTTATTTTATAGTTTTAGGGCGGCTGCTAATAATATTCTTGGAAGTCCTTGGAGCGCAGTCAACGTGCTGAAAGAGGAGCGAGGAAAACCCTACTTGCAACAGAATCCCTTCTACTTTAACGTTTCGCACCAGGGCGACCTAGTGGTTCTGGCCACCAGCCGTTCGAAACGAATCGGTTTGTTGTGGCGGAAACGTGCTGAGGCATATGTGTTTTGCAGGAGTAGATGTGATGCGAATCGACGCGGAGAGGGACGCGAGTGCTACGGAGCATATTCGCCGCATGCAGAAGTTGTTCACCACCCAGGAAATTGACATGATGAATGCTCAACAAGGAGAACGGGCCAAGTGAGGCCTTTTGAGTCTTTCCTTAACCTGATTTCTGTAGGTGGACTGCTTTCTACCGTATCTGGTGCTTGAAAGAGGCCGTTCTGAAGGCGACTGGGACTGGTTTGGTGAATAATCTGCGTACCATTGCGTTTTCCTGCTCTCCGGCCGACGAACACATTCAGGGTAAGTCATTTACCTTGAAAAAGTCATTGAACTGTTCCATTCAGGCTGCTTCCTCACTTCAACACAATGGGCTGAAAACGGGATTTCTCAGAAAAATTGGAGGTTTGAGGAAACATTCATTGGGGAGAATCACTGTGCCGCCGTTGCAAAGTAAGCTTTATACATTTTTGAGGTTTAAATGTATCAATTTCAGAATATACAGTTCGGAGAGTGATGCTGCTGCCGCTACTCTGAAACCGACGCAGTTCAAGATGGTTTCCTTGGATGAGGTCCTTCAGTCGTCGAGCCCGAGCTGCTCTTCAAATGACGATGACGCCGCTCTCATGTACAGTCGTTATATCTCCAAGCCCTGGAAGGCTCACTAGTCGTCAAATAAAACCCGTTGATCTTTTTTTGGCTTGTTTTTTCACTTGATTGTTGTGCACAATAATACACGGGAATGTAAAGTTCATACGATTTCTTTATTCAGGACGTTTGATGTAATGCTAAGGCAGAGCTGCTGAAATTTCGAATCTAGACAGATTGCAAATAGGTAAAATGTGAGATTATTTACGGTTGTTAAAAGCGGACAATAATTATGTATAGATTTACTCATGGCGCTTTTTACTGCAGATGGCATCCTCAGGCCGCGTTTACCGTCGTTGACAGCATATGCAGTTCGCTTTGTTTTATACTGCAGATGGCGTTTGTTGGCCGCAGATTGAATCTGCTTTTTACCGCCGATGACATCCTCAGGCCGCTTTTTCCAGCAGATGGCCACTGCTGATCACCGCACATGGGTTACAATAATTTACCGATAAGCCTTTCGATCACGTTCAATCAAAAGCTACATATGTATTGACCACACACACACACACACACACACACACACCAAGTGGTAATTCTATTTAACTATATTTAAATAAGCGAAGGCCGCTTTCTCCATAAAGAAAAAAGCACGCCTTGCCGATTTTTTCGTTCTGGTTTACAACAAATAATGCATGGAATCCTGAAAAATTAGATGTTGTTTCCAGTTTAAAAAAAAGTTTTTTTTTCATTTTTGTACGTTTCATTTTGACCTTTTAAACTTTTTTCGTACATCAACAATGCAGCTAGGTACACAAAATGGAATGCTTTTTGTTTTGAAGACAGTCTCTTCATCGATTAATAATGAACGTGACACATCTCCCGATAATGTTTTCCTGTCCGTCGGCGTTCGTCCATCTTGGAAAATAATGGCTTGCTTTCGGGGACCGACAATAGTTTCGCACTTTGAAAAAAACGTCTTTATACCACTGGAAAGTGTCATTGTGAACCAGAATTAATATCGTTTTGAATTTTTGATGAAAATGTGCCAGGTGCTGCTATCGAAGGTCGACAGTTCAAGAACTGTATATTCACCAAAGGAGTAAAGACCAGTTAACTCTATAATGTCTCAGGGGAAAACATTTTAGATTAGATCCACTTAAGCAGATATTCTAAAATGACCCGTTTGCAAAGTAATTTATCGCGAAAAACCATCGCCGAGTAAAATGTTTCCCCCGCAACAAAGTTTTGATATGCATAGTCGTTTATCCCCGCGATAAAAATAACACTTTGGGGATAAATCGGTCCCCACCTCCGACGGTGGGTCTAAATTTATCTCTCCCGGATAAAGATGACGATTGAGTGCGTTAAACCTATAGTACAGTTATTTTTTCGACCATGACGGAAGCATTGTTTAAAAATAAATATAAATTGTGGTCATCGGTATTCTTGGCAAATTTATTTTAGAGTTTCATCAAATTATAAAATTGTGTAAATTAATGAAAAAAATAATTTTCATGATTTAATTCGAAAATGTGGTTATCATAATCTTATAAAAAGTCTTATAGAATTAGACTTTGTGGGCTTATAAAATTATCTAGGAAACAATGATTGAGGGAGAATGAATTTTCCATTCCTTTTTTAGAAACGTATCTTCATAACAATATAATTTTTTTGAGGAATACGATTTTGATGGATATGTATCCGTGTCATTTTAGTATTATTCAAACATTCCTCTTTCCTACAATACGAAAAATTTCGCCTGCCTTGTTTTCCCCAATTTCTTTTCCCTCTTGCCTTCTTTATTGAGACTCCAGGGTTGATGATTAGGTCGCACATCACAAATGCGTGTTTGTTTGTTCGCAAGCGCTTCCCCTAGAGGGTCACAACAAATGGAGCAAGCAACTAAAAAGATCGGAGAATAGAATAAACGTCTGGAAATTCTATGAAAAAAAGATTTTTTTGTTTGTCACAATTGTATTTTTTTACACAGAGACACAGACATATGTCCATTTCACGACGACATCAACAGTAGAAAACCACCCCACATAAGTTTTTGTGGGGAAAATGAACAGCAACAGGATTTTATGCATGGTGATACATGATGACGAAATATTTGCAGACATGTGTTTAACAAAACCATTTTATTTGTTATTTTGCCCTTCACTCTGTTACAGTAAATCAAAAGAACGAATGTTTAATGGTCTAGCCATATCTGATGCGAAGAAAAGTACACACGAGGCAGCAACGATCGTTTATTGTAGGAATCTTCTCACGATGAAAACGAGCCTCAGCGTCCTGGACGGAGTCCGTCGCCTCTCCCTATGGCAATGTTCCTCTTCAGCGGCAATCCGAACTCTTCAACATCCTGAAAGAACAATATGTAGCCTACAGACAAAACTTTGTTTGCCAACAACTAATTTTCTTTCCTCGTGGTTTCATGTTTTCCTGGTGTTTATGACAAGGAAATATTACTTTCTGCTAGTTCTGGGCATATAATCTACCGAATAATTCAAATAAAAAGTGTAATAAAATTAGAGTTCATTGAGAACAAAAAGAAGTATTCCATTACGCTTAATTCATTTAGATAACACGGGAAACGGAACTGCGTGGTCTTTACCCTAAAGCCAGCCAATTACTGACATCATTCTCTTAAATAGAGTTGAATCTTGTCTGCAGGATAGAAATCAAGTATGCAATTTGGTTGTGAATGCTTTATGTGAACTGACCACGTCAGCATGAATTCTCAATTGAACGATCTTGCACTAACACGGATTCCTGGAAGTTAAGGCATAAATACGAAATATCTTGATCGGTTCCTGAGCGTTGTCCAAAAAACAAATTTTCTTTACAAAGCGGAATTTGGAAATATCAGGTTGATTCTTTTATTTCTAGCCGAAATTTAAAAAAAAACAAGTGAGCCTAAAATGACAAGTTCCCCCAGTTTATGAAAGATTTTCAGCGTTATTTATTTAAACATTCATTTAAAATTTAAGAATTCAGCAAAGGGATTGTTTAAACCATTTAATTGCACGCAAAAACAATAACAATTAGGCGCTACTACTGAGGCGTTTCGTTTTTGCATCCCATTTCCGCGGGATCCTTTCCACTAAATATTTGCGTCAGGGTGAATTAAGATGATCGTGAAACATACAAAAAAGGAACCCTTTTGTTTTAATAGTGTTTGTCACTATTTTACCATAGTCCTCATTTTATAAAAAATAAAATTTTACCCGTTGCCATGGTAGTTACTTAACAAAATGTTTCAACCGATTTGCAAGACACAACAATTTAAAAAAACTGTTATTGTAAAAAACTGTTATTTTCAGTTTGTTTTCGTAAATCCACTTGATTAGACATTAATTACCCAACCAAACAACCTTCTTAGTATTCTGTGTCTCATCGTCATTGTGCAGCGGCACTCAGTTCAAAAATCGCAAAATGTTAGGTAAAAAACCCCAACGTTTAAGAAAACACATTCCCTTAAAATATCGTGTTGACCAATTCTTGCCAACCCGTTTGTAGACCTAATTGCCAGAGGAACTATTATCCAGACATCACAAACACACCTGTTGGTGTTAATTTGTTATAAGGTTGTCGGAGATAATAGATTTTCAATAATTAGATCTTTGGAAAAGCTGTCAAGTGACGGGGAATATAAACAAGTTATCGTGAGATTAGGTGACGAATAGTTCCCCATTTAAAAACAAACGATTTACAAATCCTCGAATACATAAGAAACCACAAAGACATTCTTTTTAAATTCATTGTTTTTCATAATAACAGTTTTTTTAAACTAAAAAATCTTTTTAATGCTCTCAACTCACTTGCGTCCTGAGGGCCAGTAGCTGTTCCAGCCAATCGGCAGGCATGGCGGCCATAAAGACGACGCTGGCCAGAAGCACTAAGACGCGTAGAAACCACGCCGACATGTGTGCTTTTTCTCTTTTTAAGGAGTTTTTACCCGCTCCTGAAAAAAAATCTATAATTTATAAGCATTAAAAGTGAAATTGGTTATGAGAAGTGCTCAAGAAAATTAATGACGCCACATCGACAACACAAGTTATTCTTAAGGAGCTGATCTCCGGAATGCTTCATGCATTATAAAATAGAAATGAGGAGAAAACAATGATAATTCTCAGAAAGGGAAAATCCAATGAGAAGTGGGTAGTGCAAGTCAACCTGAATGCGTCTGGATGGGTCGCGGAGAACTGCCTACGAATACGAAGACTTTGTAATTTGGCGAGAGAAAACAGAAAATATCTGCTTAGAAATGCATCAGCAGGTCTTCTCGTGGTCATTATTATGCGTTCTCTGGGTCTCTCGGATCATGTGCTACTTTCGAAGAGTGTACGTTCTTCGGCCAGAAACAAAAGCTACTACGACATCATGATTGCACTAAGGAAATGAGGTGTGTTTGTTTCTATTTCGGGAGACTGGTTGTTGTGAGTCGCCGGAAGTTTGAGGACGTTGCTAATAAATGGCAATGACTTCTGCAGTTAAGGGCAGACACAGATCTTTTGGGTCATTAAATTCCGTTAATTAGGACGCTTGTCGCACTCTCTTCTCAACGTACATTTGCCTTTTAAAGAATGCAATTGAATGTTTGAAAATACCTTAGAGCTACCGTATAACAAAACATGACAATATTTTTAACAGGACCGAGAAAGATTAAAGAGCTTGTCCGGCTGCACTGCAGTTAGTTATCTCGGTGTAAATCGCCGGTCTCAATCGGGCCGCGTCGGACCGGAAAATAAAATAGGACTTATAACAGTCAATAGAAAAAGTAACCCCTGTTCAAATTTACAAATACATAATTTTTTTCACCTCCAAAAAGTATGATGAAACAGTATAAAAAGTGAATTACAGGCTAAAAAAGCAACATTTTTTTCTTAAAAAAAAAACAACAAAAAAAAGAAATATTGTATGAAAATATTACTACAAAAACAAGCAAAAACCGGCTACAAAATCCACATGAGATGAAAAAAAATTTAGAGAGGAAAATAAACTGAAAAAATGATTTGGGTAACAAAATGCGAAAATTGGAGAGAGGAATGGCAAGAGGAATTCAATTGTTTTGGGTCTTTTCAAACCTGCTTTGAAAATTGGTAAAATTGGAAAGAAAATTCCATAATTTTAGAAACTTTTCCTTTCGCGATGGTAAAATTTAGACTTGTTAGATTTAGGAAAACATGTTTTACCAAAGAAGTATTAACAAAATTGTTTGACTAGAAAATAGACAGGGTTATATTGTGAAAGCTTACATATTTTTAAGAATGAGTAACCTACAGCTATGCCAAAGAAACAGGTCACAAATAGATTGCCGTCGGTTTCCGAGGGCAGAGATAATTCCATTCAGTCGTACTCCATTTGACTAAAGTGAAGTAAGTGTCACCTGTTGGTGCCACTCCTGCACGTGATTACTTATCAGTCCGTAATTGGGCATCAAAACTATGATTAAAGTGGAGTAGTTCGAAATTGCTGTTTGCACTGTTTCCACGAAACGAAATACTAGGAAAGGTTACGAAGCCGGAACAGCTCATGTCCACTATGTGTTGTTTTCGTTGTAGGACATGATTTGTCAGATTCACATAAGCGTTTAATGGTGAACTATTGACAAGGAGGTAAGCAAAAGTCCATGGGCGAATGACAGCGTGGAATCGCGTCAAAAGTGGGCGTAACGAAATAAGCTACCTTCATCACTTATAGAACGACCATGGCTTTAAATGAACAAAGCAATTGTGATTCTTTGTGTTCTGCTGGGAACACATCATGGGTTTCGAAATGTATTTAGAAGCAGATTTCAGCCAAATTGCAAAAAGAAAAGTCGCGTCTTACTTTGGAAATTTTCAAAAATGTTTGGCTGGTAAATTCAAGGGGGGTCCGAGCCTGAAAACTGAAATTAATTTTATTTATTTCTTTCCTTTCATTTTGCTATTTAAATATCATTTCCAATTATTCTTTCTTATCTATTTGAAAAATACTACGGAAAAAAACATTTTTAAAAGGCGAGTTTAGTTACAATAATTGATTTTCAAAACATTGAGCTCACCCACGGACTTTTCACGCCTTGGGTGTTTTATAGCTTGTATTAGAATTTTAAAAAGTCTAAAAAAAACTGACATAAAAATAGCCTTAGTTCTAAAAAGAAGGTGGTAAAATGCAAATTCAGACTCTTCGAGATCCTTTAAGTTAAATCTGAAATTGAATCCACTAGGTTTAAAAAATAAAATAAAACAATAATTAGAATTTAGACTTATTTCGAGGTCCGACTCCATTTTTAGACCTGCGTGCGTGATATGCGTCTATTGTTGTGCACTGAGTAACAGCGTCACCTAGACAAGAATAATCCGGTCATTAAATGGAATTTACGCATTTTTGCAGCCAAGGACTCATCCGTTTTTGGTCAAACATCGAGTTCCTACGTAACAAAGGCCATTGACATAAACAAAAATGAAATTAATTAGTGACTTTCGGAGAACTTCATAGTCATGACCCAAACAATCATGTCTCGTGAGAATTATGATCGTATAAACGTGGGAAATGGGATTGGACTTCAAGATCGGGAAAAGTGGTTGTACCAGAAAAGAAAGAAAAAACAGCGATTTTTAATAAAAAAAACTAATAGAATTTTCCTTTTGTTTAACAATTTTCCTTTTGTTTAACAATAGAAAATGGTAGAACACTATAAAATTAGAATGAAGTCGTGTAACTAATGAAAATTATTGTTCAAGGAAAACTAGAAATTTTGGAAAAAACTGCTTTTTCAATTTGTTTTAATGTAGTGTGTTATAATTATAATGGAGCACTTGCGAAAATACAATTTGTGCCGTAGTTAGAATTTTCAATAAATTTTATCTTTTAATAAATTCCTAATTAGTCTGCGAGTTTTCTGTGACCTAAATAAAATTTGCAAAAAAAATTTAATTTGCAATGAAATTCACTCTCAGAAAATTAACAGTTGAAAATTTATTTTTGTTTTTTTCTGTAGATACGTCTTGTAAAACTGTGTTTTAAATTACTTTTTAGGTTATCAATTAAAAAGGTCAATTTTTTTAAACTAGATTACTTTAAAATTATATTAAAAAGTGTGACAATTCCATTTTTGAGTGGTTGAAAGGACGGAACTTTCCTAACCAAGCTTGGCAAAATTTAAAGCCGGGGTGAACACATGGGATAGACGGTATCTTGAGGGCCGGCCCCAACTATATCAAAGTTATTATTTTTAAGAGAAAATTGGGGAAGAAATTTGAAATTTGAAATATTGGACGGCGGGCTGGCCCATCGCCATGCTTGTGGCAACTGTCCAAAACCATGCATATTATTATAGTCAGTTACTGTTTGGCTAAGTTTTACTCGTCAAAACGTAGGTAAACATGCACTTTTACCGCCAAACAGACAAATAATAGCACCTGAAACTTTCGAAAGTCCTGCGTGGGTTGGCAAATACCTTTTATTCGAACTTTTCAAACTGTAAGAGCAAATAGTTCTACCTTTAGAGTAACCTGCAGACAATTTCTTGGAATAAATGATCTCAGTTTTTGCTCTGTGTACTTTAGATAGATATAATTATGCATACCTTTACGTGGCGCGCATAGATTACGGAACACGCACTATATGCGTGCAATTTTCAACTTGTCAGATTTTGGAGATCTTTTTTATTTAAAAAAAACTTTAAACTGGAAGTTTTCAAAAAAAAACAAGGGCAAAGTAAGGAAACAAAAGTTTTGGCTACATAAACTTGTTACATGTGTAAACAAAAGTATAAAACTGGTCTTCCATTTGAAAAGTTCTTCAACTTTCCGAAAATCCATTAGTTTTCATGAAACGTGTCTTCCTGGATACAGACTGCCGCGGTGACGAGTATTCAGCTGACCGCATGAATAATTGAGGCATAGATGAGTGATTCTCTGCTGATAGCGTTCACCCAAAATAGTGCGTCCGGGTAACACGGAAAAAGCGGTTGTTTCATGGAGTTTCGGAAAATAATGTGGGCCACATCAATGGGCGTGGCTCAGAAGTAAATTAGAACTTCACAACATGTTTGTGGTCAACTCAACACGTTAAACCAATTAAAGGGCGGGATAAAACGACATCTGGAGAAAGATCACGAAATAAAATAAGAAAATGAGAAAGGTTTTCGAAATCGTTAATTGTTTTCGACATATTTACATAGCATTTTTTTCAAATACTCAATTATCGGTAGCTTGTCTTTAATATCTTCAGTACTCAACCAACGCCTAAAGCCAAGTCAGTCGGTTTATCTTTTGCGGCAATTGCAAAATGGATTCTTTCTTCAGTCTAAGCTTCTGTTTCAAAAGAAACAAAAAACACTTCTTCGGCATTTTGAATTAAAATTAGGTTTTTAAAAACTGCTTTGAAACAAGCAAATTCCGATCCGCCGCAATAATTTTTTAGCTTGGCCTCAATGTTGATTTTGAAAAAAGAAGCATTGCTTGGTTTGGGCCGGCCCGCGTTTCACTTGCTTTTAAACGTCAAAAAAAGTTTTTTAAATTGAAGAATATGAGACAACTGACACTATTTGGAAAGACTCAGCCTATGAATATGTGTAAAGAATACTATAAAATCCCATGATTGTTGGCAACAAACCAAACTTGTGACATACTACAACTTGCCAGACAATACATCGTTTGAACCCAATGTAAACAACTGCATTAAATGATAAAGTAAAAAAGATAGGCTAGGTTTAATTTTTAAAAAAATCATTAATTGCAAAACAAATGTTGAAGTTTAAACAAACACATTGAATACATCTTTTTTTCTGATTTTTTACGATATTTTAAAGAACTATTGGTTATAAATGTATAAATTTAAGAAATCTGAAAACTAGAAATTTAACAAAAATTAAAAATCTGAAATTCCTCGCTTTAATTGTTCGATTTCGCAGACACAAATTCAAACTGCGTATAACGAACCCCCATGACCTTTGAGACAAGACCTTACTCTTCCATTGCTTGTGTTTGTCTCAAAACGAGTCACTTTGACGTGAACAAGGAAATTGGGTAGTTCTGAGCTGTTCACAAATTAAGTTTAGAATTTTGGCAGAGAAGAATTGAACAAAAGGACAAAGGGAAGTATTCTCTCCAGCAGCATCCAGACGACATGATTAGCCACGCTAGTATTTGACGTCACGTGCGTGTTGCAAAGCAAAATTTTTAATTAAGACCGAATAACCGTTGACCAACAAATGGGGGAATACGACATAAGGAGTTATCAAGAAAAAATGTATTTTACCACCTAAAGTAGACAAAATTTTGGAATAAAGACAATTTTGAAGCAGATTTTCTTTTGCTGTAAAAAAAGAAAAAAGCTTTGTGTATACTTAAATTGGTTAAAAAGGATAGAAGACTTCAGAAAACAAATGTGATGTAGTGTAGTTTGATCATAGCTGGGATGCTGATCACACTGTGACTATGAAGAAAACGTTTTAAACAAGTTTGGGTTGTTCTTTCTGCAGTTTTTAATTTAAAACTAATTTTTGTAGCTCAGCAAAATAGTCGTTTTTGAAAAATGTTTTTTGGACAGTGTTCTACCAATTTAAATTCATCGCGGGTACGGATCCGCTAGCAGTATTTTCTTTTTAAGCCCTTAATATACATAAAAATACACATTATTTTACACATAATTATGAAAAACTCAAAAATGTTGTGCCTGGCGAATCCGAACCCTCGAGGGCCACCGTGTTTGGGAAACCATATCTTGGTTTTGTTTTTCAACTCTCGAATCTGTAACTATAATAAAAATAAAGCGTCGAAAATACTTCTCCAAAATGAACAATGGTCTGAAAATTGAAGAATACGTGGGAGTAGTCCATATTACAGTGTACTTTATACCTCACTAAACAAAAAACTGATTTGAAAACGCCTGAACATGAAGGGGCGTTTTATGTGACATCTGCAGCCAGTGTGCATTAAACTTTATGGTATTAACGTCACTAAGGGTTTAAGGAAAGGGAAAATTAATATGTGTACGGAATGATCCACTGTCTCGATGAAACTTTATCATTTAGGTTTGACATAAGCACAAATTAAGATTTGTACAAAATAAAATGTTATCTATATGCTACTGTAGCCACCGTGGTTCAATGGGAGCAACGCGGATGAACTGAATAACCGCACGTCACTTCGAAGTGCGGTTGGACGTTTCACTGACGAATGACGAGGACCGCAACGGATGGGCGATATTGCAAAAGAAGGGTAGCATGGCCGAAGCCATGAATACCGACATGTCAAAGTGCGTTTGATGTCTGCAGATACGGTTGCCGACTGCACGGTGCAACATTCATTTGCGCACGTACGGAAGCAGGACTAACTATAATGCTTAAAAGGGTTGAAAACAATAAAAGACTTTGTCACAGTTAGACGCATTCCGTAACAAAAACTACGTGCTTCACCTAAATTATTTTTTGGATTAAATTGGCAACGCAGGAATCCCAAATGATCAATTATTCACAATAAAGTTAATGTTTACTCACTCTCTCTGATGTCATATTTGGAACAACCCACGTAGCAGTCAGCCAGCAACAACTTCCACTACTGAATGATCAAACAACCGTGATCGAATATGATTGATGACGCTATTTTAGTTCCCTTTGAGTTAAGGTGAGCAAACTTAGCGCATTTGTGTCTATCTTTTCTTTATGCAGTACACAAAAGGTTCTTATTCTGAACGATATACAAGAGTTGTACAGGAATATATGAAAGTCGTAGTTCTATTTTAAGGTAAAAAAAAACGGCACCCGCGGCAAGGGTGATGGGGCGATTTTACTCGACCCTTTACTTAATTTTTCAAAGTAATACCTGTAGAGAAAGTTTGTCTTTTTTGACATGTTCTGTATATTAAACAAAAATAACCCTGATCGGGATCAAACCATGGTAACGTGACTAATAGTTTGATTGGGTAGTGCTGGATGGGCAGACAAACATCAAGGGTTCAAATCCGCCCAGAGGCAAAGATTTTTTTGTCAATTTTATAAATTGTTGCAGTACACCTTTAATTATGTACTGAAGTGTATTTATTTTCATATAAACTATTACGAGGGTGAACAAAAAATATTTGCTTGGGGAGGATCCAAACCCTCGATGTTTGTCTGATAATAAGGTTGGTCCCCAAAAAGAGATTAGCTGTTAAATGTTTTTTTACAGCGGGCAGAACTGTTCTGCACTACTTAGGAATAGGTTGTTATAGACTGAACCCCCCTTGATGATCGCCCTAATAAAGTAGTAAGCATAGAAAAAAATAGATGACATTTAAAGTGTTTTCAAACATCAACAATCTTCTAAAAGTGAGTCACCCCCGATTCGATAGAATTCTTAGTTGTGTTTCCCCTAGGATAAAAATCAGTCGCAAAGTAGTAGGTAAAGTGCTATTTGGCAAATGTCAAAACAGAAGTATTTTACAGGTGTTTGTTTACCGCAATTCGTTTGCTGTCAGTTGCATGTGTGAATCTGAGACCTCACCGACACGTGTAACTAGAATATGGACAGCATTTTCAACAACACAAACAACAACTCTAGGACAGCGGTGACACATAAACAAATTAACAAATAAACAAACAAGAAGATTTTTACGAAAACGTCAGAAAGATGACTCGTTAGGGATACGACCCGCCTTATATAGTGAGAGTCATGCCCGGGTGGTTTTCTGTTGCGATGAGCCAAGTTCGGAGGTTAGTCGGATACGCATGAATGACGATGACAACATGGACGAGCAGTGATCAAAGTTGAGGTATTCGTATAGTGTTTTTTAATCAAATGTCGAAAATTCGCTACAGGAAAAAGATGTTTTCTCAAAATTCCGAATTATGAAAACAAAAACAAAAGGAAACAATAAAACGTTTTCTCAGTGGAAAACACAATTTGAATTTCCGGATATTTTTAGTTTGCTCATCCTATTTTTCAATGGATTGTGACAACGACTTCATTTGCTGGCAATTCATCTTTTTGTTGGTTAAAGTTGACATTTTCTGTAATTAAATTTGTTTGTAAGTCTTGATGACAAATTATTTTGTCACGAATACAAATACAGTGATCAACATGCTCCTAGAAATAATATATTGTGTATTGATAGACAACAAATGAAACGTTTTCGGACAGAATCGTATATTTTTCATTTATTTTTAGGTGCATTTTTGAATTCTGAGATTTGAAAAAAGTGCACCGACCGAAATTGAACCCTGGTGGCACGTTTGACAGTTTGAATGTCCGGCTAGTTCCGACACGGGCAAGGCGATTTTTTCTGATTTAGAAATATAATTTTTAAGAAACACTATTTTTATCTTCTAAAGAGCAGAAACTTGGCGGGGATGTTTTTTTATCTCACTTGTTTTAGCAAATTTTTTAAAGTTTTTTTTAAAACTTTTTTAAACTGGATTTTTGACTGTTTTCCATACTCAAAGTGATTTCATTTAATTTGAATGGAAATGTTGTTTATTTCGTTCTTTTTAAACGGTTGTTGAAAGTTCTTTTTCTGTGAGTTAATAAGACACAATTTATTTCTTAAAACGATCAATCTTTATCGCTGAATAATATGTTAAACATATATTATGACAACATTGGATATACTTTGATGTTTACATCATCGGGGCACGTTTCACAAGGACCTGAATGACTTCTCGATGAAGGCAAGGCGGGATTCGTTCACAGGAAGGAGGTGACTAACATTGTGTGATTCTGACACGCAACCAGACGCTTCTCCAGGATACGATTTTCCTGAAATTTAAAAGTTTAAATGACTCATTTTCAGAGAAGGCGGTGCTCAAAATGCATAAGCAATGCTTCATGTGAACTACACAAAGACCACACAAGATTATTCACCCGTAAGGGACATTCAAGCCTTCTTCTAAACAAAAATCACTAACTCAGTTCAAACAGAAATGCAAGCTGAAAATTTACCTGGGCAAGGGCGTCGACGAGGGTGGCCTGGCTGAGTCCGGAGAGGGATTTTTCGTGGCACAGAGCTCTGAAACATAGTATTTGTACAATTCATATGAGTGTATCAATTGGTTTCTACGATGTTTTCAAGCAGTGTTTGGGACTAGTGGGTGTAAACAAAAAATCTTTAGAAATTTATATTATAATAAAAGTAATCACGATTATATTTAGTTTACATTTATAATGCAAGCAAAATCGTAGAACATTGCCTATTTTATACAAAAAATGGGTGCAGTGCTCAAACAGAAAAGGGATTTCTAGTGTTCGGACTAGTTTATTGACCCACATTTTTTCATATTTGGTTAATAGGCGGGAAACAAGTCTATCAACCTAAACGATTCTTAAAAACTGTTTTAAAGACATTTATCTTAAGCGAAACTTTTAATTAAAGGGTTCCCTGTACCCTTTTAATAAACTTTTAAAACAACGTTACTGCTATTCTGTTACACGTTACATACCTTCCATCTTCAATTTGTCCGATGCGAGCCTTAGCTGACTCCAAATCCTTCTTCAGCTTCTGCTGTGCCTCTCTCAAATTCTCCGCTTCTTTTCCTAGCTGAAGTCTTTTATCCACATGGCGGAGACGTTCAAGACGGGTGTCCTTATCTAAAGAAATAGCTATTATATGTAACTTTTTTAATCTCACAAATGGAGTAGTAGTCTCCAGCTCCACTTTCGTAACCAGAAGACGCCGAATAGCTCTGTCTCTTTTTCCCCTTGACGTGATCAGAGGCAGCATCATCTGATCCTCTTCCACTGCTAGCTGGTCCATTTGCCACTTTTGGCATGGTCACCTGAAACTGAGTTATTTAGTCTTAAACCCCCAGCAGATTCTTATTTCCGAACTGGTACCAAGGAACGCGCAATCATAGAGCGCATTGGAACGCGGCCAGTCATTGAGCAAATTGAATAACTCGGTCTGCTCTCGGAATTATGCCATCGTGCCCTTGTTAGCGGCATCCGATACACTCGACCCGGATGCGGCCAATGGAATGGGCCACCAAGACCTATCTAATAGACATCAGCGGGGAAAAAAGATTTTTGTGTTTCAGATATTATTAGATCTTAGATTTAGAAGTACAAATTGACAAACCTTTGTGTAAGGTGAACGAAGGACTGGCTGATCCACGACCCGCGGTTCCGAATTTCTACGTTCCTTTTTCTCTGATCTCGATTTGCTCGACTTTCTGGGTTGTTCCCTTCTAGGTAGTTTTGAGACAGAATTTGAATTCTGAGGAAGAAACGGAGATGGAAAGACTTGAGCTGAACAATTCGTCAACGACGGCGTCCTGAAACCATATTAATTGTGGAGTAAAACAGAATCAAACCTGCAGGGAACAATCTTTTTGTGGGAGATTGTGGGTGTCGTGGGGAGGGAGTCCGACGGGGCGCGGTTTCGAGCACTGAAAAAGATGAAATGACTACTTAGACAAATGTTGTTGGGTTTACAGTTTTTGAACTTACATTTCTTCCTGAAGTTGCTTAAACCTTTCAGAAATTGAGAAACATTGCATTTTTGAATAGCTCATTTGCGATTAGGCGTCGCGGGGAATGTAAAAAATGAGAATGACTCTCGAAAAGGGAGAGTGTTCTACGAAAACAATGGGAAACCCGATTAGCATCTCTTTGTAATACAATTGACTACTTAATGACAGCTTCGGGGCTTTCAACTATAGAAGGCTACAATTGTAATTGTTAGGGTTTGAACAAATGGGTAATTCAAACAATACAATTTCTGGAAAACGTACCTTGGCTTGCCTCCGATGTTAAAACTGTGCAACTGCTGGGAAATCTGTCTGACAAGCGCAGCAGGCATAGAAGGTCGATCGTGAAGTTCCTAAAAATTGGCTATTGCAGGTTTTCATATGACACACTCTGTCAATTTGCTGCCGTTCCCTTCTCAACTCCACTTCTTCCAGCTTCAGCTGATCCCTTCTAGCCTTCAATTCTTCTCTTCTACGTGCGTCTTCTATTTTCTCTCGTTCGATTTGTCTGCAACACAAAAAGTCAGTTTTAAATTGGCTGGAAAGCCCACTTTCGTTTTTCGACCGCGTTCCAATCAACGGTGCTGCCCGAGGACAACATGCTGTTTTGACAGCAATTGAGGTTCAGACGACTCTTCTTCTTTTTCAACTTCTCGTCGTCAATTTCCTGAAACATTGAGTATTATAACGTTTGTTGACATGTATAACGGATTGTAGTAAAACTGAACGGTTGGCGAACAGGTGGCGCAGATTACCCGTAATCCTCGAGATAAGATTACATGGCAATTGATTGGCTAATTGTGTGTACACAGCACATTAGGAGGTCAACAAGTGCTAATCCACTTATGTCAAACAGCGTAAAGACGTGGTTGTTTTTGGATTTCTGCGATCTGTAGTTGAAAATATTGGCTAAAATACTGGTTTCCAGTTTGTTTTGGTTTTTGAGAAACCCGTAGCTTTTTCGATGAATGGATAAGTTATATTATGCCTCTCAGCAGATAAGGTGGTAAACTAATGGCCTTCGAAAGACAAAAACTAGGTTCATGGAAACCTGCAATTTAAAATCGTTGTTTAATTTGAAATAAAGGAAGTAGGTAGATTTCCAAGTACCAAATAGTGAAGATTTGTGTTTTCTATGAATCAAAAGATGCTTTTCCCGCTTATCTGGGCTTCGTTTGCAATTTTTCAATTTTTTTCACCCGACTGGTAATTCCCCTACCTTCATCCGTTCATTGGCGTATTCCTCCAACTGACTTGCCCTCCGATAGAGATCCATTTCACTAGGAGTACCCGTTGTCATCGAAATCGTCGCCTCTTTCTGTAAACATCTCATCTTACTTGACCCCTCTACCCGACTGGCCAAAGGGCAGTTTATCAAAAACTCCCCAGCTGTGCTCCGCTATCGCGCGGCAATCAGGGCGCCCTTTGGCGGTAGGGAGCGATTTGTTTACACGATTGCGTGGGTGTATACAGTTGTGCATAACAAGCGGTCACGGCAGCTAATCAAACGAACCGGCGAACTGAGATCTGGACTCTGCAGCTTGGCCAGAATGTCGTGAGAGCGCATCGAAGAGACCGAAGCCTCCATCGCTCGTTCGAGGGCGTCTTCGTCGGAATCCTAAAGAAAACATGGGTCCACGCGATATTTCATGCTTACATGGGTAGCTCCTTTATCCGTCAGGGATTCCACCTTGTTTATCGCTTCCTTCGAAAGAATTCTCAACGGATGGGAATTCCTTCTGGAAAGCAGCGACTCCCTCATGGATTCCTCGTCGATTTCGATAATGTCCTCAAGAGGGTGGGATAGAATGACACATTCCTAAAAAAAAGTTTTTCAACGTCACGGGCCTCCACAAACCCTAAGTTCCTTCCCATTCTCCACTCTCTCTTCTTCGAAAACCAACGGCTCGCAGTTTTCCAACCACTGAATGATGCCATCTCTTTTCTCAGTTCCAATGACATTCCTGAAAATAATATTATTCAATTATTAAGGAATTCCAAACAGTCGCAGGCCGTGGCGGAGGAGCGCGAGCATTGCGAGGACACAACAGGCGCCGGCTTTTAGCGTGGTTTATAACCAGCCCCCCTGCACGCAAACAACAAAAACGAGTCACCT
The DNA here is from genome assembly GCA_022343465.1 of Oscheius sp. G VE-2021. Classification (NCBI taxonomy): domain Eukaryota; kingdom Metazoa; phylum Nematoda; class Chromadorea; order Rhabditida; family Rhabditidae; genus Oscheius; species Oscheius sp. G VE-2021. Next base: position 526,521 of record JAJQXH010000051.1, read on the forward strand.
GGAAGGACTCCTCTTAGGTGGGGCGATGGTGATGCCGTAATCGTCTCTTGTCTGAAATTGGATTAGAATGGAATGTAGAAAAGTTGTACTTCGTTAGATTTTCCGCCAAAGACAGCCGCGACATCGTAGGAGGTACCGGGCGGAGAACATAGGTCGTCGTAAAGTTTCAGCGTGGCGGAAAGGAAGGGAGTGTGACCCTAAATTCAAAATTTGCTTAAAACCACGCTAAAAGCCGGAAATCACAAAAAAATAATAGAATAAGTTTTGAAAAAGTTTTCTATATAAAATTCTCTGATTAATAACTAAAACATTGCAGACCTTGGCTGTTTTTGTCAACTATTTGTTCTCTTTTGATCCGATATGAAAACAACGAAACAATCAAAAAATACAACGAAAATTTTAAATGAGTTGGGTTGCGGGGAAAAAACTATTGAGGAGGCTGGAAACGCCGTCCAGCTGTTAGTGGGCTTAAGTGTGAATTAACTGCTCACTGGTCTCAACATAAATCGTTTTAATGTTTCGTAAACACTAAAGTGTACCTTGAGGACGGGAGGAACAGATCCTGTGCAGGTCTTCCCGGAACTGTCGGATGTTTGGGTGACCTTAACATTTCACTTTATTGTCACCGACCAGGTGGCGATATTTTAGCGAAAGCGAACGCTCGTGAAAATGATGGATGGGTCAAAAGAAGCGACACACGCGGGGCTGACAAACCTTGGAGCAGACAGAAGGGCTCCTCGGTGGCAGGGCAGGGGACCGATGTAGGGGTCTGGTTCCCACGTAGATCACCGTCTCGGCGGCGCTCATCTCGCTTCCGGACTCGAGTTCGGAGCGTCCTCCGCCGCGGATGGAGCCCGTCTCGGATGACTGTAAGAGGTCGGCGTGTTACGTGGAAACAAAACAAGTGGAAAGGTGAAACCGGCAGGTGCACGGTCCCTCGGCCGCCGATGCGCATATTGTTTCTCGGTGGCAGCGGCTCGCGCAGATTGATTACGCGCCGTGAATGACGGATGGCATGGCGCCAAAACCGTGTTGCAAACTTTGAAGACAGCCGACTGGCTCGAGTGTTTGGATTGCCGGGATCGAGGCGCCCTGGCCAATTACGGTAAGAAGGGCGCATTGTGCGCAACGGAAGTGGACAATTAGCAGCGATCGCGACACCAAATTGTGGTCCTCCGGGATCGCCGCTCAATTTGCGTTCACAATAAGATCAACAAGATTTCCCCTGGTCAGCATTGAGCTGCTCTTTCGAAGGGGCACTTCATAAGATAAAAGATTGCGCCGAAAGAAGCTCAAAAGCCGCTTGAGCTTCTTTCAGCGCCCAATTAGCGCGTGCCATTGTGCGTCCGATGACCCCGAGATCGCATCGACGGTTCCTCACCTTGGTGTGCGAGGAGCGATTGCGCTTTACTCGCGACAGCTTGCTGGCCAGTTGTACCACGTTTTCGTTGTCGTCGGTCTTTGTGGCAAAGGAGCAGAGGATTGTTGAAAGGCGGGAGGAGCTCAAGGCACAACGGAGGAGCTGGGAGAGGGTGTTTTCCCTGAAACAAAAAATTAGTTAAACAGAAAGTTCTGTTTTGATGTTGCCTTATCTTAAAGGCTTTGCGTTACAAATTGCATATTTTGTGAATGTTTCAAAGCAGTTAACATTTGAAATAATATATTTTTCACTTTTTGCTTTAAAAACATTTTCTAAAGTTACTAACCACATGTAATGTTTAAAAGTTTGCCAAGCTTGTACCGTTCCCTAAAAACTGCACTGTTCTCGTCACTGGAACGACTTTTCCCCCTTGTTTTTGTTTTTCTCATCTGATTTTTCCCAAATTCTCAATTTCTGTTTTTGTTTTCCCCGAAGACCGCTTTTGTCGCGGACCCTAGTGCCAAGTTTCGGCTTTCGTTCGTCGCCGGATTTCATTTTGTGTCCCCTGAGGGCGGCGGCGAAAGAATTGAGGAATGGCGACGGTCCGCCCGCGGCGACACCGATGACGGATCGCCACACGGGACACACATGTACTCGGCCCATTTCCTCATTACGTTTCTTGCAAGATTTTGCAGTAATTGGGTAAAAAAGCTATGTGTTTCTGTGTGTTGGCGGGAAAACAAGCTTTTTCAGCATTTCAATGTGAAATTTTTTTGAGATCCGGAACTGTTCTTCGAAAAGAGAAGGTGCGATAATTATAGGTCTCCATAAAGAGTGCAAATTCGGCCAGTTTCACCCAAGGCCGTCTCGATTCACCCGTTAATGGTCACTCAGAGGCTGAATGAGGAAAAACCAGTAGAATGCCAAGGAGAAGACACTTAAATTTACCGTTGATTTGCAATTTGAAAACCTATTTTCACATACGAGGAATAAGTTTAGCCTATTCACCACCTCATTTGGGTAATTAGCGCATTTCGGCAACACCACAAAGTAGCGGACTAAAACCGAACTCGTTTCTCATCGTCGAATTCCAATTTCAAGGGTCGGCGGCAAGAAAAAAGGCGATAAGGCTCAAGAGAACGAGGCTGGGGATTAGAGCGCGGCGGCGGACGGCCACCAGCAGTGTTTTGCAAATTTCCTCACCTGGAAGGAATGTGCTTCTGTCCTTGGAAGAGAGTGAGAAGGAGGCCTCCCAAGACAGGCATCGTCAGTTCTCCTCTCTGGGAGTTCCGTTCTCCAATTCCCATGTCCACAAAAGCTAAGCGACGACGTCCTCCCTCAAGTTCCACTCCTCCAGTTCTATAGGTGTACAAAGAGAAGAAGAGAAATAAATGACTCGTTCGGAAAATCTCTTCGTCTTCTGAAAAAATGGAACATCAGACGGCAAAATTGTGAAATACCAATAATCCTATGATCCACAGCGGCGTTCAAGTAGAAGAGAGCTTGTTCAGGGGATTCAACTCTGATGGCACTCTCGTTTTCCACATCTTCTGTGATTTTGACAGACTTCCGGCGAGGGTCTGAAATAGTATTTTAGCTCTGTTAATTTGTTTGGTACCGCTGTTGAAGGCAGATAGGAGGTCAGTCAAGGTGTTTTCCCTTTGGGAGTACATCAGAGCAGAAAGCCTCAATTGGAGACGGACATCAGGGCGTTTAGACCTTTAACAAGAGAGTGTTCACTTAAGCTTGAAGGCTATACCTGCTCTCTTCCATCATCTTGAACATGGATTCGACGCATGTCTGCAGAAGACCCATCTTAGTTGCCTCATCTCCCCCGTACAACAGTCCCTCCTTCCCTAAAAGTTGCTAATCATCGCCGCCCGCCTGGCGCCACTGAAATCCGAGCCCGAACACCCGCTGTAAACCCTCGGAATACCCGAAATCATGCAAACGCGGCTCTTTTTCAACGGACCTCTCGATTTCCCGCCGAAGGCGACAAAAGCACAATCGTTTCCGTTGAATAAGGAATGTAGAAGTTCTGGTAGAAGGGCAGTAGCTACCGTTTCCTGAAAATCAAGGCTTCTGACTTTAACACAGTCTCTTACCTGAGCGTTTTCTGGACCGAAAACATTTTCGAAAGCGTTTTTAGAGTGAGATTTGGAAGACCCGGCGATTTGAATTTGATTCGTGTAAGGCACAGAAATTCGCTGTGAGTTGACATCGTCAGGAGAGACAAAGGCACAGAGTCGTAACTAAAAGTCAACGTTTTCTGAGAAGAAACAAAAATCCTCACCCTGGAGTTCGTTCGTAGCGGAGAGGCTGGCGGGCGCTGGAGCGTGACGCCCCGCTCCATGAAGGACCTAGAATGGAGGATATGGTGGATCGGAAGTCAGCGGTTAACAGATATTCGGGAGAAAAACACCGAAATCTGGCGTTGTACCCGGGATAATGGCGGGATTGTGGCGGCAGTTTTATTACGACACAAGGACATGACTAATGAGCGCGGACAGGCCGCTTGCTTGAAAAACACAACTGGACATGGCGCGCAGTGAGCTCAGATTAATGGCTGATGCTTGAAACAGTCGCCAGGACGATAAATGGCTTCCAGCGATGGTGCGAGAATGATACGCCGTTGTAGGTACACATGCCCGCGCGCCGAAATGTGATAGATAGGCGGGAATTTGGGAGGGCGTGTACAAAAGTGGACGTAATACAGAAGGCATAGACTAGAAGCTTTAACGGAGACATCTGACACGGAAATTGTATTTTATATAGGAAAATTAACGATAGCAAGTTATAAAAACCTGAAAATTGGTACTTTGTTAAAATTTTGGGAGCCCACTTTATTCTTACGTTTATTCTGCAACTTTCAAAAAGTGGTTTTTCACTAATTTAAGGAAATTTAGGTTTTTAAATCAACTGGCAATTGAAAAGGGGTAAACATTTGAAATTGAGGCTTATTGGGAAAAACGGTTTTCTAAGATCAGTTAAGTGAAAAAAGTGGAAAAGTCGCAAAAAATGAAGAAGAATGAGAAAACATTCATAAGTAAAGTTTGAAAAGAGGAACAACATAAAATGAATGGTTGAGAAAAACGGTTGTTTTAAATTTACAAGGTTTGTTTTTGAAAATAAAATCAATGTTTTCCGAGGAAAGCCGAGGTTGCTAATGAATTTTCGCTTTTTCGGACTTTTCTGGCAGAAGTGAAATCCCTGGCGCCTGTCTAACTGTCGCAATTAACCTGGGTCATTGCAATTGCGAAGGTATACAATTGGTTTCCAGAAATGGATCGTAATTGCGGAGAAATAATGCGGCTTTGCAATAATGCGGGACAAGAGTCGCCAGAGCCTCTCACAATGCACTGATTGTCCTGGCAGCCCCGCCCGGGGTCACCGCCTCAATTTCCGGAGGTTCCGCTTACTCTCAACAAAATGTGATGTACAGTTGTAAAAACAAGTGGGCAGTTGGAATTTCGGGGTTCGAAAGGAGAGATGGAAAGAACAGGAGGATCGGATTGGGAGTGTGCGTGAAAGGAACGGCGACTTGAAGTGTCGGAAGAAATACGACACCAAGTTCTTCGCGAGTTTGGAATTCGCGCACTCTTGCAGCGGAGACGACTGCGCAACGGCATCTCGTAATGCAATAGAAGACGCAATCAGCCCCTGACCCCGCCCACCGGAAGACCAAACGCGGCCGCCAATTCCCTTACGACGGAAACATTCGGCGACAATGGTCACCGTAGTAATCAGCGCTCGAGTTTTCTCATTTCTACCGTAATGGCTGCGCGTCCCTGAAATTGGGCGACACCTGTCGTCGACTTGAAAAAGAGCGAGGCGATCGCATAAGAAACGGATTGGAGGACGCCGTTTTGGGGATTAATCTGGCGCGCTTCTGCGAAGGGGACGATTCCCGAGGACATAAAATTAGCGTCACTTCGAAAAGGACAGTTTTTGTAGTTTTTGACTTAATTTCTAGAAATGGTGGATGCCCTCTTTTAGAATTGACACTGTGAAAAAAAAACAGAAACATATTCCCATACTTCTTTCCTGACTCTTTGTTTCTCTGTATTACTCTCTCTCTCTCTCTCTCTCTCTCTCTCTCTCTCTCTCTCTCTCTCATTTTCTATGTTTCCCTCTTTCTCTCTTGCATGTTCTCTCTCTTTTTTCTGTATTTCTAATTCTCTTTGTTTTTCTCTACTGTTTCTTTCTCTTTCTGTATTGCTGTCTTTGTGTCTCTCTGACTGTCTCTCTCTCTCTCTCTCACTCGTTCTCTCTTCTCTCTCTTTCTCTTTCTTATCTCTCTCTACTTCTTCAAGTACTCTTTCTTTTGAGTTTGGCACTAATAAACTTTTTTTAGACCTTTGGTTATTTTTCTTCTCTCGCCAGTTTTTGTGTTCTATCACCTATAAGTGTCTTATAAATCTTAAAGATTTGTATTTGGGTCCTCTGAGCCGAAGTTCTCGTTTTTCCTGCAATCACAACGCACTCGCAGAAGGCTTTTTCACTTTCCGGGTGAAATGCCGCGACTTTACAGCAAAAACATGTCCCTCTTCCAAAAGGATCCAACATCAGGGAATTCGGCTCTGACAACAAAACATCATTTAACGTTGAGTCATCTCCAACTTTTGTTTGCGAGGGGAAGCCCAAATGTGATTTGGAGAGGCTGAGTTGTTTAAAGTTCCATTAAGATTCTATTCAACGAAACAAACTAGGGAATTGTAAAATTGAGCATTATGTAAATGTTGTGTTTTGAGTACGTAGGGACGTGCGAAACCCTCGAGAGGGCCACTTGGCGGTGTTTGAACGGGATAAAAACTCGTCTGGCCCTCTCAGATTACCGAAAGGGGCTTCTGGTCTAAGAGATCACTTGCTGCCGTTGCCATAAATCCGCTGACGATGGGTGGGATACGAGTGAATTGCTTCCGAAATGGTGGGAACATCGTTCCAAAGTGTCGCGAACAACTTGTTTCCTGCCCTTCTTCGACCGTCTTTCGCAAGGAAAGAAGAGGGCCATTTCTTCGACGGTTTACTGTCCCGCGATTATTTTATGTCTTAGATTTCGTGGTGGGGCTGAAGTGGCCGTCACCAAAACGACCGCTATTAAACGGTTTCACGGCGGTCAGAACGGCCGCATCGCTTCGCGCGAACAATTTATTGGCAGGGAAGAAAGAGATCGTTGTGTTTTTGCCATGACTCATCGAAATGGGAGATTATGACCTTGTATGGCTGATCCCATTCAGATATCACCGAAAGGAGGTCAATTTGATGATCTAAATTTGCTTTTAACGGCATTTATTCTTTATGCCATAGACAGAGTATGGTTTCACAAAACTGTGAAAAAAAAGAAAAACCGTGTGAACGATGAAGAAAAAAAAATATGGAGTGTAAACCGTATTGTGTGTTTCCAAGGATAGGCTCAAAACTAAAGATTATAATAGTTAACTATTGTAATTCAAAAGAGTTCAACAGGTAAATTCTACTTATTTTTAAATAAGCAGAACTAATATTAAACAACTTTAATGAACCAAAAACCAGTAAATCAGCGACATGTTATGAGAATCAAAGCGATGTAATGGACCGGGTGCGCTGGTTATTTTGCATATGAGCCCAGCTGTTCAACGCGCTTGAGTACAAAAACCGGTGCACGTGGCTTTCCAAAAATAAAAGTTGACAAAAAGATTCTCCGAAATCAAAAATGATACGTTTTGCGTAAAGAACACTTAGTTTCGTAACGCGAATGCACATTCAGCTGAAAGTTCTCCTTCGAAAAATAATGGTATCACTATTTTTCAATTCAAAATCAAATTTTACAAATTTAAACTCATAGTTTAAAGGCTTGCGCTTTGAACAAAAGCAACGCAAAACGCTACGTTTGTAACGAAAATTGAAACGTTTCCTGTCGAAGTCAGGTGTCGGGTCGAAATATAAGCTCGGAGGATGATGGTTAGTGAAACTGACAATCGTTTTTGCACGAAAGAGTATAAGTTGGATTATGCCAAATTCTGTTTGACTGAGCTCATTTCATACTAACAAAGTCCAAACCGAAAAATATTGAAGGTAAAAGGGCCTAAAAAATCTCTGTAATGTCTCTCAACTATGCTAGCTGACAATGAGAGGAAATTATCGTGAGGCGAATTTGTGAAAAATTATATAAAAAGGTTTGTACAATTAGAAGCACTGTGTAGGGATTTACATAAATCCTCTGCATTGCTTCATTCAGCATTTTTCTGGAGGTCTCCAAAGGTCAGAAGAGTTCCGCCCTTCTGCCGCCATAAATAACTGGCTAATGGTTATGGCTCAAAAAGAAACTTCGGCGGAGGCTCTTGTTGCGACCCAAAAATCTGCAGAATCTCAACGACTGCACCATATGCGCAGATAGCATCAATTGCTCCCGGGTGACCATATAAAAGAGCGAAATGTGAGGAAAACTGTAACAGCTGGTGGGATAATTCGAATCGCGCGGCGGTCCATAGCGCCCCAGACGAGTGAGGGTCTGGGCGCCGGGCGCCATGGCGGCAGTGTGTCTTCCTATGACAGGGAGCGATGGATTGGCGTTGCCGATTACAGCGAAGAAGCAACACCGCCGGCACACAAATTACGCGGGTCGGGATTTGTGGCCGCCGCGACCCCTCACCTGTCTGTCACATGCGATCCCGGCTGTCGCATCTAGACAGACATCGATTTACTGATTAATTACATCTGTAAATAAACGAAGAAATGCGGGAAACAAGGGATTCACCAACACAAAACAACATGACGAACACCCTCTGTCGGGCGACTTAAGATTGACACCCTCCCCTCGAAACCTAATACCAAACAATGGACAAGTGGAAAATATGACAGCGTTCTTTGTGCCCTCAGCTAAAAATGACCCCAACTTTCGATTTATCTTCTCTCGCGAAAGTCACCTGGAAAGAGTTGCCAAAAAGCAACAATTTTCAGACGAAACAATTAAAACAATTGTGCCAGATAAATATTCAAAAGACCGAACTTATTAACAACAGAAGACCTCAAAGCGCCTACCGAATTTTTGTTAAATGGATGAAGACAAAATTTTCCCCATTTCCTTCTTAAATTTGAAAGCAATACATTCCGAAAGCTGGGGTACTGTAAATTGTCTTTTTGTGTTTCTTTTTTTTCAATTCTACAGTTTTTAAACATTAAAATGATTGCTGTAAAACTGAGTTGATGCAAGATTGACGAAACTGATGCTGAAATAAAAAATTTGCAACCATTGTTTAATAAAGTGATATTCTTTAAAATAAAAAAAATATAAATGAAAATATTGGTTAAACTGATAAAATGTTTATACATGAATAATTTCTAGAAATTCAAAATTTAGTCGTAATAAAGTGATTAAAAAATCTTAAAACAGTTTGCTGTTCAATTGTTTATTTGTTAGGATTAAATTTTGCTTTTTTTTTAAAGCACTTTTTGAAAATTTATAAACATTTATTTTCAACTATTTCAATCCATACTTACTCATATTTTATATACTGTACTTGTGTTAAAATTGAATTTCCAAGAAAAAAAAACTTTTATTTTCTGATCAATGGCTGTGAAAAAGTAGCAAATTTTTTGAGTTAGATTGTATTAAAGCCGATTATTGATTGAAACATCATTGTTTCATAGTTTAAATTTGCAGAAAATCCTTATTTAACATTAAATTTATTTAATAAAAGTGGCAAAAATAACGCTGTACCCTTACTTAGTATCGTTATACTTTTAGTAATATGTTTCTTCAGAAGAGGCAAAAAAGTCTTTTGACAGTTTTCTTGCTAAATAACCGAAGGTTCAATGTAAAGATCAAATAGTAGTTGTGGATCAGTCGTGTTTTCTCACAATGAACATATGTCATTAATTGCGAGAGTTATAGCCGGAGGCCCTGATGGCCGAGGGAATGGAGGTGTCAACAAAGAAATTGCAACTAGTTATCGCAGATCAGCTCGCGGGCACAGCTGACCCCGCAGGAGATATATCCCTAGGATTTCGGGAAGTGTTGGTTCAGCCGGGTGTCGGACAAGAGCAGCTGAGGAAACAGACTGTTGAAAGTAGTACGTATGGTGAAATCAGCGGCTGAAGTGACCGTCAGATAGCAATCTGACGCCGTGGGTGGCAGAAAGAACAAGCGGCGCCGAGAGGAACACCGCAACGTGATAATTCCGCTATAACTTGCGGAATTCGAAGATAAAAGTGTTTTGCGGGCGGCGTTTGGCGCAAGCGAGTGAAACACTCCGAGCGACGGCAGATTCTGATTCAGCGCATTCCGAGGGAATTTTCAATGGAACACAATCAAACGACGACAAAACGATGACAATGGCAGGAAATTGTAAGGTGCTTACGTAGCCAAATATATTGTTTCTTAAGTAAAAAACAGTCAAGTGCGCACAGAATTGAAGCCAAGGGTGGCAAAAGGTGGCCAAAAATAGCCAAGGGTGACTCGAAAATGCCCGCATTGTGGTAACACTGATAAAAATCTCATTGTGAAAACTTGCAGCAATAGCATAATCTTTCGAAAAGTTTTGGCAATAAACTGTTTTGGCAACGTGTCCACTGTTGAATCTAGTTAGAAGCTTGGAATGTTTTGGCATTGCTGTGAAAATAAATTTTAATGAACCAATAAAAGAAAAGAACAACTTGGACAAATTGTACGCCTTCTCTCCGTTTCAGTATCATGAAACCATTGATATCATGCAACTTTACTGTTATTGTTACAAAGACCCCCAAGTACTGTGCAAAAAGATTGGTTAGACGGGGAACCGAACCAGTGACTGTCAGAGTTTGGCATTAGTTTAGTAACTTATAACTAGTCTTGCCAGCCAAAAAGCACTAAAGAACAATAGCTTTTGGAATCAACCGTGTGAAAATGTAATTGGGAGCCAGCAAATACTTTTGTGGTTTTACTTAAAACAAAGCAACTTAAAACAACTTGCCTTATATCAGAATGGATTAAAATTGAATGATTCTTTTTCAATGAAAAATTGACAAATCGATTTTTACAAAAAAACATGCAAAAGAGGCTGATGATCCCCGTTAAGAAAGATTAGAGTCGATAGTGTTAAATGAACAACCAGTGAAACGTCATCTGAAATGTAGAGCAAAGTATTACGCCTAACTAGATCCTTAGAGTAGATAGGAAGTCAAACAAGATTCGGTAAACTTGATAGCCCAACAACCAGTTCCTCCGTCACAAATGGCAACCACAAGGAGGTCTAAGAAATGCTCTTATTTGTGTATTTTAGCTATGCTATATATACCTCAACTGTGACTGCGCCTAAGTATAATTTCGGATATGACAAGTTGAAACTTTTCATTAAGAGTTGGTATTCATATGCATGCTATGAAATATTTCATTGTTGACCCTTTTGTCCTTGTGTTTTACTTTTCGATCCGCCTCCTCGTCAAGTTGCAAGAGTGTTTACTATAGACTGTTGTCAGAAGCTATATGACACATTAGCTGTTGAGGACTACTCTGACATTCGATTTCGATGATCGTAGAACGTTTTAAACTGAAGAACTCTGCCAGAGAACAGCATGGAAAACAAGTGTACCTAAGGGTTCAATAAAACATTAAGTGCTGTTCCCGTGTTATCGAAAATGCGAATCTACCGGTTTACACCAAATTTATTGCCCAAGGATCCCCGTTGAGGGCGCTGCGACCTTAGCCATCGGCCGACACGCGAACAACGAACGGTCTGCTGACAGCCGACTGCCAGCGTTTGAGCAATGGCCGCCTAAAAAACGAGGGCGAGTGCAGAGCGACGGTCTAAGTTGAAAGCGCCAGAAGCGCAAAAAGTGGATAGATTCGCAAAAATATGAAACTAAGCGGTGGACAGAAGAAAAGCAGCGTAAGAGGATTCAACGGGTACGCGACAAGTAGGCGATTAAAGTCGCGTGCGCCATGCGACAAATCGGCGCTGGTCGAGGCACAAGTGCAGTTTATCAAGCGCAGAAAATACGACCACGAAACGGTAGGTGACGGGAAGGACGAATTTACCCGACTGAGGAATAGGCCAGAATGGAGGAGAAAGGTTCCACCGACAAAAACTTCGGCTAAGTTTTTAAAAAAATCTTTATATTCCTCCGTTTCGTTCAAATACTGATCTTTGTGCAGTCGAATTATACAGTGCGGGAAATTAATATAGGTCTACTTCAAAATTTCCGAGTTTTCCAAAAACGGCCGAAATTGGTTCAGTTCCTGATAAACATAGTACTTGTCCATAGCAAATCCTTAGTCAGCTCCAGTTTTAAGCCTATCTGATCCAAATCTACTGAATTTATGCAAATTTATGTCGGGTAAATTCGTTTAAGCGTTATTCAAAAGTTATAACTTATTCATATAAGAAATCGTTAGAATTTAATACAGTGCGTATCATAAATATAGACCCACCCTTGTTTTAGCTGTGTTTGGCTGCCGAATGAACATTACGCATTTACCACTACATTGGCTGGAATCAGCAAGTGATTTTAGCCATGTTTACTTAATTTCATTAAAATCGATTGAAATTTCGATTTTTCCCGCGCTTTTTTCGGTTTTTGGACCGTATCATAAATATAGACCCACCTTGGAAAATGTTGCTTAAAATTGGAAAAGTTATCAAATCTATTCATATTTGCTTTTATATGTATGAATATGTGAAAACATACAGTTTTCTAACTTTACAAGTGAATTCGAGATTTTGGCTTTGTTTTGAAGCCTCTAAGGAGGAGATTGGCGCCCTTGTCGTAATTTGGTCTTTCGCTGTCTAGGAAAGACCCCAATTATAGGTAATACATAATGAAATATGTTTATTAACGTTTATTCTAAACGTTTGAAACTAAACAAGCTGCGTCGACACAGGAAATCTAGTTTAAACCACGATTTTCGCTGGAAATCCACATTTTGTGGCGGGGTAGGCGCGCGCAATTAGCCATAACTCAGTGGAGGGCAACCCGAAAAATATTCCCTTTTTGTGGATTTGTAGCTTTTTTATAGCGCTATAGTGTAACAAAATTCCATCCGACCGAAAAATTTCTCCGCGAAGTTGCGAATACGACAATTTCGGACTTGCGTTTTCAACCGAAAAACAATTAAAATCGCTGTAGAAATAAGTATTCGTTTTTCTATCAACTGGCATTCCGTGGAAGATTTATCAGGACGAATGAAATTTTGCCACATTATAACGTTATATAAAAGCTACAAATCCACAAAAAGAGAATAATTTTCGGATTGTTGTCCACTGAGTTATGGCTAATTGCGCGCGCCTACCCCGCCACAAAATGTGGATTTTCAGCGAAAATCGTGGTTTAAACTAGATTTCCTGTGTCGACGCAGCTTGTTTAGTTTCAAACGTTTAGAATAAACGTTAATAAACATATTTCATTATGTATTACCTATAATTGGGGTCTTTCCTAGACAGCGAAAGACCAAATTACGACAAGGGCGCCAATCTCCCCCTTCGAGGCTTCAAAACAAAGCCAAAATCTCGGATTCGCTTGTGAAGTTAGAAAACTATATGTTTTCACATATTCATACATATAAAAGCAAATATGAATAGATTTGATAACTTTTTCCAATTTTAAGCAACATTTTCCAAGGTGGGTCTATATTTATGATACGGTCCAAAAACCGAAAAAAGCGCGGGAAAAATCGAAATTTCAATCGATTTTAATGAAATTAAGTAAACATGGCTAAAATCACTTGCTAATTTCAGCCAATGTAGTGGTAAATGCGTAATGTTCATTCGGCAGCCAAACACAGCTAAAACAAGGGTGGGTCTACATTTATGATACGCACTGTAGAAATAATGGTGAAACGAGCAAAAAAAAAGCCCCTGTGCGGCTCGGTTCAATACAATTGTGGTTAGGCCATGACAAAAAGAGTTTGAGGAAACATGCCGGCCCTTACCAGAGAAACAACGAAAGTTTGGGGTGGCCGGAAACTTTTTCTTTCTCATTACTTTTATAAAATACTCTTAGTCCATACATACATTTAATTAGGCTTTTCTGTGGTTATAGAATATTATAGCGTATCTTGTGCTAGTGAATAGAATACACTATTATTTTTACAAGTGTTTTCCTAGGCGCTTATCCCAACCCTTAGTACTTGTGCGTAAGATGATCGGCCCGTGTCTCTGCTTCCCTATCGGCTTTTTTGCATATAATAAAAAATTTTCTTAACCTTAGTTTAACGACATTCTTTGAGTAAATAATTTGAACGCTGTAACAGTTGAGGAACAAAGTAGACATAAATCACTTTTTTCGTAACTTTTACTATTTGACAGTGTTAGATTTTAATTACAAAACCCGGCGAATGTAAACTAAAAAGTTTTATACTTCAAACTACATGCACATCAAACTACATATGATTGCGCTGAAAGATTTTTTCGGCAGCCGCAAGAAAAAGTAGAAGTTGGACAAAATGAAGTTGATTTAGCAATAATTGAAGTCTTGCCGAAGAATTTTTATATTTACGCATTTTGGCTTAACTTAGATACAACAAAGAAAAAAAGAAGATACCAATATAAGAAATGGGGCGTTTTGGATAGCGGCTATAACCTAGAAGGCGTTGATTCAATTATTTCGATACGCTAATGGATAGTTGCGTGTGGGGCCGAAGGTATAAATCAGACAAATTGGCGCAATTAGGGGATAGCCCGGCGCCAGGTGCTGATCCGTGGCGCCGAAATCAGGCATTTGGTCACCTACATATTAGTACGATTCGTAACCGACACTCAGTTCGTATTTCGAAATAATTGCAGATTTTGGCACCGTAGGAAAAGCGCGGGGCAGAGGTAGTGAAGTGGTGGTATAAACGCCTCGGCGAGGCGGAAAAAAGGCACTGACACACCATATGCGCCGGGGAACGAGGGCCGACGTCGTTGTGCGCGGCACGTCGGTCCGTTGAAAAAAGTGCGCAATGACCCCTTGGGCCTTGTTTCACACCCTGCCGCCCTTTAAACAAGTCTTGCGATGGCGCAACTGACAGGTCAGCAAAAACAAGTGGAAAAACGCATGCCGGCACCTTTCAAGAGCAAAAAGGTAATGCAACATGGCCGTTGGAATCCAAAAACGTGACCTTGGTGCCAGCATCGCGCGGGCTTTGATGTGTGGACAAACGAATACCAATTATGTGTGGAATATGCTAATCGCTCCGCGTGCGCACTGTAAGAATTGAGGGGATGGCGGAAATTAGCGGCGGTATCAGGCGGCGTTCGGAAATGGAATGGAAATGCCGTGCCGGAAGACGTCGATCAACGCCTGCGGACGCTTTTGTAAGCGGTGTGCGCGAAAGAAGGATTGCTTCTGAGTCAGAAGATGAGTCAAACTGCGAAACGGGACGGGAGGGGGAAGGGTACAGCGGGTCGCCTTTTTGAGTTGGCTTTTTTATTGCAAGTTACAAGTGCGATTTTCTTTCGAATTTGCCCATTTGCGAATATTTAGAATAGATGAAAATGATACTCAAAAGCCACCTGTGAGTTTGTGGCAGTGTGAACATTAAGACGGTAGAAAAACTCTTATCTCGTTTCAGAGGGAAATTTTCTCAATTATATTTTAGGACTTGGATGATGGGAAACCTTTGCTTTCACTGTGGTCCAACTATCGTAGTTTGGACTTTTCCGCTTAAAAAGCATATAAATTTGGCAACTGCATTTTGGCAAAAGCTCTCAAATGAACAATAAAAACTTGTTAGTTGAAATCATTCATAAAGATTATCATATCGAGTATATATAATATGAAACAATATTTCATAATTTAAACCAAATTCTTGAAGTGATAGAAAATTTTGAGGCCGACCATATAATCCAAAAACAAATCAAGGGCCAAATTTTTGTTAATCTTGATCTTAAATGTAATGTATGTAAGTGTGGTTCGATCGAAGGTTTCTGAAGAATAATAATGAAGCCGCTAAGGCAAAATGTTTGTTTCGAAATAGTTTACCAAGTGCTTTACCAATTTTACCAAGTGCTTGAAAATTTTGAATGTTTCTATTCACGTTTCAAGCGGAAGAGCTATTGTAAACAAATCAAGAGCCAAATTTCTGGTTTTGTTTGAAAGCATGTTTTTGAAGAATACTGAAGTATTAGGTCCAAAAACTCAAAAATATTAGTTGGGGATTGGCTGTAAAAGCTGTGAAACATGACTGTGTCGACAAGGTGACGCCTTTCAGGAATGCAAAAAAACCGAAGTCAAGCTTTCTCTTTTTCAAATTTCACCAGCTTCACCATTTCACAAATTTAAGTAACATGAAGAAAAAAAATTGAAGAATTAGTGACGTCATTGGTAGGTTTGTTCAAAACCATTCGTCGGTTTATTTACTAATAATGCTTTCTCTACTGCTTCGATTTGATTACTTGTTGGAGTATCATTTTTTGAAGATGGCATTCAGTTGGTAGCAATTTCAAGGATGAAAAAAATGTAAATGGAATGCGAGGTATGTGAGACATGTTCATTCCATAAGGTTGCTCCGCATTCCAACGGAACCAAAAAAAGGAGACCAAACGTGTAGAAAAACCCAACACAAATACTATTTGAGTACTACAGAGTAAAACGAGAAGGATTTATCTGAATGAGGTCACTGATGCAAAGCCATGCCGAAATAGCAAAACAACGATGAAAGGATTGAAGCAGGTAGCACCCGGGTGGCTGAACTGAACATATCTGATCGGATAGCCCACCCGACAAAAAACGAGTAGGATCGCAGGCGGTCGCACAAAGGTTCCCTGGACCGCCGGCTGGACGAGGAGGTGAAATATGTGCGCGGCGTTCAGCGGCGGTCGCCGATTACAGAAAACACAGGCGATGAAGAAACAAAGGAAGGCACGCCATATGCACGCCCGCTTAAGACTCAATATCTGAGAGGTTCGAGCATATCTCAAAAGAGGGGTGTCGTAGGAATTTTTTTTGTCTCCGATCCGGCTCAAACTTTGTGTATGGAGTCCCTATGACCATATAAACCATTTTGGAGACTTTTGGGCCTTAGTCATTTTTGGCCCGTAAGTGACGTCATAGGCTACCTTAAACCCTTAACTCGCTTGGGCCTTAACAAAACCCTATGATAATAGTGCTCAATCGATTGGAAATTTTATTTTAATCACCTTTTTTTCAGAGTGAAAGTGGGTTTTTCAGCGTTTAAACAAGTTTCAGCTCGTCAAAGTTTCAAAAACATAGATTTTTTTGGTTTTTCCAACCCCAGTCCTCGAGGGTCCGCGGCGTAACGCTATCTCTCTTTTTGTCGGATTCTCCACACTTTTCTGCACAAACCCTTTAAGTTTGATCAGAAAACTCCGACACTTTTTTTGGGTATCAGCGATCAAAGTTAGATTTTCATCCCGCCGCGCTCACAAGCTAGTGCGGAGTTGATAATAGGCGTGGTCAGTGGGCGCCAACTCGCTCTTTTAGTATAGCTTTTATATATTTATTATTTACTACAATAAAACCGGCACCCCTCGATATGGCCTTTTCTGTGTTTTAACGTTTCCAAGGTTCGAATTAGACAAGCAAAAGATTATGTCGCAGTTTGGATCCGAACTTGGGTCGTGAGATTTGCAAGCAAGAACTTTACCGCTATACTAAAAGGGCGAGGCGGCGCCCACTGACCACGCCTATTATCAACTCCGCACTAGCTTGTGAGCGCGGCGGGATGAAAATCTAACTTTGATCGCTGATACCCAAAAAAAGTGTCGGAGTTTTCTGATCAAACTTAAAGGGTTTGTGCAGAAAAGTGTGGAGAATCCGACAAAAAGAGAGATAGCGTTACGCCGCGGACCCTCGAGGACTGGGGTTGGAAAAACCAAAAAAATCTATGTTTTTGAAACTTTGACGAGCTGAAACTTGTTTAAACGCTGAAAAACCCACTTTCACTCTGAAAACAAAGTTGATTATTATAAAATTTCCAATCGATTGAGCACTATTATCATAGGGTTTTGTTAAGGCCCAAGCGAGTTAAGGGTTTAAGGTAGCCTATGACGTCACTTACGGGCCAAAAATGACTAAGGCCCAAAAGTCTCCAAAATGGTTTATATGGTCATAGGGACTCCATACACAAAGTTTGAGCCGGATCGGAGACAAAAAAAATTCCTACGACACCCCTATTCTCGATACTTTCAGACATCGACTCTTAATCAATCTGACAAACGTGATGTTCAGGGTGAAACTAAGGAATTTGGGCCATTTGCATGAAAACATGGAACAAATTGACTGTGGCCCAGCAGCCGTAGTAGAACAAATGAGATGAGCGCCCGCCGAGCGCCTTCTAATCGAGTTATGTCTCAATGCCGATCCATTACATTGTCCTCTCTCGTACAATGGCTTCTGTGCCGATGAACGTTTTACTCTCAAATATGCCGATGAACGTTTTACTCTCGTGGAGGTCTGCCGCATGAAAATATGTAGGTGAATCTTCTATGTAGGTCCAAGACTACGAATTGTTTGAAATGGAGTAGTTGCCTGAGGGTACGTAAGCAGACAATGAAACATTAGTGTTTGGTCATGTTTTCATCTTACGAATAGATCCGGGGAGGCATTTACTCCTCTTGTTGTATCTGAAATGTAGCAAATTAGGATAGGTGTTTGTAAGACACAAGTTTTTGCATATGTTCAAAATGCCCGGTTTGCGGGGCATTTTGAACATACGTTGATCGACGCCTTCTGGCTTTTATACCGGGCTTCAATGACGTCATTTCAAAAAAATTTGATAAGCAACTAAAGGTAATTTTGCACGCATAGGTTTGTTTTATTGAAAATTGAAAGCCGCTTTTTGCCATTTATGGGTGAATTACCTGCCTTTATAAATTAAAGCTGCTTTTTGCCAATTATATCATTTTAAAACTGTTGAAAAAGCAAATTCGAATGGTCTCCTAAACTAATTTGGTAAATGTACATGGCATGCATACAGATCGTGACAGAATCAAACGGATACGGAGGGTACTCAAATGAGGTAATGTGTTTGATAATTGTGGGGACTAATTGACATATTTTGGCTTTATTTTAAACCGACTGCATCTTTGAATTGAAGGAACGGGTGCAATTTGCACACGTAAGTGGGAAAAGGGTACGCAGCGACTGCGCGGAAAATAGAGTGCACGCACTCAATGTTCTCTTCCTGGCCTTCGTTTCATCATCCGACGGTCGCCGTTCTACTTTTTTTATTGATAGTGTTCGCTTTTCCGTTTCATCACTTTGGTTACTCACCTTTTCAATTGAAACTCAACATTTCAACGGTCATAAAACTGCTTTTTGGACTACTTGCCAGCTGTTGTGTTTCTTCTTAATTAATTTTGGACTTTAATTTTTATAGTGAGTTAAAATTATTTATTAGTTTTTATTTGAAATTAAAAGCTTAACCCACCATATTTTCAACGGAAAATTCCATTTGAAGAATATTAGCGCAACAATCGCAAATGGGTTAGGTCCCGCACGGAATTGCAAATGTGCGCGGTTGCCTTCCTTCTATCGTTCGATTCCTGCCCTTTTGAAAACGCATGCTATTGTTTCGCAGTTAAATCTTGTTTTTATTACGTGAGACGTATATTTTGCCTTTTCTACTGAATAACTGTTATTTTTGATTATTTAAATACGCGTTTTTGAATTCATTTATCGGTTTTCAAACTGTGAATCTGCGGTCTACATTTTTTAAATGTTTTCTTGATTTTGCTTTGTTTTTACTGCCTCAAATCAATTTTTTATTTATTTATTTGTTTACAGGTTGTAGGGATGTCCGCGAACCCGCCGGTAAATTCTTGTTCTCCTATGGCCGGCCGGTACTAGCCCCAGTCGTCACAGCCACAGTCAACGCAGAATCGTCACCAGGGGCACCGGAATTCATCCCAGATGCATGAAATGAACCAAGTTACGAGCCCACGTCATAAATCATATTTGTGAATGCAGGTACGAGTCAGCAGCAGCAGGCCCGAGCGCCGGAACTACCGACAACGACTTCTGGAAAATCCCGCCACCACGGTCACCTGAATGCGTCCCAGATGCACAACATGAATCCAGGTTCGTTCTGTTTCAGGGTAATGATTATATGTGGTAATGGTTGCGAGAAGGAGCCACACATATATGCCCCAGTGGGGTCTAATGCAAACAAAGCAAAGCCTTGCAAACGTTCAATCCGCCTATGGCTGCTAAAATCGGCTTTTATTTCCCTTTAAAAAAAAAAAATTTAACCTTAATTTTACAAAAAGCACATCGAGCGCCATTTAATTGCCAAAAGCGGGTTTAATTGATGAAAAAGCTGGTCATATCGCCGGTAATTGCTGAAACGCGGCTTTTATTTCACAAAATTCGTGTTGGGTTCCTAAAAAGCGGCATTCATTGTACAAAACGGCGAATTTTCATTTTTTTTAAATAACTCCAGTACCTGGTGGCCTGGTTTGATGATTTCTCCTTATAACGAATTTAGGTACGAGTCATCAGCAGAATGCACAAGTTCCGGAACTGCCAATGACGAGTCATGGAGAAGACAGCAGCCAAGGTCACATGCATGCATCTCAGATGCACAAAATACACCAAGGTACGTGTTCCCTTTATCAGGAATGTTTGTGAATGCAGGTACGAGTCAGGAGCAACAGACCCATGCGCCGGAACTACCGACGGCTTCTGGAGAATACCGCCACCACGGTCATCTGAATGCGTCACAGATGCACAAAACGAACCCAGGTACGTCTCGTTTCAGGGTAATGAGCATATGTGGACATGGTAGGGAGGAGGAGCCACACATAAATGTCCCTGTGGGGTCTAATGCAAACAAAGCGAAGCCTCGAAAACGTTCAAGCCGCCCGTATTGCTGCTAAAATCGATTTTTATTTTACAAAATTTTGGTCGAGCGATCTGCGGTTTGTCAAAAGCGGCTTTAATTTTACAAATAGCAGATTAAGCCGCCTGTGGTTGTTCAAAAGCTGCTTTAATTGTTCAGAACCCAGATCAAGCAACCTTGGGTTTCCAAAAAACGGTACCCGAATTTAAAACAAAACCAAACTCCCACACCTGGTGTTTGACGATAATTTGTAATGACGAATTTAGGTACGAGTCATCATGAGAATGCCCGAGTTCCGGAACCTGCCAATGACGATTCATGGAGAAGATAGCAGCCAAGGTCAAATGCATGCATCTCAGATGCACAAAATACACCAAGGTACGTGTCCTCTTTATCACTCATATTTGTGAATTCAGGTACGAGTCAGCAGCAACAGGCCTAAGCGCCGGAACTACCGACAACGACTTCTGGAGAATACCGCCACCACGGTCACCTGAATGCGTCCCAGATGCAAGAAATAAAACAAGGTACGTGTCGTGTCAAGATAATGATCATGTGTGGACATGGTATGGAGTAGGGCCACAAATAAATGTTCCAAAGTGGGTTCAAGCACCAAGGAGCAAGGCGCAGACGTTCAAGCGGCTTTTGTCTCCAAACTGAGGCTTTTAATTGCCAACAAAAAGCAGATAAAGCGGCTTTTGGTTACCAAAAAGAGGTTTTAGTGTGACAAAAATCAGGTCAGTCGGCTTTTAGTGGCTGAAAAGCGGCTGTTAGCTGTTTAAAAATCAGGTCTAACGGTCTTTGGTTGAACAAAAAGCGGGATCCGTCTAATTAAACTTTCTAATAATGAATTTAGGTACGAGCCAGCAGCAGAATGCCCTAGCGCCACAACTGCCTACAACGAGTTCTGGAGAGTAACCATGGTCACCTGAATGCGTCCCAGATGCACAAAATGAACCCAGGTAAGTGTTCACATAATCAGTCCCAATAATGAATTCAGGTTCGAGCCAGCAGCAGAGTACCCGAATGCCGGAACTGCCGATGACGAGTTCTGATGGGCAACCACCAATGAAGAAGAGCAAGCAGAGCGTACCGGAACGCCGTGCCACGCGTAATGTGTACTTCCTGAACCCCGAGACTCCGAAATTCACTTTACGATTGAAGGAGTTTTCTTCTTTTGTTCCACCGGAGGACAAGCCACACCTTCTTCTGAAAATACTTCTCATGCTCATGAAGAGGCTCGCGGCGATGATTGACGCAACTGGACGTTTTCCTCTATTTGTTCACCAGAACAAGACGATTAAGCTAGCAGTGATCCCTCCATCAAGGTTCAGGAAGATTTCATGCTTCGGCTCAGGAGATCCGTACCGGTTCCTCCTAAGGTCCAGACTATGGTCCTCAACAGACGGAACACCCCGCTACCTTACTACAAACGACATTGGGCAAAAAGGATCGACCCTGCTCAATGGCAGCCTAATGCACCTCAGGGGGATATGACGATCTGCAAGCACTTGCGTGGAATTATGCTTGGAGAGTTCCTTGCTCAGAGGAGTCGGTGGAAAGAACAAAATGAGACACAGCAGGATGCTGTGCGTTGTGAACCAGACAACACGCCATCGGATACGTTGTATGGAGAATGTGACAAAGACGAAGAGGAGTCGTCTGACAATGAGACCTTCCTATTGACCCTGAAGGGGACGAACCTGCAGAGGATGAGCCACTTCAACAAGAAGCGCCTCAGGAGGACGTGGTTGGAGCCCAGCAAGACCATAACATGGACGATATTCAGCAGAATCACGATAGGGAACACGACCACAACGTTGTTGATGCGAATCAGCCGGACAACCGTGATGATCCGCAGCCGAACCCTGTAGTTGTGACGATGAAGGCGGTGGCCAGCTTCATTCCTAGGCTCTTCAGATGGTGACTGAGGAGTGGCACTTCGGTGGAGATGACCTACAACTTAGAAGTCACTGGGCTTTTTAGAAGGCACTTCCACTGAAGAAGAGGTTGGTTTCAGTGTCCAAAGTTTAGAAGTTCCGCTGAAGTTGAACCAAGAAGAGTGACCAAGTGCCCCATCCCAAAAAAGAACAAGATGGCGTCAACAAATTCACGTTCAACAACAACAACAACCACAACTTTAGCCAAACCAAATATGGAGAATCATAAATGTGACAAGAGTGTGAATTTAAAGTGTTGGAGGCTAGTATTGCAATATAGGGGATATCCTCCGCCGGCCTTTATGCGTTGATACGCGAGCCGGCCAGAGGGGTTTCCTTGTAGGGCAGCTGCTTGTTCAGGTCGTCCCACTGTCCAGACGACGAGCCAGAGGAGGATCAGTCATTCTCCCTGGAATCGGGGATTTGAGATGGAATCTTTTTTAAAGATGGATGGAATACGAAGAGGGAGGGGAAACTCACTACAAACTGGATGTACACCATGCGGCCACGCTTCGAGTACCGCTGGGCGATGTAGAGCGGTGCGGGGAGCGAGGTCGTCAGGGAGACGATCTGGTGGTTGTGGGCCTGTAGGTCATTCCCTCAACGTCGTCCATCTTCATGTCCAGGTCGTCGACGAGGATGGTGTAGCACGTCCTGGCACTTCCCTTCAAGGTTCTTGTAAACTAAGCCAAGACTACAGTATACCTGGAGGGTGGTGTGGGAGTTCAGGAAGAACTCCTTGAAGTCCGTGTCGATGACAATTCCCGGAGCGATGTTCTGCTCCGATGGAGACGCACGGGCGTTGATCTGGAAAAGAAGGCATAAATAGAAAAAGAGAAAGAACAAGGCTTCAAAGAGGATTTACCTGCTCGAGCATAGGACTTGAAGTCAAATGCAATCTTCATTCCCAGGCTCTCCACGTGGTGACGGAGGAGGTGCACTTCGGTGGAGATGACCTACAACTTAGAAGTCACTGGGTTTTTTCAGAAGGCACTGACGGAGCTGAAGGAGCCCTCATCCAGTCCAGAGCTGAAGAGGATCAGCTCGGTGACCTGGCGTCCGCCGTGGCTCTTCTTGTGGTTGTCCACGGCGTACTAGAGAATGTGCTTGAGGGTGTCAAGAGTCTGAAGAAGGCAATTAGTCTTGACTGAAACTGAATGCTCACGTCGTTCTTGCGGCCGTCCGAGAACACGTGGTCTCCCACGTACTCGCAAAGACTGTTCTCCATGTTGGCGGAGAAACCGGCGACGGTCGACACGTCTGCCATGCCGATGATGAGACGATCGGCCGTGAACCACTTCCTAAACCGGGTTGGGTCAGATTCCAAGGGAGGGGCTTACGCAGCGACGCCGTTGAGATGACGCACGCCCAGACCGTAGTTGAAGGCGCCTAGCTTGCAGTTGGCCTTGTTGATGATGTTCTCCAGAGTGAGCATCGTTTCCCTTCGACATGATGTTCTCCATGTTCGACATCTTGATGTGCCGGATGATGATTACGAGCTCACGCACCCACAACCTCATCCGCTCTAAAAACAAGCATTTTAGGTGATCTTTAAAAGACAAAGAGAAGGCGGGAGCCTCAACTCACTGTGGGTGTCTTCCATGACGTCCGGGGCGACGATGAGGGCGTACTGGCAGCCGTTCTCAGCGGCAACCTTCAGGCTCTCCTCAGCTGATGGTCCTAGATGAGCTTGATCTTCCCCGGATGGGCCATCTGCCTGCCCTTGCCACAGCCCTCCGCGTAGCACGTAGAACTTCTTCGCGGAGGAGCTGGAACCCAGGTAAATAATAGAGTAGGACAGTTGACCCACGTAAAGTCGGCGTGGTTGAAGCGCGGCTTTTCCTGGACGTGGTAGGCCGCCCAGATCTTGCACGTGGCGGGCACCAGGTACTGGGTGCCCCTGGTTCTCAACTTGGGGATCTGAAGCCTTCCCTCTACCTAAACAGAAGTTGATTACGATGATAAAATGGGGATACGTTCATGGGCTGAAGACAGCCGATCTTTCCAGTGTTGCGGATGTAGGGGTTCTCCGGGTTGAGGACACGAAGGCCCTAGCTCCGTTCATGATGCCGACCGGGCGGATCATGGGACCGACGGCGCACTCCTTGGTGGACTTCTTGCTCTGGAGAGGCGCCTGCTGAGGGATGGTGACGCGCTAGAAGGCGACGACCTTGCACAGCTCAGCAGGGTAGCAGTTGTTCTGGCCTCTCTCCAGAAACACCAGAAGAGGAGCATTGGGGAACCTGGAAATGGCAGTTTATGCTGGTCAATTGAGGAAATCCCACTTCATTTCGTACAGGTACTTCTTCTGGAAGTAGTCGCGTACGGTGCACTTGCAACTTGCGTGGAGAGGTTCCTGACCTGGACCCTCTTGCTTCTCTTCAAATGGGTCGTCTCCACGAAGACTCCCTTCATCCCGCCGGCCATCTTGTCAATTGAGCGCCGGGGCAGTTCGTTGTGCGAACTGCCCCGGCGTCCGGCGTCTGGATCATGTCCGTCATCTTCTCGGCGCAGTTCTGTGCGATGTGGAAGGCGGCCTTCTTCACTGAAAATTAGATTTATGAGCAAGGTTTCGTTGAGTTTTTACAAAGAAAGCCCCAAAAAAAAAGAAACGTACCGTCGATGGCAACGGCGGGGTTGTTGTTTCCGCGACCCAGGGGTCCCTCGATCTGCTTGGTGCTCTTCTGCGTTCCGGGGGGTGAGCCTCGTTCCATCGCCCACGAGGGGACAGTCCCTCACAGTGAAGCCCTCCTTCCACCGTCGTAGAACAGGCCGTACTTGTCTCCGAAGACGGCGTTGGCCTCGATCGCCTTGTTGAAGATGGCCGTGAACTGCTCCTTCCTGTCGTTGACGAGGTAGCTGAAGAGGGGTCATTAAGGGTCCTGAAGGGAAAACTCACTCGTCCTTTTCCTTCTTGGTGAATTCCACGGTCTTGGTGGGGGTGAGATCGGCGAAGATGCAAACGTCGTACACGTAGACGGGGATGTCGCGGGTGGCGACAATACCGAAGACGTTGGTCTGGATGTTCTGCTTTTCTCCCAGCCCTCCGGGGGGGGGGGGGGGGCGTTGTGGGCCATCACGGGGGCCGCCTTGGAAATCTGAAGAAGAGGATTAAATGGGAAGAAGGGATGCAAAAAGGGACCGTCTTCGGTGGTTAAGTGGGAAAGAGGGCTGAGATAGAGAAAAGAAGGAAAGGAAAACTCACGCTGAGAGCAGCCAGCATGACGGCAGGATCCGCTTGAGCGGTGGCACCGGTCGGCGCAGACATTTATCGGTCGTTTGTTGATTACTTTAATTACTGAAATTCAAAATTAAAATAATTTTAAAAAGGAGAAAAAGAAATCAATAAAAATATACTAGGCACGATGAAATAATTTTTACTTTTAATTACTTATTCCTTACTTAAGTAATTAAAACAGCGTCTTTTTTTTTACAAATTTAACCGGTGAAAAATCAATAAAAATTATATTTTGAAGAAAGATTTTTTTGTTGCAAAAATAAATAAATTGAAAAAAAAAACAAAATAAATAGACAAAAAATGGAGCAACCGCACAGGGCAGAAGAAAAAGAAACAATGGGAAAGTAGGAACTCTGCCCTGCGGCATGAGGGCAGCCGAGCAATACCGTAATCTCTTAAATAGCGCAGCCCGCGTGGTTTAAATCGACATTTTGAAGAGTTTTAAAGTTGATTTGATTTTAAGATCATTTCTTGCATTTTAACATCGAATTTTCATTTTAAATGTTATTTAAAATGGAGTAAAGGGTTATTCGCAGTAAATAATAATTAAAATGGTTTAATTGCGGTTAAAATACACTGCCAAGGTTAAGCTTTCAAATAAGAAACAAAATAGTGAGGCAAAATATGGAAATCTGAGTAAACGACAAATGATTTGAGCCAATGTGCCGCATCGAGGAACCGATCGCGCGACCTTGTTGTTATTAGTCTGCCGTGCTTACCTGTAGGTCACAAAAGCGACGTCGGCGCATTCTCATTGGCGCCTTCTATCCACTCGCGGATTGTCTTGCCCAGCCGACGGGCCGAAATGCTAAGGTATATATAAAAGGCTATGGTATACCATAACCTAAAAGGATCCGTTGTAGAGGCATAGTTAAGGATACTGTAGAAGGATACAGTAACCCATAGACACAACTGTAACTCAGCAATGTAAACTGTATTTTTTGACTACCGTAGTACAGTACTACCTGCTTGCCGTATACAGTATGAAAGACAGCCACTTGCTCACAGTTCCCTGGATGACTTTCGAGATACGCTAATTGAGCATAGCTCTCCGATGGAACGAGTTTCTTCTTAAATTTAGCCGAAATTCGTTTTGAAGTAGAGCTGGGCTTAAACAAAGCACAGAATGCGATTCAGAGTGCAATATTAGCTGTAGTTGCTTCTTCTTCAGTACCTATTCAGGTTCCATTCTATCGCATTCCATCATTACATTATGACTTTTATTCCCCTCAGACCTGTTATCCCATTAAACGCGCCTTCCGGAGCTAATTGGCAGTTGGCACCGGCGCGAGAATACTCTCATGTAAAGTCGGAGGCACTATTTCCTCTCGCGCCCGATTTCAATTGCCGCCCGCAGAGATTACCTATATGTAATCTCGGTAGCAAATGTACTTTGTTAGGGCGCCTGCCGCCGAGGTGCACGACCCGCCCCCATTATTAGAGTAATTTCCATTTCACAAGCAACCTTTAACGTCAATTTTTTTCAGGGTAAATCCAAAATTTTCAAAAATCTGGCGGTACGGCCGCATTTCACGGGAATCTCAACTTAGTGTCACCTACTACCCAAGTGATTATGACCAAAATTTACTTTTTTGCTTCGAGAATCAAATGTAGGTTTCAAAGCGGCTGTTTGCGATTTGGTTGAATTTTTTATTAGTTATGAAATGTGAAACACAAACATTGTTATGTTTTTACAGATTGTAGTTTTATTCCATTTGTTTTTACTTTTCTGGGTTGCAGAAAAGGGTGGGCCTATTTTTCTCACTTTAATATTTCAGTCAGCGTCTCTCACTTTCACACACTGTTTCGTCATTTTGGTAAACAGCGGGTTCGCCTATCTATCTACGGTTAGCTACATTGAGGATTTTGGCGATGAATATCTCGAAAACAAGGAGATTTCGAAATGGGGTCTAAAAGAGATTTTTGTACAATTAATTGTTTTGTTTCAAATGAGACTAAGTTGCCAACAGCGCCTAACTGTCCCTTTAAAGATAAAATCCTGCTTGGTTCTTAAAAAATCCACTTGAAACCATTATATACAAAACAATTTATTTCTTATCACAACCTGCAACAAAACACCAGTTGATCTTTTGATGGATAGAATTTCGAAACCTTCAACAATACTGAAAAAACCTAAGAGTTTGTTTACACTATAAGACATCTGGTAAGAATCTCTCTGGCAAGACCGGTAGTTACTTATTCGAAGGTCATCTTGATCACTTCCTCTGCCTCCTTAGCATGGTGTTCTCCAATGGCAGTGGCTGTCCAGGCAAGTTCAGGACGTCCAGCAAATTTAAGCTAAACATCAGCAGTGTGTTTTTTAAACATAAGTCCTACCGCGACCCCAAGGGCGTTAGCGAAGCGAGGCTGGACGAAGGTCCAAGCACCGGCGTTGCGGGGTTCCTCCTGAGACCAAACAAAGTCTAAAGATAAAATACACATGGAACTTAAGTTTTAAAGTTACCTTTAGCATTGGGGTAAGAGGCAAGAACCTCACGGATGGTCTTCACAGGGAAGGGGCAGAGGGATTCGAGGCGGATGATAGCTACAGTATCCTTAAGGCCTCTCTCATCTCTGGCCTTCTCAACGGCAATCCAGTGCTTTCCAGAAGTCACAATAACCTTAACCGAAAAATCAATACAAAAAATAGTAAGGTCTTACCTTAGTGACCTTGTCCTTCTTGCAGGTGGAATCTCCAATCACATCTTGGAAGGATGTTCCAGGGGCGAAGTCAGATAGGGCAGATGCAGCCTAAACATAACGTAAGTTGAATCAAAAGAAAACTGAACCTTGGGGTGACGGAGAAGAATCTTGGGAGCAACTACAACCAGAGGCTTACGGTAGTTGGGAACCATCTGACGCCTCAGAAGATGGAAGTACTGGGCGCTGGTGGTTGGGTTGGCAATGCGCATGTTCACTGATTCTCCATCCACTGGTTGTTGGTCTTCGCGGGAATCACACAGTTGAAGGAACCTTAACCCAAGGTTTACTAAACATTAAAAAAGTTATGCGAAACCTCTCCATGCGGCAGGTACTGTGCTCAGGTCCGGCTCCGTCAAATCCATGGGGAAGGAGCAGCGTAAGACCAGACTGAGTCAACCATTTGCCTTAACGTTATAAAATAAATAGTTAATATTGGTTTTCTCACTTTCAGCACTGGCAATGAAGGTATCAATGATGATCTGGGCTCCGTTGAAGAAATCTCCGAACTGGGCCTCCCAGACGCAGAGGCGGCGGGGGTGGTCCAAGGAGAAGCCATACTCGAAACCAAGAATAGCTTCCTCGGAAAGGAGATTGTTGGCTACCTAAATTGTAAAAGTTGTTAAAATATCTTTAATGTTCCCAAGACTTTCTAGCACACATTTTGTTTAGTTTTTTGAGTATCTATGTTGCATTATATTGATAGCATTTTCCATGCAATGATTGTTAAAATATTTAAAAGAATATGAAGATTTCTAATTTAAAAAAGGGGTTTCAAAAGTATTTTGCCGATTGCCGCATAGTAATATTCGCAGCGTCGCCGCTTTTCGTGGCGGGACCATTTTCGGCCAGCGCGTAGGGAGCTATTTTATATGTTTAAAATGGCTATTTGCAGCATAAAAAATAATTAAAACATTTAAATTTAAATATAAATTTAAAAACATAAATAAAATATTTTCTCACCTCCAAGAATCCCTTCTGCTCGGGGAAGATGTTGTTCAAAGGAATATGGGTGCTGTCCTTCTGCTGATCAACAAGCATGGCATGACGGTGACTGAAGGTTCCACGTCCCACATCTTGACCACTAATCCTGATGTCATTACCTTCAGCAAGAAGGGAACCAAAGGCCAAAGCCTAAATAACAGAAAATTGAAATTATAAAAAAGTTGGCTTACCTCAGCAGTGGCCCAATCAATTCCTTCTCCAGCTGTGAGCTTGGCAGTGCGGGCTTCGCAGTGCATCTTCTTTAGATGGGGGTGAAGGTTCTGAACTTGACATTGTTCGAAACTTAAATACTGAACTTACAAAGCTCTCGGGGACAGTGACGGAAGCAGCTCCAACAAACTTCAGAAGTTCGGTATCGACACCAGTGTTATATTGAGCCACATCCTTGGGAGCCTGTGCGAATCCCTTCCAATTGCCTTCTAAGTGCGAAACGCTGGAGAAAGTAATGAAAACTTATTGGGTTCCAATCAAACCTGGGGCCAGTGCTATCAACAGCACGGAAGGATTCCAAAAGTTTGGCAGTGTGCTTCTCCTTCTCAGCCTTGATCTCCTCCTCAGTGATCAATCCTTCGTAGACGAGCTCATCAGCATATTGACGAGGGACCGAGTCACGAGACTCGATGGCCTTTAAGAATACTTTAAGTTAAGGTTAAAGAATCAAATGTAACCTTGTACATGATAGGTTGGGTGAAAGAAGGATCATCGAGCTCGTTGTGTCCCCAACGGCGGAAGCCAATCATGTTAATGAAGATGTCCTTTCTGAATTTCTCACGGTAGGCCAGAGCCAGTCTCGTGGCTTTAACCACTTCCTGAAAAATCATACTTCCATTTAAGTCAAACTTCCTACCTCTGGGTGATCTCCATTGACGTGAATGACTGGGAACTCGAAGGACTTGGCAATATCTCAAAATAGAAAAATGACCTCAAATAGTTTTATATTGTACCTGTGCAGTGTTTTGTTGAACGACCGACGTGACCTTCGCAAGTGAAGGCTACCTGGTTGTTTGTGACCAAGTGAATAGTTCCTCCCAAACGGAAGTGGGGAGCCTTGCTCAAGGCTAAGGATTCCCACACGATTCCCTAAATACGTAAATATAATTAAAAGATTCTAAATTTCTGATAACCTGTCCAGTGAAAGCTCCATCTCCGTGAATAAGAGCGCAGACGACGTCGTCTCCAGTGCGAGCAGCACGTTCGGCTGAGTAGTCTCCAACGTTCAAAGACCTAAAATATTTCAAAGACTGAAAGGGTATTTTGATTAGTTTTATGAAATGATGCTACTTTGTCTTAATTTAGTCAAGTGAGTAGCAGTCAAGTAATTGTGCCAACATATCTGGGCTAAAGTTTAAACCTCTTTAAGATTCATAGGGTTCAGGAAATGGACAAATTGTTTCCAAAATTGTTTCCATAATGACAACATACCAAAACTCCTAAGACATACCCAATAAAATCATAGTTTACACACAAGTAACGCCAGTTATATCAAAATGTTTTATCCCATGAAAGTCGGGCACCTGAAGAAATGTGTTGGAATTTGTTATTGAATTATCGCGCTCTGCATATAATTTTCATGCAAAAAAGATTTTTATTCAGAATTTATAATTGAATTTGCTGACGATCAGGTGTCCTTCCGTTTAAGAACGGTGCCCTCTATGAGTGGGAGACGGCATCGTGTCAGATAGAATACAAAACAACCACAGTTTGGCCCCATTTTAACTAAACGTAAGAACCCTTGAACTTGATGGGACAATTTGTTGTTGAGCAAAACGAATTTAAGCTAAAACGTGGTCTTACGAGTGACTATAACTGTAAATTACAATATACTTATTAATAGATTGATAATTGCTTACCTGGCACGAGCGCGAGCCTTTCCCATGGCAACAGGGTTCACAGCTTCCAAATGAGATGGATTTGGCAGCATGGTGATGTGCACTTCTCCATCAGCCGTCTTGTGTTCAAACGAAGAAGCTTAACAAAAACTTTAAAACTGTTAACTGTTAACTTACTCAAATGCGACAGAACATCTCCAGATCCCTGGACTCCTTCTGGGAATTCGGGCTTTCCTCGCATTTTCCTGAACATCTGGACAGTGGGGAACTGCATCATCTCGTTCAACAGGTTCAGACGACCACGATGAGCGATTCCAACAATGATCTAATCAACTTACAACAGAAAATAGAAAAAAGTTACCTGCTTGATGTTGTGTTCAGGAGCGGTGTCGAAAAGCTCAGAGAAGAAACCGTACATAGCCTCGGCTCCCTCACTACCGTATCTCTTCACTGTAGGGAACTTCAATGCGAGGAAGTGATCGAAGTTCTGAAACGAAAAGGTTCAAAAAGTTCAGCCAAAGGTTACCTCGCAACGGAGCATCAGCTCGCAGAGCTTCTTTCTTTCCTCGTTTCTGAGTTCATGGGCTACAGCGTTCTCAAAGTTCTGAGCTAGCCATTGGCGCTCCTCCCAGTTCTAAAACACTCGCCATAAACTTAGAAATGATAGATAACTTACATTTATATGCATAAACTCAATTGCCATAGGACCGCAGTAGACCATTTTCAACTGCTCGGCGAGATCATTCATACTGAGAGACTTTCCATCGAGAACCTCCTCTCGGGAGATACCGTACATCTCCGGGTTCAGCTCTGGGATACTAAATGAAGCAAAAAAGAATGACGTTTCAGCATTGATTTACTCTGCCGGCTTCTTCAATCCCAGAAGATCCAAATCAGCAGCTAGGTAACCATATCTACGGTAGGCGTTGATGAGATGAACTTTCTGGCTGTCCTCAGGCTTAATTCCCCCTAAAGTTGTGTATTGGTTTTTAAACAATAGATCGATTACCAACGTGCTCGAAAGACGATTTAGGAGGATCTGCGATATGACCGAACTCTCCAACACTAGGATGATAGAAACGACTGCGGCTATCTGAAAAATGAAATGGTTTGATGGAATTGAACAGCCAACTGTGGTCAAAGTTGTATTTTTGATATTACCATATCGCAAATGTTTGTCTTCTAGTTTTACCTCAAAGGAGGGGTTCCTACGCCTCATGGCATCTACCTACTGTTTGCTCAGTGCCAACAAGGTCAGCCCTTTCTCGGAACAACACAACATCTGCCGCTTCACCTCTTTGTCCTTTTCTTTGGTGGTCTGAGTTTTTACCCCTTGTTTTTGTTATTTTCAAGGCAAGTTATTCAAAAATTACGAAAATTTATTGAATCTTCAAAAGACTCACTAGACCTTCAACAGTTTCTATCTTTCATGCCAGTTGAAGTGAAATTTTAATATTAAGTTTCTTATAGTTAAGCCATGTGTTTTTAAAGTGTTTCACCGGATTTTCTTAGCTTTTCGTGAAGGTCACCAAAATTTTTCACCATGTTCCTATTTTTTGCCCATTTTTTTCTCATCAGGGGTTTTCCCAGGACTCAAAGGAATTTCTGTTTACTTAGGAACTGCGTTGTAGCGCTTCCGCCGCAACGCAAATACAAACACATGGACTGCAGCACTGAAAACATCGTGGAGCTCATGGAACTCGACCCGACCGGCAAGCCTCGTCCCCTGCGAAACCCTCAAAACAGGTGATTTTTCGCTCTCTCCTTATCGCCGAAACACGCTACTCCAGGCGATATGGTCTGTCGCCACAAAGGCTGGTCACGTGGTCGATAATCATCGCGTAAGTCCACTATTTTCAGTGAGAAATTGTCTTTTTCTAGAACGGGCGTCCTGGGATTCACGGTTCTCGCGGTGTCTCTTACTATGTTCTTCGTTTTGTTTGTGAAATAGATGTGAATAATGTAAATTAAAATAAAACTTGTAAAAGATTACCTGTCGTCCTCTTGAGAAGTTGGGACCTCCGAGCAACGACCCTCAGCATCCTATACAGCTACTCCTAAATACCCTAGAAATCAGTGAATTAGATCTATAAATCTTTTTTTCTAAATTAAAAAAAATAAGTGAGTTTATAGTGGGGGGTAAGTTCTTATTATTTGCCATATTTGTTTTACAGTTATAACAAGAAAGGAAAAGCCATTTTTAAATAAACCTATTTCAAAAAGCGCAAAGACGGGAGAAACTTGCTTTGTGTGGTGGCGAGACCATATTTTCATGTAACACGCGGCCATGTCAACGACATTTATGGAAAATCAATGGAGCAAAACTCAGTAAAACAGTATAAACTACAATTTTGGATAAAATTGAATCTATTCTTATATTGTGCAAAATAAAATCCTTAAAAATGCCAAAAAAAGAGAATTATTTAAAAAACAAATTTCCCGAATTGGATCTGTGTTTCCTTATCTTGTCCTTTGATAAATGTGCAAAAACAGTGCAAATGTTGCGCTGACAGAAGTGTTAAGTCAAAAGTCTTCAAAAATATTTTCAGAAAGAGAATCAACAAAATGGCTTCAATTTTATAATTGCTTTTAGCCCAATTTCCACTCTTAGAAAAATCTCTTGTTAGAAAAATAGTTAAAATTAAAGGAACTTCAAGTTGTATCAAAAAGTCTTTTTTTCTGAAAGTTGTGAACTGTTAGAATTAAAAATGAAAAATGCTATACATTGTAAAATGCCAAAACTTAAACAGATAAAAGTAAAAATTTCTTTTTTCTGGAACTGGGTACTACTTTAAATCAAAGTTTCAATAGTTTTCGTCTGAAAAAAAAGCTGATTCTTGGGGTTAAAAACTTTGAAGGTGCACGTTTCAGTGTAAAACTGATTTCAAGGACACATTTGAAAGATAAGGTCTGCCAAAAGTGCACACATTCCTGCCGGTTTCCGCAGGACTACGCGTAAACAGCGGGCACGCTTTCTCTAGCGGCTGTGGCAAGCGCCTAATATTATATGGGGGATGGGGGGCAGATCAGCGAATTGTGAAAAAGAAAAAAAAGAAGTAAAATTGATTAAATTTTAAGAACCTTACAATGTGGGTTTTAGGTGTTATGATTTGCAAATAGCAATTAATTGTATTGTCTAAAATTAAACCAAAAATTTGCTCTATTTTCAAGAAAACGTTTTAAAACTTTAATTTTTGTTATCGGTTTTGACTCAATCAACAAGAATCTTGAGTAGAAAGCAAAATTTACTAAACGTCGCCACTTGGCTTATGATTTGTATTGGAGGGAGTAATGAACAATTTTATAGGTGCCAATGATCTGTTTATAAATACATTATGAAAAATCCATTTTTGTGGATATTTTTTGGAAACCTTTGAATGTAACCATGGATTCGAAATACCAGGACGAGAAATACAGAGAATTTGCAGGCTAGGACGAGAAATACCCTCATCAAGTGGACAGGAATGCGACCCGTTCCCACAAACAACGAGGGTTCGGATCCACCCCGATGCTAACAATTTTTGCTTTCGTTATTAGAAAATCAAGTGTTCCTATTATTGTTTAAAATAGTTTCAGTTTTTTTTATAGTGGATGCAAAAATACTTGGGGGGATCGACGGCCTGACTGGGTAGAATATAAAGGAGCCGATGAGAATGCACCCCAGATGTTGTAACAGTTTTTCAATATCTGGATGTGCCGTTGACTGCAATTTAGAAATCTAAACTTTTTAGGAACCTGGAGTTTAAACAGACTCAAGTTGTTCTTACTTCAATATTCCGTTAATGTGTGTAGAGTGCCAATTTAATTTAATGACTTTTTTGAGCAAACATCAAAATGTCATTGGCATTATTTCCGCCTCTAAATTCCTACAGTGTCTTCTGTTGTCGTGTCTGTTGTGGTGGAACAGTTGCCGAGATAGTTGGCTAACAAGCCAGTTTGCGCCTGGATAAAGCAGCAAAGCGTAGTGACAGCTCGTCTCCACTGTCATACTTGTCTCGAACGCTGCGGCAGTTAGTTCCCAAACTACTCTGGCAACTTGTCTTTTGCCGTCATCCATCCGCCAGAAGTCATAAGAACATAATCTTTGTCACTTTTAGAGGATGAAGCTAATTACTACAGTTTATCTCGTTTTCAGTCTACGAGAAATTGTAAGTATGTTTTACTTGAATCGGTGGTCCATCTTATTTGATCAATCTAAATGTTTCGAATAAGTTGGGTACTGACCCAACTTTGTTTTGCAAAAGAACCGGGCTCACCCGGCTAAAAAGAATTCCCAGCAAAGCCTGTATTTTGTATGTTGAAAACAATAACTAAGAGTATGCTGAATTGAAAAACTGTAGGTTCGGTAGCCTAGCGCCAAAGCCCCAAGTTTTTTGTTCCACATCATACGACTATGTTTTACCCAAATTTTTTCTATGTTAACAACTGATTTTATTGAACAAAAATGTTAGCCAAATTACCCATTGTTTTAAAACATGTATTAAAACGACTTATATAACTTTTACACCGGAATTAAAACAAGAAAAAGTATAAATCACTTTAATATTGAGCTTCAAATCGGGTTTCAGAAAAATTTGGTTAAACCTTTAAATATAACAACTATATAGTTTATCTGTAATTCAAATAAAAATAGTAGGTCAAAAAGTTTATTTTTTTCAGTTATCGGCTCTTCCGGAGTTTGATCGTCGTTCCCTCATCCCTAAGACTTTAGTAGCCAAGATGTGTGCTCGCGACGGCGCCCTCCCCATCTGTTCGTTCCCGGTGGGTGCTTTTTCTACCTTATAACATGCCACAGGATGTGTTGCCCATCAACAACCCCGTCTCCATCTGGCGTGTTTGCGAGCACAACCCGCACATCGGACTTTGCAGACTACAAGCAGCAAAGGCTGAGAAGGCAACGCATGTGAGTGAAACAATGATATCATCAGTTTTTAGCCATTGTTAAGAAAAGTAACATTAGTTTCTAAGATACATTTTATTTTGGCGTAATTGCTGGCTTTAGCGAAGTGTTAGGATGCTGACTTACAATGCTCTTTTTGCGTTGTTTCTTATTTTGGAATTTTTGGGCAGTTTCAATCAGCCAAGGACCCCATTACCATTTGTGAATTTTTGGGCAAAGTGAACCACGCGAACTTAAACTAACTATCCATTAAATTGTTCGAAATAAAAACCCTTGTTTAATACGCTAATTTTATAATGAAAAGTGTTTAGAAACAACCTCAAATAATCCAACAAGTGGAAAGTGGAAGTTCTGTTTTCGAAGAAGTGGAAGAGCCGGTGAATAACAGACACGCCCTGATGGAGAAAACTGCGGAGGTCTGTATTTTATCACTATTTTAAAATGTTGTCTTAATTAAGGAAATCGAGGATGTGGTGGCTCCTACACCACCTCAAAAGGAGTTTTCAAATGCGGACTCTAATCCTGATCCATTTGACGATTCAGTCATTTTTGCAGAGGTGAATGTGTTCTCTGAAATGGAACAATTAAGAAGAAGTATCTGATGATTTTTTTGTGATATTGTTGAAATAAAATAATAATTTTTTTGCAAAGTAAGCTGTGTACTTTCTTGTATTTAAAAAGTGAAGAAAGTTAATGGTACTAACCAAAATTGGATCCGTGTGGCAGTCAAACATCGACGCATTTTGCGCACACCATTTTACATTTAAGAAAAGAAGAAAACGCCTTTATGCATAATTAAAATGTTTTACTTTTACACACAACTATTAAAATTCGTTAAAAACGTCACTTTGCGGATCCGAACTTTCGATTTTTAAAGGTCCCTTTTTCGGAGATTTTTCCACCCTCGTTTTGCCCACAATTTAAAGTAAAACTATCGTTTAACAATGGTTTAAAATTTCTAAGTGATTATTTCACTATCTCACGTCATCACTGTTCACAACAACAGTAAAACATCAATACAAACGTTGTGTTCTAAAACCAAACAGTAACTCGTTTAATGCACAGTTAAGCCTATTATGTGTCATATCAGTGTACTATTATTTCACATAAACAATACTATGCTGGTTTTGCAACAGATCTGTTTAATTATAAAGTAGTAGGCGGTAATGTGTTTACAGTTGTGGTTGTTGGTCTATTTCTCAACATTCTTTTCACCAATTCATGGCAAGTTATATCTTATTTTGTTCCCTCAGTTATGAAACAAGGTGGATGCCCTGTTCAAACAATGAGTTAGATAAAATCAACCGGGGTCACACAACAGGGTAGTGCGTCATTATCATTGTGTTTTCAGAAGAAACTTTGAAAAGTACACATATGTCCATTTTTCGTGTCAGATTGTGAATGCGATGCTCGTGAACTTGGCGAGACATTCAAGAATAGAATTTGTTCATCAATTTTTATCAAATATCAAAAAAGAAATTATGAAGTTTATCAAAAAAAGTTATGAAGATAGACAAACACTTTTTTTAAAAATACACTTCCACAAGACGAAGACTTTTGTTATCAAAAACAAATGTACAATTAATGTTTTTTTAAACTGTGTTTACAGGTTCTTTTATAAGCAAAGAAAAATTTTAATGCAAAGAAAACCCTGTATTAGGGTAAAACGCCGCCTTTTCACGCGCCCAAAACGCCGATGTCTCCCGTACGTCCGATATCCCCTCACAACAAGGGAACGGATAGAGCTACGAACTTCAAATTTTATGGAGCTTATGGTTACCTTTGCAGGTCGGTGGGCGCCAACTTTCAGCCAATTTGGGTAAAAAGTGAACGAAAACGAGCGAAATGCTTGATTTTCCATTGGCGGCGGGGCGCCCTCTTGGTGTAATGGCGAACGCGTTAGACTCTCAATCTGGCGACCCGGGTTCGAATCCCAATTCGATCAATCCTTTTTGCCTGTTAAAAATTAGTGTTTCCACTTAATTTCAAGTTGTAATTTTCTGTTTTAACCTCTTATAGTTTTTGTTTTGTAGTTTGTTGCATTATTTCGAGCTATGTCGTTAGAAGATAATATCACACAATTCTACTAAAGAGAAAATAAAATATGTTTTTGAATCTAAAGGAAAAAAAAATTAACGATACGTATTGACAGGATTAATTTTAGTTTTTTTTTAAATTTTTTAAAAAGTTATTTTGTAAGAGAGCGGAAGTCATGACCATCGCAAAGTGAGTTGATAATTTTGGATTTATTATTCAAAGAATAATTGTAAAAAGAGAACAATTCATTGCGTGAAAAAGCGACCCGCAAAAGGGATGGGCGGTTTGGTTCCTCATCGTATAAAAAGAGAACAATACAAATATTAGAACGCTTTAAAAAGTGAACAAAAGAATTTTAATTGGACGAACGCCAAAACCACCTCTGACGAAATATCGTTAAAACGTAATCGACTCAATAATGTTATTGTTTAAAACTATTTTTTGTTTAAGGAAGGCTTTGCATTATCCCGTCAGAGGTGGTTTTGGCGTTCGTCCAATTAAAATTCTTTTGTTCACTTTTTAAAGCGTTCTAATATTTGTATTGTTCTCTTTTTATACGATGAGGAACCAAACCGCCCACCCCTTTTGCGGGTCGCTTTTTCACCCAATTTTTAAAAAGGTTTTTGTTTAATTAAAACTTTTAAAAAAATTTTGTTGTGTACAATTTGCATGAGTTAATCGAAAATGTTTTATGAAAAATGTCCAAATCGGCAATGTTCTTTAATTAAAAAAAAAGAATACAATGTTGTTTACTAACAGCAAATGTTTTCATAACACGTTTGTAAAAGCATTTTTTAAGTTTTACCTTTAGAAAGATTGAAAAAGTTCACAACTTTAGGTTTTTTGGAATTCTTTAACCCCAAAATGTTTTAAAACCTTTTGGCTTTAGTCCAGACTCCTTTCTAAAGCGAACAAAACGGTGTCATCAAAAATCACAAAGGGAATGCGCCGACAAGGCTATTGGTCTCGACGTCCATCCGATATAAAGGAGTTCAATGATTGAACCGCAACACAAAAACTGAAAGTCAGTCTTTTCTTGATTCTTCCAGACACGTTTTTAAGAGCGGACATTGTTTGACCTCTGTCATTAGCCCGCGTGAGTCCACGGCGGCACACCCTTTGAGTTTCACTCGTTTTGAAGTGGAAAACAAACGTAGGCCTTAAACGGACAAGGCTTGAACAACTTCCTCCTAAACTACGATGTGTCACCAAAAAGAGATGTCTGTCATCAAAGAGCAGACAATCCGCATTAGTGAAACGTGAAGACACGAAAACATGTTTCTACTATGGTGACACCAATTACGGTAACTTATAAGAAGATCAAAGAAGCAGTCACCAAAGATGCCCTGTCTTCACATAACGTTTTTTGGTCTAATAAACAAAGCCTATTTCAAAAAGGCAAATATGTGAAATGTGCAGAAATAATTTTTCAACATGGATATTGAATACATCCTTCTTTAAGATATGTTCTTTTTTCTCCTTTCCACAAATGGAAAAGTCAAATTGTTTAAGGGCGCTACAAAAATTCCGTTCTTTTGTATTTCTAGCTCGTTTCCTTTAATCTGTCTCAATTTTTGGCTCTTTTGACCCATAACTCCGCATCAGTCGCAAACTGCCGGTCGGCCCAATTAGTCGGCAAAGTTACTGAACAACGGAGCAGTTAAATAATCATAAATCGATTTTTAAAAGTGATTTAAAAAAAACTAGTAAACAACTCAGTAGTACTTCTACCAAAATGGCCTTTGCCAAAATTTCTATTCAAATCTGTCCTGTCAGGCTCGCGATGTTAAGCAAGGCTTTTGCTGCGAGAAAATTTTTGTCCCTTTCACCATAATTCAACTCTGAATACAAAAAACACAAAAAGTTAGAACTAAGATTATGCGCAACGACAACACTAAGTTCTCTAACCTCTTGAATCTTAGCGTCTATTATGCAAAACCTTTTTAAAAAGTGAAAATCTAGTTACTGCAAAAAATAGCATATTGTTCCAAATAGCAATGACCACACCAGCTATAAGCGAAAACACTCTTCAAGTGCCGTGGTTTTCTGTTGATCTTTCTAGTTTTCAACACCTCGGTGGGCAGCAACGTTCAAGATTTCTTTCCTTTTTATATTTTTCCTTTGGATTTCCCATTTCAGTTTCAGACTGTCTTTTTCGTAAAAGTCGAGAAAATGTATTTTCTTTCTTTTCTGCATTTTACAATTTGCAAGCCCGAATTTTTAAAAGTATGAAGTACCCTTTGTTTTTTCATCTACTTAAATATAATGTTAACATTTCGTACATGATATAGAGATCAAAATAACTCAGAATTTTTCGGCCAAATTTTCTGTTGCAACGAACTGATACCCCGACATTGGTATAAAACTTGAGTATGTAATTGATCGTGTTTTTGTAACAATTTATAACAATATTTGGTAATACGGTCACATTTCTCCTGGAATTCACAAGCTATGTTGTTATCCTTGATTCTATGAAATTTGTTTAAATCTCGATGTATCGTTACCCTTTTCTCAATTTTGGCAGTTTTAGAAATTCACTTTTCACGCCAACTTTCAGTACTTTCTAAAGGGCGGAACGGTTTCCCTCTGCCATCTGGAACCCCATAAATCTCTCCCGCGGGGCTCACGTGAGAGCATCGGCTCACGTCAAAAAAGCGCGACTGCGTGCTGCGAAAGTGGGTGCCGGTGTGTTCGGCGATGGTTATCTGACGCGAGTCGCACAGCAGTCGTCCTCGTCGCCATGGAACAGCAGCTGCAGCAGGAGCTGGCCATCATTGTGAGTGGACATGC
The DNA here is from genome assembly GCA_022343465.1 of Oscheius sp. G VE-2021. Classification (NCBI taxonomy): domain Eukaryota; kingdom Metazoa; phylum Nematoda; class Chromadorea; order Rhabditida; family Rhabditidae; genus Oscheius; species Oscheius sp. G VE-2021. The sequence goes on from JAJQXH010000051.1 coordinate 567,056, forward strand.
TGTGTCGGCGATAAGTAGCAAACACGACGAGCAAAGAAAACCGCAAATAGCCGAAAAACAGAAAAGGGGGAGGGGCTTTTGTACTTCCTGAGCCGGCGTATAAATATCACTTTGTCATTTCCCGAAGGCGAGCTACCGCGTTCAACAAATGACTCAGGTAGGAAAATTTGATATTCTTAACCTCCATTACATTCCACTTTCAACCTGGCACCATTGCTCTTTTAAAAAACATTAATAGTTTTAACTTTAACGTTAGGAAGTCTCAACTACCGAAAGTCGAAAATATAATGATTTTTGTTCTTAATTTCGTTTGTCGTTTATTTAAAAAATCTATAATATTATAACCTTCTTTGGCTTTTAATAATTGTTTGAATACTATTTTTTAATTGCTAGAAATTTTTTAAAACCGAAAATTCAAAACTTCTATTGTCATTTATTTTGAAAGACCAACTCTGAATTATGCTACAGTTAAAAAAAGGTTTTTTACTATTATTGTTTTCAAACTAATTTTTAAACAAAATCAGAAAGTGACATTACTATTACTATTTTGTTAATATGCAATTTATGTGAATTGAAAAATATGGATTAAATTCAACAATGTCTGCACTTTGCTTGTTACTGTCTCCTGTTTATTTAATATTTGTAAATGTGTGAAAATTCGGAGTGAAAATCATTTAGCTATTGATTTTTGTGATAATTGTCTGAGTCAATATGCCTCTCACCCTCTTTTAGCACACCATGACATCACTTTGCCCCGATAACACATACCAAACATGTTTCCCAGACCCTTTTCGAACACAAACTGCCCAATTAACTAGTTTTCCACACTTTGAAAGTCACAGATCAAAAGTCTAGCCAATTAAAACGATTTTTATTGTGTTAATTAACATATTTAGAACGCGTCAGCCTTGGTACACGAGGTTATCCGCGAGGCGTTCGTCGCGTCCCGCTTCGAAAATTATCTCCAAAACATCAGCGAACTGGACAAGCCTCCTAGATGGCAGAGTGAGTGACCCAATTTCTCGTTTTTCTCTCTGTTTATTGGAAAGACCATTTTTCATCAGCCGGAATTATAATCAGTGAGTCTTGCTTTGACAACAGTCGTCGCCCGGTCAGTCGCGAGTTTTCTTTAAGATGCTTATCGAAAAAGATCGCATCGTCTTTGAATTTTACACATGATGCCGCGAGAACTCTGATGACACTCTGCGGCTTTCGACCGCGTGGAACTGCGCTCAGACGGGGGTTCCCCCAAGGATGGCACATGGGAAAACAAACAGAAATTTGGGGTTTAGGGATTGTTTTCATTAAGCACATTGTTTAACGCCGGAAACAGTAGGAGTTGACCTTATTATCAAAACGCACTTTTATTTTCAAAATGACTTGTCCCTCAGGGATGAACTTCAAAACAGATAGTGATGAATCTGGAATAGTACACTGAAGGGTTTTAGACAAAAACAAAAATCGGTGACTTTGTTACCTTGATCTTTGTTTTATGGGGAAACCGCTACATTCAAAGTTTCCCCAACGAACATTATGATCTTATCGGCGTTCCGACGATGTAAAACTAGCCGCTCTTTGTCGTTCCATCGAGTACATCGGAGTGGACTTTATGCGGCCACCGAACGCCGGGAAAACCAAACTGAAGGGACAACTTGACTTTTTAATGGAAAAGATTTTAAACCTTTCCGTAAACTTAAAATCGCCTTTTTTAGCTGAGGATTTATTCATATAAGATGCTAATATACAAACTTCTCTTAATCCAGCTTTGAAAAACCATATATAGAAAAAAAAACCATGTTCCGTTGAAAAGTTAATATATTGACAAATTTTTGTTCTCGAAGTAAAAATAAAAAAAAATAGAAAAAAAGTGTCTTCAAAACAACCAATAAACGAAAATTCAAAATTTATCCGAAATGAAAAATTAAAGTTTAAAAAATCGTTAAAATTGGGTAATGTTTCGCTGTTAAAAGCCACAGAGTGGTGTCAAAATCCCCCGCAAAATGTTTTTGAATTGAAAAATGGGAGATTCCACCATTATCCGTTTAAATAGCAAATAAAACTTTACATTTTATAAACATTATAACATCTGCAAAAATGAACCAGCCACAGACTTTCGGTTGGAGGAAAAAACATAAAAATAATTAATGAAATGTTAAAATAAGCGTAAATTCATAGATTTGACCAAGTATTTGACTTTGTTATACCATATTATCCTTCAAATTGGTGAAATGATTTATGATGTTCATTTTCAGCTTGGGGAGTTGGATTCGCCGTGGTCTCGGCCTGTTCATACTTGGCTCCTTTGGGCATTCTCCTTCTGCCCTGTCTGAGCAAGTCCCTCTACGAACGCATCATGACGTTTCTCATTGCTTTGGGAATCGGAGCTCTGAGCAGCAACGCCCTTTTCATCATGATTCCACAGGTACTTGAAAGAACACACGAAGAATCTTTGTTTTGAAAGTCGGCTCTTAAGAACACCCATCTAATGCGCCAAGTGACCACACAAAAAACGATGCACATTAGCTGTGTTGTGCTAACAAAGCTCTTGAGAAAGAACACGATCGCGTATACTTTGTGGAGATCAAAGATAAAACAGGTTTCCGCGTCATCACCGTCTCTGGAAGTAATCTTAGGTCACAGAAGTAGTGTCTAGTTTTCACTGTGTTTAAAGAATTAGGGAAAATTATAATCGTGGATTGAAGTTTCGAATGAAAATAAGAAGACACTGACCTTGCAGAAAAAAATGGCCAATTTAGTTTAGTACTGCAGTGCGTTTCCAGTACATGGGATCAACAAATATACTGCTCAAATGAAGGCCGTAAACCTAAAATAGCCAAAACTTTACTCTGCCTTTTTATAAGGATTTAAAAGGACGCAATACATTTACTTCTTTCTTTCGCAATTCATAGGATCTTTTTCAAATTAGTTATATTGCACTATTTGAGACTTTTTTGACTATATATAAAATGAAAGAGCTTGACAAGTTAACTTAGAGAACACATACTAGCTTAGTACTTGAATGCGTCGTCTTAGAAAATCCGCATCTGAAATGCCTTTTTGAATTTCAACGAACAATTTGCACGATGTTTACACGTTTGTATATTTATTGGTTTATCGACATTTTTGATAGTCACATTCGAATAATTTTCAATGTCTGCTTGTTTCACATAGTAGCGCTGCTAGTTTCACACACGTACGCGATCGGCGACCGCGGCGAGGATACTCCCGCCGCATATACTAATAAACACCATATGCAAATACAAGTCGAAAAGGAGAACCCGTTCCCGGAAAAACAGTATTTGTCAGATATCAAAGAGGACCAATTTGTATTTTGTAATTGACGTTCGTTCAAAATTTCTTGTTCACGTGTCTTTTATTTATAATTTTAACAATGCGACGCAAGCAGTCTACTTGGTGACAACCAAGGAATCTCCCTAAAAGGCGCCCACACAACGTGTTGGTGAAAATTATGATAATTAAATTAAGCTTTAGCATAAATGTCTGTCTTTTGGTTCCCTAAGGCTTTTTAATTTTCCAGGCGTTTACCTTAAACCAACTTGACGACTTCTCGTACCGTCCAAAGTCTGCCATAATCCTCTGTGCCATCTACTCTTTTTTTGCTGTCGATCGTGCCCTACAATATATTTTGGAAATACGTAGGGTAGGTTACCAAAACTCTAAAAATAAAACATGTTTGTTCAGAGAAGACAGGTCAAAAGAAAAATCCACGCTTCAACCATTAAGGCTCTTATGGACAAACCGAAATCTAAGGTATTCTTTTGTTTTGGGAAAAGAGAATTTTGAGAAGTTTAGGTGAGAAATGTAACAGAAGAAACCACAGTCCAGGACGTTGAGAACGGAAGAGCTGCGAATGAGCAACAGAAGAGGGAGGAAGACGCCCTTGCAGTAAGAATTTGTGTAGAAGTTTAACAAAATTCTTTTTAGGAAGAATTGGAAACTGCTGCCATCAGCAACGCCTTGGTGCGAACTGTGAGTCAAATTTGGAGATTTGACTGAGTTTCATTTAGTTTTCGCAGCGACGACCTATCGCCATTGTGAGGGCTGTGGACGATGTTCAATTCAGAGACAAGGATGGTCACATGGTACAAATCCATAATTCCGCCCATATTCTCGTTATAGGCTCATTTCCGCGTGCATGATCATAAAGAAGACCAGACGAACTCTGCGCATGCGGTTGCGGAAAATGAGAAAAACGAACAAGTTTTCTTAAGCGTCCCTCAGAAGGTAAGAAAACTTAAACTGACAGTTGGGGATAGTTTCACAAGTTTGCCGCGCTTACCAAGTACCCATTTTTACAAATTTCAAAGCATTGTCACCTGTGTCGCCTGGTTACAACAGCCGTAAAGGGTCGGCGGAGCTAAGGGTCCTACATTTTACACCTGAGCAAACACGAAACTACTGCGAAATTCAAAAATCATGTTTTATATTTGTCTAATATTTAAATGTTAATAGGTAGCTGATTTCGGTATTCAACAAATATGTAGGCAAGGTTGGTATATTGCAGTGAAATTATTTTGTACTATAGCTTTACGTTTTCAGAACAATTTACAATTTTTTGTTGTTTGCACGATAAATCTAGATTCAATTTCAAAACTAATTTGAAGAAATATTCAAATGAGAACCTTTGGTGTTACTTCTTCTAAAAAGTATTTTGAAGTTTGCTGTGATTTCTTATGTTCTAAATAAGCAAAAATTGAATAATCTTAAAACTTGATCTTCTATCCTATTTACAAAAAAACATATTTTTAGCCATTGTAAAACTCATAAATGGTTTTGGTTTAAAACGTATTATGAATTCCGAATAAAACACAAACAAAATTTACAATTATTATTATTTTGTTTTAAGAAAGATGACGATGAGATGTCAGTGAGTGTCCAAATCGTCGAGAAACGCGTGATCGACCCAGGAGCAGTTCAAGTAGCATCAGTCGCCTATATGCTAATTTTCGGAAGCTCAGCTAACAACTTTGTCGATGGAATGAGCATGGGTGAGTTTTCCCCCAGTTTCAAATAAAAGTATTTTTTAGGGGCTGCCTTCTCCGATAGCATCATGCGCGGAATTTCAATTGGAATCGCTGTTGTTTCTCAACAATTTCCACAGGAACTTGGTAAAACAAGTAACAAAAACCAACCAACCTAACTTTTTAGGTACCTTGGCTATTCTTATTAAGTCAGGTCTTGGCCTGAAACGTACCCTTCTTCTAAACATGATTCCTATTGTTTTAACCTACCTTGGATTTGTGATTGGAGTAATCTTGGACAATGTGAACGATGGTTATGATGAATATGTATTTGCCATTTCATCTGGAATGTATCTCTACATATTCCTTGGAACATTGGTGAGTTCAAATGTTTTTCATAGACAAAAGACCAGAAGTCGTAATAGTCGTTGACGTCATAGATGTTGTCTTAATGACGTCATACAGGTCACTGAAACGGATTCTTTTTCAGATACCGGAGATGCGCGATTCCACAAACGAGATAATCAAGTCTGATCTGCGTGAAAGTCTGCTCGTCACTTTTTTACAGGTTGGCAAAAAACCTAAAAGCTTAAACTTTTGATAAAGCCATTGCGTTCAAAAAAAATTTATTTTCTTATAATTTTATTAGTATTTTTTAAGGTCGCTGGCATCTCCTCTGGTGTTGCATTGATGATTTTCATGTCTTCTATCTCTGAAGAAGCAGACCTTTCTTAGCAAGAAGTACAAGAAGAAGTAAGCACCGGTGTTCTCTCCACCACGGGTAACTATTAATAAAAGTGATATATCTACACAATAAATTTACATACTTAATTTGGTGCTTTGTTAAATTGTTAAAAATTTAACTTCAACGGAAAGGAAAGTCACTAGGGTGGCTGTAACGCGGGCTGGCTCGAAGTTATCTGAAAATAGATTTTTAAATGTATCTTATTTTAATTTTAAAAACGTTTTTTCTTATCACAAACAACAGTTCAAATAATGCAAAAATACGTTGAGAAGAATTCAAACTGCGTTATATAAATGTGTATTGTTTTCTATGACTAAATGGCTAAGAGTTGGTACTGGTAATTAAAAACAACTGTAGTTTCATCGACTAAGTTCTTTTGCCTCTAATGTTTTGATGATCGGTGCAAAGAATTCTAAGTTCTTAGACATTCGAGCAGCCCTCAGCAATACTTCCTTTTGTGTACTAAACACGTTTACCTGAAAAATGGCCACCTAGGAGGTCCTCAAAGGGCAAAATATGGCGTAACTTTTTGGGGCGAGAACGGATTCCAGATTTTTTGTATAAATCCAATTGATCTAATTGCATAAAGTAAACATTAAACTGGGTCTGAGTGCTCCGGCCTTAGTTTTCATTTTATGGCCAAAAAACTCGAAAAAACGTAATTTTCGAGGTGAAGTGATCTTTATTTTGTTTTGATAACATTACCATCGGTTTCTCCGTACAATTTTACCGTTTTTCCAACCTTAAAATAACAAAAAATGTTTATAATGGGCGCGCAAACCCTCAAAACCATATTTTGCTATCAATTCGGATTGCCACTGCGGCGCCCGCCGCTGCGGTCCCTAGCTACAGCCGTATGTGGAGATAGAAGATAATGGAGATTTCCACGTGTAATTATGCACGAAACAGTTTCCCTAGAGAAAATGCATTTTCATACACGAAGATCGATAAAAATGGAGCCAGTGGGAATAATAATTGGAAAACGACGACTTGTTTACGATAGTCTTCTCTCTTCGGTTGAAAATCAATGGCGTACAGTAAACACAAGTGAATGGAAATCACGCAGCCACATCATGCGCATTGCATTATGGAAAGATAACTGACGGAGAAGGTACCTGGCTAAAACGTCTATTTTGTTTTAAAAACTCGATTTTATTAGTTTTGTTTTTTAGTTTCGTTCAGCAGAATATTTTTGCAGAATATTTGTTTTCGGTTAAAGAACCATTTTTTTAAAATTTTGTTTTCACTGAAGGTTGCTTTTATACTTCGCTGCCGCACAAACAATATAATTTAGAACAATTTAGTTTATTAATTTATTCAGGTTCCGATTTAACAAGAAATCATATTTGGAAAACAGTTTACTTTACTGAGGGCACACTTTACTTATCAAACAGATAAAAATACTAGCAAATATGAAGGTTTCAAAGTTTCACAAATGTCAAGAGATCACTTAAACCATTGATCTTGTATCGTTCCATTCTTGGAGACAAACTTAATGTGTCCAGCCTTCGCTTTTCCGACCATTCCATAAATGGAGATAGTGTCACAAAAGGCTTTCCCAATCGTTCCAAACGAACGTCCCTGAAAACTTCCATCTGTTTGCATCTGAAATAGTAAATCTTACGCTCTGGCCGTTCGTGGGATGCTTGGTGTGACAGGATAGAAAACCACAATTGTAGCTAACTTTGTCCATGTCCAGAACTGCCTCACTGTGCACATGGTACATACAGTTATACCGAATTCCGGTCAAGCCAGAGGTCCAGCGTCCACCCCAGGTCAGGTCGTTATCATTTGATCTTCAAATGCAATTATTTAGAATAGTTATGTGTCTTACTTGCAACAGTATGCCCTGCTGCCGGTCCAACACCACGAGCCCCAACCTTCCTCTCCGGTCTTTTTGTTCCAGCCTTCCGCAGTCCTCATCAATTGCTGTTGTGAGTCACACACGGTTTTGCAAAATGGCGCCACCGAAGTCCACTCGCACCCAGTGATGCGGCTGGGCACGTATGTTTTCCGGACGGCAGATACCACCAATGCAGCTAATCCTAAAAAACACAGTTTCAATCTAAGTGCCTGCGTTTCTACCAATGACACCCTGAACTGCGGGAACTATGACAAGAGCTGCTGGGAGGGGAGCAGTGACACATCCCATAAGGGCGTAGAAGATGAGAAAGAAACGGGGAGACATTTCTAAATAAAACTGGAAAATTAGAGAAACATCAAGAATTCAAAACACATGAAAATTGAATTGACAAAGCCGTATTTTGTATTTTGTTTCCCAAAATACACAAAACAATTTGCTTTTGTGGTTTTGTAAATTGTGCCAACTACAAATAGGTGGCACTTTGCATCTTACTACATGTTTACCAATGAGGGACTCTATGTTAATAGTTCAATTTAAGGTACACCGTTAAAAGCGTCGTTTTAAAAAGAAGTTTTAAATTTGAAAAATGAAGTTTAAGGAGCTGAAGTAAAATTTTTAAAAAAAACTGAATTGTAAGTAATCAAATGGCGAACAAAGGTAATAATCATATGGTAATGTAAGTGAAATTTAACTATAACAAATTTATATTGCTTACAAAATGGTTGCTCAAAATACAAGGCCGAACCGCTCAAAAAAAATTTTGCTATCAAAAAAAGTACAATAATCACCCAAAATAATCCAAATTAATGTGAAAATCAACATTTCATGATTAGCACTCGAACGACAATAAATTACGCTCTAATTGAATAGCATTTAATATGAGGATAAAAACAAGGTTCAACACAATCCCATTGCTCTGAACTATGAAATCGTTCTTTGGGGCGTTTTGTTTTAGTTTTTGGTCTTTTGGTGGTCTGCAGACTGCGGTCATAACAAATGGCTTGCACTTTGCGTCTGACCACTACAGCTGACACATGCTGGCACCAAGCGGCCACAGGGTTCATTTGAGCAACAAAAAGTGAAATTTGTTTTAAAAAATAGCAATATAAAGGTAACGGAAGGTCAGTCTTTTTAATTCTTCATATTAAATTGAAATACAAATAAAATGAGCGCAGCATGCATGGCATAATAAGTTCAATACGGTCTTATAATAAATTTAAACATTGTTGAAATGGAAATTATGGCAGGAATTACCCATTTCAAGCCAACATTGAATCAAAAAGGAAAGGGGTTTGTCTAATTCTTCAAACGTTACGCATAAAAAGTAAAAAGCTTTAAGTAAGAATCAATAAAAATGAGTGACAACGTCTGACTCTTATATAACTAAGGTAAAGTGCACGAACTGGCCTTTAAGTTCAGTTCAAACAGTTTAGCTCCGCCCATACGACGCCCCTGGTCCCCATGGTCTCAGCGAACGCATCAAACGTGTCTGACGATAAAAGTTCAATTACAGCACAGTGTTCAAGTTCAAATCACGAACAACGAAGATTGCGACCTGAAGTTAGTTCAGGCATTCTAAATGTTCAAGACTTTAAACGAAATTTTTATGCTTTTTTAACCCTAAATTTTTAATCCTAAACTTTAAAAAGTTTGCCCGCAAAATTTAGGGTTAAAAAAGTTTTCCCTCAAAATTTAGGGTTTAAATGGCTCGTTTCGTAAAAATCTGTATCCCAAATGTCATCTGAGTTAAAAGCCGCTTTTGGCAATCAAAGGCCACTTGGCATGCTTTTTGTGTCCCTTTAATCTCATCAAAGGCAATGTTGATTAAGTTTTTCTAATTTTCAAAGGATATTTATTCGGGGAGATTAATTCTAAGCTTTTTTATGTGTGTTTAAAGGGGGTCATCACAAGGTTCTCCATTCCAGGTTGGGTCACAAAGAGCGTGAGTGGTGCAAACACCCTGCATGTTTCGGTAGGTTCCGGGGTTGCAGATACACTGGTCCGGTTCACAGCCAGGCAGACAATCCTAGATAAGGAATCTTTACACACATCACTCACTGCTCTTTCTCTCCCTCTTTCTCTCCCTCTCTCTCTCACACACACACGTACTCACATCCATATTCACACTCGCATACACATTCAGACCCACACTCACAAACCACATCCTCACAAAAGCTTACCATTGGCTGACAGCGCAATGCACAAGTCCTCAGTTGTTGGCAGCTGGGACAGACAGCCCACTGTTCTCCCGGAGGACAGTAATTGTTAAGGACACAAGTTGGCTGCATAGGGCTTAAAACTCACAATTATCGTTAAAACAATTTTAAGGCTTACCAAGGCGCCTTCTTACAGTAGACAGGCTTCAACACACATTTCTGACCATAAGGGCAATAAAGGTTGCAAGCTGGCTTCGGAGCTAAAACCGTTCTTTACATTTTAGATCATGTTGATCTCACTCGGAATGTAAGGAGAATAGGCCGGGTTGTTTGCAAAAACAACTGAAAATTGGGAGATGTGTTAAAAAAGAGAAAATACCGGTTGCCAGGCAGAGAAGGAAGAGGAGCATTTTGTTTTGAACATGACTCTCTGCGAAGGGCTTTATCTAGTCAGAATGAGGTTAAAACCATTTACATTTGCTTTCAGTAGGATAACAGCTCTTTAAAAACAACAAATATAGATGTTTTCACGTCTGATCATTGGTCTCTGCATCTCTGTCTCTGTCTCTGTCTGTATCTCTCTCTCTCTCGCTCTCTCTTTCTGTTACAAACTCAATCATGTTTTGGTTAACACAAGTGTTTTTATCAAAAGTAACTCGACCATATTGAAGAAAAGCATACTTACAAAACAGTATACAATCAAAATGAATCTTAGTCTTAGTTGTTCTTAATTTGAACTTTAGAACTTTGCTCTAATTGTACTTTCCTAACCAGACATCTTTGATGCGTTCGTTGGGACCACGAACGCGAAATGGGCGGAGCTGAACTGCGTGATCTAAACTCAAAGGGCAGCTGCAACGCTATCTCTCAGTTATATAAACGTCAGACTTTGTAACAAATTCTAAAAGCTTCTAACTTAAAACTTCTTTCTTCAAACCTTCAAATAATTGGACCGCTTTCCTTTTATACATAACGTTTGCTACGCCATCGCAAGTAGTTTCAGTTAACTCCGGTCATTGTTATCTTTTGACTATTAAATTATCATTTTTTTTTCAAAAGACTATTATTAAGTTGTTTTGTAGGTAATTTATTTTAATAATTATCGATTTTTATTGAAAAAGGAAGTTAAAGTAGTACATTTCCTCTCTTACCTAGTTAGCCATTTTTAAACAAGCTTTGATTTTTTAAATGAACCCTGGGGCCAGTTGTTTTCGGCGCCCTTATTAATTGAACCCTGGGGGCCATTTGTTTTCGGCGCCCTTATTAATTGAACCCTGGGGGCCATTTGTTTTCGGTAGTGGTCACACGCAAAGTGCACGCCATTTGTTTTCGGCGCAGCCCGCAGCGCAACACAATCTAAACGAAGGGACCCAAAGAACGTTCCTTTAGTTGTTTTAAAAGTTAGAAATAATTCGATTTTTTTTCACAATTCCATATGCTTATAAAAAAGGCAAATGACTTGACGTGTGTTACAAAACATTTACATAAAATGATAATTTAATTTACTTTTCAAATTTGAACAAATTATTGGCAAAAGTCATAAATCTTGTTACTACTTCTTGTTTTATTATAATGTTTCGTCCATTCCATAATAAATTGCCTATTTCAGCCAATGTCTTCTACAAGCGTTCTGTTTCTGATCATGGTCCTCCTGCCCTTCAGCAATGGAAGCCCTCAAGTTTATGAAGGCGTGCAGCAAGTGGATTCGGCAATAAGCGGAATTATTGGCAAGTAACACTAAAAAACAATTTATACCACGCTTTAGGGCCGGCAACAGGTGTGCTGAGCTTTGTCGAATCGGTCTACGTCCCTACTGGAAGATTCGGCTGTGAATGGCTCGGCTCGAGCCCAACTTGCTACGCCGACTGCGACAACGACCAGGACGGGTACAGTTTCAAGAATCACACAGAGGACGCGTATGGTGGACTATGTGTCCTTGGAAACAAGAGATATTGCTGCAGGTAAAATTGCATGTTCAACAAGGCCTAGAACAAAATAGATTTGGCTGAAACTGTTAAAATTACTTGATTAGGACCCAAATAACCCGAAAACATACCTAATGTTGGTTGCTTGACCTTTACGCTTAAAGACCAAAACTTCATAACTTTGTTCAGACTTGATATTTTTTTCAGTTCCGAAAGTTGCAATCGATAGATATTTTTAAACCCAAAAATCGTTCAAATAGTAGTTTAATGTCAAATTGCGGTAATAAAGGTAAATTTGCAAAACATTTCTGATGGTGAAGATGGTTTTTGATAACTTGGTTTTTGACTGCTATCCAGGTTAAGGTCATTGTCAAAAAGTCAAACGAACAATGTTCGTCTGACTGAAACAGTACTTTACGTTAACGAAAAATCAAATATCAATAGGCCGATTTAGGTTTTGGGGAGGCGATTTAGGAATCGGTTGTTTTACAGCAGAAAAAACATCATTTTTCAAAGTTTTAGATTTTTAGTCGTCAGGTAGCATTTTTTGTATATTACGGAAAAAATCTATCGATTGCAACTTGCAACACGGAAAAATATTGAGATTGAACAAAGTTTGGTTCTTTAAGGCCTTATGTGCAACCCGGTCAAGCAACAAAAATGAGGTATATTTTCCGATAATTGTAACCAAGTAATTTTAATAGATTCAGCCAAATGCATTTCTAGGACCGCCCTGTTGTTGACCCTTATCAGTCCTAATATCAGTCCTAATATAAAAATTCAGACCCAATGGTTTTGATGTCACTTGGAAGGGGACGTGGCACTCTGGCGCCACCGCCAAACATTATCACTGCAGATATCACAAACACCACACGGATACCATTGACATGTCCAAAGTGTCTCATAATTGTGGGTTCCTGGACTGCAGCGAGGCAATGGCTAGAGGTGTTGTAGTAAGTTTGTAGATAGGCATCAGATTAATACATATAATTAGGTCGAAGAAATGGCCATGATCGATACCTACCTCTGCAACAGTATTCACATGTTCGGACGGAATGGAACAGCATATCCCGGGATAATAGTTTGGACTGTGGGAGATGAGGAGGTGGACTGGTGGTATAAGGCGAACGTTGACTAAGACCAGGACATTGTTATTTGGAAAATTTGTATTGATCTTTTATGTAAACACCAGTAAATGAATAGTTCAACAGCTGTATTTAAAAACATCAACTACCTAATAAAAAAAATAGAGGACCCAAAGTATCATAGAGCCTCTTCTATACAGTTTTAGCCACGTTCAAATAAAACACACATTAAAAATCAAAAGAAATAGGTGTTGTTTGAATCTGCATACATTTTCGAAATACGCATGACATCTTGAGATGCAGACACATACAAGCGAAAGGTACCTTCCTCGTTGCGATGTATTTTTCCAAAATAAGGACTTCTGGGTATCTTAATGATAATAGTTTTTTTCTACAATAACGACCATAAGTTTATGTCCACCGAAGACCATCTGCCATGGTCGTTTAGCCAAAGAGCTTCAAAGTAATTCAAAGTGTTCAGAGTTTAAATTAAATCATTTTGTTCCCTCTTTTATGAGAAATCTCCTACTTTTCCTCTTCTTCTTTTTTTTCTTATTTGCTCTTTTTGTCGCGTAAACCACGATTGCTTCTTATTTCTCTTTGACTAAACATTGCTCATCACACTATAACCTGTATAAAAGGGGCCCAGCCCAATCATCCCCACTCTTTTCTACCACGGAATGAAGATTGCTAACTACTTCTCTATTTTGTGTCATAGCGACCACGGCAAGGAACTTCCATTCAACAAACTTTTCAAATACACGGACTCTCTTTGGCAACCAGGACCACAAAAACTCTCTTGGTAAACCAGGACCTCAGACAACGTGTGTGATCTAACGATCTAGTCACCGCTATAAAGCTGTTATTCCTGCCTGTCGAGAGCCCGCCTACACGTATCATGCAAGTTACAACCCGGAGAAGAAGTTGCCTATTTCGCATGTGGAGACAAAAGAATACCGATCAAGTGCTCATCTGAAAGTGAGCCTCAAGACGTCTCCCTTCACTTTGACACAAGTAGCCTTGCAATGGATTGTGTAAGGAACTTCCTCTGATCCCGTCTAATTACTCCCGCTCACATTCCTTCTGTCTGACATCTGACTCATGTTATGGCAGAGGGACTATCAGCCGATCAGCCACGGAGACGCCAACGCATCTCGACCCGTATAAAAGCCCCTGTCACATACGCATACGCACTGGCATACACATACGCACACATGCACACGCACACGCACACACACAGTCAATCAATTAATTTTCCGGCGGTTGGTAAAGTAGACTTCGCAAATTACCAGCTATTACCAACCGTTTTCAATACCAAGGTAAGATAAACTTATTAGAATGTTTTCTATGAGTTTAAAACAATAAATCTGTGTAAAAACTGATAAGATGGTTTACATGATTAAAACAATTACATAACAACTTCATTATGAAAACACAAAATACAAAGGACAATGTTTTTTTTTAAATGTATGAACAAACAATTCATCTTCCGTCTTGCTTGTTACACATTTAGCTGCCGGCGGTCTTCAAAAGGCTTTGAGGTTCACACAAACCACGTGTTTCAAAATATTCCGGCAAAGATGGAGAGTAAGAAGATGAATAAGCTAATATGTAGGAAATGTTATGAAAAATCAATATAAATTTACTGAGTTGCACTGCCACTGGTCTCACTGTCTTTGACCATAAGGGTAAAAGAGAAAAAGTACTGAGCAGAAAATACAAAACAGTGTCTAAAATCAGTTGAACTCTGCACTATACCGTCCAAAAGAGCGGGTTGGAGGTTGGCAACGTTAAAACATACCTCCTTATTAGCGTAATTGGGCTACAGATTTCAAAAGTATTTAAATAAATGACATCAAAAGAAATGGTTCGATATCCAAGTTTCACGGGAAATTTTCTCTCAAAGTGGCCGTTTGCGGCCGAAATTTTCGTCAAATGGCAAACTAGTTTGTAAAGGAAAAAAACACTTTCTCTTCTTAAAGGGGCCGTCAGGGACCTTTTTTGACTTTATCTCAAATGGAAGAGCTTGAAAAGTTATTTTAAAAATATATAACATTTTGGGGATTAAATGCGCCGTTTTGAAAAATCTGCAACAGGCACTTTAACATAGGCACCACCACGTTTTTTTTTCAAACTTGTTGAATTAAATCAATTTTAACGTGGTTACGTAGATAATGTTCTAACTAACAAATACTTTTTTGAAAAATGTAATTTAATTAAGTTTGAGCCTTGTTTCGTCGTTTTTTGTGAGGCACCAAAGGGCGGCGTTTTCTGAACTGCGCTAAAAGACGGCTCAATGGCCGTGAACACGTAATAGTCAGCGTAGGAGTTAGAGCGCCCCGCCCGCCGCCTGTATAGTCAAGTGGTAGCGCGCTTGCTTGCAAATCTGAAGGTCACAGGTTCAATTCTTATTCATATGCATTTTGTTTTGCCCCGTTCACTAATCATGTGGTTTGTGGAAAACGACCTTTCAAACAGTAGTTTTAACTTTTGATAGTTTTACCTCTATACAACGTCATTTCTAGTTGGAAGTTTTTGAAATAACAAACAAAAGCTTAAGTTTGGCAGCAAAAGTGTTTTTAAAATGCGCAAAACAATATATCAACAGGAAGATCCGATCCGTACTCGTTTTGGCTTCCTCAGATTTCCAAGCAAAAGGTTAACCAGTCTGCCACGCGGCGCCTTCTCAGTGACATTGGCGCTGCAAACATAAGCTGAGGCCGCGCTTATAGCATTAGGAAATGCTAAACGCGCTGTAATAAAAAATCGACTACCTAATTTTTTGCAGTTAGTGTTTAATTATTACTGTTCTAATGTGCCAATTATCTGCAATAATAAAATATTGCGTTTGCCACCTGCATAATAGATAGAAACGAGCTTATATTTTCTGAAAATTAGAGTAACAATTTTCTTATGTAAATAAAGTGGCGCAAAAGCAAGGAAGTCCTATAAAAAAGGTATGGAAAATACTCGCAAAAACCTGTACTTTTTAATGAAATAATAATAAATCTACCTTATTGCTCAACTTTTTAAGTTAATGAGCACTGAACATAACCGTGCCCCTTGCCAACTTCGGTTCCTAACCCCCATAAATCGGCTACTTGAAATTTGACACTAGACATCTTAAAATGTCTTAATGTACCATATAAACAAAAAACTAACATAAAAACATGCGTTTGCCACCTAGAAATTAAATTTTCAGGCGAAAAACGTGATTTCTTGAGTTTGGATTTCTTGAGTTCTTGAGACTGAGATATGTTTACTAAAAAGCAAGTAGTAGGCTAGAGCTTCAAATTATCTTCAATTTTCTTTTTTCAGAACCCCAAAAAGTTGATTTTGAAGGCTTTTACGACCCCAGGCCCAGGATTTGCCTCCCGTTCCGCGCCGAAAAGAGGGCGGGTCGACGGTGCCCACTTTAACGAGCCGCGTGCACTGTGTTTAAGCCCCTGTCCAATCCGCCGGTATACCGGCTTTTGCTCGTATTTTTTAAATTTTATTGATTGTCTAACGTGGTAGCGCCACGAGTTGACACCCGAACGTGATCAGCGGCCGTGGCAGGGTCTCCGCAGACAATAAGGAGCAATATAGGCAAATACTATCCTCAAATATGTTCCTGACAGTCCATTTCAAGAGCAAAGGTAGCCAAAGGCCTCTGACGCTCGGTTCACTCCAACCATGATGACAGAGCGCTGACCATCTGCAGGGCAAAAAGCGCGGCGGATGACTAAGCGCCGACGGCGCCGAGATCGCCGTCTACTCTCTCGGTCCTCTCGATCCATCTCTCATCGATTGACACTTTTTGTTCCCACAATTATTGAATTTTCTTACAACCTTAGCACTGTATTTCTCAATCGGAAAAATTTAAGCATTGAAAAAGATGACTAATTTTTATTTCTTTAAATTGTGAAAGTTAGCCGCAGCTTCAGGCTTCCGCTTACTGTTTTGATTTAGAAGATTATGGACGGCCCCAAGCATCCACGGCCCCAATCAAAAACAATGAAGTTCAAGAATGACTTCATTAAGAAGGTGGACACGACGAAGCGTGCGTGTAACTTCATGATGCAACAAGCACTCCCTACTCTGAGGATCGTGGGGCAAGTGGGAGAGACGGTTCGAACGACCACTTCCCACTTTCAACGTCCCACTCTCGGTTTTGTTCAGCAGCCTCAGCAGGGTCCTCCTCCGGAGGAGGTAAGATTGAAAACGGCAGATCCCATTTTATCCACCATTTTCAGGAAGAACCGGTGCCGCAACAGAGGACAAGCGACTATCAGAAAACATTGAATATGAATGGATCTGCTGCGTTGGAAACTGCTATTTTGGCTTTTCTTGGCCCGAAGGTTGAAAAGATGCAGAAGAAAAGGGAGGCTGCAAGAGAAGAGAACGATGAGGAATGGGATCTTGAGGTATACAGGCAGCAACGGAGAGCAATGTTAGAAGAAGAGGTGAAAACATTGCATTTAGCATTGTATATAGATCAATGTTTAGGAAAGGCAGAAAAAAGCAAAGGGTCAGTCCACTTATAAGCAAGTCGCGAATGGAGATATCGAAGGCAGGTGTTTGGTCAACAACAAGCAGAAAAAAAGCTTCAAAAAGAAAGTTTTCTCTTTCTTTGGAAAGGCGAGTAAACTCATTTTTTAAAAATCTAAACATTATGAACCCAATCTAATGAACTCATTTCAGAAGTAGAGGTCTTCTCCAGTTCAATCCGATGAAGCCTCTGCCAGCTGTTAAAGAGTGCAACTCTACAACACTCAGTGTTTGGTGATAGCATTGTTTTATTATTCGTAGTACATGCAATAAAACTTCGTTCTAAATTGAGGTTACTACCAAACCAAAGATTTTCCCTCGATTTGGAAAAGGTGAAACGGTGTTCCTGCTTTTTTTCCTCAAAATTATCCAAGGAAACATAGATTGTCAGTGCTACTAATATAATTTTGTCGTATGGATTCCACGGAGATCTCTTCAACTGATTACACCGTTTGACATTTAAAGCCGCTGTCTACCGATGACATGGCTGCGAAAGGGCGCGTACAATCCATTAGTTGGCGCGCTCCTTAAAAGAGGAGGCTGCCGTTTCCTTTCACTCCTTTTCCCCTTTTCGATATCTTTTGCTAAATTTTAAGACTGTTTTTCTCAAAAGGTAGAGCAGATCCTGAACCCCGCGGCCAATATTTGATTAGACATTTGATTCAACAAAAATTCACAAAAAACCCCAGACAAATTAAAAGTGAATAAGAATCAATTTTATTCTATGTAATAAAAATTCAATTATAAGTTTTTTCTACAATTTTTTCTACGAAAATTATCTGAGATATCCATGTCAACTCTGTTTTCTTCTACTATGAGCGAAGATTTATTTTTGCCTACTTAGTAGCATACTTAACACCAATTTTGCAAATTGTTACAAAAACTGGCCACGCAGACCTTAGTTATCTACGTCTGCTGTTCTAACCACTGAGTTTTTGACGCGCGGTTTCCAAAGTGGGCGAGGGCTCTTTTTGGGCACGGTCTGCGTTCCTTCAACATATTGGCATTGATATACTCGTATATAATGCCGTACAAGCAAGGGTGATTGTTGAATAATAAATACTTGCTGCGGGTTCCAGAAACACTGTAAAAGAAACATCGCTGTTGTTTCGCTAATCAACAATAAATATTCAAAATTTGCGCGTCTCCCACTAATGTATTGTACATGCATGACAAACAGGACTTTGCGTGTTCGCCATTAACAAACATTTAAATTAGCTCATGTTCCCCATTGTCAAGTTTATTAAAAGGGGTAGTCTTCAAGACAATTCAAATTCGGAATCAATTTTTGAAATTGGCACTTTTACTGACATTTGCCACTAATAGCTCGAATTTTGCTGACTTATCCAAGGGTTCCCCTTTTTTGTCTACGGCGCGTACATCAAAGGCCACTCTTTCACAGCTGCGAGTTAAAAAGATGTCTGGCCCTGCGCTCTCCGTGATCCGTCGAGAAAAGGTCATTTTCCATTTGCCGGTCCCCTCACCGTCCGTCGCTTGTTCAAAACGACCAACGCCTCCGTTAGGATTTCCCAGTTTGGGAAATAAACAACAACACCTGGCAGCCATAAAAAAATAACAAAACTTCTGCACTCATTAAAACAATAATGCATTTAAATAAAAGTATTTGAACAAAAGCCAACTATTTTTTTGACTTTGCGGCTTTTGTAACAAAACAGAATCAATCAAATATTTTGCCGTTGTTTGGAAGCTGCCACAGTCAACTACTAGACTGTTTTGTACTGCAACCCTATTATTCATAAATTTGAGTAAACAAAACCACAAAACTACTTACAAACATCAAGACGGATGTGGATCCAAGTGTGCGTTTTTATATCAACAAAATTGTTAACAATCTCCCATAGAGCCAGGACAATTCGGATCTGCACGTAATTTTTCGCTGTACGCTCACTTGCAAATTATTCACTGACAATACGAACAGCTTATGATTACTTTGTATACGCTCAACAAAAACGTAGAACCACCGTAGCTCTCTCTCTCTTCTCTCACTCTCCCTCCCTCCCTCTCTCTCTCCTCTCTCCTCTCTCTCTCTCTCTCTCTCTCTCTCTCTCTCTCTCTTTCAATTCCTCTTTCTTCCTTTTTCTCGACAAAGTTTTTTGTGCAACACCTGACTATTCTTTTTACTTAGGCAGTTAATCAGATTTTTGTTTTAGGCCCCAATCCCAATTCTGCCAAGTCTCAAAAGCATTCGTCCTTTATCCTTGTCTGTTGACGTGCGCTTTTACGGTGCGCGTAAAGCACATCTGGTGCAACTGTCTGGCCAAAAGAACCGACTCTCTTTGTCCTCAATTTGTTTATGATGTCTGAGAGCTTGCAATACAGAAATTAAACAAAAAAAATTCAATTTTCTGTTTTTAACAGTTCGTGAGGAATCCACTCCAAAAGTGGTAACGAAAATGTGCAATTGGATTTTTTCCATTTTCAGTTTGAAGGTGTCGTTTACACTGTCTTCTTTGCATTCATTAAGGCGCGTGATTATCAACAACCCCACCGCAGCACTTGCGCAGGGCCAGCGTGGTCAAATGGTTAGCGTTTCTGCCTACCGCCCAAAAGGTCCAGGGTTCAAATCGTTTCTTTTGCTGTTGTTTTGCTTTTATTGTCACCAAAATCTAAACCCTTTAATTTTCTGGTTGGGCGGCCTTCGGTCCCTTCAGGGCCGCTTCGCGGCCTTAAAAGAACTACCAACTTTTTGGGTAAGCGCCCGGGTCGGGTACCAAAGTGCGGTCGACCGCTCCGGCACTTCGCGCCTCCACGGATGGCGGCCGCACTTTGGTACCCTCCCCTCACCAGTAACCGCCAACAGGAGGAAATGAAGGGCCGGTCTCGCCAACGATTTAGGCTAATTTAGGCTAATGTCTCCCGCCAAGGGCACGACCGGCCACGTTTCGCCAAAACTTTGTCAAATTAAGGCCACGCACCGTTTAGAGAGCACTGGAAAATGAGAGACCCAGGCAGCGCACCCAACGCCACCCAAAACCACGCATTACCAACAAACAAACCAACCAGTAGACACCGCTACGCTCTTGTAAGGAGGGATGTTTTGAAATTACAAAAATAAAACAAAAAGAGACTCTTTTTCTGTTATTCTTTCCTTCGTTTTCTCTCTCTCTCTCTCTTTTTCTTGTTTTCTCTCTCTGCTCTGCAAGCTCTCTCAGTCCTATCGGGGGTCTCTATCTCTCTCTTTTCTTATCTGATTGTCTCTCTCTCTCAGCTCTCCAAGCAATGAGAAGAAAGCGGCCTAGGCTCAAGTCTCAAACTAAAATTTATAGCAGTTTTGAAATAAACACAATTAAAATAATGTTTTCGATTATACAAAATGTAATCACAATTTACGTTCTATAAATTTAATTTATAGAACGTACATTCATCTGTTTTTATTACAACATATTAAAAAGTGCTTCACATAATTATGTTATTTTACATTTCGAATTAAGCTTGTTAAACTTTTTGAATATAGAATGTTACATTTATTTTACATTGCTCTTACATACTATATTTTCTTCACCTCTTCGTTTTTTACCAATTTTTTGAAGAAACTCTTGTATTTTCAGAAACTACTCAAAATTTTTACGTTTGATCGAAAATGTCCCTCGCTCTGCAGAAGATTGACATGTACACCATGCAGAAGATCATCACCAAAGTAAGTTTATCAATAAATGAAAAAATCATCAATCTCATTCATCAATCAATGAAAATAAACACAAAACATTCAGATGGACTTCAACGCGTACAAGAAGCTTCGTCAGGCGAACTCTTGGGCATTCAACGAGATTCTGCCCAAGAATGTGATCCCCAAGAAGAAAATCGATTTTTTGTCCCTCTGCGACAACGTAAGAAAAATTGTGCTAAATTAAAAATATATTTAAATGTTTCAGAAATCCAACATTGCCATTGAGAGGAAGGCAACGACTGACCCCAACGATTGGACGACTATTGAATATGTAAGTAATTTATGAAACATTTAAAATGAATTACTAAAACATTGGTTTAATATGACAAACCATGTTCTTTCAGATCTTTGAAATTCCCAACGACGAAGATTTATCAGAAGTGGAACGTTGGGAATTTGAGATGGGAAATGTAAAACGCTTCAATCTAGAAAGCCAAGACTTGGAAGGAGCCAATTTTAACGTCATTACTCTCGTAAGTTAAACATTTATATGAAAAATATAAATTTCGCTATTTAGGATGGCCCTACAGTTAGCCTTCTGGAGAAGTTCATTTCTATCTTGGAGTTTGGAATTGTTTTTGCCACATCAATCAACATGCAAAAAGTGCCGGAAGAGTACATGAGACAGATTTTGGGCAATGTTTCCGGATTGAAGAAACTTTCCCTGCCTAATTTTGAGTATACTCCTGAAACATCGGAAATTCTTCGATCTTTGGTAAGTTACAATTTCTCTCTCTCTCTCTCATTCTCTCTCTATTTTCACTCTTTTCAGAAAATGGACGTCTCAATTGATTCCGACGCCCATGACTACCAGTCCCTTTCCTACCTCAAAGATGTCCATCTCACTGGATTTGAGGAAGATATCCACAAGATCCAGGACCTGATCACTGTAAGAAAATTTAATTTATTCTCAAATTCAATTTTTTTAGGACTTTTTCAAAGGAGACTACAATTTCCCCGATTACTTGAAATTGGCACTGAAAACAAACGTCGAGAAGGCCAACCTCCGGTTCCTGGAATTTGTCAAAAATGAGTTTCCTCAGAACAAAATGTGGATTTACGACGATTTTGGAAAAACTGTCAATCTCGAAAGGGGGACCCTGGTAAGGAAATCAGAAAGAGAGAGTGAGAGAGAGAGATGCAGTGACCACCTAAATCGATAATTGTTTTAGTCTTTGGACAATGGAGACGAACAGGGCATTGAGATCTTCTTGGAATCCGCTTCTGCAGAAGATATCATCAGGATCCGGGAGACGTCGTGGTTGGATTCTGAGAATCTTTGAATCGACATCGCAAAATTTGATTGTGTTCCGTCCCATAGGCAATAAAGTTAATTTCTTAAAATCGTTTTTTGTTTCAATAGAAATTCTCATCTAAAATACAGCGTTGGAATTGGATCAACTACGCATTTAAAGACGAACGTAAACATGTATGTGATGCAAAGGCCATTTTTTGTTTCTTTTTTATGAAACATTCTGTAATTTTGCTCACTCTTTAAGAGTAAATTGATTGATATCTTGAATTTGAGTCTGCCGCCTAATCAGAACATTAGAAAACACCCAAAAAGGCCATTTTCGCTTAGAAATCCACCAAAATCTGGATTTTTGGAAAATGTCCTACCAAAACCTGACGGAGACATGAAACAACGATATTTCACTGAAATCACTCAATTGTCGCCTTTCCCTAAGGAAAGGCTTTCCAAAATATCCTGAACCTCTACATTCGCAGGGTCGAAAGTATTTAGTACCTCAAACTTGGGTAATTAAACCGGCGCTTTGTGTCGGCGAGAGACTATCTGCTCCGATAGTCGGCGCAGCGGTATGGGCAAGGCCCGGTGTTCTCAAAAAGCGAACAGCGGCCAGCGCCGTGCCGTGTCTGCGCCGTCTATGCGAGAGAGTATGCGGCGCGAACCCGTAAGCGATCGGCAACGCTGCTGGGTAGGGTAGTGTAAGCGATCTCAAAACACACCTCTGCGTGCAGCGGTGAAAATTGTTGTGACGGGCTAGTTTCCCTACCAAGTTAAGTAAAATCGGAGGTCAGGTCAGAAATGGTCTGCTGAGGGTTCCCCGGCTACCCACGTGGTGACGTCCCCTTTTGTTTTTTTAAAAATTTATATTTGCTTTCTTTTGTTTCATGTGTGGATTGGAAAAAGTGTGAAAAATGGGGGAAATGGACTAGTTTTGGAAAAAGAATTCGAGGAATGGCGGAGAAAAGTTGTGGGAGGCTTTCCGCTCTTGAGAAAAGTGTGTTCTTCTTCGAAATGGATGGGTTGGAATCGGAATTCGGAGTGATGCGTCTCGATCCCTTCATCACAGAAAAAACCCTTTAAAGCTGGTGTTTTTGAAAGTTTGGAGGGTGAGATCGGGTGGAGAAAGGAAGGGAGAGAAGGGAAAGCGGCTGGAAATGAAAGAACCATTATGTAGGTAAAACATAGAGGTATGAGGGGATTTTTGAAAAATCCCCCCAAAATGTTATAAATTTGTGAGTTTGGAATAAATTTTCAATAACTTATAAAAAAAAGGAACAGCCGGACCCATGTGATTTGTGGCTGAGTGGGTGTCTGATAGGGCTTAATCTAGACCTCCCCTAGCTTACCCCTTTTGTGAAGGTTACTTATAGAACTAAGGACTGACTAAGGATGTTTAGGGTTTCTAGGAGTTTCTAAATGGATTCTACGGTAATAGAGAGAATTTGTGGATAGAATTAGTGAATTGGGAGGAAAAGAGGCAAAATTGGTCTTACTGGGTAGTCTTGGTGGGTGGTCTTGAGAAGGACTTTTGAAAAATGGATGTTTCCTACATACTTTCTCCAATGATTTCTACGGCTCTCAAAAGCACAGTAAACATGGTTAGGAACAAACTTTTGGTTTTTGTGAGATTGGTTCGATTTCTATCTATATCGATTTTAATTTGGAGAGATATGTTAAATTGAGTTCACACCCATCGACTTTCAGGCCTCATTAGCTTAACACTGGGAAAAGTGGGCTAATTTCGGTGATTTGTGTGATTTGCATAATGTTGAGAGGTTTTCAAAAACGTTGGAAAAGCGTAAAATTAGCCTAAATCAATCGATATTGTCAATTCGTGAACTCATAAATCCATCAATTCGGCTAAACATGCACCTCCAGACTGGGAATTTGGGCGCTACCTCTCAAAATGGGCCTAATTTCGGTTTTAGACTACTCGAAAAGTAAAAAATACGATTTTCGAGGTTTCAAAAAAGCCCAAAAGGGGCCATTTTCGGTTTTAGACTACTCGAAAAGTACGTCTGCTGTTCTAACCACTGATTTTGTGATGCGCAGACTCCAAAGTGAGCGAGGGCTCTTTTTGGGCACGGTCTGCGTTCCTTCAACAGGATTGGCGTTGATATACTCGTATATAATACTGTACTCTAACCTAGAATCAAAATTCAAAGGAAAAAGCAAGCGTGATTGTTGAATAATAAATACTTGATGCGGGTTCCAGAAACACTGTAAAAGAAACATCGCTGTTGTTTCGCTAATCAACAATAAATACTCAAAATTTGAGCGTCTCCTACTAATGTATAGTACATGCATGACAAACAGGACTTTGCGTGTTTGGCATTAACACACATTTAAATTAGCTCATGTTCTCCATTGACAAGTTTGTTAAAAAGGGGTAGTCTCCAAGACAATTCAAAATCGAAATCAATTTTTGAAATTGGCACTTTTACTGGGATTTGCCCCTAATAGCTCGAATTTAGCTGACTCATCCAAGGGTCCCCCTTTTCTGTCTACAGCGCGTACATCAAAGGCCACTCTTTCACAGCTGCGAGTTAAAAAGATGTCTGGCCCTGCGCTCTCCGTGATCCGTCGAGAAAAGGTCATTTTCCATTTGCCGGTCCCCTCACCGTCCGTCGCTTGTTCAAAACGACCAACGCCTCCGTTAGGATCTCTATCTATCTCTCTCTCCTCTATCTCCTCTCTTTTTCATCACTCCTCTCAACTCTTTATCTCTCTCTCTATTTCTCTTTCTCTCTCTTTCTCATCTCTCCTCTCTTCTCTCTCTCTCTCTCTCTATCTATTTCTCTTCCTCTTTTTTTAGTTTTTCAAAAAAAAAATTGTTTAGTTACTTGTTTATGTTTGCTTTTAGCATCGTCATGTCAAACAACAATCAACTGTCGCCGTACAGAGTGCAACAGTCTGGAGCTGTTGCATTACGATCGGCAAGCTCAGCCTACAGACCCAGCACGGCAGCGCAAACTACAAGTCATCGCGCCCTCGTGTCTACACCCCAGAGAACGTCAATACCTTCTTCACCTAGTCAATCCCAGGTAGTTAAATTGCGTTTTTACTGAAAACCCTTATTTTTTAGGCCATCAGAGTTCAGCTGACTCCGATTACTGTCGCCCGCGAAAAGGTGGCGTCCGTGCACCTCGATCAGTCACTAATATTCGGATCTCCTCGCAAATCAACCAAAGCTTCTGCGTCAACAGAAAAACCGAAAAGCCTATCGCCAGAGAAATCTGACGCTCAACTGGGCTACTTGCAGAAAGGCAGATTAGAATTCTATGTAGGTTACTTTACAAACAAAGAAAATCCTTACTTTAGCAAGGAATCAAGGTCAATACCAGAGCAGAGATCGCCGCAGAAGGTGCGAAGCGTCAAGCAGCAAGGGCCACAGCGCCAGACAAGAGAATGGTAAATTTTACAAAACGATGCTTTATCAATGCTTTTAAACTCCAACATTGAATATGTGGAGAAGTCCGCACAATATATCTTTAGCAGATTTGTGGCACGCCTAGAAAATATCCCGAAAAACTATGAAATTACTACGCGAAAAAAAATTTAATCAGTTTTGATAATAAATAAAGTTTCAGTTTTTGTTCGGCTATTCTGTTGTTTTTTGTGAGTTTCGTAAACTTCTAACAGCGTTTATACCGCTATCAGTTGAATGCAACGTAAATATATTTTTGCAACAAAAAAACCTAGTTTCTGCAAAAAGTATAAAGCTTAAAAACGCTGTTGACCGTAACCAGAGTCAAAAATAGATGGTTGACAAAAATGCCCGAAATGAGGTTTATTTAATAATGAGATATCCAATTTTTTAAAACCAAAAAGATGTTCACTTGAACCATTAAAAAAGTTGGAAAACACTAAATTGAATTCCTAGCGCACTTACTAAATGTCTTGCAATTATTTTGAAAATAAGAAACAAACATGTTTAACTTTTGCTAAAATTGAATGCTGAATATTTAGAATGCACCCACTAGTCCTATTTCGACAACAGCCTCTGCCACACATGGAAATGGACCAGGGCCAGCCGCCTACTTCCCCTGTAAACCAGCAGCCACTAAGGAAGAACGACGGCATCTCGACACGCTAGACAAAAGAATGGCGGATATTGTCAAGGAGAAAGAAATTAAAGTGGTTCGAAAGATCACAGAAGGGCCTCGGATGGAAGTACGAGACATTGTCAAAGAGGTATGGTTTTCCTGTTTTCAAAAGCAGATAAATGTGTTTTCAGAAGATTCCCAAATCCAAGGACACCCACAACAACTGCACCGACACAATAATGAGGTTTTATGAACCGAAAATACAGGAGCAAGTGGAAAAATTCAAGGACTCCGCACCGAAAGGGAAAAGCCTCATTGTATGTTTTAACTGGCCTGTAATTTATTTCTTAAGAACAATAGGCTTCTTTCAAAAACTGAAGTTTAAAAAAAGGAATTTTGCTAAAAATTTTGCTTAAAAAAACGGTTAAGATCGGTTTTTAAATCTCTTAGTTTCAACGAAGCTTTTTTGCTTTCTGTTAAATATTTTTAAAAAAAATATAAGATTGTGTCAAATGAAATTGTCCTAAATAACATAAATTTGGTGTATTTTTCGGTGTCCCTTTTTGCGTAATTCTGGAAAATGTGTTTTCATTTTAAGGAAAATGCTTCTTGTTTTTTTATTAATTATCAACAACCGTATTCGAATAGTTAGTTTACATAAATAAAAAAAATTCTGTCAAATGCCGGTAAACAGTTTTTGTACAGTGGTCTGAAATTAGTTTTTACAAAGATCACAAAAGGGCCAACCAATTTTGACTTTTAAATGTTTTGTTAAGATAACATTGACGCCATGTCGCATTTTTCCTATCACTAGATTAACAAAACTAACATAAAAGAGAGCTTGTAGGACCTGTAATAAAAATAGTAAAATGAAAAGGTGATGAACAACCACTCCGAATTTCATAATCAAATTTCTGCTTTTGAAAACAAAAGGATATATAAAGATTTTAATCGTTTCAGGACCACATCGATTCCCAAACAAATCAATGGATTAAAAATTTCTCCAAGGAAGTTCGGTTAAACATTAATGAGCGAAGATGGACATTAGAAAAAGCGACGGTCCCCAAGGAGATGTAATTTGATGTCCAAAATGCACCAGAATAACATACATTTAGGTCAACACCAAATGAATCTAAGGACACTGAATCCACTTCGAATACGGTTGTCCAGCGGGTCCATGAGGCCTCACCGTTGGAAACAACTGGGGATGAAGCGGGATTGTCCAACAAGGACGTGGGAGGTAAGCGAAGGGTCATTTTAGCCTTAAACCTAATTAAGACAACGCTACGGCAGTCGGTCTTGTTCGAAATGTAGTACCTCCTAAGACCCAGATTAGAAAAGGTAAAATAGACGTTATAGCTAAAGCAATTTTGAGTTTTTAAGACAATGAGCCGAGGATACTGACACCGGCGCAGAAGAAAACGGAGGACAAAACAATTAAAGGTATATTCTTGCTTTTAAATATTACCATCACTTAAAATTAAAGTTTTTTTTGCAGTTTTTTTTGCAACAAGCAACAAAAACATACAATTATGGCATTAAACATTGAAGCAAATTATGGAATGTTTAAAACAACATTACTAAACTGATCATTGCGGTTTAGAATATGTCTACAATCCCGAGAATCTCCTGAGGTTGAAGAACAAGGACGCCAATTGTTCTATTATTGCATGCACAAATATGCTCTACGGAATAAAGGAATTGGTGGAATTTCTTCACAAACACTACCCCGGTTCGTTTTTCATCATAACGTTTTCTGTTCCTTTTAAAAAACAGTGTCTCTTGCGAGTATAGTTTGGAAAAAGAATTTTTTCTTTACTTCGGGTAAAATTGGTTTCTGGGGTGAACAGTTTTGGCGATATCGATTTTTGCTTTTGAAATGACGTCATCGAGTACAATCTTCTATATGTAATCGAGGGCCCAAAAAAGACCAATCGAGTCCGTTTCTTAAAATGGGCATCACAAACACATTAGAGCACAAAAGTTTTCCAAAATATAATTTATTCAGTAGCGAAAATTTGTAAAATAGCCCCATGCCCAAAAACTGTTTGATTTTGTTTGACAGGGGTCGGATGTCTACTGTCATTGGAGAGAAACAAAATAAGGTTTCTTCTGGTTCCTATTTTATGGGATTAGTAGTTTTTTCTATTTTTAAAAATGTTTAATGCGTCTACAATAATGGCCTTTTGAGTACCCCAAACATGATAACTATGCAAATTTCCAATTTTAACATTTTTTTGTAAACATCGCAATTTTATCTCAGCTCTTGTTACAAAATAGCTATTCAAGAGTAATCAAAATTGTAGTCCTACATTATTGTTTACTAAAATTCAAATTTGAAGGCGCCGCAACCATGTTCACGAGCGCTTTTTTAATGTATTTTGTAGTTTAGCTCAGCCGGTGAATATTTTCAAAGATTGGCCTAAATTCACTTTTTGTTTCTTTCTAGTTTTATTGACGCACATTTAACTTATAAATTTTTGGTGGATAAAGGAGGCAGGAAAAAATGTTTGAAAAAGTGCCCTGAAGTTTTTAAAATGAGTTTTTATCTGAAATTCCTATTTTATAAAATGTAACAAATTCTTCCCTGTAAAACTAGTTTTAGATTTAAAACACAAAAATATTCCACGATATCGAGTTTTGCATACACGTAAAGTTGGTAGTCTAGTTTACTTATGGGGCGATCTTCTTATTTGTTTAAAAAGTATTATAGAGCCGTTTTCGGTTTTCGTGCAAACTATAACTACAATACCTTGTTTTCGGTCAAAGTAAAATTTGGGGTTTTAAAAAGAGCAACGAACTAATTTAATCAACTATTATAGATTAAATACGGCATTCTAAATTCAAATGTTGCAGAAAATTCGTTGTTCCGGGTGTTCTGCGGATTGGAGAAGGACCCCCGCACGCTTCGCGATGAAATCGAGATGGTATGCGACAATCTACTCAACAAAGACGATTTAACCGACGCTTTGTCCGCACCCTTGGTTCTGAAGGACATGTTGAACAGGCTGCCCGAAGGGTAAGTCAATTTACAAACAAATCTAAAATGTAATTTAGAGCAAAAACGTCATTCACGTTTGAAAGGGTTTCCACCTACTCTTGCTGGTGCAATGTTGCCTACGAAGAGCCTGCAAAACGGTGTTTCCTCCAGATAAGGGTTAAAAAGGATTTATCGTTTGAAGAAAGCATCAACACCTCAACGTATCCTTGGCCCCCGGAGATCTGCGGAACGTGCAACCAGGAGTTTGATCGGGTAGCGGACAAAATTCGATTCCCAAAAGGTAATTTCATGTTTGGGAAGAGCGCATCTTTTGCAATGGTTTTCTAAATCTTAACATCTAACAATATTATCGCGGTTACGGTTTCATTGGTTGTGATAGTCCGCAACGCACACGCACAAACATACACACATACTTTCAAGTTGCAGCGAATCAAAATCTCTAACTAAAGTATACTGGAGACCTGTGTAATAGAATATCTTAGGCCAAAAATCGTTTATGGCGTGCCAGAAATTTGCTAATATGCAAAATAACCCTGTTAATTCGAATACGTCTCAACCGATAGAGTAGCGATAGCGCGCCAGAAATTGCAAAATTTAAATTAAAGAAATATTTTCGTAAAACGTATCAATCGATAGGGTAAGAACTGGCGGCATGTGAGTAATCAATATTGTTCGTTTTTTATGGTCTCGAAGTGATCGTGTATTAGAACT
Source organism: Oscheius sp. G VE-2021 (assembly GCA_022343465.1). NCBI lineage: Eukaryota > Metazoa > Nematoda > Chromadorea > Rhabditida > Rhabditidae > Oscheius > Oscheius sp. G VE-2021. The sequence continues at coordinate 597,038 of JAJQXH010000051.1, forward strand.
TTGCGTTAAAAAATTAAAATTGTGAAGTCGCAGCGTGTAGTCAGGGATAAGTAATTGCTTTTGGGACTTCGAATAGAGTGCCATGATTGTATAATCAATGATGTTTTTTTAAACTTTTTAATGTACATTTATAATTTTTTTGGGATGTCGAGTGTTTGTTATATTTTTGAAACAAGGTAATAACAAATTTTCAGATCAACGGTACCTTTTTGTATACAATTGGGAAGACACCTGGAGAAAGGCAGAGCTTGGACTTGGACCACTAGGAAGAACGCAGTTCGGTAATGGGAGCACTCTACGTTAAACATTTACAATATTATAGAGTTATTTGGAGAGAAATGGACTCTTAGGTCTTCCTTGATCAGGAAATCTAGTTGGGAACATTACACTGTCTACATTTACAAAGATGGCAGTGTAATCGAATTAGACGATGACTTAGTGGAGAGACCGAAGCAGTTGGAAGACTTCGATTGCAGCCATGTTTTTCTTTTCGAGAGGAACGGTTGGGCCTTTTGTGTTTTATTTAAAGTATGATTTCAGAAGTATTTGAATCCAAATGGCACGTAAGGACCAGGCTGGAGGACGAAACACCAGAAGAACGTTGGTTGCTGTTAAATTTTTTTTTATCTATTTGAGAAGATTTAAAAAAATTAGAATGTTTGAATTATTACATTGGCTTAAAAGACACAACGTCTTCCAAGTGTGTTTTGTCTCCTCATCCCCCTCCTTAGGAAGGACTTAAAGGGTGGAATTTTTTAAAATCCTTCAAAGTGACCTTTAGTTTCCTTTTCACCATTAGTAAAACCACATCAAAGATTTTTATGATTATCGTTGCGAGCACACCAGCACACCAGGAAAGGTTTAGCTAAAAAGGGGATCCGAACCTGGAACTATCAGTGTGTGAAACTTTCTAACAAACCACTGCACCATAATGGGCTCCTACCGACTGAAACGTTCAAACACACAAATTAGATTCAGCAAAAACATTATTTGAAGTCAATTGGAACCAATGGAGTTAAAATCATTTAGGGTTTCATTATAAAATTTGGTTTAGAAAAAAAACTTTAAAAAAACATCAAAACACTTTTACAAATGTTCTTTTTTTTTAAATTGACTAAAACTCTCCAAATAACAACATTCTAAAATTTTATTATTTTTTTTAAAGTTTTATAGTCAACAAATTTTTTTAAAAGAAAGTTTCAAAAAAGTCAAACATTTGTCGTTGTTTACCTAAAATTTTAGAAGCAGCATTCAATCTGTGGGAAAAGGTATTGGAGAACAGAAAGAAGAAGAACTTTGAGAATAGCAATAGCAACACTGGTGAGTGATTATCTATTTTTTTTTTGGTTTTGTCTCTAAAAATAGTTAATATTTCTTTTCAGCTCTCCCTACCAAAGCCGCTGCAAATTTGGCGATTGCCTCGAAGAATGTTGCCAAAAGGTAAGTTTTTTTTCGCTTGAATGTATTTTTTTGAAACCGAAAACCTTAATGGTTCTTTTTTTATAAATAGTTAATTCCCTTTTGCCTGGACATCAAAAAAAATATTCAAATATTCACATTTCCAGGGGCGTTAAAGCACAACCAGTTCAGTCGAGTCGTCAAGTACAAGCAGTCCGAGTTCGAATTCAACAAGGACAAGGTATGAATTTTGCTATAAACTCGCTTTCACAAAAACGGCTTTCGTAAAGGTTCTGCATTCAATTAAAGAACTTTCAACCTGCTTTTCATCATTGTAAAAACAAGCTTTATTATGCAATTTTACGATTTTGGTTAGTATTTACCCAATAATTTGCAAAAAGTGTGCTTACGAGGGGAATCGAACCAAAAACAAGTTTGTGATATCAGTTCACTAACCACTGCCCTATTGACCATGGTTACCGAATGCGATGCGTTGCTTAACACACGAGAACTGTCTGCTTGTAAAGTAAAACAAAGCTATTAGGAGCGTTTTGGGGAAAAGATTGTGAATTTTCCTTTTAGAACAACTTTTGTCACAATTGTGTAAACTGAAAACTTCGTATTTGAATAAAAAAAATAAAAAATAAAATATTGTAAAAAATCTGTTGGAAAGTACAAACAGTTGAATCATTCATGTTTTTATCATTTATATTTTATACTAAAGGGATCCCGGAAACGAATAAACCTTTGTTCGAGTCTCGGGAATCAGGGTAATAATCCGCGCCCGCATTGCATAATCTAATTTTTTTCATTTTTGTTCTCTAGTAAAAAAATTTAGAATTCTGTCAAACGCCTAAAAATCAAAAACTTTCAGATATGCCGAATAGAAGAAGGTCTTTGAGGCTCCAGGGTTTGGAGAATGGAGAAGAGATTCAAGATCCCCTTCAAGTGCAACAAGTCCAAGTACAAGAAGTTCAAGAAACAGAGGAAGAAAGTGAGGGAGTTTTTCATTGCCACATATCAAAAATGGCGATTGAAAAGTATAAATCTTATTTCTTGAAGAAAAGAAAAACGTCGTTTTTTGGAAACACCTAGTTACGAAAGCAAAGTTTGAATTAGAAGCAATTTTTTCTATCAAGAATTGACCAACAAAAATCATGGTAAAATTTTCAGTTGTTGTGCCCATGGAAGTGGATGAGCCCCAAATGAATCACAAAGAAGAATCCAGACCCGACAGTGAGTTTGTGTTTATGAAAACAATGAGTTTTCAAAAACAAACAAAAAACTAATATTATTGTTTTTAGCTCCTTCGAATATGTTGGCAAGAATGTTGCCCACTATGAATCTGGATGGGAGCGAGGAATCAATGGATGAAGATGAAGATGACCACATTCAAGAGATAGCGTAAGTTTGAAACAATATTTACAACGAAACCTGTCAAGACAGGCCTGTTTACATGGTCAAGTCATGATCGGGGCTGCCGAACCCTATTTCATTAAGAAACGGGACACTGCGATTATATATGCACAATAATATTGGTTAGAGTGTCGGTCTGCCAAGCTGCT